>OU896722.1:11063579-11714977 GCA_918026855.4 Phaedon cochleariae | reverse complement strand
CCATGATCTTATAATTCAGAATTGGAGTTTATCACTATAACGTGATAGAAAAATTCAGAACTCAAAGGCCTCTCGGATAGAAATAATAGGGAAAATATAGGACAAAAATGGAACGTTACCTCTCATACAAAAATGTTATTATTCGGAATGATTTATTTTACGTGGATATACATTCTTTGAAAGGAGAAACATGTGAAATTCAACCGACGATTCATATGAACAAAGAAACAAATATACAGAGTGGATCATTTAAGAAAATTTCCATACAGCAATTGACATTAGGCAGAACCTAACACATAGTAGGTATATACAAGGTACATCAAAATATCCAACACTTATACACAACACTGCCTTGTCTGCGATATTGGAATACAATATCCATATGTGATAGATCATGTTTGTAGACACTCACATAGTAACTAGGACATATTATTATTACTAGGCAAAGTGGCGGATGAATCAAAATACCTAACACACGTACACAGTTCCACGGACTTAATTGACTACGATATCAGAAATCAATATAGTTATCAATGGTTGATCACTCAAAGCTATATTATCAAATCTTCAATTTAATTAATATTCCTATAATATAAACGTCGTACTATTTTCTGTGAATAACACAGAGCACGCTAAGTGAATATTACAATATACAAAGTTCCAATGATTATGAGATATCAATAAAATGAATGAAAAATATAAAAATAGCCAGTATAGTGCTTCCTTAAAAATACTGAATACTAAGAACAATAGGCGTCATACGATAAATGCGTGAATAGAATACTATACTCTTTCTACGACATCAGATAACTCCAGATACTGCGAAGACACCTCAACGATAATACCTATTTGCAAAGTCTGAAGATCTCAGAGATAATACACAGAAAATTCTAATAATCGTTACTCCCAAGCAGAACGTGAACATCGCATGATATGTCAACTATTAAAAAAATTGATCAACAAGAATATAAAATGATGGAAACAAACCATTCTTTTTACTTGAGATATAACAAACACGATATCCATCATGCAAAATTTTCGGACAAAAAATTATTATACCTACACCTATTAATAACAATAAAGAGTATTCCAAGCGGAGATCACAATATACAAAGTTTCAACGATTGTTATATATCAACAAAATGAATGGAAAATGAGCAGAACAACCGGCGTGAATAGCCTATATTTTACGTTATCCTTCATCAACCTTGAATAAGGCTTTATCAATAATACTAACGATATATACGTGAAAAACAAATCTGTACTAAGAACAGTGAATGTCATTAAGAAGATGTGCGAATAAAATACTGTACTTTTTCTACGACAACTGATGTCATACCAGGCTTACAATACCTAGCTCTTTCAATAACAATGAGTACTCTGAAAGAAGACCACGCATACATTTCAATAGGGCAAAATCTCAAAGTTCTCAGGAACAGAATCGAAATAATATTTCAGGAGCATTGTCCAAATGGTCGACGTTGAAAATAACGTAAGATAGATGAACTTGCTAGAGATATCATGTGAAACCTCGACCGAGTTCCAAGATCTCCAAGTGTTCAATACCTTACCTCCTCCGTCCATCCTCCCTATAGGCATGCGCGATTTTCTTCAACCATCATAGGAGCTCTCATTCGTACGATCCAAGAGATGAAAACCTAATAATCTGACACCTATTGTGGCACCAAAAAATTTAAACAGCGTATATGAATTAACATCTTAGAGAAATATATCCAAACAGGTTATCATTCATCACGAAGAATCATTCCTCTCTTATCAGGTGAAATGTCTACAACTATATGAAATGATCACAAGGTACCATTCTTTCCAACCAAAATAAGGATACCATATGACAAACAGATCCATCATGATTGCACTGCTACACAAGAACTAGAATTTTTATTTCAGACGAAAAGCTACTCTACAAAATACAGATACGACCTGTTTTAGCAAACTGCTCCACATATAGGGTTCAACGTCACAAACATAATTATGCTGATGCTCCTAGATGCCATCTAAAGGAACTCGCTCGCCAGGCAGGTGATTCCACACTCACTAATTCTTTAACATCATTGAAACATCACAGGAAAGTCAGCGATCTTCAACTTTTACACAGATATTTCCATAGGAAATAATTTCAGAAATATCTAATATCACTAGCAATAGCAACCAGACGAACTCGACAAGCCCAGACAACACACACATTATTTCGTCAATCGACAAATATATCGAACAACCCTCTGCGAAAACTCGTTCCTTGATAGAACAGCACAGCTTCACCAGAAGAAGTATTTGGATGATCTGCGCATGTGCAGATCACTCCTCTGAATCCTTCAATAATCTTATTATGCGCAGACAGAGCATTTCACATTCGACTGCAGAGTAGATATGGTGAATATTTGTGAGCGCTGTCATCAAGAAGCGAAAACGGTACGAGAACTTTGTGGAAATTGTTTTATAACAGAGTGCCTCAATACTGGAGAGCGGATTGCTTTCAACATCAATAGAACGTGGGAATGTTTTAAAAAGCGAAAATTTCGCTATAATCGACACCAGGCATTGTGTGAGAAATGTGGGAAATCCTTGAATAAAACTAACCTATACCACCATATGATGAATGCCCATAGAGTGGACGCCACTAATTCGAATAACCTAGCTGATTAGCGGATGGCAGTTGATGGATTCAAAAGTCTTCAGATCACACCACTAGAAGTATTCAGATGTATTCAGAAGTCTTCAGAGGTATTCAGATGTCTTCAGATCATGCCTTCAGAAGTATTCAGATGTCTTCATTATTATTGCCGAGTTCCTAATAAAATTCATACTTTGATACATTTTATTCCATATGAGGAAAACCCGTCGTGCGAGCCAATAGATCATACAAGTCGTCTCAATAGCCCGATCAGAACTGCGAAAATACACGTAAAATCTATCTACCCAATCCATCACATAGTAAAAATATAAAGTTTTCACTAAAATCCATAGTTTACGATATTGCCTCAACCAACCAATCAACCGGCCAACCAACCATTCATTCAACAAACCTACAACCATCCAACAACCATCCAACAATCAACCAACCAACCAACAACCAACCAACCAACCAACCAACAACAATCAACCAACCAACCAACCAACAACCAACCAACAACCAACCAAAAACCAACCAAAAACCAACCAACCAACAACCAACCAACCAACAACCAACAACCAACCAACAACCAACAACCAACCACCAATCAACCAACCAACCAACCAACAACAACCAACCAACGATTAACAACCAACCAACCAACAACCAACAACCAACCAACAACCAACCAACAACCAATCACCAACCAACCACCAACCACCAACCAACCACCAACCAACCACCAACAACCAACCAACAACCTACCAACCAACCAATCAACCAACCAACCAACCAACAACAACCAACCAACGACCAACAACCAACCAACCAACAACCAACAACCAACCAACCACCAACCAACCACCAACCACCAACCAACAACCAACAACCAACCAACAACCTACCAACCAATCAACCAACCAACCAACCAACCACCAGAACGTTGCCAGTGGGAGGTCATGGGCATCCACAACAATGCGACAACCATATGAAATGATCACAAAGTACCATTCTTTCCAACCAGAATAAAGATACCATAATATAATGATAATTATGAACATCGAAGAAGTCGAACAGTATATATGACAAACAGATCCATCACGAATGCTCTGCAAGACAAGAACTAGGATTTTTATTTCAGACGAAAAGCTACTCTACAAAATACAGATACGACCTGTGTTAGAATACTGCTCCACATATAGGGTTCAACGCCGCAAACATCATTATGCTGATGCTCCTAGATGCTATCCAAAAAAAACAAGCCGCTTGCCTGGCAGGTGATGCCACACTCACTAATTCTTTAACCCAACGACTCTTTTGAACATGACTTCTTTATCTCATATATCTCGGATGATTTACGAAACCCGAATGATTCAACGTGTGAATAAGTGTTTCAGGTCGACGAACGAATTCGATATGCACATCGACGACACACCTGCGGGAGTGCTAGTTACCCCTGTTAGTATCACCAATAAGCCATGTTAGCCCCGGTATTCTACTAGCTTGTCCCGTTAGTCTTTGCCGTACTGCTAGTTAGCCCCGTTAGCCCCGGTATTCTACTAGCTTGTCCCGTTAGTCTTTGTCGTACTGCTAGTTAGCCCCGTTAGCCCCGGTATTCTACTAGCTTGTCCCGTTAGTCTTTGTCGTACTGCTAGTTAGCCCCGTTAGCCCCGTTAGTCCGTGCTGCCATCTCCATGATACATATCCTCACTAACCCATAGAACTGTTTGATTGGCAAAAGAATATCCTGCAGCCTCGAGAGTCTTGAGAATTCTAACAGGATAGGTTAGAGAGTAGGCCGACATCATTGGTTGGGTTTGATGCTATTTCGACATGGACCTTTTAGCTACGATAGGTTAGACCTATTCTCCTGGTGGCTCGTTTGCGATTATCAGACTCGCTCCGCTCATCTGTTAAACATTCAAACGAGCCACCAGGAGAATAGGTCTAACCTATCGTAGCTAAAAGGTCCATGTCGAAATAGCATCAAACCCAACCAATGATGTCGGCCTACTCTCTAACCTATCCTGTTAGAATTCTCAAGACTCTCGAGGCTGCAGGATATTCTTTTGCCAATCAAACAGTTCTATGGGTTAGTGAGGATATGTATCATGGAGATGGCAGCACGGACTAACGGGGCTAACGGGGCTAACTAGCAGTACGACAAAGACTAACGGGACAAGCTAGTAGAATACCGGGGCTAACGGGGCTAACTAGCAGTACGACAAAGACTAACGGGACAAGCTAGTAGAATACCGGGGCTAACGGGGCTAACTAGCAGTACGGCAAAGACTAACGGGACAAGCTAGTAGAATACCGGGGCTAACATGGCTTATTGGTGATACTAACAGGGGTAACTAGCACTCCCGCAGGTGTGTCGTCGATGTGCATATCGAATTCGTTCGTCGACCTGAAACACTTATTCACACGTTGAATCATTCGGGTTTCGTAAATCATCCGAGATATATGAGATAAAGAAGTCATGTTCAAAAGAGTCGTTGGGTTAAAGAATTAGTGAGTGTGGCATCACCTGCCAGGCAAGCGGCTTGTTTTTTTTGGATAGCATCTAGGAGCATCAGCATAATGATGTTTGCGGCGTTGAACCCTATATGTGGAGCAGTATTCTAACACAGGTCGTATCTGTATTTTGTAGAGTAGCTTTTCGTCTGAAATAAAAATCCTAGTTCTTGTCTTGCAGAGCATTCGTGATGGATCTGTTTGTCATATATACTGTTCGACTTCTTCGATGTTCATAATTATCATTATATTATGGTATCTTTATTCTGGTTGGAAAGAATGGTACTTTGTGATCATTTCATATGGTTGTCGCATTGTTGTGGATGCCCATGACCTCCCACTGGCAACGTTCTGGTGGTTGGTTGGTTGGTTGGTTGATTGGTTGGTAGGTTGTTGGTTGGTTGTTGGTTGTTGGTTGGTGGTTGGTGGTTGGTTGGTGGTTGGTTGGTTGTTGGTTGTTGGTTGGTTGGTTGTTGGTCGTTGGTTGGTTGTTGTTGGTTGGTTGGTTGGTTGATTGGTTGGTTGGTAGGTTGTTGGTTGGTTGTTGGTGGTTGGTTGGTGGTTGGTTGGTGGTTGGTGGTTGGTTGGTGATTGGTTGTTGGTTGGTTGTTGGTTGGTTGTTGGTTGTTGGTTGGTTGGTTGTTAATCGTTGGTTGGTTGTTGTTGGTTGGTTGGTTGGTTGATTGGTGGTTGGTTGTTGGTTGTTGGTTGGTTGTTGGTTGTTGGTTGGTTGGTTGTTGGTTGGTTGGTTTTTGGTTGGTTTTTGGTTGGTTGTTGGTTGGTTGTTGGTTGGTTGGTTGGTTGATTGTTGTTGGTTGGTTGGTTGGTTGGTTGTTGGTTGGTTGGTTGATTGTTGGATGGTTGTTGGATGGTTGTAGGTTTGTTGAATGAATGGTTGGTTGGCCGGTTGATTGGTTGGTTGAGGCAATATCGTAAACTATGGATTTTAGTGAAAACTTTATATTTTTACTATGTGATGGATTGGGTAGATAGATTTTACGTGTATTTTCGCAGTTCTGATCGGGCTATTGAGACGACTTGTATGATCTATTGGCTCGCACGACGGGTTTTCCTCATATGGAATAAAATGTATCAAAGTATGAATTTTATTAGGAACTCGGCAATAATAATGAAGACATCTGAATACTTCTGAAGGCATGATCTGAAGACATCTGAATACCTCTGAAGACTTCTGAATACATCTGAATACTTCTAGTGGTGTGATCTGAAGACTTTTGAATCCATCAACTGCCATCCGCTAATCAGCTAGGTTATTCGAATTAGTGGCGTCCACTCTATGGGCATTCATCATATGGTGGTATAGGTTAGTTTTATTCAAGGATTTCCCACATTTCTCACACAATGCCTGGTGTCGATTATAGCGAAATTTTCGCTTTTTAAAACATTCCCACGTTCTATTGATGTTGAAAGCAATCCGCTCTCCAGTATTGAGGCACTCTGTTATAAAACAATTTCCACAAAGTTCTCGTACCGTTTTCGCTTCTTGATGACAGCGCTCACAAATATTCACCATATCTACTCTGCAGTCGAATGTGAAATGCTCTGTCTGCGCATAATAAGATTATTGAAGGATTCAGAGGAGTGATCTGCACATGCGCAGATCATCCAAATACTTCTTCTGGTGAAGCTGTGCTGTTCTATCAAGGAACGAGTTTTCGCAGAGGGTTGTTCGATATATTTGTCGATTGACGAAATAATGTGTGTGTTGTCTGGGCTTGTCGAGTTCGTCTGGTTGCTATTGCTAGTGATATTAGATATTTCTGAAATTATTTCCTATGGAAATATCTGTGTAAAAGTTGAAGATCGCTGACTTTCCTGTGATGTTTCAATGATGTTAAAGAATTAGTGAGTGTGGAATCACCTGCCTGGCGAGCGAGTTCCTTTAGATGGCATCTAGGAGCATCAGCATAATTATGTTTGTGACGTTGAACCCTATATGTGGAGCAGTTTGCTAAAACAGGTCGTATCTGTATTTTGTAGAGTAGCTTTTCGTCTGAAATAAAAATTCTAGTTCTTGTGTAGCAGTGCAATCATGATGGATCTGTTTGTCATATGGTATCCTTATTTTGGTTGGAAAGAATGGTACCTTGTGATCATTTCATATAGTTGTAGACATTTCACCTGATAAGAGAGGAATGATTCTTCGTGATGAATGATAACCTGTTTGGATATATTTCTCTAAGATGTTAATTCATATACGCTGTTTAAATTTTTTGGTGCCACAATAGGTGTCAGATTATTAGGTTTTCATCTCTTGGATCGTACGAATGAGAGCTCCTATGATGGTTGAAGAAAATCGCGCATGCCTATAGGGAGGATGGACGGAGGAGGTAAGGTATTGAACACTTGGAGATCTTGGAACTCGGTCGAGGTTTCACATGATATCTCTAGCAAGTTCATCTATCTTACGTTATTTTCAACGTCGACCATTTGGACAATGCTCCTGAAATATTATTTCGATTCTGTTCCTGAGAACTTTGAGATTTTGCCCTATTGAAATGTATGCGTGGTCTTCTTTCAGAGTACTCATTGTTATTGAAAGAGCTAGGTATTGTAAGCCTGGTATGACATCAGTTGTCGTAGAAAAAGTACAGTATTTTATTCGCACATCTTCTTAATGACATTCACTGTTCTTAGTACAGATTTGTTTTTCACGTATATATCGTTAGTATTATTGATAAAGCCTTATTCAAGGTTGATGAAGGATAACGTAAAATATAGGCTATTCACGCCGGTTGTTCTGCTCATTTTCCATTCATTTTGTTGATATATAACAATCGTTGAAACTTTGTATATTGTGATCTCCGCTTGGAATACTCTTTATTGTTATTAATAGGTGTAGGTATAATAATTTTTTGTCCGAAAATTTTGCATGATGGATATCGTGTTTGTTATATCTCAAGTAAAAAGAATGGTTTGTTTCCATCATTTTATATTCTTGTTGATCAATTTTTTTAATAGTTGACATATCATGCGATGTTCACGTTCTGCTTGGGAGTAACGATTATTAGAATTTTCTGTGTATTATCTCTGAGATCTTCAGACTTTGCAAATAGGTATTATCGTTGAGGTGTCTTCGCAGTATCTGGAGTTATCTGATGTCGTAGAAAGAGTATAGTATTCTATTCACGCATTTATCGTATGACGCCTATTGTTCTTAGTATTCAGTATTTTTAAGGAAGCACTATACTGGCTATTTTTATATTTTTCATTCATTTTATTGATATCTCATAATCATTGGAACTTTGTATATTGTAATATTCACTTAGCGTGCTCTGTGTTATTCACAGAAAATAGTACGACGTTTATATTATAGGAATATTAATTAAATTGAAGATTTGATAATATAGCTTTGAGTGATCAACCATTGATAACTATATTGATTTCTGATATCGTAGTCAATTAAGTCCGTGGAACTGTGTACGTGTGTTAGGTATTTTGATTCATCCGCCACTTTGCCTAGTAATAATAATATGTCCTAGTTACTATGTGAGTGTCTACAAACATGATCTATCACATATGGATATTGTATTCCAATATCGCAGACAAGGCAGTGTTGTGTATAAGTGTTGGATATTTTGATGTACCTTGTATATACCTACTATGTGTTAGGTTCTGCCTAATGTCAATTGCTGTATGGAAATTTTCTTAAATGATCCACTCTGTATATTTGTTTCTTTGTTCATATGAATCGTCGGTTGAATTTCACATGTTTCTCCTTTCAAAGAATGTATATCCACGTAAAATAAATCATTCCGAATAATAACATTTTTGTATGAGAGGTAACGTTCCATTTTTGTCCTATATTTTCCCTATTATTTCTATCCGAGAGGCCTTTGAGTTCTGAATTTTTCTATCACGTTATAGTGATAAACTCCAATTCTGAATTATAAGATCATGGCTGTGATATGGGATAAATATAATATATTATTTTACTTCAATAATTTCCTATGATAATGTTTTTCGGATATAATAATTATATCGCAGTAAACAGGAAATCGTTATCGGCTGGCATTGGTAGAATCATTCTTCTTTCATTCCAGTTCATTCAGTTTGATATAAGGAATATGTTTATGAAGTTATCGCCTATTTATTTTCGAATTTTTTGCATGGACAAATGAGGGGTGATTGGTTATATTTTTTGTTGAATCAATCATTCTTCATTTCTATTCATTAGTTCGATTTTCAACACTACCTGTTAGGAGCTGGGGTTTTTCCCAAGTGTCGGACTATGCTCTGTTCAGTGTCATGTGCATAGTTTCAGTGAAAAGTGTCTGAAAATGGTGAATTTCTTCGCTGTTCAGGTATTTATATCCTATTTTTTCCTGTTTGCATACGGGGTAGCTCGAACTTCGTGCTTCTGAATATCTTCGGAATACTCTTGAATACCTCTGAAGACCTCTGAATACATCTGAATACTTTTGAATACCTCTGAAGACCTCTGAATACATCTGAATACTTCTGAAGGTATGATCTGAAGACCTCTGAATACATCTGAATACTTCCATAAGAAAAACGAGCTTTGCTAAAGAGTTGTTCGACATATTTCGACGTGGACGGTAAAAGGATGTTTTTACTGGGTATAGGTATGCTGAGTTCGCCTGATGTCTAATATTATCATTATAAGTATAGAGAATTTCAAGACTCTGGCTATGTTTCTGTATATAGAAACTGCTATTCGATCGTTTGTTATTTGCCTCGGTCATCTGCTGTCATGTCATCTATCATCCATTTGATTGAATTACATCGTGATTGGGTTCATGGTAGTTCGATAGTTTGTTTTTCATTATTATTTGAATGAGTGGTAATAAATTTTGAATTTTTTCTACCCCCTGTATATGTTTTTCAAATAATTCATTCGACTCGAGATTTGTGACTCATTCTGTATATGTTTCTTGAATATATATTCCACTCCACTTATTTGACTCATCCTGTATATGTTTTTTCAGTTGACTTAGGTTTTTCTAATCGCTTTGTATATAATGATATTCGCGAAAAAGTACGTAGATCTGGGGAAAACTCTGCTTTGTTTTACGCAGTCACTTATGGGACGTAACTTGTAATTTCCGTAGAATCTAGGGAAAAATTAACTCTTTCGCTTTCTTGAAATTCGTAGGTTGTGCTAAACCTGGATATCTGTTTTCGATAAGCGCTGGAAGGTTACGTGTCATACGTAATATGTCATCTATCGAATAGTATAAATGTCATCTGTCATACTTTAGTTGTTGAATGTCTGAATAATTCGATTTTCATTCTACAACTTTACCACCCTGTATCTCAGAAATAAAGCCATTTCGGACTGAGTAAGTTCCTTTAATCCAATTGAATTTAATTGATCTGCCCTATACAAGTCTGTATTACTATTTGAAAGCCCTGTATATTCAACGGACTCTAGCGAGTCATCTGTCGTACGTTAATATGTTCGCAGGGTCCGCCTGTCAGTTCTTGCCTTCTTGTATATATTCTTATTGCTATCCAAACACCCCTGTATAATGATCGGAATCGTCAAATAGCGTCATCTGTCACACTTTTGCTGAGTTCACCTTTAACTTCTTGCCACGAGTGCCCTATATAAGTTTGTATTGCTATTATTGCTGTATATCAAACGGATACTCTATCATACGTATGTTCGCTGAGTCTACCCCTGAGACGCCCTGTATATATTTTCTCATCGCTATTGCTAACTCAAACACCCTGTATATATCATGTTATTGAACGAGTTTTGATAAAGAGTTGTTCGACATATTTCCATCACATAACTGAACGTTTACACACACACATTTCAAATGATATCTCATAAACCTTGAGACTTTGCATATAGAGAAACCATTATTTTCGAAGTGCCTGTTAAAAATCCTTCTCTTAGAGTACCTGCACCCTCTTCAACCCTCTGATACCCTAGAGTGGGGTAGTATTACTGCGAATCACCCTGTATATTTTTTCAGCTGATATACAACTCAAACACCCTGTATATAGCCATTATTGGGTGAAAAATTTAATTAAATGCGCACCGTTTTGCGTTTTTGGTCATCTGTCAAATGTCAAACGTCAGGCCACGAGTGCCCTATGCGAGTTTGTATTGCTATTATTGCTGTATATCAAACGGATACTCTGTCATACGTATGTTTGCTACCTGTGAGACACCCTGTATATACTTTTGTATCGCTATTGCTAACTCAAACACCCTGTATATTGAATTAAATTATTAGATAGCCGACTTGCAGGTCGCCTAGTCACGTGTCATCAATCCTTTGTTATCTGTCATACGTCAGCTGTCTAATCCCTCAAAAGTGAATGAGTCGCCCTGTATATTTTTTTACTGTTATCCAACTCAAACGCCCTGTATATATCATGTTATAGCGGGTAGCCTTTATATGTAGGTCGGAGAGGTATAACGCCTTTTGGGTTCATCCTATATTTTTTTCCAAACTATTACCCAACTCAAACACTCTGTATATAGCCGTTGTTGAAAAATGGAATAAAATGCGCATCGTTATCTCTGGAACGGATCTCTCGCTTTGCTCGCCGATGATGACGACCCGTTCGCTAGGCCGCGAGTAGCTGTGATTGTCTAGCCTGGTCACGTGGTTTGGAGAAAAGTGGAGGGGAGGGGCTGGACTGGGGTGCCGGACTACCTACTATCTTTACTTGTCAATTGTTCTCGTTATATGTCCCTCGAAGTCGTCTTATATGGTCAGTGCAATCGAATCTGCTATAGCTGTAGGCATGTCAGATGCTAGAATGCGTAGTTACAGTGTAAGCATAGTCGAGGTCGGAGTTTCTTGTTCTGCCTGTTGTGTGCATTATACTCGCTTCGATGTCGTCTTATATAATAGTTGCGAACTCATATGCTCTAGAGGTATCCATGTGAGATGACAGAATACAGAGATACGGTGTGCGGACTGATGTTGTCGGAGTATCTTCACTTGCCTATTGTTCTCGTTGTATATCCTCCGAAGTCGTCCTATATGGTCAGTGCGATCGTATCTGCAATTACTGTAAGCATGTTAGATGTTAGAATGCGAAGTTACAGTGTAAACACAGTCGAAGTCGGAGTTTCTTGCTCTCCCTGCTGTTAGCGTTATTTTGATTCAGGAAACACTAGACAATGTCTACCTATGAGATGTATAACCGACTTATTATCAGGATTGATGAATTCGAAGTTTTGGCGAACACGCCGATTTACCGACTTTTGATTGTTAGAATCGAAGTTTCTGGTGGTAATGAAAAAGTAAAGTACTACACTCGCATATAATAGGCTGTCATATATACTTCTTGAATGGGCATTGGGGATGCTAGAATGCAAAGTAACAAAGTAAACATAGTCGAATAGCCTGTTGTGTGCGTTATATCTGCTTCGATGTCGTCTCATATGATCGTTGCGAACTCATATGCTCCAGTGGTATCTATGTGAGATGATAGAATACAGAGATACAGTGTGCAGACTGATGTTGTCGAAGTATCTCCACTTGTCAATTGTTTCCGTTATATGTTACTCGAAGCCTCTTTATATGGTCAGTGCGATCGTATCTGCTATAGCTGTAGGCATGTCAGATGCTAGAATGCGGAGTAACAGTGTGAGCATAGTCGGGGTCGAAGTTTCTTGTTCTGTCTGTTGTGTGCGTTATACCCGATTCGATGTCTTCTTATATAATAGTTGCGAACTCATATGCTTCAGAGGTATCCATGTGAGATAATAGCATACAGAGATACAGTATGCGGACTGATGTTGTCGGAGTATCTTCACTTGCCTATTGTTTTCGTTATATGTCCTTCGAAAACGTCCCATATTGTCAGTGCCATGATACCTGCTATTGCTGTAGACATGTCAGATGCAAAAATTCGGAGTTACAGTGTAAACATAGTCGGAGTCGAAGTTTCTTGTTCTGCCTGTTGTGTGCGTTATACCCGCTTCGATGTCGTCTTGAATGATCATTGCGAACTACCATGCTACAAAGGTATTCATGTGAGATGTTACAATACAGAGATACAGTGTGCAGACTGATGTCGAAGTATCTTCACTTGTCGATTGTTCTCTATATGTCCCTCGAGGTCGTTTTATATGGTCAGTGCGATCCTGTCTGCTATTGCTGTAGGCATGTCAGATGCTAGAATGCGGAGTTACAGTGTAACCATAGTCGAGGTCGAAGTTTCTTGTTCTGACTGTTGTGTGCGTTATACACGCTTCGAAGTCGTCTTATATAATAGTTGCGAACTCATATGCTCCGGAGATATCCATTTGAGATGATAGAATACAGTGATACGGTATGCGGAATGATGTTGTCAGAGTATCTCCACTTGCCTATTGTTCTCGTTATATGTCCCTCGAGGTCGTCTTATATGGTCAGTGCGATCCTATCTGCTATTGCTATAGGCGTGTCAGATGCTAGAATGCGGAGTTACAGTGTAAGCATAGTCAAGGTCGAAGTTTCTTGTTCTGCCTGTTGTGTGCGTTATACCCGCTTCGAAGTCGTCTTATATGATGGTTGCGAACTCATATGCTCCGGAGGTATCCATTTGAGATGATAGAATACAGTGATACGGTATGCGGAATGATGTTGTCGGAGTATATTCACTTGCTTATTGTTCTCGTTATATGTCCTTCGAAGTCGTCTTATATGGTCAGTGCGATCGTATCTGCTATTGCTGTAGGCATGTCAGATGCTAGAATGCGGAGTTACAGTGTAAGCTTAGTCGGGGTCGAAGTTTCTTGTTCTGCCTGTTGTGTGCATTATACATGCTTCGATGTCGTCTTATATAATAGTTGCGAACTCATATGCTCCAGAGGTATCCTTGTGAGATGATAGAATACTTAGATACGGTGTGCGGACTGATGTTGTCTGGGTATCTTCACTTGCCTAATGTTCTCGTTATTTATGTACTTTGAAGTCGTCCCATATGGTCAGTGCGATCGTATCTGCAATTACTGTAGGCATGTCAGATGCTAGAAGTGTGAACACAGTCGAAGTCGAAGTTTCTTGCTCTCCCTGTTGTTAGCCTTATTTTGATTCAGGAAACACTAGACAATGTCTACCTATGAGATGTATAACCGACTTATTATCAGGATTGATGAATTCGAAGTTTTGGCGAACACGCCGATTTACCGACTTTTGATTGTTAGAATCGAAGTTTCTGGTGGTAATGAAAAAGTAAAGTACTACACTCGCATATAATAAGCTGTCATATATACTTCTTGAATGGGCATTGGGGATGCTAGAATGCAAAGTAACAAAGAAAACATTGTCGAATAGCCTGTTGTGTGCGTTATATCTGCTTCGATGTCGTCTCATATGATCGTTGCGAACTTATATGCTCCAGAGGTATTTATGTGAGATGATAGAATACAGAAATACAGTGTGCAGACTGATGTTGTCGAAGTATCTCCACTTGTCAAATGTTCCTGTTATATGTTCCTCGAAGCCTCCTTATATGGTCAGTGCGATCGTATCTGCTATTGCTGTAGGCATGTCAGATGCTAGAATGCGGAGTTACAGTGTGAGTATAGACGAGGTCGAAGTTTCTTGTTCTGCCTGTTGTGTGCGTTATACCCGCTTCGATGTCGTCTTATATAATAGTTGCGAACTCATATGCTCCAGAGGTATCCATGTGAGATGATAGAATACAGAGATACGCTATGCGGACTGATGTAGTCGGAGTATCTCCACTTGCATATTGTTCTTGTGGTATGTAATTCGAATTTGGTGGATATGAAAAAGTATAGTTCTCCACTCGCATATAATGAGCTGTCATATATACTTCTTGAATGGGCATTCTAGATGCTAGAATGCAAAGTTACTAAGTAAACATAGTCGAAGTCAGAGTTTCTTGTTCTGCCTGTTGTGTGCGTTATACCCGATTTGATGTCAACTCGTATGATCGATGCAAACTACCATGCTCCAAAGGTATCCATGTGACATGATGGAATACAGAGATACAGTGTGCAGACTGATGATCTCGAAGTATCTTCACTAGCCTATTGTACTCGTTATATGTCCTTCGAAGTCATCTTATATGGTCAGTGCGATCGTTTCTACTATAGTTATATTCATGTCAGATTCTAGAATGTGAAGTTACAGTGTAAAAATAGTCGGAGTCGAAGTTTCTTGTTCTTCCTGTTGTGTGCGTTATACCCACTTCGATGTCGTCTTATATGATCGTTGCGAACATATATGTTATATGAAGATACCGTCTGGACTCATTATAATTATGATTCCTTTTTCTATTGCATGGATATAAATAAATTAACCTTGTAATAAATATCATGTCACATACACGAGAGCATCCTGGACTGGATTATTCTTATCGCGTAAGTAACAAAAGCTCATTGTCTAGGCCTTATGCGAATCTTTTCATGATGAGATATTTTTAATTCTCTTTCGAACAGCAAGTACGAAACATCCAAGTACGAGAAGCTCTCGGAAGAAATTCACCATATGTCTTAATCGTTTGTTATTGAAATTAAAAGTTTTTTAAAACACTGGATTTCATCCCGAAGACATAAAAGTGGCGCAGTCGGTAGGATCTAAAAAAAGTGCCGAAAAAATCGTGCCGGGTCCAAAGAAAAACCAAAGAACTGGAACAATTTTCTCGAAACAAGTTCGTGTCGGAACAAACCAAGTGGAAAGAATCGGGCCAGCGTGAAGTTTCTTCCCCCCAGATTCAACCACAACAACAAGAAGAAAAACCAAAGACGGAACGGGCCAGCGTGAAGTTCCTTCCCCCCGGATTCGCTTTGAAGAAAGAAACAGAAGGTGCACAGCATACTTCAACCCCCAGCAGAAGTGAAACGAGCCGCATGGAGTTCCTTCTCCTCGTATTTGCTTTGTTAGTACAAGTTTGCATTCAAATCGACATTTGTTGCATACACCCCTGAGATCCTTGAGATTAAAAAAATCCTTGAGATCCGAAAACCCAAAAAAAAAAAACAAAAAAAAATCGACACGTGACTAACAAAAACACAAAAACAAAAACAAACAAAATGGGAGAAAATAACGGGTTCAGTTTAAAAGAGTTACGAGACATGATACCTCAATACGATGGTGATCAAGCAACCCTACATGACTTTGTAGAAGCTTGTAGCTTTGTCAACGATCAGATAGATGAAAATCAAGCAAACGCATTGACTTTCATAATAAAAAGTGAATTAACAGGAAAGGCTAAAAGGTTCATTTCCAGCAGACAATTACAAACGTGGGAAGAAATCAGAATATTATTAATAGGACATTACGGAGACTGTAGAGATACTGAAGGGTTATTAAGAGATTTAACTTCTTCATTTCAGGAAACAAATGAAACACTTCGAGCATTTGTACAGAGAGTCGAAGACCTACTCACAAAATTGAGAAGCAGCGTAGCTTTAGATAATAATTTGAACGCGCAAGAAAAAGCAATCTTGAATACATCACATGAAAAAATCGCACTAAAAACAGTACTAGCAGGTTTAAGCGAGCCTTTTGGTACAGTGATACGATCACAAAGACCACAAAGTCTTGATGAAGCCGAACAATGTTTAATTGAGGAAGAAAACATAGAAACAAGAAATTTCCGAATTTCCAAATCAACTTTTCCGAAACCAAATATTCCAACTCACAGAGTTTTTCCAAAAGAAAATTATGGCAAAGTTAATCAAACAAATTCAAACATGATTCAAAAATACTGCGATTTTTGTAAGAGTAATACTCATACAAATACAGAGTGTTATAGAAAAAACAGAATTTCAAATCAAACCAACTCAAATCCAAACAGAAATAATTTTCAAAATCAAAATCATCAAAATCCGAGTACACCAAGTACTTCAAGACAAAATGTCATACAACATATGCGACAACCAGTAATTCAAAGGAATAATGGTCAAAATAATGGTCAAAATTTTGGTCAAAACCAAAACTCAAATAACAAAGTGAATCATTTAAACTACGAAGTGGAATCAGTTCACTCGGGAGACGAGGTTCCAGAAATGATTTACGATCCCGATCAAGTTCAGAATCAGGAACAGGAACTGGAAGAATCAGAATTCAACTATCAACAATGGTAACGTCAAACTAAAAACTTTTTTACGTTCAAGATAAGCAAGGTTTCAATTTTTTGATTGATACAGGTTCACCAATATCTCTAATAAAAAATGAAGTAGCTAGTAAAAAACTAAGCTTGCCAAATTGTCAAATTAACAACGAAAATTTCTATATTTACGGAATAAATGAAAATTCTAATGATATACAGATACAAAAAAGTATAGATTTAATGATAGGTCCAGATAATTTGATGCATAGATATTACATTATCGACTTTGATTTCAAATTTGATGGCTTAATAGGAATCGATTTTCTAGAAAAATGTAACGCAGAGTTAGATTTTACGAATAAAAAACTGAAATTATTCTTCAAAGAACTACCTTTACACACTATGAGTTCAAAAAATTCATCTCAAGATCAAACTCAAAATAAAAATGAAACAAGAAAAATAATTGTTCCACCCCGTACAATTCAACAAGTCGAATTAAAAGCGAGCACTGAAAACTTGAAAGAAGGTATTTGTTCACAGATATCTCTAAGCGAAAACGCTAGAATACCGAATTGTTTTGTAAAAATAAATGAAAATAAAACATTTTTCACTACAATCGCTAATTTTCCAGAGAAAGAACAAATTTTTGAAATTTCACCGATCGAAATTGAAAAAAGTAATCGAGAAATCAATATACGAGGTAAATCAGAGAATTCGATTCAAATCAACAATGTCAACAATATTGATAGAGAACGACAAATTTTATCAGAATTGAGACTAGATCATCTTAATAGTGAAGAAAAAACTGAAATTGGAAACTTAAGTTTGAAATATCAAGAAATATTTTATCTTGAAAATGACAAGTTAACATTCACGAATCAAATTAAACATGAGATATATACAACTGACAAAAGTCCAATTTCTGTAAAAACGTATAGATACCCACAAACTTTGAAACAGGAAGTGAAAAATTAAGTTAAAAGTTCACTAGATCAAAATATTATACAACCGTCAATAAGCCCTTGGAATAGTCCTGTATGGCTTGTACCGAAAAAAATAGATTCAAGCGGAAAACAAAAGTGGCGCATGGTTATTGACTACAGAAAGTTCAATGAAATTACAATTGGAGATAAATACCCATTACCTAACATAGAAAATCTTTTAGATCAGCTAGGAAAATGTACATATTTCACTACGCTCGATCTTGCCTCTGGGTTTCACCAGATCGAAATAGAAAAAAGAGATATTCCAAGAACAGCGTTTAGTGTCGAAAACGGACATTACGAGTATTTACGCATGAACTTTGGATTGAAAAACGCACCCTCTACATTTCAAAGAGTGATGGATTGTGTTTTGACAGGTCTACAAGGTGAAACATGTATGGTTTACATGGATGACATTATAATATACAGCGCATCTCTTCAAGATCATATAAAAAGATTAGATTCATTATTTGAACGTCTATCCAAAAACAACTTCAAGATACAACCCTGTAAATGTGAATTTCTGAAAAAGGAAGTTGCTTATTTGGGACATATTGTAACTGAAGATGGAGTAAAACCAAATCCAATAAAAATTGACGCAGTAAAAAGATTTCCTATACCAAAAAATCAAAAAGACATAAAATTATTTCTAGGATTAACGGGATATTACCGTAGGTTTATTAAAAATTACTCAGATATATCAAAACCAATGACTCAATTATTGAAGAAAAATATCAAGTATGATTTCAATGAAAAATGCATTGAATCGTTCAACAAATTGAAAGAGTGTTTAACTACAGCACCCGTACTACAATATCCTGAATTCGATCAAGAATTTTATCTAACTTGTGACGCAAGTAATTTTGCTATAGGTTCAGTCCTTTCACAAAAGAAAAATAATGAAGATTTACCGATAGCTTATGCATCGCGTACATTGAATGGTGCAGAAACAAGATATTCAACCATAGAAAAAGAATTATTGAGCATAGTATGGTCTGTAAAACATTTTCGCCCATACTTGTATGGTAGAAGATTCCATATTTTTAGTGATCATAAACCATTGAAATATCTAATGTCAATGTCAAATAATAGCTCAAGATTAATGCGATGGAAATTAGAACTAGAACAATATGACTATGAAATAGATCATAAACCAGGAAAACAAAATAAAATAGCTGACTCATTATCGCGAATAGAAATCAATATTTTGAGTGAGGAATCAGAAGATACTGACACAGCTTCAGAAATGAATCAAGATGAAAATGAAGTCGAATTTTTGACAAAATTCTATGAATTCGCAAACAAACGAAAAACTCAATCATTGATAGATTTTGAAATCATAAAACAAACAAATGACAATTTAGTATTTGCCCCACACTGTAACATAATATTATTAGTACCGATAAATGAAAATCGTGATACACCTCATTTATCAGCTGTTATCCAAGATACTTGCATAGACATAAATCCAGATGAAATGAACTTGAACTTAATACAGACTTTAACAATCAAACAAAGTCTAAGGTTTCAACAAAGGAAGTATTATTTAAGGTTCATGTAAACCCACGTGAAAAAAAAACGGCAAGTTCAAAAATTTTGAAAAAAATCTGGTATATCAAGGTTTTTAATTGAAAACTTCTGTGAGATTTTGATGAAAATCTATCGAACGAATTTTGAGAAAAAAAATTAAAACTCCTTTTTTTAAAGGTTTTTTTTAGTTTTCACAAAAACTGTTCGATGAATTTTTGTCAAAATTTCACAGCAGTTTTTAACAAAGAATTAAAATATGCCTGATTTTTTTGAAAATTTTTGAACTTACAGTTTTCCTACAATAGTGAATTAATCATTGAAAGTTGCTGTAAAATCTATATTATTCGAAAAATATGATATATTTTGATTATTCATGTAAGATGTAACGAATACGGATTACTTGAATCCTATTTCAGTCATAAACAATGATTTATTCGATTTTAAAATAGGGTTTTCAAAACCCCTTACCAAATTCCTCTCAAATAGATTAATCGCTCCAGCAGGTGCTGCCTCTGCTGGTAATAGTCATAATCTAAAGTAGTTCCGCTACTGTCCACGAGTATCGCATAAAATGTCTGACCATCATAATATTTGTCGTACAGCGTTGCCAATACGCCTAGACAAAGACAACCGATAAATGCTGATTGTTTCTAGCAAATCCTTCAGAAAATCGTCTATGGACACATTTTCCCTTTTTGACTTGTGAATATTGAATACATTCGCGGGCCTAATGAAGGGGGGGATGGGTCGTGTTGAATTATTTCATATTCATATGAAGATTAAGTCAATTCAGTTGATTATTGTGATGAACAATGAATGCTTCGCAGATGAAATTTTTTTATTAATAAAGAAAATGCCTTTCGAATTAGAAGTTTGGTTTTTCGGACATGCATCATGCACTTCATGTACCGGGAAGTGAAAATTTCATCCGAAATAATAACTTTTTTGTTGACGATAGAAATATATATATCTTCATCTTCATTGTGTCATAAACTTGCTCATGGAAGTGCCCCAAATGTTAGGGGCCTCTTCAGATTTTTATTATCCACCATAATGCCCATCTATGGAGGTTTTCATGGTTATTCCTCTAGAAAACAACTAACCATTTAACTTTCATGTTTTTCAATTCTCTACGGTTATTATAAAAATTTTTCCATCTTCATGTAAGCTATCTCTATGGTAAGGATTCCTCTTATTGTTACTTAATTAATTTTTCTCATTGTATATAGGACTTAGTAATTTCTTATTAGGCTGATGATGGACATTATGTATGCTCCCTTGATGTGATTATTCACAATGAGCATTTGGTTGAGCATTTTTCTCAAAAATATGTAATTTCTGGTTTTAAACCTAGCAGCACCTCGATTTCCTAGAAGTGGTTTGAATTCCACGTAGGTCTCGCTCACCATAACCCCGCACAAGTTTCGACTTCTGCGGTGTTGATTCCCATCGAAGTAGCGATATACAATTTTTATAAAATTATATAAAACACTAAAAATTAACAATAAAACGAATATGTATTGAGAAGGTACAATATTTTCTGATCGATTTTCCTCGAAAATGATACATCTCTGATTGATTCGGAACAAGAGCAAATCTTGGAATGGTTTATTTTCACTGCATTGGGCATGGAAAGCTCGATGGAAAGTTTATTTTTTGTACCGAATTGCATTATTATATCACATGGCGTTTCGGAAATATTTAAGAAATATCATATTTAGGACCCCCCTTCCAGGGGGCTGTAGCTCCCTCATATAAGAGACATCTATGTTCATTATTGTTTATCTGAACTTTTCTTCCTATTTTTGGTCGTAGAAGCCGGTGATGAAGTTCGACAGGCTAATTTCGAGATGTGGGTATACAGGGTGAGTCATGAGGAACTGTACATGCTCCTACTACGAATAGAGGCACCTGAGGGAAATACCAAATGACCATCAGAAAGTGTCTCCGCCTTTTCTAAAATAATCTATAGGGTGATTTATGGATTATGGCCAAACCTTCTTTCAATCATAACTTTCTAACAGTTCTTTCGATTCCTTTCATTTCTTTATGAATTGTTATGCTGTCACTCAGCAATCAACTGACGTATTCAAAATCGTAAAAATCCAGGACCGGTCTTGAGAAATTCTGCCAATTTGGTTCATATCGAAAATTTCACCCTGTATAAGGTTTAAGTAAACTGTGATATGGAATTTTCAAAGTTGATGAACAGGCAACCAAAATGAAGTACTTCAAAATTTCCTCACACTTTCATTGAATTTTTTAGAAAATGATCAATTTATACTACACGCCAAAACTTAGGCAACAAATGTATTAATTTCAAAATTAATACTTCGCAATGCATGAATTTCACGTATAAAAGTAAGGATAAAATTATTTGGTAGAGGGTAATAATCACCAAAAATTTCACCCTGTATATGATTTTAGTAAACTGTGACATGACATTTTTGAAGTCGACGAACAAGCAACCATATTAAAGCATTACAAATTGTCCATACTGTTTTAATGAATTTCTCCAAATAATAAGATCAATTATTACCGAACACGAAACTTTAGCAAAAAAATGAATTAATTTTAAAATAAATACTTCTCAACACTATAATTTCTAGGGTTGTATTTCTTTTCTTTGTGGAAAGTAATAATCATCCTGTATTTTGTTCTAAAATTTGTTCTATCCGTCATTCGGTATGATGTTTTAGTAGGTAATGTGATGGACGAATGTCACAGCTTAAATCAGTTAAATATTCTGAGGTTTTCAATCGATTTGTAATAGAGATTCTGAGTATTTCTGAATATCCCAGATTTCAGTTGATGACCCGTCTGTTGATAGAAATTGCCTGGAAAATTTTTGATTCGAATTTTCATTATATTGCGGATTTCTAAGAAACACTACAAAAGATTTTTGGGTCCATGGAAAATTACTGAATCCAACCCTGGATATAGAAGAATGTTGATTTCCAGAGAGCTGAAGAATAGGAATTGATGTTATTCTTGCTTCTATTCGTGAAATTCTAGCGTTGCGAAGTATTAATTTTCAAATTAATACATTTGTTGCCAAAGTTTCGCGCGTGTAGTGAAAATTGATCGTACTCTAAAAAATTCGATAAAACTCTGAGGAAAATTCAAAATACTTCATTCGGGTTGCCGGTTCATCAACTTTGACAATTCCATGTCACAGGTTACCAAAACCATATACAGGGTGAAATTTTTGGTGATCAATACTCTCTACTAAAAAATTACTGAATCCAACCCTGGAGATAAAAGAATGTTGATTATTGTTGAGCTGGAGAATTGTGAATAATATTATCCCTACTTTTATTCGTGAAATTCATGCGTTGCGAAGTATTAATTTTCAAATGAATACATTTGTCGCCAAAGTTTTGCGTGTAGTCGAAATTAATCGTTTTCTAATAAATTCAATGAAAGTGTGAGGAAACTTTGAAATACTTCATTTTGGTTGCCTGTTCATAAACTTTAAAAATTCCATATCACAGTTCACTAAAACCTTATACAGGGTGAAATTTTTGATATGAACCAAATTGGCAGAATTTCTCAAGGCCGGTCCTGGATTTTTACGATTCTGAATTCGTCAGTTGATTGCTTAGCGACAGCATTATTATCCATGAAAAAATAGAAGGAATCGAAAGAACTGTTGGAAAGTTATGATTGAAAGAAGTTTTGGCCATATCCAATAAATCACCCTATAGATTATTTTAGAAGAGGCGGAGACACTTTCTGATGGTCATTTGGTGATTTCCTCAGGTGCCTCTATTCTTAGTAGGAGCATATGTACAGTTCCTCATGACTCACCCTGTCTGTATGTGTTTTTTCTATAGTGAGTTTTTAGTGCTGAATATATGAATGTTATATCATAATAAACATCGGATTTGAAAAGGTTTGAATATTTCCAATATGTTCAATACTTCAATAGTCCCAAGACACTTTCGGGAATTTCCTATATTTCCATTTCCATGGCAATATTTCCAATGGAAATATTTCCCCTCAAATCACCAATGATATATTATAGTGATGATATAAATATTTCCGAAATAAGGCGATTCTCATCAAGAACAGGATCTTTATTAAACCAGACCCCTCCTCTATTCTATAGGTATCATGTTTTGTACAAAAAACCCTCAGATACAAATTTTGAATATATCATAATTACAAAATTCATCTGCCATATTGAATCCGCCATCTTGAATTTCTTTATTTTGACTAAGGAATCATAATTTCCGATGCCGAAAATCCCCTGATATATAACGTTTGAATAGAATCGGATCATAATTACAAAACTCGTGTGTCACATTGGATCCGCCATCATAAATTTCCGAATTTTGATGGTAAAATCATGATTTCTGATCCAGAAAACCTCAGATATACAATATTTTTGAATTGGATCTTAATTACAAAACTCGTCAGCCATATTGGTTCCACCATCTTGAATTTCCAAATTTTGATGACACAATCATAATCTCCGACCTCGAAAACCCCCAGATACCAATTATGAATACAGTCGGATCATAATTACAAAACTCGTCTGCCATATTGGCTCCGCCATCTTGTATTCTCAAATTCTGACAGAAAAATCATAATCTCCGTCGATCCCCGAAAACCCCTAGATACCTATACCAGTTTTGAATAGAATCTGATCATAATTATTACAAAATACACTAGTGTATAATCAAGGATGGAATAAGATACTCTTCGGATTTTTTGATGTTCATTCGTGTTCAGTCGTGACTTCGGCGACAGGTCGGAACGGGTTCGGACGGACGGATCGGGACGGAAATTCAATGTTTTTTGGTTTTTCCTCACCCAACAAAGTGCTGAACGCGCCTAAAGTTTTCACTTGAAAAATTACAATAATGTCATCAAGAATGTATTCCCCCAGAAATACATCGGAAGGCAATTTTGGACCACCGTGTATATTATAAATATCATTATCATTCCATACCAATTCCATATATTCCATTCATATACAAACAAATAAGTATATGAGCCACACTAGTGTTTCTCCATTCACCCCTGTAGCGAACGTTATCACTGAAATATGAACGATTCATAATAATAATTAACCCTCGTAAAATCTCCTAAATACCCGATACCCGAAACAAGAAGAGGCGGCCGACGCCGACGCTCATTAGCGCATCGCTTCGAACCTCAAAGTCAAAGCTTCCGCCTAGCCGCCTTGCGCCCGAGAAAATGACCTTGAAGGCGATTGCCGATCTTTTCATCTATGCGTTCGCGCTCCGACAACACATCGTCTCACTATGTATAGAAATTGTTATTATATTTATTGTGTGTTTATGTGTCGCCTTTTTTAATTGCATCGAATCCTCACGAAATATACATGTATATTCTCATAGATGCTAATATAAAATTCAATTCTACTCCTTCACCCACCGGAGACAATAAAGATCAGATAATTATAATGTCGCGCAATATCAGTATATACCATGCAATTTGCAAAAAAATATCGCAAGTCTAAGACCTATTACCAGCTATGGCAACAATGGTATGTATTTTACAGAGACAACGAAGGAATCTGCATATTTCGGAAGGGTTCTGCAAAATTTTTACCCTATGAAACACAAAAGTAGGGCAATTATGGTTGCATACATCAAGTAACACCTGGAGCACTAGCGACATCTGACAGATCAGAAACGCGAAATTTGTCGCTTTACATGTACCTTAATACAATTACCCACACATAAACTGGAAGCAATTAGCTTGAAAGATTGTTTCAGAATATTCTATTCATTGAAGGACAAATTACCGGAAAATGAAAATTACTTTATCAACCCTCTGAAACATTTACCATTTTTGGATATTTTGAGTTTCATTTTTAAAGAAAAAAGCTTAACTTTCACTATCTGTCATGATATAGTTAAAGTTCCAGCACAAAATGAAAGAAAAGGAATAATTGAAAACTATCATATGAGCAAAACCTCAGTACATAAAGGAATAAATGAAACATTCAGACGAATAAGAGATAGATTTGTCTGGCCAAATTTGAAAACTGACGTTGAAAACTTTATAAAAGCATGTGAAGTTTGTAATAGAACTGAAACGAATCGTCAAAATAAAGATTACCCACTTGTCATCACAGAAACTCCAAATAAACCATTCGAACACATAAATATCGATTTATTAGAAATCAATCGAAATAATATTCTATTGACTATTGTCGATAATTTTTCAAAATATGCACAAGCATACCAAGTCGAAAATAAACAAGCTGTCACAGTTAATCAAAAACTATTGTTATATTTTCAACATTTCCCAATTCCAAAAAGAATTCATAGCGACTCAGGACTTGAATTTGATAACCAACATATGAGAGATCTTTCAAAATTATACAAATCTAAATAAACTTATAGTGCAGTCGCACATCCCCAATCTAATGGTGTAGCCGAAAGATTTCATGGAACACTTTTAGACTCTTTGAGAGCATATCACATGGATAATCCGAATAAAACAATCTTAGAAGGTTTACCGTTTTGTATAAAATCATATAATCGAAGTAAATCAAATTCTACAAAATACACTCCAGAAGAAATAATTTTTGGGCATATTCGCACAGACGAAAACGAAGAAATATATAGTGAAGAAGAACTTCAAACTAATTTTATGAATGAAGTAAAGAACACCGCATCTTTCATTTTTGAAAAAGTTATAACTAATTTGAATAATGCGAAACAAAAAGCCAAACAAAGGTTTGATCAACATGTTAGACCGAGATACCAATACAAAGTAGAAGACTATGTCTATATTGACGAATCTCAATACGGAAATAAAATGCGAAACAAAAGAAATGGTCCATTTAAAATAATACGAATTACAAACACGGATACAGCGGAGCTAGATATTAATAAAACCACAATTGTCAATTTTGACAGATTGAAACTAGCATCTCTTGTTGCAGGGCAATCTACGGAGCCAGAGCAAGAATAAAAAAAAATCAAAACTCCAGCAGGTATTTTCTTTCAAAAGGAAGGAATTGCTAGAATTTCTAACGATGAATGGAAATTAATTGCTTATAAAAATATTACTTTATTGAAAATTTCATTTCAACAAAGTTTGAATGCTCAAGAACTATTACATAATATGATTGACAAAGAAGATGTCAACCCATCTCTCAAAGTGGCATTTTCAGCTCAGTTATCATTATTGAACACAATGAATCAACAAATAAAAGAAAAATTTTCCGAAATTTTATTAACTACAACAAACCGTTTTAAACGAGGTCTCATAAATGCTGCAGGATCAGTTTGGAAAGTTTTAACTGGAAATCTTGATGCATCAGACGGAGAATTTTATAATGAGTGTATAAATAAGTTAGAAAAAGACGATAAAAATCTACAATTATTGATGAAAAATCAAATTCAGATTGTTTCAAGTACAATCAAAAATTTCAATAATACCCTAACCAAACTAAGTATTGACGAATATACGTTCAATGAAGATTTGAAACTAATTCAACAAGAAATGACGAAAAACAGAGAAACGAGATACTATTTTGAACTTCAATTAAGAATTTTGGAAATGATTGAACAAATAATGCAGTCAAATTCCATTATGTTGGATCAACTTAATGATATTATAAATAGCATCACTTTTGCTAGGCTAAAGATAATACACCCATCAGTAATCGATCCAAATTTATTGATCGAACAATTGACAAAAATTCCATTATCTTTAACTCACAGAAATCTGCCTTTCAGCCCAATTCACAAGCATATTTCAGAAATAATCTCTTTGATAAAGCTGGAAGCATTCCAAACGAATGAACGAATAGTTTTTATACTTCATATACCAATCGTAGAAGTCTCAGACTATGACTTTTATCATATCTACTCAGTCCCTACAAAAGATCCTAAAACCAACCTTTTCCATACAATTTTACCGTCCTATAAGTATGCTGCAATTGCGAGGAATAGCAAACAGTATATTACAGTCAAATATGAGGATTGTACAGAGATATACGAGAATGAATTTCGTATCTGTTACAACCATTTTCCTAAAGCTCTCTCACATGAATCACCCTGTGAAATATCGATCTTGATGGAATCAGTAATCACATCCAACTGCGAAAAACTAGTGATTAAGATTGAAGATTACAATGTTCAGAAATTAGCAGATAATAAATGGCTGTTAACCATATCGGATAGGTTACCTGTTACTATTACCTGTCTAGGTAAGAATTCGGAAACCCAAATAATTCAAGAAAACTCATTATTGACTCTTGAACCAAAATGCAGTGCATTTATTGGAACCACTAGAGTATACGCCAGTTTCGACAACAATAATTCATTGTCACTTCAACTCTACATACCAGAATTATCGTATGACTGTTGCGAACAATTTCCGAAGAAATCCAAAATCTCAAACCAATCAAGATAAACCACTTGAACATGGACAAATTGAACATTGCTCAAGAAAAACTTCAAGAATATGATCAAACTTTGACTAAAATGATCAACGAACCTTTCTATCAAAGACATTTGAGTACTTTCACTTATATTTGTATAGTACTCATATTTTTCGTGATTTTCTGGCTAATATTCAAATGTTGCCTGAAAAGAAGACTCTTGGGTTATTTCAACTCTTATTCTGATAACGAAGGAGACCACCCAAGCCGAGGCTGTTGTGCCCAGATTTTCAACTACTGTAACGTGAAATCTATGGTTTCAAGACGGCCTTCAATTCACCTAACTACAAGGTTCAACCCCACTGAAGAGGACGAGATTGTCTTCCAGACACCATCAACCCCACTAACGTCAAGAAGAACTCCGAAATGGATCTAAGAAGATTGTATTTTTCTCTGAGTTCCTTGTATTCCATATATAACCATATTTTTATCTTTTTCAATCAATTTTTCGTTCTTCGATTTTTTTATAAATCTATTAGATGGTATAAAAAATCTAAAAAGGGGAGGTGTTATATGAAGATACCCTCTGGATCTATAATAGTTATCATTCCTTTTTCTATTGCATGGATATGAATAAATTAACCTTGTAATAAATATCATGTCACATACACGAGAGCATCCTGGACTGGATTATTCTTATCGCGTAAGTAACAAAAGCTCATTGTCTAGGCCTTATGCGAATCTTTTCATGATGAGATATTTTCAATTCTCTTTCGAACAGCAAAAACGAAACATCCAAGTACGAGAAGCTCTCGGAAGAAATTCACCATATGTCTTAATCGTTTGTAATTGAAATAAAAAGTTTTTTAAAACACTGGATTTCATCCCGAAGACATAAAATATATAATAGTTGCGAACTCATATGCTCCGGAGGTATCCATTTGAGATGATAGAATACAGTGATACGGTATGCGGAATGATGTTGTCAGAGTATCTCCACTTGCCTATTGTTCTCGTTATATGTCCTTCGAAGTCGTCTTATATGGTCAGTGCGATTGAATCTGCTATTGCTGTAGGCATGTCAGATGCTAGAATGCGGAGTTACAGTGTAAGCTTAGTCGGAGTCGAAGTTGCTTGTTCTGTCTGTTGTGTGCGTTATACATGCTTCGATGTCGTCTTATATAATAGTTGCGAACTCATATGCTCCAGAGGTATCCCTGTGAGATGATAGAATACTCAGATACGGTGTGCGGACTGATGTTGTCTGAGTATCTTTACTTGCCTATTGTTCTCGTTATATGTCCTCTGAGGTCGTCCCATATGGTCAGTGCGATCGTATCTGCAATTACTGTAGGCATGTCAGATGCTAGAATGCAAAGTTGAAGTATGAACATAGTCGAAGTCGAAGTATCTTGTTTTCCCTGTTGTAGGCATTGTCTTGATTCAGAAAACACTAAATAATGTTTACCTATGAGATGTTTAACCAACTGATTATCAAGATTGATAAATTTGAAGTTTGGGCGAACACGCCGATTTACCGACTCTTGATTGTTGGAATCGAAGTTCTTGGTGGATATGAAAAAGTATAGTACTCCACTCGCATATGATGAGCTTTCATATATACTTCTTGAATGGGCATTTGAGATGCTAGAATGCAAAGTTACAAAGTAAACATAGTCGAACTCGAAGTTTCTTTTTCTTTTTATTGTAAGCGTTATTTCGATTCAGGAAACACTCAATGTCTACCCATGAGATGTATAACCGACTTATTATCAAGATTGATGAATTCGAAGTTCTGGCGAACACGCCGATTCACCGACTTTTGATTGTTGGAATCGAAGTTTCTGGTGGTAATGAAAAAGTAAAGTACTCCACTCGCATATAATAAGCTGTCATATATACTTCTTGAATGGGCATTTGAGATGCTAGAATGCAAAGTTACAAAGTGAACATAGTCGAATAGCCTGTTGTGTGCGTTATACTTGCTTCAATGTCGTCTCATATGATCGTTGCGAACTTATATGCTCCAGAGGTATCTATGTGAGATGATAGAATACTTAGATACGGTGTGCGGACTGATGTTGTCTGAGTATCTTCACTTGCCTATTGTTCTCGTTATTTGTCCTTTGAAGTCGTCCCATATGGTCAGTGCGATCGTATCTGCAATTACTGTAGGCATGTCAGATGCTAGAATGCGAAGTTGAAGTATAAACATAGTCGAAGTCGAAGTATCTTGTTTTCCCTGTTGTAGGCATCATCTTGATTCAGAAAACACTAGACAATGTCTACCTATGAGATGTATAACCGACTTATTATCAAGATTGATGAATTCGAAGTTTTGGCGAACACGCCGATATACCGACTTTTGATTGTTGGAATCGAAGTTTCTGGTGGTAATGAAAAAGTAAAGTACTCCACTCGCATATAATAAGCTGTCATATATACTTCTTGAATGGGCATTTGAGATGCTAGAATGCGAAGTTACAAAGTGAACATAGTCGAATAGCCTGTTGTGTGCGTTATACCCGCTTCGATGACGTCTCATATGATCGTTGCGAACTTATATGCTCCAGAGGTATCTATGTGAGATGATAGAATACAGAGATACAGTGTGCAGACTGATGTCGAAGTATCTTCACTTGTCATTTTGTTCTCGTCATATGTCCCTCGAAGTCTTCGTATATGGTCAGTGCGATCGTATCTGCTATAGCTGTAGTTATGACAGATGCTAGAATGCGGAGTAACAGTGTAAGCATTAGTCGGGGTCGAAAATTCTTGTTCTGTCTGTTGTGTGCGTTATACCCGCTTCGATGTCGTCTCATATGATCGATGCGAACTGAAATGCTCCAGAGGTATCTATGTGAGATGATAAAATACAGAGATACAGTGTGCAGACTGATGTTGTCGAAGTATCCTCACTTGCCTATTGATCTCGTTATATGTCCTTCAAAGTCTTTCTATATAGTAAGTGCGATCGTATTTGTTGTGTGCATTATACCCGCTTCGATGTCGTCTCATATGATCGTTGCGAACTTATTTGCTCCAGAGGTATCTATGTGAGATGATAGAATTCAGAGATACAGTGTGCAGACTGATGTTGTCGAAGTATCTTCACTTGTCATTTTGTTCTCGTCATATGTCCCTCGAAGTCTTCGTATATGGTCAGTGCGATCGTATCTGCTATAGCTGTAGTTATGACAGATGCTAGAATGCGGAGTAACAGTGTAAGCATTAGTCGGGGTCGAAAATTCTTGTTCAGTCTGTTGTGTGTGTTATACCCGCTTCGATGTCGTCTTATATAATAGTTGCGAACTCATATGCTCCAGAGGTCTCCATGTGAGATGATAGCATACAGAGATACGGTATGCGGACTGATGTTGTCGTAGTATCTTTACTTGCCTATTGTTCTCGTTATATGTCCTTCGAAGTCGTCTCATATTGTCAGTGCGATCATACCTGCTATTGCTGTAGGCATGTCAGATGCAAAAATTCGGAGTTACAGTGTAAACAAAGTCGGAGTCGAAGTTTCTTGTTCTGCCTATTGTGTGCGTTATACCCGCTTCGATGTCGTCTCAAATGATCATTGCGAACTACCATACTACAGAGGTATTCATGTGAGATGTTACAATACAGAGATACAGTGTGCAGACTGATGTCGAAGTATCTTTACTTGTCAATTGTTCTCGTTATATGTCCCTCGAAGTCTTCTTATATGGTCAGTGCGATCGTATCTGCTATAGCTGTAGGCATGTCAGATGCTAGAATGCGAAGTTAAAGTATAAACATTGTCGCAGTCAAAGTTTCTTGTTCTCCCTGTTGTTAGCGTTATTTCGATTCAGAAAACACTAGACAATGTCTACCTATGAGATGTATAACCGACTTATTATCAAGATTGATTTATTCGAAGTATTGGCGAACACGCCGATTTACCGACCTTTGATTGTTGGAATCGAATTTCCTGGTGGTAATGAAGAAATAAAGTACTCCAATCGCATATTATAAGCTGTCATATATACTTCTTGAATGGGCATTTGGGATGCTAGAATGCAAAGTTACAAAGTAAACATAGTCGAATAGCCTGTTGTGTGCGTTATACTCGCTTCGATGTCGTCTCATATGCTCGTTGCGAACTAATATGCTCCAGAGGTATCTATGTGAGATGATAAAATACAGAGATACAGTGTGCAGACTGATGTTGTCGAAGTATCTTCACTTGTCATTTGTTCTCGTCATATGTCCCTCGAAGTCTTCGTATATGGTCAGTGCGATCGTATCTGCAATAGCTGTAGGCATGTCAGATGCTGGAATGCGGAGTAACAGTGTGAGCATAGTCGGGGTCGAAGTTTCTTGTTCTGTCTGTTGTGTGCGTTATACCTGCTTCGATGTCGTCTTATATGATAGTTGCGAACTCATATGCTCCAGAGGTATCCATGTGAGATGATAGAATACAGAGATACGGTGTGCGGACTGATGTTGTAGAAGTATCTCCACTCGACTATTGTTCTCGTTATATGTCCTTCGAAGTCGTCCTATATGGTCAGTGCGATCGTATCTGCAACTACTGTAGGCATGTTAGATGCTAGATTACGAAGTTACAGTGTAAACACAGTCGAAGTCGAAGTTTTTTGCTCTCCCTGTTGTAAGCGTTATTTTGATCCAGGGAACACTAGACAATGTCTACCTATGAGATGTATAACCGACTTATTATCAGGATTGATGAATTCGAAGTTTTGGCGAACACGACGATTTACCGACTTTTGATTGTTAGAATTGAAGTTTCTGGTGGTAATGAAAAAGTAAAGTACTTCACTCGCATATAATAAGCTGTCCTATATACTTCTTGAATGGGCATTTGGGATGCTAGAATGCAAAGTTACAAAGTAAACATAGTCGAATAGCCTGTTGTGTGCGTTATACCCGCTTCGATGTCGTCTCATATGATCGTTGCGAACTTATATGCTCCAGAGGTATCTATGTGAGATGATAGAATACAGAGATACAGTGTGCAGACTGATGTTGTCGAAGTATGTTCACTTGTCAATTGTTCCCGTTATATGTCCCTCGAAACCTTCTTATATGGTCAGTGCGATCGTATCTGCTATAGCTGTAGGCATGTCAGATGCTAGAATGCGGAGTAACAGTGTGAGCATAGTCGGGGTCGAAGTTTCTAGTTCTGTCTGTTGTGTGCGTTATACCCGCTTCGATGTCATCTTATATATTAGTTGCGAACTCATATGCTCAATAGGTATATATGTGAGATGATAGCATACAGAGATACGATATGCGGACTGATGTTGTCGGAGTATCTTCACATGCCTATTGTTCTCGTTATATGTCCTTCGAAGTCGTCTCATATCGTCAGTGCGATCATACCTGCTATTGCTGTAGGCATGTCATATGCAAAAATTCGGAGTTACAGTGTAAACATAGTCGAAGTCGAAGTTTTTTTTTCTGCCTGTTGTGTTCGTTATACCCGCTTCGATGTCGTCTTAAATGATCATTGCGAACCACCATGCTACAAAGGTATTCATGTGAGATGTTACAATACAGAGATACAGTGTGCAGACTGATGGTCTCGAAGTATCTTCACTTGCCTATTGTACTCGTTATATGTCCTTCGAAGTCATCTTATATGGTCAGTGCGATCGTTTCTACTATGGTAATAGGCATGTCAGATTCTAGAATGTGAAGTTACAGTGTAAACATAGTCGGAGTCGAAGTTTCTCGTTCTTCCTGTTGTGTGCGTTATACCCGTTTTGATGTCGTCACATATGATCGATGCGAACTGAAATGCTCCAGAGGTATCTATGTGAGATGATAAAATACAGAGATACAGTGTGCAGACTGATGTTGTCGAAGTATCCTCACTTGCCTATCAATCTCGTTATATGTCCTTCAAAGTCTTTCTATATGGTCAGTGCGATCGTATCTGTCTCATCTGTAGGCATGTCAGATAATGAGATTTAGAGCCACAGTGTGAACATAGTCGAAGTTCCTTGTTCTCCCTGTTTTATGCGTCATTATTGTTTTGATGTCTTCTTGAATGATCGTTGCGAACTGATATGCTCCGAAGGTATCTATGTGAGATGATAGAATACAGATATACAGTGTGCTGACTGATGTTGACGAAGTATCTCTATTTGTCTATTGTTCTCGTTATAAATCCTTCGAAGTCGTCTCATATGGTCAGTGCCATCGCATCTGCTATAACTGTATTCATGTCAGATGCTAGAATGCAAAGTTACAGTGTAGACATAGTCGAAATCGGAGTTTCTTGTTCTGCTCGTTGTGTGCGTTATACCCGATTTGATGTCGTCTCATATGATCGTTGCGAACCACCATGCTACGAAGGTATTCATGTGAGATGTCACAATACAGAGATACAGTGTGCGGACTGATGTCGAAGTATCTTTACTTGTCAATTGTTCTCGTTATATGTCCCTCGAAGTCGTCTTATATGGTCAGTGCGATCGTATCTGCTATAGCTGTAGACATGTCAGATGCTAGAATGCGGAGTTACAGTGTAAGCATAGTCGGGGTAGAAGTTTCTTGTTCTGCCTGTTGTGTGCGTTATACATGCTTCGATGTCGTCTTATATAATAGTTGCGAACTCATATGCTTCACAGGTATCCATGTGAGATGATAGAATACAGAGATACGGTGTGCGGACTGATGTTGTCTGAGTATCTTCACTTGCCTATTGTTCTCGTTATATGTCCTTCGAAGTCGTCCCATATGGTCAGTGCGATCGTATCTGCAATAACTGTAGGCATGTCAGATGCTAGAATGCGAAGTTGAAGTATAAACATAGTCGAAGTCGAAGTATCTTGTTTTCCCTGTTGTAGGCATTATCTTGATTAAGAAAACACTAGACAATGTTTACCTATGAGATGTATAACCAACTCATTATCAAGATTGATAATTGGAAGTTCTGGCGATCATGCCGATATATCGACTCTTGATTGTTGGAATCGAGGTTTTTGGTGGATATGTAAAAGTATAGTACTCCACTCGCATATGATGAGCTCTCATATATACTTCTTGAATGGGCATTTGAGATGCTAGAATGCAAAGTAACAAAGTAAACATAGTCGAAGTCGAAGTTTCCTGTTCTTTCTGTTGTGTGCGTTATACCCGCTTCGATGTCGTCTCATATAATAGTTGCGAACTCATATGCTCTAGAGGTATCCATGTGAGATGATAAGAATAAAGAGATATGGTGTGCGGACTGATGTTGTCGAAGTATCTCCACTTGCCTATAGATCGCTTTATATGTCCTCCGAAGTCGTCCTATATGGTCAGTGCGATCGTATCTGCAATCACTGTAGGCATGTCAGATGCTAGAATGCGAAGTTAAAGTATAAACATTGTCGAAGTCAAAGTTTCTTGTTCTTACTGTTGTAAGCGTGTGTTATTTCGATTCAGGAAACACTAGACAATATCTACCTATGAGATGTATAACCGACTTATTATCAAGATTGATGAATTCGAAGTTTTGACGAACACGCCGATCTACCGACTTTTGATTGTTGGAATCGAAGTTTCTGGTGGTAATGAAAAAGTAAAGTACTCAACTCGCATATAATAAGCTGTCATATATAATTCTTGAATGGGCATTTGAGATGCTAGAATGCAAAGTTACATAGTGAACATAGTCGAATAGCCTGTTGTGTGCGTTATACCCTCTTCGATGTCGTCTCATATGATCGTTGCGAACTTATATGCTCCAGAGGTATCTATGTGAGATGATAGAATACAGAGATACAGTGTGCAGACTGATGTTGTCGAAGTATCTCCATTTGTCAATTGTTCTCGTTATATGTCCCTCGAAGTCTTCTTATATGGTCAGTGCGATCGTATCTGCTATAGCTGTAGGCATGTCAGATGCTAGAATGCGGAGTAACAGTGTAAGCATAGTCGGGGTCGAAGTTTCTTGTTCTGTCTGTTGTTGCGAACTCATATGCTCCAGAGGTATCCATGTGAGATGATAGCATACAGATATACGGGCGGACTGATGTTGTCGGAGTATCTTCACTAGCCTCATGTCAGATGCAAAAATTCGGAGTTACAGTGTGAACAAAGTCGGAGTCGAAGTTTCTTGTTCTGCCTATTGTGTGCGTTATACCCGCTTCGATGTCGTCTCAAATGATCATTGCGAACTACCTTGCTACACAGGTATTCATGTGAGTTGTGACAATACAGAGATACAGTAAACAGAATGATGTCGAAGTATCTTCACTTGTCAATTGTTCTCGTAAAATGTCAATCGAAGTCGTCTTTTATGGTCAGTGCGATCGTATCTGCTATTGCTGTAGGCATGTCAGATGCTAGAATGCGGAGTTACAGTGTAAGCATAGTCGAGGTCGAAGTTTCTTGTTCTGCCTGTTGTTAGCGTTATTCAGATTCAGGATATACCCGCTTCGATGTCGTCTTATATAATAGTTGCGAACTCATTAATCCAGAGGTATCCATGTGAGATGATAGAATTACAGAGATACGCTATGCGGACTGATGTAGTCGGAGTATCTTCACTTGCATATTGTTCTCGTGGTATGTCCTTCGGAGTCGTCCTATATGGTCAGTGCGATCGTATCTGCAATTAATGTAGGCATGTCAGATGCTAGAATGCGAAGTTACAGTGTAAACACAGTCGAAGTTGAAGTTTCTTGCTCTTCTTGTTGTTAGCGTTATTTTGATTCAGGAAATACTAGACAATGTCTACCTATGAGATGTATAACCGACTCAAAATCAAGATTGATTAATCCGAAGTTTTGGCGAACACGACGGTTTACTGACTCTTGATTGTTTGAATCGGAGTTTTTGGTGAATATGAAAAAGTATAGTTCTCCACTCGCATATAATGAGCTGTCATATATACTTCTTGAATGGGCATTCTAGATGCTAGAATGCAAAGTTACAAAGAAAACATGGTCGAAGTCAGAGTTTCTTGTTCTGCCTGTTGTGTGCGTTATACCCGATTCGATGTCAACTCGTATGATCGTTGCGAACTACCATGCTCCAAAGGTATCCATGTGACATGATAGAATACAAAGATACAGTGTGCAGACTGATGATTTCGAAGTATCTCCACTAGCCTATTGTACTCGTTATATGTCCTTCGAAGTCATCTTATATGGTCAGTGCGATCGTTTCTACTATAGTTATATTCATGTCAGATTCTAGAATGTGAAGTTACAGTGTAAAAATAGTCGGAGTCGAAGTTTCTCGTTCTTCCTGTTGTGTGCGTTATACCCACTTCGATGTCGTCTTATATGATCGTTGCGAACATATATGCTACAGAGGTATCTATGTGATATGATATAAAACAGAGATACAGTGTGCAGACTGATGTTGTCGAACTATCTTCACTTGCCTATTGTTCTCGTTATATGTCCTTCGGAGTCGTCTCATTTGGTCAGTGCGATCGTATCTGTTATAGCTTCAAGCATGTCAGATGCTGGAATGCTAAGTTACAGTGTAAACAAAGTCGGAGTCGGAGTTTATTGTTCTGCCTGTTGTGTGCGTTATACTTGCTTCGATGTTGTCTTATATCGTTGCGGACATATATGCTACAGAGGTATCTATGTGAGATGATACAATACAGAGATACAGTGTGCAGACTAATGTTGTCGAAGTATCTTCACTCGCCTATTGTTCTCGTTATACGTCCTCTGAAGTCGTCCTATATGGCCAGTGCGATCGTATCTGCTTCAACTGTAGGCATGTCAGATGCGAGAATGCAAAGTTACAGTGTAAATATAGTCGAAGTTTCTTGTTCTGCCTGTTCTGTTCGTTATACCCGTTTTGATGTCGTCTCATATGATCGATGCGAACTGAAATGCTCCAGAGGTATCTATGTGATATGATAAAATACAGAGATACAGTGTGCAGACTGATGTTGTCGAAGTATCCTCACTTGCCTATTAATCTCGTTATATGTCCTTCAAAGTCTTTCTATATGGTCAGTGCAATCGTATCTGTTTCATCTGTAGGCATGTCAGATAATAGAAATTAGAGCCACAGTGTAAACATAGTCGAAGTTCCTTGTTCTCCCTGTTTTATGCGTCATTTCTGTTTCGATGTCTTCTTAAATAATCGTTGCGAACTGATATGCTCCGAAGGTATCTATGTGAGATGAAAGAATTCAGATATACAGTGTGCTGACTGCTGTTGTCGAAGTAACTCTATTTGTTTATTGTTCTCGTTATAGGTCCTTCGAAGTCGTCTCATATGGTCAGTGCCATCGCATCTGCTATAACTGTATTTATGTCAGATGCTAGAATGCAAAGTTACAGTGTAGACATAGTCGAAGTCGAAGTTTCTTGTTCTGCTCGTTGTGTGCGTTATACCCGATTTGATGTCGTCTCATATGATCGTTGCGAACTACCATGCTACAAAGGTATTCATGTGAGATGTTACGATACAGAGATACAGTGTGCAGACTGATGTCGAAGTATCTTTACTTCTCGATTGTTTTCGTCCCTCGAAGTCGTCTTATATGGTCAGTGCGATCGTATCTGCTATAGCTGTAGACATGTCAGATGCTAGAATGCGGAGTTACAGTGTAAGCATAGTCGAGGTCGGAGTTTCTTGTTCTGCCTGTTGTGTGCTTTATACATGCTTCGATGTCGTCTTATATGATAGTTGCGAACTCATATGCTCCAGAGGTATATTATTATTATTATTATTATGTGAGATGATACAATACAGAGATACAGTGTGCAGACCGATGTTTTCGAAGTATCTTCACTCGCCTATTGTTCTCGTTATATGTCCTCTGAAGTCGTCCTATATGGCCAGTGCGTTCGTATCTGCTTCAACTGTAGGCATGTCGGATGCGAGAATGTCGAAGTTTCTTGTTCTGCCTGTTGTGTGCGTTATACCCGTTTTGATGTCGTCTCATATGATCGATGCGAACTGAAATGCTCCAGAGGTATCTATGTGATATGATAAAATACAGAGATACAGTGTGCAGACTGATGTTGTCGAAGTATCCTCACTTGCCTATTAATCTCGTTATATGTCCTTCGAAGTCTTTCTATATGGTCAGTGCGATCGTATCTGTTCCATCTGTAGGCATGTCAGATAATAGAATTTAGAGCCACAGTGTAAACATAGTCGAAGTTCCTTGTTCTCCCTGTTTTATGCGTCATTTCTGATTAGATGTCTTCTTAAATGATCGTTGCGAACTGATATGCTCCAAAGGTATCTATGTGAGGTGATAGAATACAGATATACAGTGTGCTGACTGATGTTGTCGAAGTATCTCTATTTGTCTATTGTTCTCGTTATAAGTCCTTCGAAGTCGTTTTATATGGTCAGCGCCATCGCATCTGCTATAACTGTATTTATGTCAGATGCTAGAATGCAAAGTTACAGTGTAGACATAGTCGAAGTCGAAGTTTCTTGTTCTGCTCGTTGTGTGCGTTATACCCGATTTGATGTCGTCTCCTATGATCGTTGCGAACTACCATGCTACAAAGGTATTCATGTGAGATGTTACAATACAGAGATACAGTGTGCAGACTGATGTCGAAGTATCTTTACTTGTCAATTGTTCCCGTTATATGTCCCTCGAAGTAGTCTTATATTGTCAGTGCGATCGTATCTGCTATAGCTGTAGACATGTCAGATGCTAGAATGCGGAGTTACAGTGTAAGCATAGTCGGGGTCGAAGTTTCTTGTTCTTCCTGTTGTGTGCGTTCATGCTTCGATGTCGTCTTATATAATAGTTGCGAACTCATATGCTCCAGAGGTATCCATGTGAGATGATAGAATACAGAGATACGGTGTGCGGACTGATGTTGTCTGAGTATCTTCACTTGCATATTGTTCTCGTTATATGTCCTTCGAAGTCGTGCCATATGGTCAGTGCGATCGTATCTGCAATTACTGAAGGCATGTCAGATGCTAGAATGCGAAGTTGAAGTATAAACATGGTCGAAGTCGAAGTATTTTGTTTTTCTTGTTGTTGACATTATCTTGATTCAGGAAACACTAGACAATGTTTACCTATATGATGTATAACCAACTTATTATCAAGATTGATAAATTGGAAGTTTTGGCGAACACGCCGATTTACCGGCTCTTGATTGTTGGAATCGAAGTTTTTGGTGGATATGAAAAAGTATAGTACTCCACTCGCATATGATGAGCTCTCATATATACTTCTCGAATGGGCATTTGAGATGCTAGAATGCAAAGTTACAAAGTAAACAAAGTCGAAATCGAAGTTTCCTGTTCATTCTGTTGTGTGCGTTATACCCGCTTCGATGTCGTCTCATATAATAGTTGCGAACTCATATGCTCTAGAGGTATCCATGTGAGATGAAAGAATACAGAGATACGGTGTGCGGACTGATGTTGTCGAAGTATCTCCACTTGCCTATTGATCTCTTTATATGTCCTTCGAATTCGTCCTATACGGTCAGTGCGATCGTATCTGCAATCACTGTAGGCATGTCAGATGCTAGAATGCGAAGTTAAAGTATAAACATTGTTGAGGTCAAAGTTTCTTGTTCTCCCTGTTGTGAGTGTTATTTCGATTCAGGAAACACTAGACAATCAGTGCTATTCTGTTTGCACATAGCAATATTGTTATTGAAAAGATATCATTACAAGATTTCAAAAATTGGTATTCTGATCATCAATTTTCAGCAACATGATCTGTCAATTATAAAGAGATCTTGTTATTTACCTTGCTATCTCAGCAACCTCAATTTTGTACTTGCTGAAGGCATAACAAGCAGATGATTATTTCTAGAGATGGCAGTGAATCCATTGATTTTCATTATTATTTCTTTCGGGAGTTTGAGGATATTGAAAATAGGTGAATTTATTCGATAATTTTGAATGTTTGAATCTCTTCCATGTGATCTCATCTTGAAAAGGTTCATTATTTATATGAATAATTCATAGAGGAATCAGTAGGCTGCAATTTCGACAGATTAGGGATACTAGTAATTCTTTTGAATTGCCGAATGACAAGTTCATAAAATCATTCCGCTTGAATAAGATTGCAACTTTCAACTTGATAGAAGAGTTGATGGAATTTGTTGATGAACCTACCAGAAGAGATAGTGTTCCTTTCCACCTACAGGTTAGTTAAATAACATGTGAATCATGAAGTTATCTGAGTTTCAATTGACATAATTCACATAGGTTTTTACAAGTCTTCTCTTCTTTGGTCATGGTAGCTACCAAACTATTGTTGGTGAAGATCTCAATATTGGAATGAGTCAGCCTGCTATTAGCAGAGCCATATCTAGAGTTAGCATGCTCATTTCAACTCATATATTACCCCATCATATTAAATTCCTTTCTAGTGATGAGGAAGTGAGAAATGCTAAGCAAGGGTGAGTTTCTGTAGGTGGTACATATAGGCCAAGCATTAATCAATTGATTTCAGATTCATGAACGCAAATTTACACTTCCCTGGTGCAATAGGTGCAATAGATTGCACTCATATTGCAATAGTCTCTCCTAAAACTGATGACCCTGTTCATCCAGCTGTTGCTTATATCAACAGGAAGGGATTTCACAGCATAAATGTTCAAGCAGTAAGTGTATAGAAGTGTCTGATCCACCAAAGACCATAAAACATATTTATTATTTTTCAGGTCATTGATGCAAACTTAATTATAACAAATATAAATGTGCAATATCCTGGAGCCACCCATGATGCAGCTATCTGGAATGTATCAACAATTCAGCGCCACATGAAAAGGAAATATATGGAAGGAAGAAGAAATTGCTTTTTATTAGGAGATTCTGGATATCCAATACAGCCTAGGATGATGACTCCATTTCTCAATCCTCAGCCAAACAGTCCAGAAGAAACTTATAATAGTAAGCATCGCCAGGCAAGGAATATTGTTGAAAGAGGCTTTGGTGTTTTAAAGGCTCGCTTCAGATGTTTTCGTAAAGACAGAGTACTACATTACAGCCACATAAAAGCAGCTCAAATAATTTGTTCTGGTGCAGTGTTGCACAATATTTGCAGGAGACATAATTTACCAGTTGATGAAGATTATGATGATAATAATGATCCTGATCATGTTGGTAATGCTGCAGATAATGATGAAGCAAATATAATCAATGGTGGTATGTTAATTGAATTCAAACATAAGTATACCCACTCTTGAATTGAATATTACATTCTTTCAGATATAGATGAGCTCACTGAAGGACCATTCGTTAGAGGACAAGTAGTTGGCCAGATACAGGAAATGTTCCAATAAATGATATGAATAAGACTTGGAATTTATTTAAATACTTCATCTGAAGAAAATAAAACTTTTTTCTGAAAACCAAAAAACAAATTCATAATCTATGAAATATAGAAATATAAATATTCAATCGAACATAATAAACTATATTCTAAAGAACGTCAGTCATTCAATCATAATAAACAAAATAAAATCATATTCTATGAAATAAATAAACATAAATATTCTGGTATAAAAAAAATTGAGTCTTTCACAGTCATTCAGTCTGAGAACCTTTAGAATTCAAGGCATCAGCAAGCTTGGTGAAGGCTTCTGCCAACTTAGAAATGGCAAGTGCCATTTCTTCTACAGCCAAAGCCATCTGCTCTGTACTTTGGCTATACTTTTCTGCAGCAGAGTCCAATTTAGTACTGCTTGGGATTACCTTCTTTCTTCTGATTGGTCTGAGCACCTTTGGGATCACACCTGCAGAACATTTTGCTATATTTTCACTTATAAGGTGAATATAAAGTAGAAGAGATATAATATTTTGCAATAGTTGAAGATGAATATACTTTCTTTGGATGTTCTATTAATTGCAGGTGAGTTCAACACCTCTGATGTACTTGCTTGATCTTCTGGATGCTCAATAAATTCTATTTCTGTTTCTACATCTCGATAAAGTAGTATGTCTGCAGGAGGTGGTGAATCAGAAGGTATGTGTGCCTGTTGAGTCATGAGTTCAGCATCATCGTCATCAGGATCAACCTCCTTTGGAGCACCAGGGCATCCTATAACATGGACCCATCCAAAGACAGCCATGAGTCTGTTTTCCAACTCATTCAAGTCATCACAGATGTATCCACCACCTGCTGTTTGACGGATGGCTTGATTGTTGATACGAGCTTTGTTTTTCGTTTTTGATTTCCATTCATACAAAAACTAGAACATAAAATAAAAAAGTTATATTTCCGGCATGCTGAGAATCCAAGGTGATGTCTAATATATTTCATTTTAACTCTGTCATCATACTTACAGTTTTCCACAGTTTTTTATTTTTCTTCGCCCCATTTTGAACCTCATTAAGAATATTAGTTAGTTCTTCCCATTTGGTTTCAAGTTCTCCTGGATGCAAGGGGTGACATTTCCCAGAAATCAGAATCCTGTTATTCTCCAGGAAATTGATCAACAATTCCATTTGGGTTTTATTCGTTTTCCGACTTCGCGACATGTTGATTTATTTGGTGAACAAAACCAAGAAGCTCTCTACTGTGACCAAAGAAAAAAAAAACCTTGGAAGAAAGAACTCCTTCCCTTTTGACATTTTGGATCTAGGTTGAAGTCGCAATAAATATCTTCTTCTTATTACTAATTATATACTTCCAGCCCTCATGGAATATCATAATACAGTGTTGCCGGTAGTTAAATTCACGCTACTGGTAATAACATTGCTATCAACAAAACCATGAACCATTCTTGCTATAAGTGTGGAAACAGAATACATAATTTCTTGACCATATTGCTCTATGTTATAACCATAACAATATTGTTTATATAACAATGTTTTCAGCAATATGCAAACAGAATAGCACTGAATGTCTACCTATGAGATGTATGACCGACTTATTATCAAAATTGATCAATTCGAAGTTTTGGCGAACACGCCAATTTACCGACTTTTGATTGTTGGAATCGAATTTTCTGGTGATGAAGTACTCCGATCGCATATAATGAGCTGTCATATATACTTCTTGAATGGGCATTTGGGATGCTAGAATGCAAAGTTACAAAGTAAACATAGTCGAATAGCCTGTTGTGTGCGTTATACTCGCTTCGATGTCGTCTCATATGATCGTTGCGAACTCATATGCTCCAGAGGTATCTATGTGAGATGATAGAATACAGAGATACAGTGTGCAGACTGATGTTGTCGAAGTATCTTCACTTGTCGATTGTTCTCGTCATATGTCCCTCGAAGTCTTCTTATATGGTCAGTGCGATCGTATCTGCTATAGCTGTAGTTATGTCAGATGCTAGAATGCGGAGTAACAGTGTAAGCATAGTCGGGGTCGAAGATTCTCGTTCTGTCTGTTGTGTGCGTTATACCCGCTTCGATGTCGTCTCATATAATAGTTGCGAACTCATATGCTCCAAAGTTCTCCATGTGAGATGATAGCATACAGAGATTCGGTATGCGGACTGATGTTGTCGGAGTATCTTCACTAGCCTATTGTTCTCGTTATATGTCCTTCGAAGTCATCTCGTATTGTCAGTGCAATCATACCTGCTATTGCTGTAGGCAAGTCAAATGCAAAAATTCGGAGTTACTGTGTGAACATAGTCGGAGTCGAAGTTTCTTGATCTGCCTGTTGTGAGCGTTATACCCGCTCCGATGTCGTCTCAAATGATCATTGCGAACTACCATGCTACAAAGGTATTCATGTGAGATGTTAAAATACCGAGATACAGTGTGCAGACTGATGTCGAAGTATCTTCACTTGTCAATTGTTCCCGTTATATGTTCCTCGAAGTCGTCTTATATGGTCAGTGCGATCGTATCTGCTATTGCTGTAGGCATGTCAGATGCTAGAATTTTTTTTGGGGGTTTCTTGGGTTTTGGATTCGTTTGTGAAGTTGAGAAGTGGTGGAATTTATAAAAACGTTTCGCCCATGGCCATGGGCTTTGTCAATTTATTATAAGGACGACATGATGATGGACTTTAGAGTTAGGTTAGCTGTGAATTAAAAAAATACAATTTTACATTTTGATATTGTGAAAATGATTAAAAGTATACGTACCTCAATCAAGTAGTAAAAATTAGAGAATCATTTGTACTGTTTTTTCTTTTTCGGTTTCATAGTTAACAAAATTTTTTTTTTTTTGATGTTTCGTTGATAAGGCCTGCGAAAAACGAGGTGAGACGAAAATGTTTCGGAGGTTAATTCGGAAATATTTTCGACAATGACAGATGTATTTAATTATGACACGGAACATGAAACACAAAACACACTGGTATAGAGAATGTCGGCATAGAACAAATTTTATATTTGGTAAATTTCTAAGGATGGACTGGTGTTCGGTTCTTTTATCCTATCATATTTTGAAATTGATATTGAAATGGAAACAGTATGAATTTTGTGAATTATAGTTATAGGATGGTATGGTAGATATTGCTTAAATTATTGATATCTGTTCTATCGTTCATCGAATTCTTGTCTTTGTTAATATATATCATTTCTTTGATGCACCTTTCGTAGTAATTACTTCCATGATCTAGAATTTTAACATTGCTGAATGTAGTTGTGTGATTATTATCAATTTAGTGTTTTGTTAGGGCAGTTGGATTTTGTTTGTTATAGTGATGTCCTTTTAGTCTATTTTCTTAGTATTGTGTTGTCATACCTATGTATGTTTTGTTGCAATCGTTACATGGAATGGAATATATAAGGTTTGAATTCTTTAGTGTTGGAGTTTCGCTTTTGAGTTTTGTAAAAAAAATTTTAGTAGTGTTATGGGATTTATGACATGTATCTATGTTGAACTTTGATAGAATGTGTGAAATTTTATGTGATAAACCAACTGTGTAAGGGATTGAAATTGTATTTGATAAGTTGAATTCTTTCTGTTTTTTATATTGTGATCTGTTGTATAATCGGTGTACTCTATATTTTATAGTTTTGTTAATCAAATTTAATGGATATTTATTGTTAACTAAGGTGTCTTTTACTTTTTGTAGTGTTTGATATCTGTATTGAGGGTTAGTTAAAATGATTGCTCTGTCTACCATGCCAACAATAACACTTTTTTTCTGTGTTATAGGGTTATGTGAGTTGAAGTTCATGTATCTACCTGACCACGTATCTTTTGTGAACCATTCAGTAAGGATTCTATTGTTTTTTTCATCAATGTTAAGTCTAGATAGTTGATTTCGTTATTATTTTCTTGTTCTACGGTGAATTGTAATTTTGGGTTAAATGAGTTGAATGCGTTGAGGACATTTGTTATTTCATTATATGGTACAGCGAGTAAGCAATCGTCCACATATCTTTTGAAAAAAGGAATGGGGAAATTGAAATTTTTCATGACATTTTCTTCTAAGTTTTCCATTATTAGTTGTGCAATTATGCTTGAAATGGGTGAACCCATGGCGACACCATCAATTTGTTGATAAAAATCATTTTCATATCGAATGTAGTTTGTATTAAGTGTTAAGTCTATGGCTTTTGTGAATTCTTCTATTGGTAATGTTGTGTGTTCATTCAATTCATTCCATTTGGTTTTTATTATATCTGTAATTAGGTTGTTTGGAATATTTGTGTACAGTGAGACCACATCAAGTGAGATTATTATGTAATTATCTGGTATATAAACAGTATCAATGAATTCTTCGAAAGAAAAGGAATCTTTAATGTAATAATCATTTTTTCCAGTTATTTGTGATATAATGTTGGATAGGAATTTGGATAGTTTGTAAAACGGTGTTTGTGTGCATGAAACTATTGGTCGAAGTGGTATGTTTTTTTTATGTAACTTAGGTAATCCATATATTTTTGGGAGGTTAGCATTGTGTATTTTTTACAGTTTGCCTTGCTCTTCATTCATTAGTTTTTTTGTGATCCAAGATATTATTGAGTTATTGTTTTTATTTTGATAGTTTGTGGTGGGATTGTTTTTCAGTTCACGGTATACAGTTGAGTCATTCAGTAATTCTAAAATTTTTTTGTTGTAATCTTTTGTATTCATTATAACTGTTTTGTTGCTTTTTTCAGGTTTCAAAATCATGATTTGGGGGTTATTTTTTATGAATTTGTTGGTTTCTGATAGATTTTTTAGGAATGTTTTTTGTGTTTTGGTTTCCTTAATATTATTGGCTCTAAGTCTCTTTTCATGATTGGATATAGCTTGTACAACATTTGTTCTGATCTCATTCTTAACACATTCGGGTTTGTTTCTAATTCCAGTTTCAATGGTAGCAATGTATTCATATGTGGGAATTTCGTTTTCTTTGGTTACTGGTAATGAATGTTTTCGCCCAGTGCAAGAATGTTTGATATTTTATCTGGTACTTGTGTGTCTGATAGATTCTCTAACCAATTTTTCATGTCTGGTGTTTCATTGGTGGCATTTGAGGTGCACTTCTTAGTAAGCCATTGAAATTTTTTTATATTCTTTTCCTTAGTTTTGATGAATATTTTTTCAATTTTTTTGTCTTCAAAAAGAATGAAGGAGTTCATGATATCATTTGGTAGGGCAGTTTCTAGTTGCATAGTTGATTGTGTAATTTGTTTTTCTAATGAAGTGATTTGGATAGAGGTATCTTTCAACACTAGGTTCAGTATCTTTTCTTTGAATCTGGTGATTTGGTTTTCAAGTACTTGGTTGAGGTACTTACTTGTACATTTGATATGTTGAATATCGAAATTTAAGAATATGGGAAATATATTGTTGTTTTTGCATCTTGTCAGGAATCTTCTTCTGTTTTTCTGTTTCACTAAGGCATCTCTAGTTTTGGATAATTCTTTGAGGGATGTTACCATAGCTGGTCCATAATTTCGAGTTATTTCATTGTAGAATCCTGTATTTTGGGTTAAGTGTTGGTTGGAGGTAGCAATATTTTCACCCATTGCTGTTTATTACTTTGGAGAGGGGAGTTCTTGAATCCTGCTTATCTTATTTTTTTTTGGGGGTTTCTTGGGTTTTGGATTCGTTTGTGAAGTTAAGAAGTGGTGGAATTTATAAAAACGTTTCGCCCATGGCCATGGGCTTTGTCAATTTATTATAAGGACGACATGATGATGGACAGTAGAGTTAGGTTAGCTGTGAATTAAAAAAATACAATTTTACATTTTGATATTGTGAAAATGATTAAAAGTATACGTACCACAATCAAGTAGTAAAAATTAGAGAATCATTTGTACTATGCTTTCTTTTTCGGTTTCATAGTTAACAAACATTTTTTTTTTGATGTTTCGTTGATAAGGCCTGCGAAAAACGAGGTAAGACGAAAATGTTTTGGAGGTTAATTTGGAAATATTTTTGACAATGACAGATGTATTTAATTATGACACGGAACATGAAACACAAAACACACTGGTATAGAGAATGTCGGCATAGAACATATTTTATATTTGGTAAATTTCTAAGGATGGACTGGTGTTCGGTTTTTTTATTTTATCATATTTTGAAATTGATATTGAAATGGAAACAGTATGAATTTTGGGAATCTATCAGACACACAAGTACCAGATAACATATCAAACATTCTTGCACTGGGACAAAAACATTCATTACCAGTAACCAAAGAAAACGAAATTCCCACATATGAATACATTGCTAGCATTGAAACTGGAATTAGAAACAAACCCGAATGTGTTAAAAATGAGATCAGAACAAATGTTGTACAAGCTATATCCAATCATAAAAAGAGACTTAGAGCCAATAATATTAAGAAAACCAAAACACAAAAAACATTCCTAAAAAATCTATCAGAGACCAACAAATTCATAAAAAATAACCCCCAAATCATGATTTTGAAACCTGACAAGAGCAACAAAACAGTTATGATGAATACAAAAGATTACAACAAAAAAATGTTAGAATTACTGAATGACCCAACTGTATACCGTAAACTAAAAAACAATCCCACCACAAACTTTTGACTGAATGATCAGTATCTGTACATTCAATATCAAGTTCAACATTCAAGCTCAAACTTCAAGTTCAACCTACGAGTTGAACCTTCAAGGCCAAATTTCAAGTTCAAACTCCAAGTTGAAACTTCAAGTTCAACCTTTGAGTTCAAACTTTGAGTTGAACCTTCAAAGTCGAACCTTCAAGCTCAAAGTCCAAGTTCAACCTTCAAGTTCAATTTTCAAGTTGAACCTTCAAATTCATCATTCACGTTCAAACTCCAAGTTCAACCTTCAAGTGTTTACTTCAAATTGAACCTTCAAGTGCAAACTTCGAGTTCAACCGACAAGTTCAACCTTCAAGTTCAACCTTCAAGATCAACCTTCAAGTTCAAACTTCAAGTTCGACCTTCAAGTTCAACCTTCTAGTTCAACCTTCAGGTTTAACTTCAATTTCAACATTCAAGTTCAAATTCGAGTTCAAACTTCAAGATCAAACTTCAAGTTGAACCTTCAAGTTCATAATTCAAGTTCAAACTTCAAGTTCAACTCTAAAGTTGAACCTCCAAGTACAACCTCCAAGCTCTACCTTCAAGTTCAATCTTCATGTTTAAATGCAAGTTCAAACCCCAAGTTCAACCTCCAAGTTCGACCTTCAAGTTCAAACTTCATTCAACCTTCAAGTTCAACTTTCAAGTTCAAACTTTGAGTCAAATCTTCAAGTTCAACCTTCAAGTTAAACCTTCAAGTATAACCTTCAAGTTCAACCTCCAAGTTCAACTTCAATTTCAAACTTCAAGTTCAACCTTCAAGTTAAACCTTCAAGTTCAACCTTCATGTGTAAACTTGGAGTTCAAACTCTAAGTTGAATCGTCCAGTTCAACCTCACGTTCGAACTTCAAGTTGAACCATCGAGTACAACCTTCGAGTTCAACCTTAAAGTTTATTTTCAAGTTCAAACCTCGAGTTCAACCTCCAAGTTCAACCTACGAGTTCAACCTTCGAGTTGAACCTTCAAGTATAACTTCAGGTTCAAACTTCGAGTTCAACCCTCTAGTTCAACTTCCAAGTTCAAACATCAAGTTCAACCTTCAAGTTCAATTCTCGAGTTGAACCTTCGAGTAAGACCTTCAAGATCAAACTTCAAGTTCGACCTCCAAGTTCAACCGTCGAGTTCAACCTTCAAGTTCAACCTTCAAGTTCAACCTTCAAGTTTAAACTTTGAGTTGAACCTTCAAGTTGAACCTTCAAGTTGAACCTTCAAGTTCAACCTTCGAGTTTAACCTTCAAAATCAACTTCGAGTTCAACCTTCAAATTCGACCTTCAAGTTCAAACTTCAAGTTCAACCTTCGAATGCAACCTTATAGTTCAACCTCCAAATTTAATCTATGGTGAAAGTCCATGGTATCCCAAAGTGGAGTGGATAGATTCATGAACAAGACACACAAAGTCATCTCCACAAATTTATTGACTGAATAATTAGTATCTGTACATTCAACTCCAAGTTCAACATTCAAGTTCAAACTTCAAGTTCAACCTCCGAGTTCAACCTTCAAGTTCAACCTTCAAGTTCGAACTCCAAGTTGAACCTTCAAGTTCAACCTTCACGTTCAAACTTCAAATTCAACTTTCAAGTTGAACCTTCGAGTTCAACCTTCAAGTTCAACCTCCGAGTTCAAACTTCAAGTTCAACCTTCAAGTTCAACCTTCAAGTTCAACCTTCAAGTTGAAACTTCAAGTTGAACCTCCAATTACAACCTTCAAGTTCAACCTCCAAGTTCAACCTTCAAGTTCAACTGAAAGTTCAAACTTCGGATTCAACCTTCAAGTTCCACCTTCAAGTTCAAACTCCAATTACAAACTTCAAGTTGAAACTTCAAGTTCATCCATCAAGTCCAGTCTTCAAGTTCAAACTTCAAGTTCAACCTTCGAGTTCCAACTACGAGTTAAATCTCCATGTTCAACCTTCAAGTTGAACCTACAAGTACAACCTTCGAGTTCAACCTTCAAGTTTGACTTTGAGTTCAAACTCCGAGTTCAACCTTCAACTTCAAACTTCAAATTCAACCCTCAATTTCAACCTTCAGGTTCAACCTTTGAGTTCAAACTCCAAGTTCGAACTCCAAGTTGAACCTTCAACTTCAACCTCACGTTCAAACTTCAAGTTAAACCTTCAAGTACAACCTTCAAGTTCGAACTTCAATTTCAACTTCAAGTTCAAACTTCGAGTTCAACAGTCAAGTTCAACCTTCAAGTTGAACCTTCGAATATAACTCCAGGTTCAAACTTCAAGTTCAACCTTCAAGTTCAACCTCCAAGTTCAAACCTCATGTTCAACCTTCAAGTTCAACCTTCAAATTCAAACTTCAAGTTGAACCTTCAAGTTAAACCTTCAAGATCAAACTTCAAGTTCAACCTTCAAGTTCAAACTTCAAGTTGAACCTTCAAGTTCAACCTTCAAGTTCAAACTTCGAGTTCAACCTTCGAGTTCTACCTTCGAGTTCAAACTCCAAGTTCAACCTTTGAGATCAAACTTCTAATTCAACCTCCGAGTTGAACTTCAAGTTCAACCTTCAAGTTCAAACTGCAGGTTCAACTTTCAAGTTCAACCTTCAAGTTGAACCTTCAAGTACAACCTTCAAGTTGAACCTCCAAGTTCAACTTCGATTTCAACCTTCATGTTCAACCTTCAAGTACAACCTTCAAGTTCAAACTACAAGTTCAACCTTCAAGTTTGACCTTCAAGTTCAACCTTCATGTGTAAACTTCGAGTTCAAACTCCAAGTTGAACCGTCAAGTTCAACCTCACGTTCGAACTTCAAGTTGAACCATCAAGTACAACCTTCGAGTTCAACCTTGAAGTTTATTTTCAAGTTCAAACCTCAAGTTCAACCTCCAAGTTCAACCTACGAGTTCAACCTTCGAGTTGAACCTTCAAGTATAACTTCAGGTTCAAACTTCAAGTTCAACCTTCTAGTTCAACTTCCAAGTTCAAACATCAAATTCAACCTTCAAGTTCAATTTTCGAGTTGAAATTTCAAGTAAGACCTTCAAGATCAACCTTCAAGTTCGACCTCCAAGTTCAACCGTCGAGTTCAACCTTCAAGTTCAACCTTCGAGTTAAACCTCCAACTTTAAACTTCGAGTTGAACCTTCAAGTTGAACCTTCAAGTTGAACCTTCAAGTTGAACCTTCAAGTTGAACCTTCAAGTTGATCCTTCAGGTTGAACCTTCAAGTTCAACCTCCAAGTTCAACCTTCAAAATCAATTTCAAGTTCAACCTTCAAATTCGACCTTCAAGTTCAAACTTCAAGTTCAACCTTCGAATGCAACCTTATAATTCAACCTCCAAATTTAATCTATAGTGAAAGTCCATGGTATCCCAAAGTGGAGTGGATAGATTCATGAACAAGACACACAAAGTCATCTCCACAAATTTATTGACTGGATAAATAGTATCTGTACATTCAACTTCAAGTTCAACATTCAAGTTCAAACTTCAAGTTCAACCTCCGAGTTCAACCTTCAAGTTCAACCTTCGAATTCGAACTTCAAGTTGAACCTTCAAGTTCAACCTTCAAGTTCGAACTCCAAGTTGAACTTTCACGTTCAAACTTCGGATTCAACTTTCAAGTTGAACCTTCGAGTTCAACCTTCAAGTTCAACCTCCGAGTTCAAACTTCAAGTTCAACCTTCAAGTTGAAACTTCAAGTTGAACCTCCAATTACAACCTTCAAGTTCAATCTTCAAGTTCAACCTTCAAGTTCAACTGCAAGTTCAAACTTCGAATTCAACCTTCAATTTCAACCTTCAAGTTCAAACTCCAATTTCAAACTTCAAGTTCAAACTTCAAGTTCAACCTTCGAGTTTCAACTTGGAGTTAAATCTTCATGTTCAACCTTCAAGTTGAACCTTCAAGTACAACCTTCGAGTTCAACCTTCAAGTTTGACTTTAAGTTCAAACTCCGAGTTCAACCTTCAAGTTCAAACTTCGAATTCAACCCTCAATTTCAACCTTCAGGTTCAACCTTTGAGTTCAACCTACGAGTTCGAACTCCAAGTTCGAACTCCAAGTTGAACCTTCAACTTCAACCTCACGTTCAAACTTCAAGTTAAACCTTCAAGTACAACCTTCAACTTCGACCTCCAATTTCAACTTCAAGTTCAAACTTCAAGTTCAACAGTCAAGTTTAACCTTCAAGTTGAACCTTCGAATATAACTCCAGGTTCAAACTTCAAGTTCAACCTTCAAGTTAAATCTCCAAGTTCAAACCTCATGTTCAACCTTCAAGTTCAACCTTCAAATTCAAACTTCAAGTTGAACCTTCAAGTTGAACCTTCAAGATCAAACTTCAAGTTCAACCTTCAAGTTCAAACTTCAAGTTGAACCTTCAAGTTCAACCTTCAAGTTCAAACTTCAAGTTCAACCTTCGAGTTCTACCTTCAAGTTCAAACTCCAAGTTCAACCTTTGAGATCAAACTTCTAGTTCAACCTTCGAGTTGAACTTCAAGTTCAACCTTCAAGTTCAAACTGCAGGTTCAACCTTCAAGTTCAAACTTCAAGTTGAACCTTCAAGATGAACCTCCAATTTCAACCTCCAAGTTCAAACTTCAAGTTGAACGTACAAGTTGAACCTTCAAGTTCAAACTTAGAATTCAACATCCAAATTCAACCTTCAAGTTCAAACTTCAAGTTGAACCTTCAAGTTCAACCTTCAGTTTAAACCTTCAAGTTCAAACTTCAAGTTGAAACTTCAAGTCCAACCTTCAAGTTCAACCTTCGAGTTGAACCTTCAAGTACAACGGTCGAGTTCAACCTTCGAGTTAAACTTCAAGATCAAACTCCAAGTTCAATCTTCGAGTTCAACCTTCGAGTTGAACGTTCAAGTTCAACTTCAAGTTCGGAGTTCAGGTTCAACCTTCAAGTTCAACCTTCAAGTTCAACCTTCATGTACAATCTTCAAGTAGAACCTTTATGTGAAACCTTCGAGTTTAACTTCAAGTTCAAACTCCGAGTTCAACCTCCAAGTTCAACCTCCACGTTCATACTTCAAGTTGGAACTTCAAGTTCAACCTTCAAGTTCAACCTTCGAGTTGATCCTTCGAGTACAACCTTCGAGTTCAAATATCAAGTTAAACTTCAAGATCAAACTCCAAGTTCAACCTTCAAGTTCAACCTTCAAGTTGAACGTTCAAGTTTAACTTCAAGTTCAACCTTCAAGTTCAACTTTCAAGTTCGAACTTCAAGATGAACCTCCAAGTTCAACCTTCAAATTCAACCTTCAAGTTCGATTCTCAAGTTAAATCGTCAAGTTCAACCTTCACGTCCAAACTTTATGTCCAACCTTCAAGTTCAACCTTCAAGTTCAACCTTCATGTTAAACCTTCAAGTTCAACCTTCAAGTTCAACCTTCAAGTTCAACCTTCAAGTTCAACCTTCAAGTTCAACCTTCAAGTTCAACCTTCAAGTTCAAACTTCCAGTTCAACCTTCAAGTTCAACCTTCAGGTTCAAACTCCGAGTTCAACCTTCAAGTTCAACCTTCAAGTTTGAACCTTGAGTTGAACCTTCAAGTTGAACCTTCAAGTTGAACCTTCAAGTTGATCCTCCAGGTTGAACCTTGTGGCAAAGTTATGCAATTTTGAAATTGGAGTTTCCAAAGTATTGTTCTAGTTATGATTTACTAAATTGTATTCTTGCAAAAAATGCTCACAAGGCACGGCAGCTCTTCGTCTGGTGAGCAGTGGTTGTGAATTCTATAATTTACTTTGTTGAGTGCCTGGGGCGCCACTCAGTTTGGTCGAAAAAAACTAAGAAAATGCACTATATGACAAATTACTTCCTGAAAGAGAAATTCAAGTGAAACACTGTGTGAACTCAACAGATTCAATATATCAAAATCTCAAATACCTAGATGTCTTCATAATTCGTGTTCTTAAGATGTTGTTCAGTATTTTTCATGAAAAACAAATTATTTTCAAACTCCCTATTGTCACTGTATTGTTATACTCAAAATCCCTATGGTATTTCAACCTAGATTCCCGATATAGTACTATAATGGGCGAACAGGGTAACTAGAACAAGTGATGTAAAACACTATAAAAGCGTTTATTATTATTATTATTATTATTATTATTATATACTTGAGACTTCAAGCAGAGGCAATAAAAAAGGCGAAATGTGACATGGGCAATAATAATCCTACACTGAGGTAAGATATTCTAAGAAATGATTAAATCAGAAAAAAAAATCGAATCATTGATTGTTGCTTGATACTTCTTACTCAGCATCTCCTGGCTGCATACTGAAGTCCTACTCGTAAGGACACCCCTTTTTTGATGAGCTGCCTGGTAGACTCAGCAGAAGTTGATGTAACCTACAGGTACCAGAAACCAGCGCATCAGAGCAGGCCACCTGATATGATGGTGATGAGATGGGGCTCCACTGCAGAACCCAGCGAAACCTGGTAGATGGTCATACGGCGAGGTAGGGCTCCGTTGAACTAAACCTCCCATGCGGTCCAGCAGGGGCGAAAGAGACAGGAAATCTAGGAGTGTCGTGCCAACGTTGGTGTCCGGAGTAGTCTCGGAGGATGGTCCAGACGACTTATTACCAAAACCAGAGGTGATGGTGCGGTGTGTAAAGACCAAGATGGATTCTTGATAATCGTGGCCGGCTTTCAATGGGTGAAAGTAGGAGGCCCACAGATCTATAAAAATAGCCTCTGTAGTATTTTGAAGCCTTATTGCTAACCCTCAACAAAAGTATTCCAGCAAGAAGAAATGAAGGAACTTACCCCAATATGGAAAGGCCTCACTTTCAAAAACAAACAGCAAATGAATTGACTTTATGATCGACAGCCAAAAAGTATCAAAGCTGAAGTGGAGAGAGGAAGGACACATTCGGCGCCTTCTCTAGAAATTTCTCCCCAAAACCTATTTGAAAAAACAACATTTCTCTTGCGCATCCAGGTAAATCGGAATCGAAGTATAAGACGACTCTGAAGGGTATATAACGAGGATAATAGGCAAATGTAGATACATCGACTTCATCATCGTGCACAACATATCTCTCTTTCCTATCATCTCACACGGACACTATTGAAGCAGAGAAGTTCGCTTTGACCATAAAAGACGACTTTTGAGCGGGTATATCGCACACAGCTTGAAGAACAAGAAACTTCGACTTCGACTATGTTTACACTGTAACTCTGTAGTCTAGCATCTGACATGCATACAGTTGAAGCATATATGATAGCAATGACCATATAAGACTACTTTGGAGGGTAAATAGGAAGTACAATAGGCAGATGAAGATACATCGACTCCATCGGAGTGCACACTCTATCTCTCTATCCTATCATCTCACATGGATACTATCGAAGCAGACAAGTTCACAATGCCCATATGAGACGACTTCTAAGCGGGTATAACACTCACAACTTGCAGAATAAGAAACTCCGACATCGACTATGTTCACACTGTAACTCTGCAGTCTAGCATCTGACATGCATTCCGTTGATGCAGGAACGATTGTAGTGACTATATAAGACGACGTTAAAGGGATTATAACGGGTACAATAGGCAAATGGAAATACATCGACTTCATCGTTGTGCACACTATTTCTCTCCATCCTATCATCTTACATGGACACTATTGAAGCAGAGAAGTTCGAAATGACCATATAAGACGACTCCCAAGGAGGTATTGCGCACACAGCTTGCAGAACAAGAAACCTCGACTTCGACTATGTTTACACTGTAACTCTCAAGTATCACATCTGGCATGCATACAGTTGAAGCAGATACGACTGCAGTGACCATATGAGACGACTTTGGAGGGTATATAGCGAGTACGACAAGCAAATTTGGATATATCTATCATTTAACATAGACACTATTGAAGCAGGAAAGTTCACATTGAATAAATGAGACTACTGCCAAGCGGGTATAACGCACACAGCTTGCAGAACAAAACACTTCGACCATGTTTACATTGTAACTCTGCAGTCTAGCATCTGACATGCATACAGTTGAGGCATATACGATTGCAGTGACTATATAAGACGACTTCGGAGGGTATATAGAAAGTACAATAGGCAGATGAAGATACATCGACTCCATCGTTGTGCACACCGAATCTCTCTATCTTATCATCTACCATTGGCACTATTGAGGCAGACAAATTCGCATTGACCATATCAGACGACTCCCAAGCGGTTATAACGCACACAGCTTGCAGAGCAAGAAATTCCGACGTTGACTATGTTTATACTGTAACTCTGCAGTCTGGCATTTGACATGCATACATTTGAAGCATATACGATTGCAGTGACCGTATAAGACGACATTGAAGGTTATATAACGAGTACAATAGGCAAATGAAGATACATCGACTTCATCGTTGTGCACACTTAATCTCTCTATCTTATCATCTTACTTCGACACTATTGAAGTAGACAAATTTGCATTGACCATATGAGACGACTTTCAAGCGGTTATAACGCACACAGCTCGCAGAACAAGAAACTTAGACATTGACTATGTTCACACTGTAACTCTGCAGTCCAGCATCTGACATGCATACAGTTGGAGCAGATAGGATTGCAGTGACCGTATAAGACGACTTTGAAGGGTATATAACGAGTAAAATAGGCAAATGAAAATACATCGACTTGTACACTATATCTCTCTATCCTATCATCATAAATTGACACTATTGAAGCAGACAAGTTGGCATTGACCATATATGACTCATTTCAAAATCAATGAACCTTCGAAATATTCACTTCATCTTGATGTTGATAACCTCTATGGATGGGTGATGTGCCAATATCTTCCATATTCAGGATTCGAATGGGAGCAGAACATCGATAATTTTGATCTATTTGCAATTTCCGATAAGTCCCCTGTAGGATAAACCTAACCTGAGATATGTTACCAGATCTAGTAACCCAACCTAAGATATGTTACCAGATCTAGTAACCTAACCTAAGATATGTTACCAGATCTAGTAACCTAACCTAAGATATGTTACCAGATCTAGTAACCTAACCTAAGATATGTTACCAGATCTAGTAACGAAACCTGATATATGTTACTAGATCTAGTAACCTAACCTAAGATATGTTACCAGATCTAGTAACCCAACCTTAGATATGTATACAATTTTCAGGAATTTTTGCGATTTTTGCAATTTTCAGGAGTTTTTGCAATTTTCAGTAATTTGTGCAATTTTTAGGCATTTTCAGCTATTTTTTAAATTTTCACAATTTTCAGGAATTTTTGCGATTTTTGCAATTTTCAGAAATTTTTGCAATTTTCAGCAATTTTTGTCTTTTTTGCGATTTTTGCTATTTTCAGGAATCTTTTGAAATTTTTATAATTTTCCGGAATTTTTGCATTTTTGCAATTTTCAGAAATTTTTGCAATTCTTAGTAATTTTTGCAATTTTTGTCTTCTTTGCAATTTTCAGGTAATTTTTATAATATTCCGGAATTTTTGCAATTTTAAGTAATTTTTGCGATTTTTGCTATTTTCAGGAATTGGGCATTCCAATTAAAAAAAATGAAATGTTAACAGATCTGGTAACCCAACCTAAGATATGTTACCAGATCTAGTAACCTAACCTAAGATATGTTACCAGATCTAGTAACCTAACCTAAGATATGTCACCAGATCTAGTAACCTAACCTGAGATATGTTACCAGATCTAGTAACCCAACCTAAGATATGTTACCAGATTTAGTAACCTAACCTAAGATATGTTACCAGATCTAGTAACCCAACCTGATATATGTTACTAGATCTAGTAACCCAGCCTAAGATATGTTACCAGATCTAGTAACCCAACCTTAGATATGTTTACAATTTTCAGGAATTTTTGCGATTTTTGCAATTTTCAGGAGTTCTTGCAATTTTCAGTAATTTTTGCAATTCTTAGGCATTTTCAGCTATTTTTTAAATTTTTACAATTTTCAGGAATTTTTGCGATTTTTGCAATTTTCAGAAATTTTTGCAATTTTTAGCAATTTTTGTCTTTTTTGCGATTTTTGCAATTTTCAGGAATTTTTTGAAATTTTTATAATTTTCCGGAATTTTTGCATTTTTGCAATTTTCAGAAATTTTTGCAATTTTTAGTTATTTTTGCAATTTTTGCAATTTTTGCAATTTTTGTCTTCTTTGCAATTTTCAGGAAATTTTTATAATTTTCCGGAATTTTTGCAATTTTTGCAATTTTCAGTAATTTTTGCGATTTTTGCAATTCTCAGTAATTTTTGCGATTTTTGCTATTTGTGTCTTTTTTGCGATTTTTGCAATTTCCAGGACATTTTTATAATTTTCCGGAATTTTTGCAATTTTGGGCATTCCAATTAAAAAAAATGAAATGTTAACAGATCTGGTAACCCAACCTAAGATATGTTACCAGATCTAGTAACCTAACCTAAGATATGTTACCAGATTTAGTAACCTAACCTAAGATATGTTACCAGATCTAGTAACCCAACCTAAGATAAATATGTTACCAGATCTAGTAACCTAACCTAAGATATGTTACCAGATCTAGTAATCTAACCTAAGATATGTTACCAGATCCAGTAACCTAACCTAAGATATGTTACCAGATCTAGTAACCCAACCTTAGATATGTTTACAATTTTCAGGAATTTTTGCGATTTTTGCAATTTTCAGGGGTTTTTGCAATTTTCAGTAATATCTGCAATTTTTGCAATTTTTGTCTTTTCTGCGATTTTTGCAATTTTCAGGAAATTTTTATAATTTTCCGGAATTTTTGCATTTTTGCAATCCTCAATAATTTTTGCGAACAATTATCATCGCCTATTTGAAATAATCTAGCTCCAATTCCAATTAAAGAAGCATCACTCTGTATATAAAATATTTTCGATTTATCTGGATGATACAGCATCGTGTGATTATAAAGAACATCTTTAATTTGTTGAAATGCCCGTGATGTCAGTTCTGACCAATTCCATTTTACATCCTTTTTCAATAAGTTTGTCAGAGGCTGTAAAATTAATGAATAATTCTCACAAAATTTCCTACAGTAATTTGTTAAACCAAGAAAAGACCTGAGCTGTTTAATATTCTTTGGTTTTGGAAATTCCATAATACTCTCTATTCTACTTTCATCAGGTTTTACTCCAGAAGGAGTCAATATATGACCTAAAAATTTAATTTCTCGTAACACAAACTTACATTTTTTTAATATTAACTGTCATATTGGTTTCTTTCCAATCCAGTATCCACTAGTTAAATCCAAAGTAGACATACAAACTGGTTTGTCAAATCGACATAATAATTCTTCTGGCAGATTAGGACATTCATAATCCTCAACTATAATTTTATTCAACTGCCTGGCATCCAAGCAAATTCTGACCGAGCCATCTTTTTTTATTACAGGAACCATGCCATTTATGTACACAGTATTAGATTTTTCAATAATTCCCTCATTCAACATATCTCCTAATTTCTTTTCGATAGATTCCCGATGAATGAATGGTATTGGAAAACCCTTAGCTCTAAACGGCTTATTATCTTTTACTTGTATAGAATGTTGGTACACACTAGTTAAACCTGGTTTGGAAGAAAAAATTTCTGCATATCTTAAAATGAGAGATTTCAATTTCAACTGTTGTCCCTTATCTTCAGTCCCACCATTTTCCAATAACACATCAACTTCTTGTTCCGTTATATACTTCGATTCTATACGTTCAATTCTTTCCATCAACTCATTATCAGATGTGAATTTTTTTATAACTTGCTTTTCATTGACATGACATTCTAATGTGCGATTATCAAAATTTAACTTACTTTTTGTTTTCAAAAACCAGTCTCTTCCCAATATGCAAGGATGAATCAAATCTTCCACCACCAAACAAACGATATCAATTTCATTATTGTCAACATTAATAGTTAAATATGTCTGAAATTCAATATGTTTACTTTTATGACCAATTGCACCTAACACTGATATACCTGTCACTGACAATAAAAGCGGCTTTATACCTTTCTCCTTTAAACACAAAATAAAGTCACTAGAAACACAACTAACCTCACATCCACTGTCTAACAAAGCTGCTACTGATAATTCACCTATCATTATATCAATAAATGGAGGTTTGATATTTTGTCTTTCTTCTTTTGATCCATTACTTTTTTTTTTTAACACTGTTCCACATATTGTTACATCAGAAATTGCTCCCTTCGAATATGAGGTCGTATCTTCGGAGCCAAAATACGCCTCATCTAGTTTTCCACTTCATCCGTATAATCATTGACAATGTCCATTGTTTTGAGCCGTGGCCTATAACCCTGACTGTCTTGCCGTTCGTTCTTATTTTGTTCTCTGTCTCTCCAGTTTATTCTTTGTGGCGCTTCTGTATTTGTGATATTTTTCATCGTCGCATTACTTTCATGTTTCTACTTATTATCTGAATAAGTCTTGTGATTTCCAATTCGAATCATGCGTTTGTTTTCAGCATCATCAAATCGTTGCAATAATTTATACACAACCGCTATTGTTGGTTGTTCCATAGCCAAAATAGTCTTTTCGACATTCGGAGCAAAATGTGATGACATCCCGTAAATTAAATCTCTCTCAGAACCAATATTATTGACATATTTCGCACGATTCATGACATCAATGAAATACGAAGCCATTTTCGAATCTCCTTGTCTCTTATAAAATCCGTTATCAATTTCATATCTGATTATTCTCTGTACTGTCTCTCCCCAATATTCCTCCAGAAAAAGTGATTTGAACTGTTCAAACGTATTATTATCTAACACAAACATAGAACACCACTTCTGTGCATCACCTGTCAAACATTTCTTTGCCAATCTTGTTCTATACTCATATGGAATATTCATATCTTCCATAGCTCTTTCCAAATTATTGATGAACTCCATTCCAAACTCACCAGCTGTTGCTACAAATGTGGGAAGGTATTTTTGGCATTTATAGATTTCTATCATTAATGCATTACTATTAACTCTATTTGGAACATACCCAATATTTGTATCACTATGTTGATACTGGTTGTAATTTGGCAAAACATTTGGATTTGATTGTGATGAAAAAAAATGAATATTGAGATATGGAAAACTATTCGGTGGTTGATACGTGTTATTGAAATTAACTTGAGGTTGTTGAGTCATTAGATGTGGCAAAACAGTATGCGATTGAACATGAAACGAAGGTATATTGTTACTAATTCGAGGATATTGTGTAATTGCTCTTGTATCATTTTGTGATGGGAGAAACAGCCCATCACCTCTAGAAAACCCTCTATTTTCATTTTGATTGACCTGAATGTTCCTTCGTGGAATTGCACCTGTTTCCCTATCATTATTTACTCGAGTAGTTACATTCATTAAATTCAATGGTGTTGTTTGATCTCTTACTTCTGGTGATGAATTTTGATTAACATTCAATTGTGGGCACAAAGGAGACCCACTGACTATAGGAACACTATTTCTTCTAGCTGCATATTGTATACCTGATCTTGTGGACATTATGTTTGATGATTGTTTTCAATTTGAGTTATTCTCGAACCATCTAGTTGGGCGCCAATGAAATGTCCCCTTTCTTTGATGAAAGAGAAATGATGATAAAGTCAATTTTACGTTGTGGGATGTGATGATTAACTCAAATTGAATACGAACAATTAAATTATTATTACAAATATAAATATACAATGCTTGACCGAACCAAGAACTTTACAAATAATATTTGATGAAATAGAGATGAAAAGAAGAGGAAAAGAATCTTAAGATAGCAAGATGAAAAAGTATACGAATGATTTGATGAATCTATAACTAATTTCATTCACAAAATCGGACCGATAAATACATGTAAATGTTCCAACATAATACCAATCAAGGTAATCAAGTTCTTTCCAAACACAGTTTCACGAATAAACTTCTCCTCGAATGGTTTTGATCCAAGATTCAACACAAATAATGGCAACAATCTTACCAAGTGAGTAGATCTTCGTTGAGTCAAACCTTGCTCCCACTATATGAACTGTTAAGTATTGAACTGGTATTAATGATCCTTGTATTCCTTTGGTATATTGGTTATATCAGCATACTATAGGTACTTCAAGTACTTTATTTGAATTACTCTCACTAATTCTGTGGTTATAATCAGCGTATAGGTTTCTATTCCAAAACCAAGACCACGTCTTACTAAAATATAATTTTAAGTTAAATTTTGTTGTTGTTTCATCAAAAGTCTTTCAATTATCAAGCCATTCAACTCACCGTGGTCGTATTATAATCTCGTTCCAAATGAATCACCTAAATCAAATTTTGAGTAATTTATTTGACACAATTATGACAAATGCCGTATTTTCTTGTTGACCAAGTGCCAAGGAGACATTATACCGAGTACAATTCCATGAGAGTCAATTCTTATCAGTTCACGAGTCTAGAATACGTTCAAATTCGGTATGTTTCAAGGTTGAACTTGAAAATGAAATTGAAGGTTGAACTTGAAGGTTGTACTTGAAGATTTAACTTGAAGTTTGAACGTGAGGTTTAAGTTGAAGGTTCAAATTGGAGTTCGATTTTGGAGTTTGAACCCGTAGGTTGAACTCAAAGGTTGAACCTGAAGGTTGAAATTGAGGGTTGAACTTGAAGTTTGAACTTGAAGGTTGAACTCGGAGCTTGAACTTGAAGTCAAACTTGAAGGTTGAACTCGAAGGTTGTGCTTGTAGGTTCAACTTGAAGGTTGAACATGAAGATTTAACTCGAAGTTGGAACTCGAAGGTTGAACTTGAAGTTTGAACTTGGAAACTGGACTTGATGGTTGAACTTGAAGTTTCAACTTGAAGTTTGAAATTGGAGTTCGAACTTGAAGGTTGAACTTGAAGATTGAACTTGAAGTTTGAACTTGAAGGTTGAACTTGAAGGTTGAACTTGAAGTTTGAACTTGAAGGTTGAAATTGAAGGCTGAACTTGGGGTTTGGACTTGAAGGTTGAACTTGAAGGTTGAACTTGACGGTTCAACTTGAAGTATGAACTTGAAGGTTGAACTTGGATGTTGAATTCGAAGTTTGAACTTGAAGGTTCAACTTGTACGTTTAACTTGAAGTTTGAACTTGGAGGTTGAAATTGAAGGTTCATCTTGAAGGTTCAACTCGAAGTTTGAACTTGAAGGTTGAACCTGCAGTTTGAGCTTGAAGGTTGAACTTGAAGTTCAACTCGGAGGTTGAACTTGAAGGTCGATCTCGAAGGTTGAACTTGGAGTTTGAATTCGAAGGTAGAACTTGAAGGTTGAACTTGAAGTTTGAACTTGAAGGTTGAACTTGAAGAATGAACTTGGACGTTCAACTTGAAGTTTGAACTCGAAGGTTGAACTTGAATTTTGATCTTGAGAGTTCAACTTGAAGGTTCAACTTGAAGTTTGAATTTGAAGGTTGAACTTGAAGTTCGAACTCGAAGGTTGAACTTGAAGGTTGAACTGAAGGTTCAACTTGAAGTTAGAACTTGAAGTTTGATCTTGAAGGTTCAACTTGGAGGTTCAAATTGAAGTTGGAATTTGAAGGTTGAACTTGAAGGTTTAACATAAAGTTTGAACTTGGAGGTTGAACTCGAAGGTTGAACCTGAAGGTTGAATTCAAGGGTTGAACTTGAAGTTTGAACTTGAAGGTTGAACTAGAAGTTTGAACTTGAAGTCAAACTTGAAGGTTGAACTCGAAGGTTGTACTTGTAGGTTCAACTTGAAGGTTAAACTTCGAGATTTAACTCGAAGTTAGAACTCGAAGGTTGAACTTGAAGTTTGAACTTGAAGACTGGACTTGATGGTTGAACTTGAAGTTTCAACTTGAAGTTTGAACTTGGAGTTTGAACTTGAAGGTTGAACTTGAAGGTTGAATTCGAAGTTTGAACTTGCAGTTGAACTTGAAGGTTGAACTTGGAGGTTGAACTTGAAGGTTGTAATTGGAGGTTCAACTTGAAGATTCAACTTGAAAGTTGAACTTGAAGTTTGAACTCGGAGGTTGAACTTGAAGGTTGAACTCGAAGGTTCAACTTGAAAGTTGAATTTGAAGTTTGAACGTGAAGGTTGAACTTGAAGGTTCAACTTGAAGTTCGAATTTGAAGGTTGAACTTGAAGGTTGAACTTGGAGGTTGAACTTGAAGTTTGAACTTGAATGTTGAACTTGAAGTTAAATGTACAGATACTAATTATTCAGTCAATAAATTTGTGGAGATGACTTTGTGTGTCTTGTTCATGAATCTATCCACTCCACTTTGGGATACCATGGACTTTCACCATATATTGAATTTAGAGGTTGAACTTGGAGTTTGAACTTGAATGTCGAATTTGAATGTTGAACTTGAAGTTGATTTTGAAGGTTTCACTTGAAGGTTCAACTCGAAAATTGAACTTGAATGTTGAACTTGATGTTTGAACTTGGAAGTTGAACTAGAAGGTTGAACTTGAAGTTTGAACCTGAAGGTTTTTCTTGAAGGTTCAACTCGAAAATCGAACTTGAAGGTTGAACTTGATGTTTGAACTTTGAAGTTGTACTTAAAGGTTGAACTTGAGGTTTGAACTTGAAAATAAACTTCAAGGTTGAACTTGAAGGTTGTACTTGATGGTTCAACTTGAAGTTCGAACGTGAGGTTGAACTTGACGGTTCAACTTGGAGTCTGAACTCGAAGTTCACACATGAAGGTTGAACTTGAAGGTTAAACTTGAAGGTTGAACTTGTAGTTTGAACTTGAAGGTTGTACTTGATGGTTGAACTTGAAGGTTGAACTTGAAGGTTGAACTTGAAGTTTGAAATTGAAGTTGAACTTGGAGGTTGAACTTGAAGGTTGTACTTGAAGGTTTAACTTGAAGGTTGAACTTGAAGGTTGAATAAAGTTTGAACTTGTAGGTCGAACTTGGAGGTTGAACTTGGGGTTTGAACTTGCATTCAAACATGAAGGTTGAACTTGAAGGTTGAGCTTGGAGGTTGTACTCGGAGGTTGTACTTGGAGGTTCAACTTGAGAGTTGAACTTGAAGTTTGAACTTGAATTATGAACTAGAAGGTTCAACTTGAAGTTTGATCTTGAAGTTTGAACTCGAAGTTTGAACTCGAATGTTGAAATTGAAGTTAAACTTGAAGGTTGAACTAGAAGGTTGAACTTGAAGGTCGAACTTGGAGTTTGAACTTGGAGGTTGAACTTGAAGGTTGAACTTGAAGGTTGATCTCGAAGTTTGAACTTGATGGTAAAACTTGAAGGTTGAATTCGAAGTTTGAACTTGAAGGTTGGACTTGTCGGTTGAACTCGAAGTTTGCACTTGAAGGTTCAATTCAAAGTAAACACTTGAAGGTTGAACTTGGAGTTTGATTGTGAATAATGAACTTGAAGGTTCAACTTGAAGTTTGAACTTGAAGGTTGAACTTGGACTTTGAGCTTGAAGGTTCGACTTTGAAGGTTCTACTCAAAGTTTGAACTTGAAGGTTGAACTTGAAGTTTGAACTAAAAGGTTGAACTTGAAGTTTGAACTTGAAGTCTGGACTTGGAGGTTGAACTTGAAGTCTGGACTTGAAGGTTGAACTTGAAGTTTGATTTTGAAAGTTAAACTTGTAGGTTGTACTCGAAGGTTCAACTTGAGAGTTGAACTTGAAGTTTGAACGTGAATTATGATCTTGAAGGTTGAACTCGAAGTTTGAACAATAAATTTTGTAGAGATGACTTTGTGTGTCTTGTTTATGGATCTATTCACTCCACTTTGAGATAACATGGACTTTCAACATAGATTAAACTCGAAGGTTGAACTAGAAGATGGAATTCGAAGGTTGAACCTGAAGTATGAACTTGGAGGTTGAACTCAAAGGTTGAACTTGAAGGTTGAACTTGAAGTTTGAACTCGAAGGTTGAACTTGAAGTTGGAACTTGAGGGTTGAACTTGAAGTTTGTACTCGAAGGATCAACTTGAGCGTTGAACTTGAAGTTTGAACGTGAACCATGAACTTGAAGGTTCAACTTGAAGTTTTCATGTTCCGTGTCATAATTAAATACATCTGTCATTGTCAAAAATATTTCCGAATTAACCTCCGAAACATTTTCGTCTCACCTCGTTTTTCGCAGGCCTTATCAACGAAACATCAAAAAAAAAAATGTTTGTTAACTATGAAACCGAAAAAGAAAAAACAGTACAAATGATTCTCTAATTTTTACTACTTGATTGAGGTACGTATACTTTTAATCATTTTCACAATATCAAAATGTAAAATTGTATTTTTTTAATTCACAGCTAACCTAACTCTAAAGTCCATCATCATGTCGTCCTTATAATAAATTGACAAAGCCCATGGCCATGGGCGAAACGTTTTTATAAATTCCACCACTTCTTAACTTCACAAACGAATCCAAAACCCAAGAAACCCCCAAAAAAAATTCTAGCATCTGACATGCCTACAGCAATAGCAGATACGATCGCACTGACCATATAAGACGACTTCGAGGAACATATAACGGGAACAATTGACAAGTGAAGATACTTCGACATCAGTCTGCACACTGTATCTCGGTATTTTAACATCTCACATGAATACCTTTGTAGCATGGTAGTTCGCAATGATCATTTGAGACGACATCGGAGCGGGTATAACGCTCACAACAGGCAGATCAAGAAACTTCGACTCCGACTATGTTCACACAGTAACTCCGAATTTTTGCATTTGATTTGCCTACAGCAATAGCAGGTATGATTGCACTGACAATACGAGATGACTTCGAAGGACATATAACGAGAATAATAGGCTAGTGAAGATACTCCGACAACATCAGTCCGCATACCGAATCTCTGTATGCTATCATCTCACATGGAGAACTTTGGAGCATATGAGTTCGCAACTATTATATGAGACGACATCGAAGCGGGTATAACGCACACAACAGACAGAACGAGAATCTTCGACCCCGACTATGCTTACACTGTTACTCCGCATTCTAGCATCTGACATAACTACAGCTATAGCAGATACGATCGCACTGACCATATACGAAGACTTCGAGGGACATATGACGAGAACAAAATGACAAGTGAAGATACTTCGACAACATCAGTCTGCACACTGTATCTCTGTATTCTATCATCTCACATAGATACCTCTGGAGCATATGAGTTCGCAACGATCATATGAGACGACATCGAAGCGAGTATAACGCACACAACAGGCTATTCGACTATGTTTACTTTGTAACTTTGCATTCTAGCATCCCAAATGCCCATTCAAGAAGTATATATGACAGCTCATTATATGCGATCGGAGTACTTCATCACCAGAAAATTCGATTCCAACAATCAAAAGTCGGTAAATTGGCGTGTTCGCCAAAACTTCGAATTGATCAATTTTGATAATAAGTCGGTTATACATCTCATAGGTAGACATTCAGTGCTATTCTGTTTGCATATTGCTGAAAACATTGTTATATAAACAATATTGTTATGGTTATAACATAGAGCAATATGGTCAAGAAATTATGTATTCTGTTTCTACACTTATAGCAAGAATGGTTCATGGTTTTGTTGATAGCAATGTTATTACCAGTAGCGTGAATTTAACTACCGGCAACACTGTATTATGATATTCCATGAGGGCTGGAAGTATATAATTAGTAATAAGAAGATATTTATTGCGACTTCAACCTAGATCCTAAATGTCAAAAGGGAAGGAGTTCTTTCTTCCAAGGTTTTTTTTTTCTTTGGTCACAGTAGAGAGCTTCTTGGTTTTGTTCACCAAATAAATCAACATGTCGCGAAGTCGGAAAACGAATAAAACCCAAATGGAATTGTTGATCAATTTCCTGGAGAATAACAGGATTCTGATTTCTGGGAAATGTCACCCCTTGCATCCAGGAGAACTTGAAACCAAATGGGAAGAACTAACTAATATTCTTAATGAGGTTCAAAATGGGGCGAAGAAAAATAAAAAACCGTGGAAAACTGTAAGTATGATGACAGAGTTAAGATGAAATATATTAGACATCACCTTGGATTCTCAGCATGCCGGAAATATAACTTTTTTATTTTATGTTCTAGTTTTTGTATGAATGGAAATCAAAAACAAAAAACAAAGCTCGTATCAACAATCAAGCCATCCGTCAAACAGGAGGTGGTGGATACATCTGTGATGACTTGAATGAGTTGGAAAACAGACTCATGGCTGTCTTTGGATGGGTCCATGTTATAGGATGCCCTGGTGCTCCAAAGGAGGTTGATCCTGATGACGATGATGCTGAACTCATGACTCAACAGGCACACATACCTTCTGATTCACCACCTCCTGCAGACATACTACTTTATGGAGATGTAGAAACAGAAATAGAATTTATTGAGCATCCAGAAGATCAAGCAAGTACATCAGAGGTGTTGAACTCACCTGCAATTAATAGAACATCCAAAGAAGGTATATTCATCATCAACTATTGCAAAATATTATATCTCTTCTACTTTATATTCACCTTATAAGTAAAAATATAGCAAAATGTTCTGCAGAAAAGTATAGTCAAAGTACAGAGCAGATGGCTTTGGCTGTAGAAGAAATGGCACTTGCCATTTCTAAGTTGGCAGAAGCCTCCACCAAGCTTGCTGATGCCTTGAATTCTAAAGGTTCTCAGACTGAATGACTGTGAAAGACTCAATTTTTTTTATACCAGAATATTTATGTTTATTTATTTCATAGAATATGATTTTATTTTGTTTATTATGATTGAATGACTGACGTTCTTCAGAATATAGTTTATTATGTTCGATTGAATATTTATATTTCTATATTTCATAGATTATGAATTTGTTTTTTGGTTTTCAGAAAAAAGTTTTATTTTCTTCAGATGAAGTATTTAAATAAATTCCAAGTCTTATTCATATCATTTATTGGAACATTTCCTGTATCTGGCCAACTACTTGTCCTCTAACGAATGGTCCTTCAGTGAGCTCATCTATATCTGAAAGAATGTAATATTCAATTCAAGAGTGGGTATACTTATGTTTGAATTCAATTAACATACCACCATTGATTATATTTGCTTCATCATTATCTGCAGCATTACCAACATGATCAGGAGCATTATTATCATCATAATCTTCATCAACTGGTAAATTATGTCTCCTGCAAATATTGTGCAACACTGCACCAGAACAAATTATTTGAGCTGCTTTTATGTGGCTGTAATGTAGTACTCTGTCTTTACGGAAACATCTGAAGCGAGCCTTTAGAACACCAAAGCCTCTTTCAACAATATTCCTTGCCTGGCGATGCTCACTATTATAAGTTTCTTCTGGACTGTTTGGCTGAGGATTGAGAAATGGAGTCATCATCCTAGGCTGTATTAGATATCCAGAATTTCCTAATAAAAAGCAATTTCTTCTTCCTTCCATATATTTCCTTTTCATGTGGCGCTGAATTGTTGATACATTCCAGATAGCTGCATCATGGGTGGCTCCAGGATATTGCACATTTATATTTGTTATAATTAAGTTTGCATCAATGACCTGAAAAATAATTAATATGTTTTATGGTCTTTGGTGGATCAGACACTTCTATACACTTACTGCTTGAACATTTATGCTGTGAAATCCCTTCCTGTTGATATAAGCAACAGCTGGATGAACAGGGTCATCAGTTTTAGGAGAGACTATTGCAATATGAGTGCAATCTATTGCACCTATTGCACCAGGGAAGTGTAAATTTGCGTTCATGAATCTGAAATCAATTGATTAATGCTTGGCCTATATGTACCACCTACATAAACTTACCCTTGCTTAGCATTTCTCACTTCCTCATCACTAGAAAGGAATTCAATATGATGGGGTAATATATGAGTTGAAATGAGCATGCTAACTCTAGATATGGCTCTGCTAATAGCAGGCTGACTCATTCCAATATTGAGATCTTCACCAACAATAGTTTGGTAGCTACCATGACCGAAGAAGAGAAGACTTGCAAGAACCTATGTGAATTATGTCAATTGAAACTCAGATAACTTCATGATTCACATGTTATTTAACTAACCTGTAGGTGGAAAGGAACACTATCTCTTCTGGTAGGTTCATCAACAAATTCCATCAACTCTTCTATCAAGTTGAAAGTTGCAATCTTTTTCAAGCGGAATGATTTTATGAACTTGTCATTCGGCAATTCAAAAGGATTACTAGTATCCCTAATCTGTCGAAATTGCAGCCTACTGATTCCTCTATGAATTATTCATATAAATAATGAACCTTTTCAAGATGAGATCACATGGAAGAGATTCAAACATTCAAAATTATCGAATAAATTCACCTATTTTCAATATCCTCAAACTCCCGAAAGAAATAATAATGAAAAAACAATGGATTCACTGCCATCTCTAGAAATAATCATCTGCTTGTTATGCCTTCAGCAAGTACAAAATTGAGGTTGCTGAGATAGCAAGGTAAATAACAAGATCTCTTTATAATTGACAGATCATGTTGCTGAAAATTGATGATCAGAATACCAATTTTTGAAATCTTGTTATGATATCTTTTCAATAACAATATTGCTATGTGCAAACAGAATAGCACTGATTGTCTAGTGTTTCCTGAATCGAAATAACACTCACAACAGGGAGAACAAGAAACTTTGACTTCGACAATGTTTATACTTTAACTTCGCATTCTAGCATCTGACATGCCTACAGTGATTGCAGATACGATCGCACTGACCGTATAGGACGAATTCGAAGGACATATAAAGAGATCAATAGGCAAGTGGAGATACTTCGACAACATCAGTCTGCACACCGTATCTCTGTATTCTTTCATCTCACATGGATACCTCTAGAGCATATGAGTTCGCAACTATTATATGAGACGACATCGAAGCGGGTATAACGCACACAACAGAATGAACAGGAAACTTCGATTTCGACTATGTTTACTTTGTAACTTTGCATTCTAGCATCTCAAATGCCCATTCGAGAAGTATATATGAGAGCTCATCATATGCGAGTGGAGTACTATACTTTTTCATATCCACCAAAAACTTCGATTCCAACAATCAAGAGCCGGTAAATCGGCGTGTTCGCCAAAACTTCCAATTTATCAATCTTGATAATAAGTTGGTTATACATCATATAGGTAAACATTGTCTAGTGTTTCCTGAATCAAGATAATGTCAACAACAGGAAGAACAAAATACTTCGACTATGTTTATACTTCAACTTCGCATTCTAGCATCTGACATGCCTTCAGTAATTGCAGATACGATCGCACTGACCATATGGCACGACTTCGAAGGACATATAACGAGAACAATATGCAAGTGAAGATACTCAGACAACATCAGTCCGCACACCGTATCTCTGTATTCTATCATCTCACTGACCATATGGCACGACTTCGAAGGACATATAACGAGAACAATATGCAAGTGAAGATACTCAGACAACATCAGTCCGCACACCGTATCTCTGTATTCTATCATCTCACATGGATACCTCTGGAGCATATGAGTTCGCAACTATTATATAAGACGACATCGAAGCATGAACGCACACAACAGGAAGAACAAGAAACTTCGACCCCGACTATGCTTACACTGTAACTCCGCATTCTAGCATCTGACATGTCTACAGCTATAGCAGATACGATCGCACTGACCATATAAGACTACTTCGAGGGACATATAACGGGAACAATTGACAAGTAAAGATACTTCGACATCAGTCTGCACACTGTATCTCTGTATTGTAACATCTCACATGAATACCTTTGTAGCATGGTAGTTCGCAACGATCATATGAGACGACATCAAATCGGGTATAACGCACACAACGAGCAGAACAAGAAACTTCGACTTCGACTATGTCTACACTGTAACTTTGCATTCTAGCATCTGACATAAATACAGTTATAGCAGATGCGATGGCGCTGACCATATAAAACGACTTCGAAGGACTTATAACAAGAACAATAGACAAATAGAGATACTTCGACAACATCAGTCAGCACACTGTATATCTGTATTCTGTAACCTACTTTAGACAATTTCTCTTAGATGGTACAAAAAATATGAATGTCAAAAAGTTATAGATTAGCAAGGCACAGGCAGCTTTTCGTCTGGCGAGCGATGATCATAGATTCGGACTTTGTTGAGGTACCAGAGGGGCGCCACTTAGTTTGTATCAGAATAACAAACCAAGAAAAGATATTTGATATTAAATTCAACTACTTTCCTGAAAGAGAAAATAATTCAAACACTGTGTGAACTCAATGGTGGTTTAATGAGATATTTTGTAAGACCCAGGTTAACAGTTACATGAAGAATTAATGACACTTAGTATTTCCAATAGTAAAAAAATATTCAAAATCAGATTAACAATTACCTATATATGAATTTTTGTGAATTCCCTTTTATAGATCTATATTGGGGTGAACATTTCGTGTAATCATATGCATGGTAAATTTCATGAACTAGTAAATGTAAACTGGTAAGAAAATGGTAAGAAATTGGTAAGAAAATTGGTAAAAATTATGTGACACATCTGGTGCGCTGATAAATGGTAACTTCATAAAAAAACAGGAAAGAAATCTTCAATGGTAGCTCTTACTCAAACCATGCCCAAAAATACCATGTCCTCAGAGCCAGGGCAGGAACAGACAGCAGGAAGTATGGCACCTCAGCCACGTGGGAGAAATTCTGCAACTAGCAGACCTTGAAGATTCACCTGATGCTGCAGCGAGGACTGCATAGATGACTGCAGAGAGGACTGCTGATGTAGGCCAGGAGCAGGTGACTGGGCCATGCAGCCAGGATGAATTCGGGACTCCTCAGGAGATGTCTCGGGAGATGTCCTTGAAGGCTCGCAGGTCCAGACAGACAGAAAGTCAGGCAGCAGCAGCCAGACGACGAAGTCGAAATCCCAGGTCCCAACAGCAAAATTCTCAATCGGAATAGCCGGCGTTGAATCAAACGAGGTAACAGAAAATGGACGACGACTCCACGAGGTGCTGCCCAAAGTAGCCGACGGGGTATCCGTCGAGGCCCACAAATCTGCGGCAATACACCAATATTTATAGCCACCAGAATAAAACTATGAAGTAGGGTTTTATCCCTATTAGGTTTGAAACTTACCCCTGAGATCAGGAAAGGCCTCACTACACGAAAAGACTACCAAATAGTGATCGGTCTGCATCTTGAATGATACCAGGATGGGGCCGAAGGAAATGATGAAACGACGCCACCAATCTAGGAAGGGGCAATTCCTGCGCCTTCTAGAATCTTACATCTAGAAATTCTACCCAGAAAAAACTTTGAAATTTCCTGCGCAACTTGAATTTTGAAGACAGCAGGAAACGTTGATCACGTGATGTGCATCCTCAGCCGGGGTTGGTCAGTTCCACAGGCATAGCTACTTACACACTTACAAGACTATCCTGTCTACTTCGAGGCACGAAAATCCATAAAACAACAAACATATGACCACGGAGCACATAGAAACATATTCCGATCGAAGATCCAACGTCATCCTGCTCCGCCCGAACCAATGGAACCACCTACACCGCTGATTTCGCAGCCAGCATACTTTTAATGATACTGTCCAGGTATTACTCGTATGACGGTGAGTGACATGACATGACAGCACTGTCACTGTTTTGAGACGTCAATGCCAAAAATACTCTTACCTAATATATCAACAAATCGTTGTTATTGATTAACAATATGAAATCAATAATCTCAAAACTCATCTCAGACCATAATAATTCAAGGTACGTAGCGAAATTTCCAGCCAATTGTTAGGGTATTCTTCAAACCTAAATAATCTACCATCTGAAACTATTTTACATTCACTAACTACTTATTTATTTTCAGGTGAAACCATGAAGTGTCAACACCAGGACATCTCTCCAACCTAAGCCTACTATACTGATGAAAAATCAAGCAACTTATTTCTGGTGAGTATTCTACAACTTCATCAATATTCTATACTAGTGTTTTGATATTTTCAGGTGAAGGACCACTTTACACTCTGGACCATTGGAGGAATAATATTGTAAATACTTAAGTGCCATGTACTTTTATACATGAATAAAAACATTATATACAGTGTGAGTGTCTCTCTAGTTGTTAACACCGAAATCTATCATCAAAAACCTGATACACAATGAACTTTACCTAGGAACTGAAAATTAGAGGAAAAAGGTAAATTTTCACGTTACACTCACCCCCCCACAAAAGGAAAGAAAAATTTTAGAAAGTAAAATTTTTCATTGGAAATTACTCCAGACATGAGAAACTGAGTTTTTAAACCGTTTCAGAAGTGAATTCATTTTTTTTTTCACTAAAGCTAGGCGCGCCCTATTCTACCTTAAGATATAATCTTAGCCGTTAACTAACTTATTTCTAACCTTACTGAATACTGACTATTTACAAATGTTACACTTCAAAGATGCTTCAAGCTATGTGATTGACTAAAAAAACTACTCATCTGATGCTTCAGATCCCGCTCCCTCTTCGACAGAAAGATCGGACATAGATCCATGGTAGGGTTTTAAGTCTTGAATATGCCAAACTCCGGCATTAGAGCCATCTTCATTCTTTAGGACATAAACTAATTTTGATTTTTTCTTTGCAACTGTGCAAAGTACAAATCGTGGTGCCAGTTTCTGCGCAAAATTATTGCTTGCATTAGACAGAACATAGTTCTTTTTCCAAACCTTATCACCAACAAAAAATTCCTTATCGCGTCTACGTAAGTTATAATATTTAGCATTTTTCTGATGTGCAGCATGAATCTTTCTCTGAACATCTTCATAAATTTCTGAAATTTTACCTAAATTCTGTATCCAATAATCGCGATTTACTAAGTCTATATTAACATCACCCTTCCCATAATATTGACCACTACCAGGTACTTCTCTACCAAAATTTAAGAAAGCCGGGCTGTACCCTGTCACTTCGTGAATACTAGTTCTTAAAGCATACCCTATTTTTGCTAATTCCTTATCCCATAACTTATGATTCTTATCAATATAACTGCGAATAGCTGTGCAGATGGTTCTATTTGTTCTTTCAACATAGTTAGCTTGCGGATGATAGTAGGCAGTATAAAAAATATTCGAGTCATAGCTCTTAACAAGTTCTTTCATTGACTTACTGATCAACTGCCTGCCATTATCGCAGATAATATGCTGTGGAACACCATAGACCAAAAAAATTTCGTTTTCCAAAAACTTGTTGATGCTAACAGAAGTAGCTTTCCTGAGAGGACATAAAACTGGGTACTTGGTTAGCCAATCACTTACAACCAGAATATATTGATACCCACTTGAAGTACGTGGTAAAGGGCCCATAAGGTCAAGTGCTATCACTTGCCAAGGGAATCTAACTTTTTTCTCTGCCCCCATTAACCCAAATTTAGCATGGTTAGTAGACTTCTGTGCTGAGCAAACTTTACATGACTTGATGTATCGAAAAATATCGTGCCTCATTTTTGGCCAATAATAAGTTAGAGCAATTCGAGAAAAAGTTTTGTGATAACCCATGTGTGATGCAGTAGGAATATCGTGACATAACTTAATGACTTCAGTACGTTGACATTTCGGGACTAATAACTTCCAATCAGAAATATTGGTACTTACAGGACATTTAGAAGGTACCAGCTTATATACAAAATTACTTTTAACTGACCACTGAGGGTAACTCTCAGGGTTCCTCACAATTTTACTACGTAAATTCTGATAAAAGGAATCTAGATTATCCAAATTTATATTGAGGTTTATACATTCACTTTCCTCCACCACACAAATCTCAGTTTCCTGTACAGCTGACTCTACTGGACTCCTAGATAAGGCATCTGGAACGACATTAAATTTTCCTTTTCTGTGTTCAATAGTAAAATCAAATTGGCTCAACCTAACACTCCATCGGGCTATTTTACCAATGGGTTCTTTGATCTTGAACATCCATTTAAGTGAAGCATGGTCCGTAATCAATGTAAAGTGAACTCCCTCGATATATCCCCTAAATTTTTCGCAAGCAAAAATACAGGCTAAGCACTCTTTCTCAGTAACTGTATAGTTACGCTCATTTCTTGAAAGACTACGAGAAGCAAAGGCTATTACTCTTTCTTGGTTTTCCTGTACCTGAGTTAAAACGCAACCTAATCCTGAGTCTGATGCATCACACTGTATAGTAAAATCTAACGAAAAATCTGGACTTGACAAAATCGGAGCTGATACTAATGCTTGTTTTATATCTTTGAATGCTTTATTTGCCTTATCTGACCAGCTAATTTTTTGACCTTTCTTCTTATCTTTAAGTAAATCATTTATTGGTGCCATAAGAGTAGAAAAATGAGGAATAAACCTTCTGTACCAACTGCACATACCCGTAAAACGCTTAATTTCAGTTGTATTCCTTGGCTGTGGGAATTCAACCATCGCCTTGACTTTATTAGGGTCAGTTCTCAGCCCAAACTTATCGATGATGAAACCCAAATACTTTAATGATTCCCTAAAGAATTCACATTTTTCAAAATTAACAGTTAGCTTCGCGTCCTTGAGACGTTTAGCTACTTCGTTAAGCAATTTAATATGTTCGTCAAAAGTTGAACTAACTATTATCAAATCATCCAAGTATACAAAAATATTTGGTTCTAATTCTGGTCCGAAAATTGCATCCATCAAACGTTGCTGAAATTGTGCTGCGTTAGCTAAACCAAACGGCATTACTTCAAATTGAAACAACCCACGTGAAGGGACAGAAAAAGCTGTTTTCTCTTTAGAACTCTCATCTGAAGGTATTTGCCAGAAAGCGCTGCGCAAATCAACTGACGACATAAATCTTGAATGGCCTAGCATAGACAAAATACGGTCTACTACTGGCAATGGATAGCTATCTTTTTTCGTTAAAGAATTTAATTTTCGACCATCGAAGCAGAATCTAAAATTACCATCAGATTTTTTGACAAGTAGTACGGGTGAGGACCAACTGCTTTTTGAAGGTTTAACCACTCCTAACGAAATCATTTTATCAAGCTCTTTATTCAAATGACCCTGCATATATGGAGACATGACGTATTGGCGTTGTTTAACTGGTGGTGCGTCACCAGTGTCAATATGGTAAACCATCTTATCAGTCCTACCTAATGCCTTATTTTTACCAAGGTCACGGAATAAAGAAATTACATTATTAGCAATGGCCAACTCATCTTCTGGTAAGCTATGCAGGGGAGAAATATGACATTCAAGATGTTCATCGGATGAATTCAATGCTGACACACAGCTGACATTAATATTTGACTCTGAACTTATTTCCCAACTATTCTCTTTAAAATCGATTTTCAATTCAAATTCTTTGCAAAAATCACTACCTAGAATGAAACTGTAATTTAAAGATGGTACTATCAAAAATGGAATTATCTTACATTTATTCTCTATACAAATCGGCAGATCAACTGAACCTATGACTGTTTGTTTGACACCATCAGCAGTGCATACAAAACGAACTGTTTTATTAACTTTTAAATCAAATGAATCAATTATATCAATTCCTTTACTACCAACTATGGAATTATTAGCACCTGAATCCAAGAGAGCAATAATTTCTCTATTAAACAAATTTACTGATATAAAAGGTCTGTTATCAAGTTCTCTCTGAACAAAAACAGGAGCAGTAGAAATTTCAAACTTCAATTTAGACAATTAATTTTTACAAAATTTAATAATCTCAGATTGTTCTGAAGAAGGATATTGTTTAGAAAAATTGGCCTTACTAATAGGAGGTGAATGGTGGCCTGTAGAAAAATATTCTACCTCCCTGACACGTTTCCCGAGCACTTTTCACAATTGCTCTTCATCTTACCTGGCTCACCACAACCATGACAAAAAATGCTACGCTTCATAGTGCAATTTCTAAAAGTATGGTTGGCTAATTTACAATTCCAACAAGTCACAATCCTTCTAACATTCTGTTCTGAATTACTGACAGCTCTAACTTCAGATCTCTGACCTTGACTCTCTACTTGAGAAACTCTATTATTATTATTTGGATGACTGAATTTTTGTCTATTTGAATTCCTGAAATTTCTTGCTCTAAAATTTTGATTCCTATTTGAGGGGTTGGTCGTACTACTACTGCTACTAGCTACAGCCTCATCATTCACTGCGAGTTCATATTCAAGGGTACTAATATGGGATTTTCTCAAAGATTTATCTTCACTTTCTCGAAAAACTTCTTCTAAAATTTTTACATCTCTTATCAATTCATCAATAGAACCATAATTATTAAGAGCTAATCGATCAACATATTCACTTTTCAAATTTTTCCTAATCCATTTAATCCTGGTAACAACTGCAGGTGGTGAACTGAGACGATTGAAAAGTTGTTCCATTACTGCGACAAAAATTACAATGGATTCATCATCATTTTGTTTCCTATGTTTAATCAACTCCCATAGCTCTTCATCATGATCCTTACTGAGAAAATCTTGTTCTAATCTAGCAGTTGAAGAATTCCAATCTTTGACATTTCCTGAATCTTTCACATGTCTTAGCCATAGAAGGGCTTTACCCGAAAATAGGTCTACAGCTGATTCAAACAATTGGTCCTTAGAGACATGTCTAGCCTCTGCTAGTTCATGAACCCTTTCTAAAAAAGATTTTACACCATAAGTTTTCTTGGTACCGTCAAATTTGACGTCCCATTTATACAAAGAAACTGGTTTACTGAATGATGGGGATGAAACTTGGGCTTGACCAATAGTATTCATGAATGATTGAGATAGGTCTACCATAGGACACTGGGGAGCTTTATCAGTCACAACACGATCTTCAAGTTCTGATTCTAACAGAATACAAGTGGCATAAGATTCTTGTTTGAAATTTATCTGTTCTCTAACACCAGTAGTGACATCTATTCTTTGAATTCTAGAGCTAACATGAATAAGGCGGGAACGTAACCTTTGATAAACCGAATCACTAGTTGAACCTTCAAAATCATTAATTAAACTCCTGATGCTATCTAGCGATGCTTGAATTTCCACAGCTTCAGTTTGAAACAAGTAGTTCGGGTCAACTAAGGCAACTTGAGTAGGATTATGCTTTGACATAGCTTTAGCAAGAATTTTTCTCTTATCATTCATGTCCCTACCAGTAATAATTCCTCGAATTCTCAGTTCGTAGTTCAGCTCATTGATCAACAAATGCTTAGCTTTAAACATTTCCATTTTGAAAGAATTTATTCAAATTTCCAAAAAAAAATTATTTATAAGTGAAGTATAATACGCCAAAATCAATTAAATGAGGACTGGAAGCATGCCAGGAATCCTCAGGGAAAAAAAATATTACCTTTATACGGTACTCACCTTGTATGTGGGATATCTTTAAGTTCAGAAATTATTTCCAGATAAAATCAAGTTCAGAAAATATTCAAAAAAATTATCAACTGATTGAGCCAGTCACCCTGTATATAATGCTATCGAATTCAAGGTTTGAATCTTTATTCAAAAATATTCAAAATAAAAAAAAAAAATAGACATCATAAGTTGTCCACCCTGTATGAACAATTGTCTAATGCTTATGCAGAAATTAAACTGAAATTCTGATTATGTCAGAAATTATGCACCATACTGAAATGAAATCTTGCACGGTTACTCACCCTGTATGCAAATGTTCAGAATTTTCAGAATATCAAAAATTGACTAACTGTTGCCTAAGTTGAACAGCTGTCACAAAATAAACTGAATGAATTCAATTATGAAGAATTCAGATCAAAACTAATATCCATTAACTAAATGGACCACCAAAAATTCCAAAAAACAAATTCATATAACCAAAAAATTTGCAAAAAACCTCCTAGTTCACCCTGTACATGGCTTATCGAAATTTTTGAGTAAGAAACTATTCATCAAAAAATAATCATAATATATCAAAATGTGAAGTTATCATATACCTATTTCACCAGATTTAATAATTCAAGGACAAAATATTGAGTTCACAAAGTGTTTTCAAAAAAATTAGAAAAATATTCAGCTCAACAGAGTCACTCGGGCCCCACGTTTAAGGCGTCAAATTCTTGTAACCTACTTTAGACAATTTCTCTTAGATGGTACAAAAAATATGAATGTCAAAAAGTTATAGATTAGCAAGGCACAGGCAGCTTTTCGTCTGGCGAGCGATGATCATAGATTCGGACTTTGTTGAGGTACCAGAGGGGCGCCACTTAGTTTGTATCAGAATAACAAACCAAGAAAAGATATTTGATATTAAATTCAACTACTTTCCTGAAAGAGAAAATAATTCAAACACTGTGTGAACTCAATGGTGGTTTAATGAGATATTTTGTAAGACCCAGGTTAACAGTTACATGGAGAATTAATGACACTTAGTATTTCCAATAGTAAAAAAAATATTCAAAATCAGATTAACAATTACCTATATATGAATTTTTGTGAATTCCCTTTTATAGATCTATATTGGGGTGAACATTTCGTGTAATCATATGCATGGTAAATTTCATGAACTAGTAAATGTAAACTGGTAAGAAAATGGTCAGAAATTGGTAAGAAAATTGGTAAAAATTATGTGACACATCTGGTGCGCTGATAAATGGTAACTTCATAAAAAAACAGGAAAGAAATCTTCAATGGTAGCTCTTACTCAAACCATGCCCAAAAATACCATGTCCTCAGAGCCAGGGCAGGAACAGACAGCAGGAAGTATGGCACCTCAGCCACGTGGGAGAAATTCTGCAACTAGCAGACCTTGAAGATTCACCTGATGCTGCAGCGAGGACTGCATAGATGACTGCAGAGAGGACTGCTGATGTAGGCCAGGAGCAGGTGACTGGGCCATGCAGCCAGGATGAATTCGGGACTCCTCAGGAGATGTCTCGGGAGATGTCCTTGAAGGCTCGCAGGTCCAGACAGACAGAAAGTCAGGCAGCAGCAGCCAGACGACGAAGTCGAAATCCCAGGTCCCAACAGCAAAATTCTCAATCGGAATAGCCGGCGTTGAATCAAACGAGGTAACAGAAAATGGACGACGACTCCACGAGGTGCTGCCCAAAGTAGCCGACGGGGTATCCGTCGAGGCCCACAAATCTGCGGCAATACACCAATATTTATAGCCACCAGAATAAAACTATGAAGTAGGGTTTTATCCCTATTAGGTTTGAAACTTACCCCTGAGATCAGGAAAGGCCTCACTACACGAAAAGACTACCAAATAGTGATCGGTCTGCATCTTGAATGATACCAGGATGGGGCCGAAGGAAATGATGAAACGACGCCACCAATCTAGGAAGGGGCAATTCCTGCGCCTTCTAGAATCTTACATCTAGAAATTCTACCCAGAAAAAACTTTGAAATTTCCTGCGCAACTTGAATTTTGAAGACAGCAGGGAACGTTGATCACGTGATGTGCATCCTCAGCCGGGGTTGGTCAGTTCCACAGGCATAGCTACTTACACACTTACAAGACTATCCTGTCTACTTCGAGGCACGAAAATCCATAAAACAACAAACATATGACCACGGAGCACATAGAAACATATTCCGATCGAAGATCCAACGTCATCCTGCTCCGCCCGAACCAATGGAACCACCTACACCGCTGATTTCGCAGCCAGCATACTTTTAATGATACTGTCCAGGTATTACTCGTATGACGGTGAGTGATATGACATGACAGCACTGTCACTGTTTTGAGACGTCAATGCCAAAAATACTCTTACCTAATATATCAACAAATCGTTGTTATTGATTAACAATATGAAATCAATAATCTCAAAACTCATCTCAGACCATAATAATTCAAGGTACGTAGCGAAATTTCCAGCCAATTGTTAGGGTATTCTTCAAACCTAAATAATCTACCATCTGAAACTATTTTACATTCACTAACTACTTATTTATTTTCAGGTGAAACCATGAAGTGTCAACACCAGGACATCTCTCCAACCTAAGCCTACTATACTGATGAAAAATCTAGCAACTTATTTCTGGTGAGTATTCTACAACTTCATCAATATTCTATACTAGTGTTTTGATATTTTCAGGTGAAGGACCACTTCACACTCTGGACCATTGGAGGAATAATATTGTAAATACTTAAGTGCCATGTACTTTTATACATGAATAAAAACATTATATACAGTGTGAGTGTCTCTCTAGTTGTTAACACCGAAATCTATCATCAAAAACCTGATACACAATGAACTTTACCTAGGAACTGAAAATTAGAGGAAAAAGGTAAATTTTCACGTTACAATTCTATCACCTCACATAGATACCTTTGGAGCATATCAGTTCGCAACGATCATTTAAGAAGACATCTAATCAGAAATGACGCATAAAACAGGGAGAACAAGGAACTTCGACTATGTTTACACTGTGGCTCTAAATTCTATTATCTGACATGCCTACAGATGAAACAGATACGATCGCACTGACCATATAGAAAGACTTTGAAGGACATATAACGAGATTAATAGGCAAGTGAGGATACTTCGACAACATCAGTCTGCACACTGTATCTCTGTATTTTATCATATCACATAGATACCTCTGGAGCATTTCAGTTCGCATCGATCATATGAGACGACATCAAAACGGGTATAACGCACACAACAGGCAGAACAAGAAACTTCGACATCCTCGCATCCGACATGCCTACAGTTGAAGCAGATACGATCGCACTGGCCATATAGGACGACTTCAGAGGACATATAACGAGAACAATAGGCGAGTGAAGATACTTCGAAAACATCAGTCTGCACACTGTATCTCTGTATTGTATCATCTCACATAATAATAATAATAATAATATACCTCTGGAGCATATGAGTTCGCAACTATCATATAAGACGACATCGAAGCATGTATAAAGCACACAACAGGCAGAACAAGAAACTCCGACCCCGACTATGCTTACACTGTAACTCCGCATTCTAGCATCTGACATGTCTACAGCTATAGCAGATACGATCGCACTGACCATATAAGACGACTTCGAGGGACATATAACGAAAACAATCGAAAAGTAAAGATACTTCGACATCAGTCTGCACACTGTATCTCTGTATCGTAACATCTCACATGAATACCTTTGTAGCATGGTAGTTCGCAACGATCATATGAGACGACATCAAATCGGGTATAACGCACACAACGAGCAGAACAAGAAACTTCGACTTCGACTATGTCTACACTGTAACTTTGCATTCTAGCATCTGACATAAATACAGTTATAGCAGATGCGATGGCACTGACCATATGAGACGACTTCGAAGGACTTATAACGAGAACAATAAACAAATAGAGTTACTTCGACAACAGCAGTCAGCACACTGTATATCTGAATTCTATCATCTCACATAGATACCTTTGGAGCATATCAGTTCGCAACGATCATTTAAGAAGACATCGAAACAGAAATGACGCATAAAAGAGGGAGAACAAGGAACTTCGACTATGTTTACACTGTGGCTCTAAATTCTATTATCTGACATGCCTACAGATGAAACAGATACGATCGCACTGACCATATAGAAAGACTTTGAAGGACATATAACGAGATTAATAGGCAAGTGAGGATACTTCGACAACATCAGTCTGCACACTGTATCTCTGTATTTTATCATATCACATAGATACCTCTGGAGCATTTCAGTTCGCATCGATCATATGAGACGACATCAAAACGGGTATAACGAACACAACAGGCAGAACAAGAAACTTCGACTATATTTACACTGTAACTTTGCATTCTCGCATCTGACATGCCTACAGTTGAAGCAGATACGATCGCACTGGCCATATAGGACGACTTCAGAGGACGTATAACGAGAACAATAGGCGAGTGAAGATACTTCGACAACATTAGTCTGCACACTGTATCTCTGTATTGTATCATCTCACATAGATACCTCTGTAGCATATATGTCCGCAACGATATAAGACAACATCGAAGCAAGTATAACGCACACAACAGGCAGAACAATAAACTCCGACTCCGACTTTGTTTACACTGTAACTTAGCATTCCAGCATCTGACATGCTTGAAGCTATAACAGATACGATCGCACTGACCAAATGAGACGACTCCGAAGGACATATAACGAGAACAATAGGCAAGTGAAGATAGTTCGACAACATCAGTCTGCACACTGTATCTCTGTTTTATATCATATCACATAGATACCTCTGTAGCATATATGTTCGCAACGATCATATAAGACGACATCGAAGTGGGTATAACGCACACAACAGGAAGAACGAGAAACTTCGACTCCGACTATTTTTACACTGTAACTTCACATTCTAGAATCTGACATGAATATAACTATAGTAGAAACGATCGCACTGACCATATAAGATGACTTCGAAGGACATATAACGAGTACAATAGGCTAGTGGAGATACTTCGAAATCATCAGTCTGCACACTGTATCTTTGTATTCTATCATGTCACATGGATACCTTTGGAGCATGGTAGTTCGCAACGATCATACGAGTTGACATCGAATCGGGTATAACGCACACAACAGGCAGAACAAGAAACTCTGACTTCGACTATGTTTTCTTTGTAACTTTGCATTCTAGCATCTAGAATGCCCATTCAAGAAGTATATATGACAGCTCATTATATGCGAGTGGAGAACTATACTTTTTCATATCCACCAAAAACTCCGATTTAAACAATCAAGAGTCGGTAAACCGTCGTGTTCGCCAAAACTTCGGATTAATCAATCTTGATAATAAGTCGGTTATACATCTCATAGGTAGACATTGTCTAGTATTTCCTGAATCAAAATAACGCTAACAACAAGAAGAGCAAGAAACTTCGACTTCGACTGTGTTTACACTGTAACTTCGCATTCTAGCATCTGACATGCCTACATTAATTGCAGATACGATCGCACTGACCATATAGGACGACTCCGAAGGACATACCACGAGAACAATATGCAAGTGAAGATACTCCGACTACATCAGTCCGCATAGCGTATCTCTGTAATTCTATCATCTCACATGGATACCTCTGGATTAATGAGTTCGCAACTATTATATAAGACGACATCGAAGCGGGTATATCCTGAATCTAAATAACGCTAACAACAGGCAGAACAAGAAACTTCGACCTCGACTATGCTTACACTGTAACTCCGCATTCTAGCATCTGACATGCCTACAGCAATAGCAGATACGATCGCACTGACCATAAAAGACGACTTCGATTGACATTTTACGAGAACAATTGACAAGTGAAGATACTTCGACATCATTCTGTTTACTGTATCTCTGTATTGTCACAACTCACATGAATACCTGTGTAGCAAGGTAGTTCGCAATGATCATTTGAGACGACATCGAAGCGGGTATAACGCACACAACAGGCAGAACAAGAAACTTCGACTCCGACTATGTTCACACTGTAACTCCGAATTTTTGCATCTGACATGCTTACAGCAATAGCAGGTATGATCGCACTGATAATACGATATGACTTCGAAGGACATATAACGAGAACAATAGGCTAGTGAAGATACTCCGACAACATCAGTCCGCCCGTATATCTGTATGCTATCATCTCACATGGATACCTCTGGAGCATATGAGTTCGCAACAACAGACAGAACAAGAAACTTCGACCCCGACTATGCTTACACTGTTACTCCGCATTCTAGCATCTGACATGCCTACAGCTATAGCAGATACGATCGCACTGACCATATAAGAAGACTTCGAGGGACATATAACGAGAACAATTGACAAATGGAGATACTTCGACAACATCAGTCTGCACACTGTATCTCTGTATTCTATCATCTCACATAGATACCTCTGGAGCATATAAGTTCGCAACGATCATATGAGACGACATCGAAGAGGGTATAACGCACACAACAGGCTATTCGACTATGTTCACTATGTAACTTTGCATTCTAGCATCTCAAATGCCCATTCAAGAATTATATATGACAGCTTATTATATGCGAGTTGAGTACTTTACTTTTTCATTACCACCAGAAACTTCGATTCCAACAATCAAAAGTCGGTAGATCGGCGTGTTCGTCAAAACTTCGAATTCATCAATCTTGATAATAAGTCGGTTATACATCTCATAGGTAGATATTGTCTAGTGTTTCCTGAATCGAAATAACGCTTACAACAGTAAGAACAAGAAACTTTGACTTCGACAATGTTTATACTTTAACTTCGCATTCTAGCATCTGACATGCCTACAGTGATTGCAGATACGATCGCACTGACCATATAGGACGACTTCGAAGGACATATAAAGCGATCTATAGGCAAGTGGAGATACTTCGACAACATCAGTCCGCACACCATATCTCTGTATTCTTATCATCTCACATGGATACCTCTAGAGCATATGAGTTCGCAACTATTATATGAGACGACATCGAAGCGGGTATAACGCACACAACAGAAAGAACAGGAAACTTCGACTTCGACTATGTTTACTTTGTAACTTTGCATTCTAGCATCTCAAATGCCCATTCAAGAAGTATATATGAGAGCTCATCATATGCGAGTGGAGTACTATACTTTTACATATCCACCAAAAACCTCGATTCCAACAATCAAGAGTCGGTAAATCGGCGTGATCGCCAGAACTTCCAATTTATCAATCTTGATAATGAGTTGGTTATACATCTCATAGGTAAACATTGTCTAGTGTTTCCTTAATCAAGATAATGCCTACAACAGGGAAAACAAGATACTTCGACTTCGACTATGTTTATACTTCAACTTCGCATTCTAGCATCTGACATGCCTACAGTTATTGCAGATACGATCGCACTGACCATATGGGACGACTTCGAAGGACATATAACGAGAACAATAGGCAAGTGAAGATACTCAGACAACATCAGTCCGCACACCGTATCTCTGTATTCTATCATCTCACATGGATACCTGTGAAGCATATGAGTTCGCAACTATTATATAAGACGACATCGAAGCATGTATAACGCACACAACAGGCAGAACAAGAAACTTCTACCCCGACTATGCTTACACTGTAACTCCGCATTCTAGCATCTGACATGTCTACAGCTATAGCAGATACGATCGCACTGACCATATAAGACGACTTCGAGGGACATATAACGAGAACAATTGACAAATAAAGATACTTCGACATCAGTCTGCACACTGTATCTCTGTATTGTGACATCTCACATGAATACCTTTGTAGCATGGTGGTTCGCAACGATCATATGAGACGACATCAAATCGGGTATAACGCACACAACGAGCAGAACAAGAAACTCCGATTTCGACTATGTCTACACTGTAACTTTGCATTCTAGCATCTGACATGAATACAGTTATAGCAGATGCGATGGCACTGACCATATGAGACGACTTCGAAGGATTTATAACGAGAACAATAGACAAATAGAGATACTTCGTCAACATCAGTCAGCACACTGTATATCTGTATTCTATCATCTCACATAGATACCTTTGGGGCATATCAGTTCGCAACGATCATTTAAGAAGACATCAAAACAATAATGACGCATAAAACAGGGAGAACAAGGAACTTCGACTATGTTTACACTGTGGCTCTAAATCTCATTATCTGACATGCCTACAGATGAGACAGATACGATCGCACTGACCATATAGAAAGACTTTGAAGGACATATAACGAGATTGATAAGCAAGTGAGGATACTTCAACAACATCAGTCTGCACACTGTATCTCTGTATTTTATCATCTCACATAGATTCCTCTGGAGCATTTCAGTTCGCATCGATCATATGAGACGACATCGAAACGGGTATAACGCACACAACAGGAAGAACGAGAAACTTCGACTCCGACTATGTTTACACTGTAACTTCACATTCTAGAATCTGACATGCCTATTACCATAGTAGAAACGATCGCACTGACCATATAAGATGACTTCGAAGGACATATAACGAGTACAATAGGCAAGTGAAGATACTTCGAGACCATCAGTCTGCACACTGTATCTCTGTATTGTAACATCTCACATGAATACCTTTGTAGCATGGTGGTTCGCAATGATCATTTAAGACGACATCGAAGCGGGTATAACGAACACAACAGGCAGGTATTGAAAAGGAATATTCTCAGATATATTATAAACATGAAAAAATGGATACATTTGAATAAATACATTGAGAATTCGCATTCTCTATGTGATGAAATTATTAATTCTTTCTCGGTATATTCAACAGAAAACAACTACTTTCCTGGCTATATGCCACGACGAACATTGAATTATATCAATTGAACATACACGATAGGAATTTGAGCATAAAATGAATATCGTCTGAAATTGAGAATTGACATTCTCTTCCAGAATCGGATGAATACTATGATGAATATAACGATATAAAAAATATATTACTTACCAAATTGGTATGAAAATTGGAATATACCGAGAAAGAATTAATAATTTCATCACATAGAGAATGCGAATTCTCAATGTATTTATTCAAATGTATCCATTTTTTCATGTTTATAATATATCTGAGAATATTCCTTTTCAATACTTTCATACCCAATCAAGGGGTTCAAACTTGAACGATGGAAACTTGTTATTTTTATAGACCTTCAATCGCAGATTCGTGATTGGGTTTTTCTCAATTCAGAATTTCTTTCCACGCCCTGTATGATAAATGTCAGTTTGTCATACATCTAAAACAACAACAGGCAGGAAAAAAAACTTCGACTCCGACTATGTTTACACTGTAACTCCGAATTTTTGCATATGAAATGCCTACAGCAATAGCAGGTATGATCGCACTGACAATATGAGACGACTTCGAAGGACATATAACGAGAACAATAGGCATGTGAAGATACTCCGACAACATCAGTCCGCATATCGTATCTCTGTATGCTATCATCTCACATATATACCTCTTGAGCATATGAGTTCGCAACTAATATATAAGATGACATCGAAGCGGGTATAACGCACACAACAGACAGAACTAGAAACTTCGACCCCGACTATGCTCACACTGTTACTCCGCATTCTAGCATCTGACATGCCTACAGCTATAGCAGATACGATCGCACTGACCATATAAGAAGGCTTCGAGGGACATATAACGGGAACAATTGACAAGTGAACATACTTCGACAACATCAGTCTGCACACTGTATCTCTGTATTCTATCATATCACATAGATACCTCTGGAGCATATAAGTTTGCAACGATCATATGAGACGACATCGAAGCGGGTATAACGCACACAACAGGCTATTCGACTATGTTTACTTTGTAACTTTGCATTCTAGCATCCCAAATGCCCATTCAAGAAGTATATATGACAGCTTATTATATGCGAGTGAAGTACTCTACTTTTTCATTACCACCAGAAACTTCGATTCTAACAATCAAAAGTCGGTAAATCGTCGTGTTCGCCAAAACTTCGAATTCATCAATCCTGATGATAAGTCGGTTATACATCTCATAGGTAGACATTGTCTAGTGTTCCCTGGATCAAAATAACGCTTACAACAGGGAGAGCAAAAAACTTCGACTTCGACTGTGTTTACACTGTAACTTCGTAATCTAGCATCTAACATGCCTACAGTAGTTGCAGATACGCTCGCACTGACCATATAGGACGACTTCGAAGGACATATAACGAGAACAATAGTCGAGTGGAGATACTTCTACAACATCAGTCCGCACACCGTATCTCTGTATTCTATCATCTCACATGGATACCTCTGGAGCATATGAGTTCGCAACTATCATATAAGACGACATCGAAGTAGGTTCAACGCACACAACAGACAGAACAAGAAACTTTGACCCCGACTATGCTCACACTGTTACTCCGCATTCCAGCATCTGACATGCCTACAGCTATTGCAGATACGATCGCACTGACCATATAAGAAGACTTTGAGAGACATATTACGAGAACAATTGACAAGTGAAGATACTTCGAAAACATCAGTCTGCACACTGTATCTCTGTATTCTATCATCTCACATAGATACCTCTGGAGCATATAAGTTCGCAACGATCATATGAGACGACATTGAAGCAAGTATAACGCACACAACAGGCTATTCGACTATGTTCACTTTGTAACTTTGCATTCTAGCATCTCAAATGCCCATTCAAGAAGTATATATGACAGCTTATTATATGCGAGTGGAGTACTTCACTTTTTCATTACCACCAGAAACTTCGATTCCAACAATCAAAAGTCGGTAAATCGGCGTGTTCGCCAGAACTTCGAATTCATCAATCTTGATAATAAGTTGGTTAAACATCTCATAGGTAGACATTGTCTAGTGTTTCCTGAATCGAAATAACGCTTACAACAGGGAGAACAAGGAACTTGTACTTCGACAATGTTTATACTTTAACTTCGCATTCTAGCATATGACATGCCTACAGTAATTGCAGATACGATCGCACTGACCATATAGGACGACTTCGAAGGACATATAAAGAGAACAATAGGCAAGTGGAGATACTTCGACAACATCAGTCCGCACACCGTATCTCTGTATTCTATCATCTCACATGGATACCTCTAGAGCATATGAGTTCGCAACTATTAAATGAGAAGACATCGAAGCGGGTATAACGCACACAACAGAAAGAACAAGAAACTTCGAGTTCGACCATGTTTACTTTGTAACTTTGCAATCTAGCATCTCAAATGCCCATTCAAGGAGTATATATGAAAGCTCATCATTTGCGAGTGGAGTACTATACTTTTTCATATCCACCAAGATCTCCGATTCCAACAATCAAGAGTCGGTAAATCGGCGTGTTCGCCAAAACTTCAAATTTATCAATCTTGATAATCAGTTGGTTATACATCTCATAGGTAAACATTATCTAGTGTTTTCTGGATCAAGATAATGCCCACAACAGGGAAAACAAGATACTTCGACTTCGACTATGTTTATACTTCAACTTTGCATTCTAGCATCTGACATGCCTACAGTAATTGCAGATACGATCGCACTGACCATATGGGACGACTTCAAAGGACATATAACGAGAACAATAGGCAAGTGAAGATACCCAGACAACATCAGTCCGCACACCGTATCTAAGTATTCTATCATCTCACAGGGATACCTCTGGAGCATATGAGTTCGCAACCATTATATAAGACGACATCGAAGCATGTATAACGCACACAACAGGCAGAACAAGAAACTTCGACCCCGACTAAGCTTACACTGTAACTCCGCATTCAAGCATCTGACATGCGTACAGCAATATCAGATACGATCGCACTGACCATATAAGACGACTTCGAAGGACATATAACGAGAACAATAGGCAAGTGGAGATACTCCGACAACATCAATCCGCATACCGTATCACTGTATTCTATCATCTCAAATGGATACCTCCGGAGCATATGAGTTCGCAACTATTATATAAGACGACTTCGAAGCGTGTATAACGCACACAACAGTCAGAACAAGAAACTTCGACCTCGACTATGCTTACACTGTAACTCCGCATTCTAGCATCTGACATGCCTACAGCAATAGCAGATAGGATCGCACTGACCATATAAAACGACCTCGAGGGACATATAGAGAACAATTGACAAGTGAAGATACTTCGACATCAGTCTGCACACTGTATCTCTGTATTGTAACATCTCACATGAATACCTTTGTAGCATGGTAGTTCGCAATGATCATTTAAGACGACATCGAAGCGGGTATAACGCACACAACAGGCAGAACAAGAAACTTCGACTCCGACTATGTTTACACTGTAACTCCGAATTTTTGCATCTGACATGTCTTCAGCAATAGCAGGTATGATCGCACTGACAATATGGGACGACTTCGAAGGACATATAACGAAAACAATAGGCAAGTGAAGATACTCCGACAACATCAGTCCGCATACCGTATCTCTGTATGCTATCATCTCACATGGATACCTCTGAAGCATATGAGTTCGCAACTATTATATAAGACGATATCGAAGCGGGTATAACGCACACAACAGACAGAACAAGAAACTTCGACCCCGACTATGCTCACACTGTTACTCCGCATTCTAGCATCTGACATGCCTACAGCTATAGCAGATACGATCGCACTGACCATATAAGGAGGCTTCGAGGAACATATAACGGGAACAATTGACAAGTGGAGATACTTCGACAACATCAGTCTGCACACTGTATCTCTGTATTCTATCATCTCACATAGATTCCTCTGCAGCATATAAGTTCGCAAAGATCATATGAGACGACATCGAAGCGAGTATAACGCACACAACAGGCTATTCGACTATGTTTACTTTGTAACTTTGCATTCTAGCATCCCAAATGCTTATTCAAGAAGTATATATGACAGCTTATAATATGCGATTGGAGTACTTCATTTCTTCATTACCACCAGGAAATTCGATTCCAACAATCAAAAGTCGGTAAATCGGCGTGTTCGCCAAAACTTCGAATAAATCGATCTTGATAATAAGTCGGTTATACATCTCATAGGTAGACATTGTCTAGTGTTTTCTGAATCGAAATAACGCTAACAACAGGGAGAACAAGAAACTTTGACTTCGACAATGTTTATACTTCAACTTCGCATTCTAGCATCTGACATGCCTACAGCTATAGCAGATACGATCGCACTGACCATATGGGACGACTTCAAAGGACGAATAACGAGAACAATAGGCAAGTGAAGATACTCAGACAACATCAGTCCGCACACCGTATTTAAGTATTCTATCATCTCACATAGATACCTCTGGAGCATATAAGTTCGCAACGATCATATGAGACGACATTGAAGCAAGTATAACGCACACAACAGGCTATTCGACTATGTTCACTTTGTAACTTTGCATTCTAGCATCTCAAATGCCCATTCAAGAAGTATATATGACAGCTTATTATATGCGAGTGGAGTACTTCACTTTTTCATTACCACCAGAAACTTCGATTCCAACAATCAAAAGTCGGTGAATCGGCGACTTCGAAGGACATATAACGAGAACAATAGGCAAGTGGAGATACTCCGACAACATCATTCCGCATATCGTATCACTGTATTCTATCATCTCAAATGGATACCTCCGGAGCATATGAGTTCGCAACTATTATATATTTTATGTCTTCGGGATGAAATCCAGTGTTTTAAAAAACTTTCTATTTCAATTACAAACGATTAAGACATATGGTGAATTTCTTCCGAGAGCTTCTCGTACTTGGATGTTTCGTTTTTGCTGTTCGAAAGAGAATTGAAAATATCTCATCATGAAAAGATTCGCATAAGGCCTAGACAATGAGCTTTTGTTACTTACGCGATAAGAATAATCCAGTCCAGGATGCTCTCGTGTATGTGACATGATATTTATTACAAGGTTAATTTATTTATATCCATGCAATAGAGAAAGGAATAATAATTATTATAAGTCCAGAGGGTATCTTCATATAACACCTCCCCTTTTCAGATTTTTTATACCATCTGATAGATTTATAAAAAATTCAAAGAACGAAAAATTGATTGAAAAAGATGAAAATATGGTTATATATGGAATACAAAGAACTCAGAGAAAAATACAATCTTCTTAGATCCTCTTCGGAGTTCTTCTTGACGTTAGTGGGGTTGATGGTGTCTGGAAGACAATCTCGTCCTCTTCAGTGGGGTTGAACCTTGTAGTTAGGTGAATTGAAGGCCGTCTTGAAACCATAGATTTCACGTTACAGTAGTCGAAAATCTGGGCACAACAGCCTCGGCTTGGGTGGTCTCCTTCGTTATCAGAATAAGAGTTGAAATAACCCAAAAGTCTTCTTTTCAGGCAACATTTGAATATTAGCCAGAAAATCACGGAAAATATGAGTACTATACAAATATAAGTGAAAGTACTCCAATGTCTTTGATAGAAAGGTTCGTTGATCATTTTATTCAAAGTTTGATCATATTCTTGAAGTTTTTCTAGAGCAATGTTCAATTCGTCCATGTTCAAGTGGTTTATCTTGATTGGTTTGAGATTTTGGATTTCTTCTTTCTTCGGAAATTGTTCGCAACAGTCATACGATAATTCTGGTATGTAGAGTTGAAGTGACAATGAATTATTGTTGTCGAAACTGGCGTATACTCTTGTGGTTCCAATAAATGCACTGCATTTTGGTTCAAGAGTCAATAATGAGTTTTCTTGAATTATTTGGGTTTCCGAATTCTTACCTGGACAGGTAATAGTAACAGGTAACCTATCCGATATGGTTAACAGCCATTTATTATCTGCTAATTTCTGAACATTGTAATCTTCAATCTTAATCACTAGTTTTTCGCAGTTGGATGTGATTACTGATTCCATCAAGATCGATATTTCACAGGGTGATTCATGTGAAAGAGCTTTAGGAAAATGGTTGTAACAGATACGAAATTCATTCTCGTATATCTCTGTACAATCCTCATATTTGACTGTAATATACTGTTTGCTATTCCTTGCAATTGCAGCATACTTATAGGACGGTAAAATTGTATGGAAAAGGTTGGTTTTAGAATCTTTTGTAGAGACTGAGTAGATATGATAAAAGTCATAGTCTGAGTCTTCTACGATTGGTATATGAAGTATAAAAACTATTCGTTCATTCGTTTGGAATGCTTCCAGCTTTATCAAAGAGATTATTTCTGAAATATGCTTGTGAATTGGGTTGAAAGGCAGATTCCCGTGAGTTAAAGATAATGGAATTTTTGTCAATTGTTCGATCAATAAATTTGGATCGATTACTGATGGGTGTATTATCTTTAGCCTAGCAAAAGTGATGCTATTTATAATATCATTAAGTTGATCCAACATAATGGAATTTGACTGCATTATTTGTTCAATCATTTCCAAAATTCCTAATTGAAGTTCGAAATAGTATCTCGTTTCTCTGTTTTTCGTCATTTCTTGTTGAATTAGTTTCAAATCTTCATTGGAGGTATATTCGTCAATACTTAGTTTGGTTAGGGTTGTTAAGGCATCCTTCCACCTTTATATAGTTTAAATTTAGTTTATAGTTTTACATAATAAATAATTGATTAATAATCAATTTTCTTCAAAATCAACTCAAAGCAATACTCATGCATTTGAATATTCATAAATAACTACAATTACTTGCGCGGCATAGAATACTTTCCCTGCGCCGACGCAAGTCAAGAAGAAGAAGCAAGGCTTGAATCAACGAGCACAGGTGGTACCGGTGTAAAAGGCAGCCATAACTATTTTTCTGTGTGTATGAAGAGGACAGTGGTTTTCTCGGTGCTAATACCCGCTATATTTTTGTGTGTTATTTACTTTCGGTCATACACACGGAACCGGGATCATACAGGACTCGGTTGCAAAAGTGAGTGCCTACCAGCCGGAGCAAAATAGCCTGTTTTTGCCACATTCACTGATACGGGCCACACCAACATTCACGAGGTTCGAGGTAGGTGGAAGTTATTCGCGCCTTTTTATTCTCGAAATTCTTACATTTGGGGTTCATACCCGTTCATTTTGGTCCTTCGAGCCGGATTTGGTTCCATCATAATCTTTTTCAAATACGTTTCGTATTGCTTTCAGTAATTTTGAAATTATCGAGCATATACCTAACCAATAAAATATTTTGCCGCAAAAAACGCAACTCGAACTTCGCCTGTTTATCCGTGGCTGAAGCTAGAAATCAGGTCCGTACTAACAGTGAATCTTTATAATTAGTTATCACTTTCATCTTTCCATCGATATGGCGGATAAAGTAAAAAAGTTGAGGGCGTTACGTAACACGGAGATAAGACGAATGTCAGAAATCAAAAGTGTAGCTGATATGGCTGTTGTGGATCATATGATACACTCTCAATTCAAACAAAGATACACAATTTTAGATGATATTGCCACTAATTTCGATAAAAATCAGACCGCGATTATCAGTGTTCTGAGCAACTTGGAGGACATCACGCAAGCTGCATTAGATGCGGAAGAAAAAATTCGAGCAGAGTTCGATTCCGAGTATTTTGCGGTCCGCGCCATTTATGCCGATATGTTCGATCATGGACAGGCTGTGGGAGCAGGGACGTCAATACCACCCACCCCACCAGTTCCTCCACGAGTCAAACTCCCAGAAATGAAACTACCAGTTTTTAATGGTGATGTCAAATCTTTTACGTCATTTATTGATTTATTCAATGTGCTCATTCACAATAATATTTCTTTGTCGAATATCGAGAAATTTTCACATTTACATGCCGCACTAGAGGGTCAGCCAAAGACCTTAATTTCCTGCACCCCGCTCACTTCAGATAACTATATAGTAGCGTACAACGCCTTAGTCAAAAGATATTCTAACTCTCGTGTTTTGGCCACAGCTCATTGGAATGAGATTGAAAACATACCGCGTATTTCTAATGAAAATCCTCAGATGCTCAGAAAACTTGTAGATGCCTTCTCAGAAAATGTGGCGGCTCTCAGAAATTTGAAATATCCTGTCGATCATTGGGATTTCATTCTCTGCAATATGCTATTGAAAAGGATTGATCCCACAACCGCTTCTAGATTTGAGTTAGATTTGGGCTCAAAATCTACCGCTATGCCTACTTTTCAGGAAATGATTGACTTTTTGTCAAAACAGTGTAACGCCTATGACTCACTTTCTTTGTCAACCATACGAATCAAGCCCAGAAACCCATCATATTCAAATTCGAACCGCAATTCACATCATGTTCCGCAAAATTCATATCCGCAAAATTCATATCCGCAAAATTCATCATTGCATCCGCCACGGACCACTTCAGCGTTTGTAGTGGATACAAGTTACCGGTCAAATACTAGATTATGTCCATTATGTAGTTCTGAACACGCTGTATATAAATGCCCTACCTTTTTATCGAAAACACCGGGAGAACGTTATGATTTAGCCAAACAAAGAAAATGGTGTATGAATTGCTTAAGTCATACTCATGTGTACAAAAATTGCTCCTCTCTAAGTAGTTGTCACTTTTGCCGCTCTAAATATCATCATTCAACCTTGCATTTTGATAAGACCAAGGCCGCTCTTCCTAACCAGAACATTAACTCTCAAATTTTTCCGCAATCATCATGTAGTAATATTCCGCAGCACGATTCAAATCAATCAATTCCCGAATTTTCAGGGCCCGGCCCTGCCACGTTAAATGCGAGCGTCGCACAAAAACACAATGTATTATTAGCTACCGTTCAATTGAATATGCTCGATGTGCGTGGAAATTCGCATGTGATAAGAGCGCTCGTTGACAGTGGTTCTCAGGCAAATTTTATATCGAAGCGATGTGTCCATCGTTTAGGCCTGGTACCATTCAAAACTTCTGTTGCAGTACAGGGCCTCGGGGATATGTCAACTCAGGCAACTCTAGGCGCAGTATCTTGTTCAGTCAATCCCATGAATGATGCGCATCACTCTTTTACCTTCGATGCAATAATATTAGAATCGATTTGTAGAAATATGCCAAGCTTTTCTATCGACCCTACAGGGTGGTCCCATATTCAAAATATTACGTTAGCTGATCCGCATTTTTTCACACCCGGAGTTATCGATTTGCTTCTTGGTGCTGATTTGTTCCAACAAATTTCTAAAGAGGGTCGTATCGTTGGAGAGGAAGGCTTACCTACCGCATATAACACAGTCTTCGGTTGGATGTTACTAGGTCGTGTAAACACTCATAAAGATTCGATTAATTCTTTCTTGAATGTAATTGAAATGTCTGAATTAGAGACAACTATGAAACGATTTTGGGAAATTGAAGAAGTTTCAGATGGGAGAATTGAATCTGTCGAAGATAAAAAATGTGAGACTATTTTTTCGGACACTACCACACGTGATGACAGTGGTAGGTATATAGTGTCTCTTCCTTTCAAAGATTCTGCTTGCCTAAACTTCGTTGATTCAAAAGAAATTGCTCTACGTAGATTTTTCTGTCTCGAAAGACGCTTAGTTAAAAATCCTAATTTATACACTGAATATTCCGCCATTATTCAAGATTATCTTGACAGTAAGCACATGGAGTTGGTTCCCCCAGCTGAATTGAATAATCTTCCCACATATTATTTACCACATTCATGTGTGTTCAAATTAGATTCTACAACCACTAAGGTTCGAATTGTTTTTGATGCTAGCGCTAAGTGCAAGAATAACATTTCCCTCAATGATACACTTTTAATAGGCCCCAAACTCCAAACCGATATTCTTGCCGTCCTATTAAACTTCAGATTAAACTTGATCGCATTTACAGCTGACATTCGGCAGATGTATCGGCAAATCAAATTAAATCCCGCTCAGGTCGATTTTCAGAGGATTTTCTGGAGGTTCTCAACTAATGAGCCTCTCTCTCAGTATCGTTTGCTTACTGTGACATTTGGAGTATCTAGCTCACCGTGGCTGGCGCTCAGGACTCTTGCCCAGTTGGCCCGCGACGCAGAAATGAAGTTTCCGCTAGCCTCTTAACTTTTGTTGTCAAATAGTAATCTTTACGTTGACGATGTCATAGCAGGATCTAACTCAATAGAAAATGCTTTGGAATTACAACAGCAGTTGATAGCTTTATGCGAAACAGGGGGATTCCAATTGAAAAAGTGGTCCAGTAATAACATTGATTTTTTACGAAATTTACCTTCAGACTACCTATACAATGAGTCATTTTCAATGGATAGGGACTGTAAATCAACAATAAAAGTTCTGGGATTGCAGTGGACACCCTCGTCTGATCTTTTTTCTTATGTTGTGACTCCTTTGGATGAATCTTATACTAAGCGTCATATTTTATCTGAGATAAGCCGAGTCTTTGACCCAGTTGGGTTTTTGACTCCGATCACCTTGTTCGCAAAATTGATTATCAAACAATTGTGGATACAAGGTATCGACTGGGATGATACTCCACCTGATCTTAAATCTTAAATAAATGGAAGCTATATAAAGGTCAATTATCAGAATTGACCAAAATAAAAATTCCGCGTTATATTTCGATGGGCAATATGTACGGCAACAATAGTTACCGCTGCGAATTACATGCTTTTTGCGACGGCTCAGAAAGCGCTTATGCCACATGTCTGTATGTCAGAATAATAGAAAATGGAAACATTTCTGTTTTTCTTCTATGCGCTAAGTCTAAAGTGGCGCCTACAAAACGAATTTCAATACCTCGAATTGAATTATGTGCTGCCTACTTATTGTCAAAACTAGTTCATTACGTCCTAAATGCCTACACAGATAAGTTTCGATTTGATAAAATCTATGCTTGGACCGATTCATCGATAGTGCTCCACTGGGTGAAATCGGATTCAAATACTTTAAAAACCTTTGTTGGAAACCGCGTTAGTTTGATACAGGAAAATATATCTCCCGCTGATTGGTATCATGTCTCTTCAAAGGACAATCCCGCAGACTGCGCTTCTAGGAGTCTCTTCCCAACAGAACTAATTAATCATAGTACTTGGTGGGGAGGCCCAAGTTGGTTACATATGCAGGAGTCCGACTGGCCAGTCCAAAAATTTTCTTTCCCTATCTCGGGTGATATCGACCTCGAGGAACGTCAGATTACCTTTGCCGCGTTCACAGATTTTGAATCTTTCGAAATTCTTTTGAATAAATTTTCATCACTTGAGAAAATTCAACGGGTTATCGCATATGTACAACGATTCGGTCATAACTTGAAAAACCCTCAGAATAAAATTCGTGGTCATTATTTCAAGTTCGAACTGCAGTTTTCTCTGATAGTTCTGGTCAAATATACCCAACATACTTTTTTTAGAGATGAAATTTCCAACCTGAAAAACAACAAACAAGTACCGAAATATCTACGAAAACTTTCTATTTTCCTTGATGATGACGAAATATTGCGTGTTGGCGGCAGGTTGCGTCATTCGCTTCTGGATTACAACAAAAAACACCCCATGCTTTTACCGCGATCAAGCCGGCTAACCGAACTAATCATCGAGGATACACATTAAAAAAATCTTTATCCTGGACTGCAAAGTTTGCAGTTTTTATTACTTCAAAACTTTTGGATACTGTCACCGCGTCGCGCAATCAGAAGAGTCTTAGATAAATGTTTAAAATGCTGGCGCCTTAACCCGCGACCCCTTCAACCCCTCATGGGTAACCTTCCCGCTACCCGCGTTTCACAGGTTAAAGCCTTCTCAGTAGTGGCTATTGATTTTTGCGGGCCTTTCTCCATAACGTTGGCACGAATACGCCGGGCTGTAACCTTGAAATCATATGTGTGTGTTTTCGTATGCTTTGCTACGAAGGCCATACACCTTGAACACGTCACTGACTTAAGCACAGAAGCATTTTTAGCAGGATTGCGCCGATTCATAGCCAGGCGGGGAAGGTGCTCTTTCATCTTTAGTGATTGCGGCAGTAACTTTATCGGTGCTAATCGATATTTAATTGATATAATGAAGTCTGCAGCCGAAGCAAAAAGCTCGTGTGGTCTTTTCATCCGCCTACCGGGAGTAATTTCTCGGGTTTAGTTGAGGCAGGAGTTAAATCCTTCAAAACTCATCTCGCAAGAGTGGTGGGTGCCCAAATATTCTCATATGAGGAATTTTCCACGATCTTGTGTCAGATCGAGGCCATTTTAAACTCGCGGCCACTCTATCCTTCAAGTACTGACCCAAATGATTTTGATGTTCTAACCCCGGGTCATTTCTTGACTATTGAACCATCAACATGTTTACCAGATCCAGATCTGTCCCATTTGAAATTGAATACCTTATCACGCTGGCAAATGTTGCAAAGATTACACGCCGATTTTTGGTCAAGATGGCACTTGGAATATTTGACAACTTTACAGCAACGTCATAAATGGACAAATACCGGAAAAAATCTTAATGAGGGAGATCTGGTTTTGATAAAGGAAGATAACTTGCCACCTTTACAGTGGCGTACTGCGCGGATTTCCGAGCTTCATCCCGGCACTGACGGCATTGCTCGAGTTGCTACGGTTAAAACGAATCGTGGGGCGTACAGGAGACCAATCAATAAATTGTGTCCCCTCCCGTCTGTTTAGTTTTGTTAAAACCAGTTTAACAAAAGGTGGGGAGAATGTTAAGGCATCCTTTCACCTTTATATAGTTTTAAGTTAGTTTATAGTTTTACATAATAAATAATTGATTAATAATCAATTTTCTTCAAAATCAACTCAAAGCAATACTCATGCATTTGAATATTCATAAATAACTACAATTACTTGCGCGGCATAGAATACTTCCCCTGCGCCGACGCAAGTCAAGAAGAAGAAGCAAGGCTTGAATCAACGAGCACAGGTGGTACCGGTGTAAAAGGCAGCCATAACTATTTTTCTGTGTGTATGAAGAGGACAGTGGTTTTCTCGGTGCTAATACCCGCTATATTTTTGTGTGTTATTTACTTTCGGTCATACACACGGAACCGGGATCATACAGGACTCGGTTGCAAAAGTGAGTGCCTACCAGCCGGAGCAAAATAGCCTGTTTTTGCCACATTCACTGATACGGGCCACACCAACATTCACGAGGTTCGAGGTAGGTGGAAGTTATTCGCGCCTTTTTATTTTCGAAATTCTTACATTTGGGGTTCATACCCGTTCAAGGGTATTATTGAAATTTTTGATTGTACTTGAAACAATCTGAATTTGATTTTTCATCAATAATTGTAGATTTTTATCGTCTTTTTCTAACTTATTTATACACTCACTATAAAATTCTCCGTCTGATGCATCAAGATTTCCAGTTAAAACTTTCCAAACTGATCCTGCAGCATTTATGAGACCTCGTTTAAAACGGTTTGTTGTAGTTAATAAAATTTCGGAAAATTTTTCTTTTATTTGTTGATTCATTGTGTTCAATAATGATAACTGAGCTGAAAATGCCACTTTGAAAGATGGGTTGACATCTTCTTTGTCAATCATATTATGTAATAGTTCTTGAGCATTCAAACTTTGTTGAAATGAAATTTTCAATAAAGTAATATTTTTATAAGCAATTAATTTCCATTCATCGTTAGAAATTCTAGCAATTCCTTCCTTTTGAAAGAAAAGACCTGCTGGAGTTTTGATTTTTTTTTATTCTTGCTCTGGCTCCGTAGATTGCCCTGCAACAAGAGATGCTAGTTTCAATCTGTCAAAATTGACAATTGTGGTTTTATTAATATCTAGCTCCGCTGTATTCGTGTTTGTAATTCGTATTATTTTGAATGGACCATTTCTTTTGTTTCGCATTTTATTTCCGTATTGAGATTCGTCAATATAGACATAGTCTTCTACTTTGTATTGGTATCTCGGTCTAACATGTTGATCAAACCTTTGTTTGGCTTTTTGTTTCGCATTATTCAAATTAGTTATAACTTTTTCAAAAATAAAAGATGCGGTGTTCTTTACTTCGTTCATAAAATTAGTTTGAAGTTCTTCTTCACTATATATTTCTTCGTTTTCGTCTGTGCGAATATGCCCAAAAATTATTTCTTCTGGAGTGTATTTTGTAGAATTTGATTTACTTCGATTATATGATTTTATACAAAACGGTAAACCTTCTAAGATTGTTTTATTCGGATTATCCATGTGATATGCTCTCAAAGAGTCTAAAAGTGTTCCATGAAATCTTTCGGCTACACCATTAGATTGGGGATGTGCGACTGCACTATAAGTTGATTTAGATTTGTATAATTTTGAAAGATCTCTCATATGTTGGTTATCAAATTCAAGTCCTGAGTCGCTATGAATTCTTTTTGGAATTGGGAAATGTTGAAAATATAACAATAGTTTTTGATTAACTGTGACAGCTTGTTCATTTTCGACTTGGTATGCTTGTGCATATTTTGAAAAATTATCGACAATAGTCAATAGAATATTATTTCGATTGATTTCTAATAAATCGATATTTATGTGTTCGAATGGTTTATTTGGAGTTTCTGTGATGACAAGTGGGTAATCTTTATTTTGACGATTCGTTTTAGTTCTATTAAAAACTTCACATGCTTTTATAAAGTTTTCAACGTCAGTTTTCAAATTTGGCCAGACAAATCTATCTCTTATTCGTCTGAATGTTTCATTTATTCCTTTATGTACTGAGGTTTTGCTCATATGATAGTTTTCAATTATTCCTTGTCTTTCATTTTGTGCTGGAACTTTAACTATATCATGACAGATAGTGAAAGTTAAGCTTTTTTCTTCAAAAATGAAACTCAAAATATCCAAAAATGGTAAATGTTTCAGAGGGTTGATAAAGTAATTTTCATTTTCCGGTAATTTGTCCTTCAATGAATAGAATATTCTGAAACAATCTTTCAAGCTAATTGCTTCCAGTTTATGTGTGGGTAATTGTATTAAATAATACTTCCTTTGTTGAAACCTTAGACTTTGTTTGATTGTTAAAGTCTGTATCAAGTTCAAGTTCATTTCATCTGGATTTATGTCTATGCAAGTATCTTGGATAACAGCTGATAAATGAGGTGTATCACGATTTTCATTTATCGGTACTAATAATATTATGTTACAGTGTGGGGCAAATACTAAATTGTCATTTGTTTGTTTTATGATTTCAAAATCTATCGATGATTGAGTTTTTCGTTTGTTTGCGAATTCATAGAATTTTGTCAAAAATTCGACTTCATTTTCATCTTGATTCATTTCTGAAGCTGTGTCAGTATCTTCTGATTCCTCACTCAAAATATTGATTTTTATTCGCGATAATGAGTCAGCTATTTTATTTTGTTTTCCTGGTTTATAATCTATTTCATAGTCATATTGTTCTAGTTCTAATTTCCATCGCATTAATCTTGAGCTATTATTTGACATTGACATTAGATATTTTAATGGTTTATGATCACTAAAAATATGGAATCTTCTACCATACAAGTATGGGCGAAAATGTTTTACAGACCATACTATGCTCAATAATTCTTTTTCTATGGTTGAATATCTTGTTTCTGCACCATTCAATGTACGCGATGCATAAGCTATCGGTAAATCTTCATTATTTTCCTTTTGTGAAAGGACTGAACCTATAGCAAAATTACTTGCGTCACAAGTTAGATAAAATTCTTGATCGAATTCAGGATATTGTAGTACGGGTGCTGTAGTTAAACACTCTTTCAATTTGTTGAACGATTCAATGCATTTTTCATTGAAATCATACTTGATATTTTTCTTCAATAATTGAGTCATTGGTTTTGATATATCTGAGTAATTTTTAATAAACCTACTGTAATATCCTGTTAATCCTAGAAATAATTTTATGTCTTTTTGATTTTTTGGTATAGGAAATCTTTTTACTGCGTCAATTTTTATTGGATTTGGTTTTACTCCATCTTCAGTTACAATATGTCCCAAATAAGCAACTTCCTTTTTCATAAATTCACATTTACAGGGTTGTATCTTGAAGTTGTTTTTGGATAGACGTTCAAATACTGAATCTAATCTTTTTATATGATCTTGAAGAGATGCGCTGTATATTATAATGTCATCCATGTAAACCATACATGTTTCACCTTGTAGACCTGTCAAAACACAATCCATCACTCTTTGAAATGTAGAGGGTGCGTTTTTCAATCCAAAGTTCATGCGTAAATACTCGTAATGTCCGTTTTCGACACTAAACGCTGTTTTTGGAATATCTCTTTTTTCTATTTCGATCTGGTGAAACCCAGAGGCAAGATCGAGCGTAGTGAAATATGTACATTTTCCTAGCTGATCTAAAAGATTTTCTATGTTAGGTAATGGGTATTTATCTCCAATTGTAATTTCATTTAACTTTCTGTAGTCAATAACCATGCGCCACTTTTGTTTTCCGCTTGAATCTATTTTTTTCGGTACAAGCCATACAGGACTATTCCAAGGGCTTATTGACGGTTGTATAATATTTTGATCTAGTGAACTTCTAACTTAATTTTTCACTTCCTGTTTCAAAGTTTTTACAGAAATTGGACTTTTGTCAGTTGTATTTATCTCATGTTTAATTTGATTCGTGAATGTTAACTTGTCATTTTCAAGATAAAATATTTCTTGATATTTCAGACTTAAGTTTTCAATTTCAGTTTTTTCTTCACTATTGAGATGATCTAGTCTTAATTCTGATAAAATTTGTCGTTCTCTATCAATATTGTTGACATTGTTGATTTGAATCGAATTCTCTGATTTACCTCGTATATTGATTTCTCGATTACTTTTTTCAATTTCGATCGGTGAAATTTCAAAAATTTGTTCTTTCTCTGAAAAATTAGCGATTGTAGTGAAAAATGTTTTATTTTCATTTATTTTTACAAAACAATTCGGTATTCTAGCGTTTTCGCTTAGAGATATCTGTGAACAAATACCTTCTTTCAAGTTTTCAATGCTCGCTTTTAATTCGACTTGTTGAATTGTACGGGGTGGAACAATTATTTTTCTTGTTTCATTTTTATTTTGAGTTTGATCTTGAGATGAATTTTTTGAACTCATAGTGTGTAAAGGTAGTTCTTTGAAGAATAATTTCAGTTTTTTATTCGTAAAATCTAACTCTGCGTTACATTTTTCTAGAAAATCGATTCCTATTGAGCCATCAAATTTGAAATCAAAGTCGATAATGTAATATCTATGCATCAAATTTTAGTTTGACGTTACCATTGTTGATAGTTGAATTCTGATTCTTCCAGTTCCTGTTCCTGATTCTGAACTTGATCGGGATCGTAAATCATTTCTGGAACCTCGTCTCCCGAGTGAACTGATTCCACTTCGTAGTTTAAATGATTCACTTTGTTATTTGAGTTTTGGTTTTGACCAAAATTTTGACCATTATTTTGACCATTATTTCTTTGAATTACTGGTTGTCGCATATGTTGTATGACATTTTGTCTTGAAGTACTTGGTGTACTCGGATTTTGATGATTTTGATTTTGAAAATTATTTCTGTTTGGATTTGAGTTGGTTTGATTTGAAATTCTGTTTTTTCTATAACACTCTGTATTTGTATGAGTATTACTCTTACAAAAATTGCAGTATATTTGAATCATGTTTGAATTTGTTTGATTAACTTTGCCATAATTTTCTTTTGGAAAAACTCTGTGAGTTGGAATATTTGGTTTCGGAAAAGTTGATTTGGAAATTCGGAAATTTCATGAGTAAGCTATGTTTTCTTCCTCAATTAAACATTGTTCGGCTTCATCAAGACTTTGTGGTCTTTGTGATCGTATCACTGTACCAAAAGGCTCGCTTAAACCTGCTAGTACTGTTTTTAGTGCGATTTTTTCATGTGATGTATTCAATATTGCTTTTTCTTGCGCGTTCAAATTATTATCTAAAGCTACGCTGCTTCTCAATTTTGTGAGTAGGTCTTCGACTCTCTGTACAAATGCTCGAAGTGTTTCATTTGTTTTCTGAAATGAAGAAGTTAAATCTCTTAATAACCCTTCAGTATCTCTACAGTCTCCGTAATGTCCTATTAATAATATTCTGATTTCTTCCCACGTTTGTAATTGTCTGCTGGAAATGAACCTTTTAGCCTTTCCTGTTAATTTACTTTTTATTATGAAAGTCAATGCGTTTGCTTGATTTTCATCTATTTGATCGTTGACAAAGCTACAAGCTTCTACAAAGTCATGTAGGGTTGCTTGATCACCATCGTATTGAGGTATCATGTCTCGTAACTCTTTTAAACTGAACCCGTTATTTTCTCCCATTTTGTTTGTTTTTGTTTTTGTGTTTTTGTTAGTCACGTGTCGATTTTTTTTTTGTTTTTTTTTTTGGGTTTTTGGATCCCAAGAATTTTTTTAATCCCAAGGATCTCAGGGGTGTATGCAACAAATGTCGATTTGAATGCAAACTTGTACTTACAGAGCAAATACGAGGAGAAGGAACTCCATGCGGCTCGTTTCACTTCTGCTGGGGGTTGAAGTATGCTGTGCACCTTCTGTTTCTTTCTTCAAAGCGAATCCGGGGGGAAGGAACTTCACGCTGGCCCGTTCCGTCTTTGGTTTTTCTTCTTGTTGTTGTGGTTAAATCTGGGGGGAAGGAACTTCACGCTGGCCCGATTCTGTCCACTTGGTTTGTTCCGACACGAACTTGTTTCGAGAAAATTGTTTCAGTTCTTTGGTTTTTCTTCGGACCCGGCAAGATTTTTTCGGCACTTTTTTAGATCCGTCACGACTGCGTCACTTTTATGTCTTCGGGATGAGATCCAGTGTTTTAAAAAACTTTTTATTTCAATTACAAACGATCAAGACATATGGTGAATTTCTTCCGAGAGCTTTTCGTACTTGGATGTTTCGTACTTGCTGTTCGAAAGAGAATTGAAAATATCTCATCATGAAAAGATTCGCATAAGGCCTAGACAATGAGTTTTTGTTACTTACGCGATAAGAATAATCAAGTCCAGGATGCTCTCGTGTATGTGACATGATATTTATTACAAGGTTAATTTATTTATATCCATGCAATAGAAAAAGGAATAATAATTATTATAAGTCCAGAGGGTATCTTCATATAACATATATGACGACTTCGAAGCGAATCCGGGGGGAAGGAACTTCACGCTGGCCCGTTCCGTCTTTGGTTTTTCTTCTTGTTGTTGTGGTTGAATCTGGGGGGAAGGAACTTCACGCTGGCCCGATTCTTTCCACTTGGTTTGTTCCGACACGAACTTGTTTCGAGAAAATTGTTTCAGTTCTTTGGTTTTTCTTTGGACCCGGCACGATTTTTTCGGCACTTTTTCTAGATCCTATCGACTGCGCCACTTTTATGTCTTCGGGATGAAATCCAGTGTTTTGAAAAACTTTTAATTTCAATAACAAACGATTAAGACATAAGGTGAATTTCTTCTGAGAGCTTCTCGTACTTGGATGTTTCGTACTTGCTGTTCGAAAGAGAATTAAAAATATCTCATCATGAAAAGATTCGCATAAGGCCTAGACAATGAGCTTTTGTTACTTACGCGATAAGAATAATCCAGTCCAGGATGCTCTCGTGTATGTGACATGATATTTATTACAAGGTTAATTTATTTATATCCATGCAATAGAAAAAGGAATCATAATTATTATGAGTCCAGAGGGTATCTTCATATAACATATATGTTCGCAACGATCATATAAGACGACATCGAAGTGGGTATAACGCACACAACAGGAAGAACAAGAAACTTCGACTCCGACTATTTTTACACTGTAACTTCACATTCTAGAATCTGACATGAATATAACTATAGTAGAAACGATCGCACTGACCATATAAGATGACTTCGAAGGACATATAACGAGTACAATAGGCTAGTGAAGATACTTCGAGATCATCAGTCTGCACACTGTATCTCTGTATTCTATCATCTCACATGGATACATCTGGAGCATATGAGTTCGCAACTATTATATAAGACGACATCGAAGCGGGTATAACGCACACAACAGGCAGAACAAGAAACTTCGACCTCGTCTATACTTACACTGTAACTCCGCATTCTAGCATCTGACATGCCTACAGCAATAGCAGATACGATCGCACTGACCATATAAGGAGGCTTCGAGGAACATATAACGGGAACAATTGACAAGTGGAGATACTTCGACAACATCAGTCTGCACACTGTATTCCTGTATTCTATCATCTCACATAAATACCTCTGGAGCATATAAGTTCGCAACGATCATATGAGACGACATCGAAGCAGATATAACGCACACAACAGGCTATTCGACTATGTTTTCTTTGTTACTTTGCATTCTAGCATCCCCAATGCCCATTCAAGAAGTATATATGACAGCTTATTATATGCGAGTGTAGTACTTTACTTTTTCATTACCACCAGAAACTTCGATTCTAACAATCAAAAGTCGGTAAATCGGCGTGTTCGCCAAAACTTCGAATTCATCAATCCTGATAATAAGTCGGTTATACATCTCATAGGTAGACATTTTCTAGTGTTTCCTGAATCAAAATAACGCTAACAACAGGGAGAGCAAGAAACTTCGACTTCGACTGTGTTCACACTTCTAGCATCTGACATGCCTACAGTAATTGCAGATACGATCGCACTGACCATATGGGACGACTTCAAAGGACATATAACGAGAACATTAGGCAAGTGAAGATACCCAGACAACATCAGTCCGCACACCGTATCTAAGTATTCTATCATCTCACAAGGATACCTCTGGAGCATATGAGTTCGCAACTATTATATAAGACGACATCGAAGCATGTATAATGCACACAACAGGCAGAACAAGAAACTTCGACCCCGACTAAGCTTACACTGTAACTCCGCATTCTAGCATCTGACATGCCTACAGCAATAGCAGATACGATCGCACTGACCATATAAGACGACTTCGAAGGACATATAACGAGAACAATAGGCAAGTGGAGATATTCCGACAACATCATTCCGCATACCGTATCACTGTATTCTATCATCTCAAATGGATACCTCCGGAGCATATGAGTTCGCAACCATCATATAAGACGACTTCGAAGCGGGAATAACGCACACAACAGGCAGAACAAGAAACTTCGACCTTGACTATGCTTACACTGTAACTCCGCATTCTAGCATCTGACACGCCTATAGCAATAGCAGATAGGATCGCACTGACCATATTAGACGACCTCAAGGGACATATAACGAGAACAATTGACAAGTGAAGATACTTCGACATCAGTCTGCACACTGTATCTCTGTATTGTAACATCTCACATGAATACCTTTGTAGCATGGTAGTTCGCAATGATCATTCAAGACGACATCGAAGCGGGTATAACGCACACAACAGGCAGAACAAGAAACTTCGACTCCGACTATGTTTACACTGTAACTCCGAATTTTTGCATCTGACATGTCTACAGCAATAGCAGGTATGATGGCACTGACAATATGGGACGTTTTCGAAGGACATATAACGAAAACAATAGGCAAGTGAAGATACTCCGACAACATCAGTCCGCATACCGTATCTCCGTATGCTATTATCTCACATGGATACCTCTGAAGCATATGAGTTCGCAACTATTATATAAGAAGACATCGAATCGGGTATAACGCACACAACAGACAGAACAAGAAACTTCGACCCCGACTATGCTCACACTGTTACTCCGCATTCTAGCATCTGACATGCCTACAGCTATAGCAGATACGATCGCACTGACCATATAAAGAGGCTTCGAGGAACATATAACGGAAACAATTGACAAGTGGAGATACTTCGACAACATCAGTCTGCACACTGTATCTCTGTATTCTATCATCTCACATAGATACCACTGGAGCATATGAGTTCGCAACGATCATATGAGACGACATCGAAGCAGATATAACGCACACAACAGGCTATTCGACTATGTTTACTTTGTCACTTTGCATTCTAGCATCCCCAATGCCCATTCAAGAAGTATATATGACAGCCTATTATATGCGAGTGTAGTACTTCACTTTTTCATCACCACCAGAAACTTCGATTCTAACAATCAAAAGTCGGTATATCGGCGTGTTCGCCAAAACTTCGAATTCATCAATCCTGATAATAAGTCGGTTATACATCTCATAGGTAGACATTGTCTAGTGTTTCCTGAATCAAAATAACGCTAACAACAGGGAGAGCAAGAAACTCCGACTTCGACTGTGTTTACACTGTAACTTCGCATTCTAACATCTAACATGCTTACAGTAATTGCAGATACGATCGCACTGACCATATAGGACGACTTCGGAGAACAACGAGAACAACGAGAACAATAGGCAAGTGAAGATACTCCGACAACATCAGTCCGCATACCGAATCTCTGTATTCTGTCATCTCACATGGATACCTCTAGAGCATATGAGTTCGCAACTATTATATAAGACGACTATAGCAATAGCAGATAGGATCGCACTGACCATATAAGACGACCTCGAGGGACATATAACGACAACAATTGACAAGTGAAGATACTTCGACATCAGTCTTTACACTGTATCTCTGTATTGTAACATCTCACATAAATACCTTTGTAGCATGGTAGTTCGCAACGATCATATGAGACGACATCAAATCGGGTATAACGCACACAACGAGCAGAACAAGAAACTTCGACTTCGAATATGTCTACACTGTAACTTTGCATTCTAGCATCTGACATAAATACAGTTATAGCAGATGCGATGGCACTGACCATATGAGACCACTTCGAAGGACTTATAACGAGAACAATAGACAAATAGAGATATTTCGACAACATCAATCAGCACACTGTATATCTGTATTCTATCATCTCACATAGATACCTTTGGAGCATATCAGTTCGCAACGATCATTCAAGGAGACATCTTAACAGAAATGACGCATAAAACAGGGAGAACAAGGAACTTCGACTATGTTCACACTGTGGCTCAAAATTCTATTATCTGACATGCCCACAGATGAAACAGATACGATCGCACTGATCATATAGAAAGACATTGAAGGACATCTAACGAGATTAATAGGCAAGTGAGGATACTTCGACAACATCAGTCTGCACACTGTATCTCTGTATTTTATAATCTCACATAGATACCTCTGGAGCATTTCTGTTCGCATCGATCATATGAGACGACATCAAAACGGGTATAACGCACACAACAGGCAGAACAAGAAACTTCGACTATATTTACACTGTAACTTTGCATTCTCGCATCCGACATGCCCACAGTTGAAGCAGATACGATCGCACCGGCCATATAGGACGACTTCAGAGGACATATAACGAGAACAATAGGCGAGTGAAGATACTTCGACAACATCAGTCTGCACACTGTATCTCTGTATTGTATCATCTCACATAATAATAATGATAATAATAATATAACTCTGGAGCATATGAGTTCGCAACTATCATATAAGACGGCATCGAAACATGTATAACGCACACAACAGGCAGAACAAGAAACTTCGACCCCGACTATGCTTACACTGTAACTCCGCATTCTAGCATCTGACATGTCTACAGCTATAGCAGATAAGATCGCACTGACCATATAAGACGACTTCGAGGGACATATAACGAGAACAATCGACAAGTAAAGATACTTCGACATCAGTCTGCACACTGTATCTCTGTATTGTAACATCTCTCATGAATACCTTTGTTGCATGGTAGTTCGCAACGATTATATGAGACGACATCAAATCGGGTATAACGCACACAACGAGCAGAACAAGAAACTTCGACTTCGACTATGTATACACTGTAACTTTGCATTCTAGCATCTGACATAAATACAGTTATGGCAGATGCGATAGCACTGACCATATGAGACGACTTCGAAGGACTTATAACGAGAACAATAGACAAATAGAGATACTTCGACAACATCAGTCAGCACACTGTATATCTGTATTCTATCATCTCACATAGATACCTTCGGAGCATATCAGTTCGCAACGATCATTTAAGACGACATCGAAACAGAAATGATGCATGGAACAGGGAGAACAAGGAACTTCGACTATGTTTACACTGTGGCTCTAAATTCTATCATCTGACATGCCTACAGATGAAACAGATACGATCGCACTGACCATATAGTAATACTTCCAAGGACATATAACGAGATTAATAGGTGAGTGAGGATACTTCGACATCATCAGTGTGCAAACTGTATCTCTGTATTTTATCATCTCACATAGATACCTCTGGAGCATTTCAGTTTGCATCGATCATGTGAGACGACATCAAAACGGGTATAACGCACACAACAGGCGGAACAAGAAACTTCGACTATATTTACACTGTAACTTTGCATACTCGCATCTGACATGCCTTCAGTTGAAGCAGATACGATCGCACTGGCAATATAGGACGACTTCAGAGGACATATAACGAGAACAATAGGCGAGTGAAGATACTTCGACAACATCAGTCTGCACACTGTATCTCTGTATTGTATCATCTCACATAGATACCTCTGTAGCATATATGTTTGCAACGATCATATAAGACAACATCGAAGCAAGTATAACGCACACAACAGGCAGAACAATAAACTTCGACTCTGACTATGTTTACACTGTAACTTAGCATTCCACCATCTGACATGCTTGAAGCTGTAACAAATACGATCGCACTGACCAAATGAGACGACTCCGAAGGACATATAACGAGAACAATAGGCAAGTGAAGATAGTTCGACATCAGTCTGCACACTGTATCTCTGTATTATATCATATCACATAGATACCTCTGTAGCATATATGTTCGCAACGATCATATAAGACGACATCGAAGTGGGTATAACGCACACAACAGGAAGAACAAGAAACTTCGACTCCGACTATTTTCACACTGTAACTTCACATTCTAGAATCTGACATGAATATAACTATAGTAGAAACGATCGCACTGACCATATAAGATGACATCGAAGGACATATAACGAGTACAATGGGCTAGTGAAGATATTTCGAGATCATCAGTCTGCACACTGTATCTCTGTATTCTATCATGTCACATGGATACCTTTGGAGCATGGTAGTTTGCAACGATCATACGAGTTGACATCTAATCGGGTATAACGCACACAACAGGCAGAACAAGAAACTCTGACTTCGATTATGTTTACTTAGTAACTTTGCATTCTAGCATCTAGAATGCCCATTCAAGAAGTATATATGACAGCTCATTATATGCGAGTGAAGAACTATACTTTTTCATATCCACCAAATTCGAATTACATACCACAAGAACAATATACAAGTGGAGATACTCCGACTACATCAGTCCGCATAGCGTATCTCTGTATTCTATCATCTCACATGGATACCTCTGGAGCATATGAGTTCGCAACTATTATATAAGACGACATCGAAGCGGGTATAACGCACACAACAGGCAGAACAAGAAACTTCGACCTCGACTATGCTTACACTGTAACTCCGCATTCTAGCATCTGACATGCCTACAGCAATAGCAGATACGATCGCACTGACTATATAAGGAGGCTTCGAGGAACATATAACGAGAACAATAGGCAAGTGAAGATAGTTCGACAACATCAGTCTGCACACTGTATCTCTGTATTATATCATATCACATAAATACCTCTGTAGCATATATGTTCGCAACGATCAAATAAGACGACATCGAAGTGGGTATAACGCACACAACAGGAAGAACAAGAAACTTCGACTCCGACAATTTTCACACTGTAACTTCACATTTTAGAATCTGATATGAATATAACTATAGTAGAAACGATCGCACTGACCATATAAGATGACTTCGAAGGACATATAACGAGTACAATAGGCTAGTGAAGATACTTCGAGATCATCAGTCTGCACACTGTATCTCTGTATTCTAATATGTCACATGGATACCTTTGGAGCATGGTTGTTTGCAACGATCATACGAGTTGACATCTAATCGGGTATAACGCACACAACAGGCAGAACAAGAAACTCTAACTTCGACTATGTTTACTTAGTAACTTTGCATTCTAGCATCTAGAATGCCCATTCAAGAAGTATATATGACAGCTCATTATATGCGAGTGGAGAACTATACTTTTTCATATCCACCAAATTCGAATTACATACCACAAGAACAATATGCAAGTGGAGATACTCCGACTACATCAGTCCGCATAGCGTATCTCTGTATTCTATCATCTCACATGGATACCTCTGGAGCATATGAGTTCGCAACTATTATATAAGACGACATCGAAGCGGGTATAACGCACACAACAGGCAGAACGAGAAACTTCGACCTCGACTATGCTTACACTGTAACTCCGCATTCTAGCATCTGACATGCCTACAGCAATAGCAGATACGATCGCAATGACCATATAAGGAGGCTTCGAAGAACATATAAAGGGAACAATTGACAAGTGGAGATACTTCGACAACATCAGTCTGCACACTGTATCTCTGTATTCTATCATCTCACATAGATACCTCTGGAGCATATAAGTTCGCAACGATCATATGAGACGACATCGAAGCAGATATAACGCACACAACAGGCTATTCGACTATGTTTTCTTTGTTACTTTGCATTCTAGCATCCCAATGCCTATTCAAGAAGTATATATGACAGCTTATTATATGCGAGTGTAGTACTTTACTTTTTCATTACCACCAGAAACTTCGATTCTAACAATCAAAAGTCGGTAAATCGGCGTGTTCGCCAAAACTTCGAATTCATCAATCCTGATAATAAGTCGGTTATACATCTCATAGGTAGACATTGTCTAGTGTTTCCTGAATCAAAATAACGCTAACAACAGGGAGAGCAAAAAACTTCGACTTCGACTGTGTTTACACTGTAACTTCGCATTCTAACATCTAACATGCCTACAGTAATTGCAGATACGATCGCACTGACCATATAGGACGACTTCGGAGGATATACAACGAGAACAATAGGCAAGTAAAGATACTCTGACAACATCAGTCCGCATACCGTATCTCTGTATTCTGTCATCTCACATGGATACCTCTAGAGCATATGAGTTCGCAATTATTATATAAGACGACATCGAAGCGGGTATAACGCACACAACAGGCAGAACAAGAAACTTCGACCTCGACTATGCTCACACTGTAACTCCGCATTCTAGCATCTGACATGCCTACAGCAATAGCAGATACGATCGCACTGACCATATAAGACGACTTCGAGGGACATTTTACGAGAACAATTGACAAGTGAAGATACTTCGACATCATTCTGTACACTGTATCTCTGTATTGTAACAACTCACATGAATACCTTTGTAGCATGGTAGTTCGCAATGATCATTTAAGACGACATCTAAGCGGGTAAAACGCACACAACAGGCAGAACTAGAAACTTCGACTCCGACTATGTTCACACTGTAACTCCGAATTTTTGCATCTGACATGCCTACAGCAATAGCAGGTATGATCGCACTGATAATACGAGATGACTTCGAAGGACATATAACGAGAACAATAGGCTAGTGGAGATACTCCGACAACATCAGTCCGCCCGTATCTCTGTATGCTATCATCTCACATGAATACCTTTGTAGCATGGTGGTTCGCAATGATCATTTAGGACGTAATCGAAGCGGGTATAACGAACACAACAGGCAGTACAAGAAACTTCGACTCCGACTATATTTACACTGTAACTCCGGATTTTTGCATCTGACTTGCCTACAGCAATAGCAGGTATGATCGCACTGACAATATGAGATGACTTTGAAGGACTTATAACGAGAACAATAGGCGAGTGGAGATACTTCGACAACATCAGTCTGCACACTGTATCTCTGTATTGTATCATCTCACATAGATACCTCTGTAGCATATATGTTTGCAACGATCATATAAGACAACATCGAAGCAAGTATAACGCACACAACAGGCAGAACAATAAACTTCGACTCCGACTATGTTTACACTGTAACTCAGCATTCCAGCATCTGACATGCTTGAAGCTGTAACAGATACGATCGCACTGACCAAATGATACGACTCCGAAGGACAAATAACGAGGACAATAGGCAAGTGAAGATATTTCGACAACATCAGTCTGCACACTGTATCTCTGTATTATATCATATCACATAGATACCTCTGTAGCATATATGTTCGCAACGATCATATAAGACGACATCGAAGTGGGTATAACGCACACAACAGGAAGAACAAGAAACTTCGACTCCGACTATTTTTACACTGTAACTTCACATTCTAGAATCTGACATGGATATAACTATAGTAGAAACGATCGCACTGACCATATAAGATGACTTCCAAGGACATATAACGAATACAATAGGCTAGTGAAGATACTTCGAGATCATCAGTCTGCACACTGAGATACAGTGTGCAGAGTGATGTTGTCGAAGTATCTCCACTTGTCAATTGTTCTCGTTATATGTCCCTCGAAGTCTTCTCATATGGTCAGTGCGATCGTATCTGCTATAGCTGTAGGCATGTCAGATGCTAGAATGCGGAGTAACAGTGTAAGCATAGTCGGGGTCGAAGTTTCTTGTTCTGTCTGTTGTGTGCGTTATACCCGCTTCTATGTCGTCTTATATAATAATTGCGATTTCATATGCTCCAGAGGTATCCATGTGAGATGATAGAATACAGAGATACGCTATGCGGACTGATGTAGTCGGAGTATCTTAACTTGCAAATTGTTCTCGTGGTATGTCCTTCGAAGTCGTCCTATATGGTCAGTGCGATCGTATCTGCAATTAATGTATTCATGTCAGATGCTAGAATGCGAAGTAACAGTGTAAACACAGTCGAAGTCGAAGTTTCTTGCTCTTCCTGCTGTTAGCGTTATTTTGATTCAGGAAACACTAGACAATGTTTACCTATGAGATGTATAACCGACTTATTATCAAGATTTATTAATTCGAAGTTTTGGCGAACACGACGATTTACCGACTCTTGATTGTTTAAATCGAAGTTTTTGGTGGATATGAAAAAGTATAGTTCTCCACTCGCATATATACTTCTTGAATGGGCATTCTAGTTGCTAGAATGCGAAGTTACTAAGTAAACATAGTCGAAGTCAGAGTTTCTTGTTCTGCCTGTTGTGTGCGTTATACCCGATTCGATGTCAACTCGTATGATCGTTGCGAACTACCATGCTCCAAAGGTATCCATGTGACATGATAGAATACAGAGATACAGTGTTCTATCATCTCACATAGATACCTCTGGAGCATATAAGTTCGCAACGATCATATGAGACGACATCGAAGAGGGTATAACGCACACAACAGGCTATTCGACTATGTTCACTATGTAACTTTGCATTCCAGCATCTCAAATGCCTATTCAAGAAGTATATATGACAGCTCATTATATGCGAGTTGGGTACTTTACTTTTCCATTACCACCAGAAACTTCGATTCCAACAATCAAAAGTCGGTAGATCGGCGTGTTCGCCAGAACTTCGAATTCATCAATCTTGATAATAAGTTGGTTAAACATCTCATAGGTAGACATTGTCTAGTGTTTCCTGAATCGAAATAACGCTTACAACAGGGAGAACAAGAAACTTTGACTTCGACAATGTTCATACTTTAACTTCGCATTCTAGCATCTGACATGCCTACAGTGGCAGATACGATCGCACTGACCATATAGGACGACTTCGAAGGACATATAAAGAGATCTATAGGCAAGTGCAGATACTTCGACAACATCAGTCCGCACACCGTATCTCTGTATTCTTATCATCCCACATGGATACCTCTAGAGCATATGAATTCGCAACATTTATATGAGACGACATTGAAGCGGATATTACGCACACAACAGAAAGAACAGGAAACTTCGACTTCGACTATGTTTACTTTGTAACTTTGCATTCTAGCATCCCAAATGCCAATTCAAGAAGTATATATGAGAGCTCATCATATGCGAGTGGAGTACTATACTTTTTCATATCCACCAAAAACTTCGATTCCAACAATCAAGAGTCGGTAAATCGGCGTGATCGCCAGAACTTCCAATTTATCAATCTTGATAATAAGTTGGTTATACATCTTATAGGTAAACATTGTCTAGTGTTTCCTGAATCAAGATAATGCCTACAACAGGGAAAACAAGATACTTCGACTTCGACTATGTTTATACTTCAACTTCGCATTCTAGCATCTGACATGCCTACAGTAATTGCACATACGATCGCACTGACCATATGGGACGACTTCGAAGGACATAAAACGAGAACAATAGGCAAGTGAAGATACCCAGACAACATCAGTCTGCACACTGTATCTCTGTATTGTAACATCTCACATGAATACCTTTGTAGCATGGTAGTTCGCAATGATCATTTAAGACGACATCGAAGCGGGTATAACGCACACAACAGGCAGAACAAAAAACTTCGACTCCGACTATGTTTACACTGTAACTCCGAATTTTTGCATCTGTCATGCTTACAGCAATAGCAGTTATGATCGCACTGACAATATGGGACGACTTCGAAGGACATATAACGAAAACAATAGACAAGTGAAGATACTTCGACAACATCAGTCCGCATACTGTATCTCTGTATGCTATTATCTCACATGGATACCTGTGAAGCATATGAGTTCGCAACTATTATATAAGACTACATCAAAGCATGTATAACGCACACAACAGGCAGAACAAGAAACTCCTACCCCGACTATGCTTACACTGTTTCTAGCATCTGACATGCCTACAGCTATTGCAGATACGATCGCACTGACCATATAAGAAGACTTCGAGGGACATATTACGAGAACAATTGACAAGTGAAGATACTTCGATAACATCAGTCTGCACACTGTATCTCTGTATTCTATCATCTCACATAGATACCTCTGGAGCATATAAGTTCGCAACGATCATATGAGACGACATTGAAGCAAGTATAACGCACACAACAGACTATGTTCACTTTGTAACTTTGCATTCTAGCATCTCAAATGCCCATTCAAGAAGTATACAGGGTGTAAATTTGAAAACTTTCAATGCGAATATCTCGCGAAAGGGGAAAGTTAGAAAAACGCCGTTTGGCAAAAATGCTGAAGAGTTAAGGGGAACTAGAACCACCATATTTCGGTCAAGGGATGAGTCACCCCGTCGGCGCGACACACCCCAACTTTGAAATGTCAAATGGCACTACCTTTTTTGTGATGCCTCAAATGAACAGTCTCAGTTAGTAGTATTTACCTGTACAAGACTTTTTTTCTACCCACTACAGGGTGTACGAAAAATATAAAGTCGAATAAAATGAAATGAATTGTGTTAAAAGGATATTTTATTTGATCAGATGTTCAAAATGCATTTCATTCTAATATAAGCAATAGTATAATCGATGTTCAAATGCCATTCTAACATTTTGGAACACATCTCTTGGAATATATCGGCATTCTGCATTTTATTTTATTCGACTTTGTTTTCCGTTCACCCTGTAGTGGGTGGAAAATAGGTCTTGTTCAGGTGAATACTACTGACTGAGACCGTTCATTTGAGGTATCAAAAAAGAGGTAGTGCCATTTGACATTTCAAAGATGGAGTGTGTCGCGCCGACGGGGTGACTCATCCCTTTACTGAAGTATGGTGGTTGTTGTTTCATCTTACTCTGTAGCATTTGTGCCAAACGGCGTTTTCCTAACTGTTTTATTAAGCGAGATATTCGCATTGGAAATTTTCAAATTTAGACCCTCGAATTAATGTTTTTCGTACATCCTGTAGTGGGTGGAAGAAGAGTCTTGTACAGGTGAATACTACTGACTGAGACCGTTCATTCGAGGTATCACAAAAGAGGTAGTGCCATTTGACATTTCAAAGTTGGGGTGTGTTGCGCTGACAGGGTGACTCATTCCTTCACTGAAATATGGTGGTTCTAGTTCCCCTTAACTCTTTAGCATTTTTGCCAAGCGGCGTTTTTCTAACTTTTTTATTTCGCGAGATATTCGCATTGAAAGTTTTCAAATCTACACCCTGTATATGACAGCTTATTATATTTGAGTGGAGTTCTTCACTTTTTCATTACCACCAGAAACTTCGATTCCAACAATCAAAAGTCGGTGAATCGGCGTGTTCGCCAAAACTTCGAATTCATCAATCTTGATAATAAGTCGGTTATACATCTCATGGGTAGACATTGTCTAGTGTTTCCTAGAATGAAATAACGCTTACAACAGGGAGAACGAGAAACTTTGACTTCGACAATGTTTATACTTTAACTTCGCATTCTAGCATCTGACATGCCTACAGTGATTGCAGATACGATCGCACTGACCATATAGGACGACTTCGAAGGACATATAAAGAGATCTATAGGCAAGTGGAGATACTTCGACAACATCAGTCCGCACACCATATCTCTGTATTCTTATCATATCACATGGATACCTCTAGAGCATATGAGTTCGCAACTATTATATGAGACGACATCGAAGCGAGTATAACGCACACAACAGAAAGAACAGGAAACTTCGACTTCGACTATGTTTACTTTGTAACTTTGCATTCTAGCATCTCAAATGCCCATTCAAGAAGTATATATGAGAGCTCATCATATGCGAGTGGAGTACTATACTTTTTCATATCCACCAAAAACCTCGATTCCAACAATCAAGAGTCGGTAAATCGGCGTGATCGCCAGAACTTCCGATTTATAAATCTTGATAATAAGTTAGTTATACATCTTATAGGTAAACATTGTCTAGTGTTTCCTGAATCAAGATAATGCCTACAACATGGAAAACAAGATACTTCGACTTCGACTATGTTTATACTTCAACTTCGCATTCTAGCATCTGACATGCCTACAGTAATTGCAGATACGATCGCACTGACCATATGGGACGACTTCGAAGGACATATAACGAGAACAATAGGCAAGTGAAGATACTCAGACAACATCAGTCCGCACACCGTATCTCTGTATTCTATCATCTCACAGGGATACCTCTGGAGCATATGAGTTCGCAACTATTATATAAGACGACATCGAAGCATGTATAACGCACACAACAGGCAGAACAAGAAACTTCTACCCCGACTATGCTTACACTGTAACTCCGCATTCTAGCATCTGACATGCCTACAGCAATAGCAGATACGATCGCACTGACCATATAAGACGACTTCGAGGGACATATAACGAGAACAATTGACAAGTAAAGATACTTCGACATCAGTCTGCACACTGTATCTCTGTATTGTAACATCTCACATAAATACCTTTGTAGCATGGTAGTTCGCAACGATCATATGAGACGACTTCAAATCGGGTATAACGCACAAAACGAGCAGAACAAGAAACTTCGATTTCGACTATGTCTACACTGTAACTTTGCATTCTAGCATCTGACATGAATACAGTCATAGCAGATGCGATTGCACTGACCATATGAGACGACTTCGAAGGATTTATAATGAGAACAATAGACAAATAGAGATACTTCGACAACATCAGTCAGCACACTGTATATCTGTATTCTATCATCTCACATAGATAACTCTGGGGCATATCAGTTCGCAACGATCATTTAAGAAGACATCAAAACAGAAATAACGCATAAAACAGGGAGAACAAGGAACTTCGACTATGTTTACACTGTGGCTCTGAATCTTATTATCTGACATGCCTACAGATGAGACAGATACGATCGCACTGACCATATAGAAAGACTTTGAAGGACATATAACGAGATTGATAGGCAAGTGCGGATACTTCGACTAAATCAGTCTGCACACTGTATCTCTGTATTTTATCATCCCACATAGATACCTCTGGAGCATTTTAGTTCGCATCGATCATATGAGACGACATCAAAACGGGTATAACGCACACAACAGGAAGAACAAGAAAGTTCGACTCCGAATATGTTTACACTGTAACTTCACATTCTAGAATCTAACATGCCTATAACTATAGTAGAAACGATCGCACTGACCATATAAGATGACTTCGAAGGACATATAACGAGTACAATAGGCAAGTGAAGATACTTCGAGACCATCAGTCTGCATACCGTATCTCTGTATGCTATCATCTCACATGGAGACCTCTAGAGCATATGAGTTCGCAACCATTATATAAGACGACATCGAAGCGAGTATAATGCACACAACAGACAGAACAAGAATCTTCGACCCCGACTATGCTTACACTGTTACTCCGCATTCTAGCATCTGACATAACTACAGCTATAGCAGATACGATCGCACTGACCATATACGAAGACTTCGAGGGACATATGACGAGAACAAATGACAAGTGAAGATACTTCGACAACATCAGTCTGCACACTGTATCTCTGTATTCTATCATCTCACATAGATACCTCTGGAGCATATAAGTTCGCAACGATCATATGAGACGACATCGAAGCGGGTATAACGCACACAACAGGCTATTCGACTATGTTCACTTTGTAACTTTGCATTCTAGCATCTCAAATGCCCATTCAAGAAGTATAAATGACAGCTTTTTATATGCGAGTGGAGTACTTTACTTTTTCATTACCACCAGAAACTTCGATTCCAACAATCAAAAGTCGGTAAATCGGCGTGTTCGCCAAAACTTCGAATTCATCAATCTTGATAATAAGTCGGTTATACATCTCATAGGTAGACATTGTCTAGTGTTTTCTGAATCAAGATAATGCCTACAACAGGGAAAACAAGATACTTCGACTTCGACTATGTCTACACTGTAACTTTGCATTCTAGCATCTGACATGAATACAATCATAGCAGATGCGATGGCACTGACCATATGAGACGACTTCGAAGGGTTTATAACGAGAACAATAGACAAATAGAGATACTTCGACAACATCAGTCAGCACACTGTATATCTGTATTCTATCATCTCACATAGATACCTTTGGGGCATATCAGTTCGCAACGATCATTTAAGAGGACATCAAAACAGAAATGACGCATAAAACAGGGAGAACAAGGAACTTCGACTATGAGACAGATACGATCGCACTGACCATATAGAAAAATTTTGAAGGACATATAACGAGATTAATAGGCAAGTGAGGATACTTCGACAAAATCAGTCTGCACAGTGTATCTCTGTATTTTATCATCTCACATAGATACCTCTGGAGCATTTCAGTTCGCATCGATCATATGAGACGACATCAGAACGGGTATAACGCACACAACAGGAAGAACAAGAAACTTCGATTCCAATAATCAAAAGTCGGTGAATCGGCGTGTTCGCCAGAACTTCGAATTCATCAATCTTGATAATAAGTTGGTTAAATATCTCATAGGTAGACATTGTCTAGTGTTTCCTGAATCAAAATAACGCTTACAACAGGAAGAACAAGAAACTTGTACTTCGAAAATGTTTATACTTCAACTTCGCATTCTAGCATATGACATGCCTACAGTAATTGCAGATACGATCGCACTGACCATATAGGACGACTTCGAAGGACATATAAAGAGAACAATAGGCAAGTAGAGATACTTCGACAACATCAGTCCGCTCACCGTATCTCTGTATTCTATCATCTCACATGGATACCTCTAGAGCATATGAGTTCGCAACTATTGAATGAAAAGACATCGAAGCGGGTATAACGCACACATCAGAAAGAACAAGAAACTTCGAGATCGACTATGTATTTGTAACTTTGCATTCTAGCATCTCAAATGCCCATTCGAGAAGTATATATGAAAGCTCATCATATGCGAGTGGAGTACTATACTTTTTCATATCCACCAAGAACTTCGATTCCAACAATCGGCGTGTTCGCCAAAACTTCAAATTTATCAATCTTGATAATCAGTTGGTTATACATCTCATGGGTAAACATTATCTAGTGTTTTCTGAATCCTACAACAGGAAAAACAAGATACTTCGACTTCGACTATGTTTATACTTCAACTTTGCATTCTAGCAACTGACATGCCTACAGTTATTGCAGATACGATCGCACTGATCATATGGGACGACTTCAGAGGACATATAACGAGAACAATAGGCAAGTGAAGATAGTCAGACAACATCAGTCCGCACACCGTATCTAAGTATTCTATCATCTAACAGGGATACCTCTGGAGCATATGAGTTCGCAACTATTATATAAGACGACATCAAAGCATGTATAACGCACACAACAGGCAGAACAAGAATCTTCGACCCCGACTATGCTAACACTGTAACTCCGCATTCTAGTATCTGATATGTCTACAGCTATAGCAGATACGATAGCACTGACCATATAAGACGACTTTGGAGAGATTATAACGGGTACAAAAGGCAAATGAAGATACATCGACTTCATCGTTGTGGTCACTATATTCCTTTGTCCTATCATCTCACATTGATACTATTGAAGCAGACAAGTTCGCAATGACCATATGAGACGACTTTCAAACAGGTATAACGCACACAGCCTGTAGAACAAGAAACTTCGACGTCGACCATGTTTGCACTGTAACTCTGCAGTCTAGCATCTGACATGCATACAACTGAAGCAGATAACATTGCAGTGACCGAATAAGACGACTTTGAAATGTATCTAACGAGAACAATAGGCAAATGAAGATAAATCGACTTCATCGTTGTGCAGACTATATCTCTCTATCCTATCATCTCACATTGACACTATTGAAGCAGACGAGTTCGCAATGACTATACGAGACGATTTCCAAACAGGTATAACGCACTCAGCTTGCAGAACTAGAAACTTCGACGTCGATTATGTTTGTACTGTAACTCTGCAGTCTAGCATCTGACATGCATACAATTGAAGCAGATACCATTGCAGTGACCGTATAAGACGACTTTGCAGGGTATATAACGAGTACAATAAGCAAACGAAGATACATCGACTTCATCGTTCTGCACACTATATCTCTCTATCCTATCATGTTACATTGACACTTTTGAAGCAGACAAGTCTGCATTGACCAAGTAAAATGACCCACAAGCGATGATAACGCATAAAGTTTGCTGAACCAGAGATTTCGATTTCGACTATGTTTACGCTATAACTTTGCAGTCTAGCATCTGACATGCATACAGTTGAAGCAGATACTATTGCAGTAACCGTATAAGATGACTCCGAAGGGTATATAACGAGTTCAATAGGCGAATGAATATACATCGACTTCATCGTTGTGCACACTATATCTCTCTATCCTATCTTCCTACATTGACACTATTGAAGCAGGAAGATTCGCAATGACCATAAGAGACGACTTCCATACAGGTATAACGCACACAGCTTGCAGAACAAGAAACTTCGACGTCGACTATCTGTGCACTGTAACTCTGCAGTCTAGCATCTGACATGCATTTAGTTGAAGCAGATACCACTGCAGTGACCGTATAAGACGACTTTGAAGGTTATATAACGAGTACAATAGGCAAACGAAGATACATCTACTTCTATCCTATCATCTAACATTGACACTATTGAAGCAAACGCATTTGCATTGATAATATAAGACGACTTCCAAGCGGGCATATCGCATTAAGTTTGCAGAACAGGAAATTTCGACTTCGACTATGTTTACACTGTAACTCTGTAGTCTAGCATCTGACATCCATACAGTTGAAGCAGATACGATTGCAGTGAACGTATAAGATGACTTTGAAGGGTATATAACGAGTTCAATAGGCGAATGAAAATACATCGACTTCATCGTTGTGCACACTATGTCTCTCTATCCTATCATCTCACATTGACACTATTGAAGCTGGAAAGTTCGCAATGACCATAAGAGAAGACTTCCACACAGTTATAACGCACACAGCTTGCAGAACAAGAAACTTCTACGTCGACTATCTGTGCACTGTAACTCTGCAGTCTAGCATCTGACATGCATTTGGTTGAAGCAGATACCACTGCAGTGACCGTATAAGACGACATTGAAGGCTATATAACGAGTACAATAGGCAAACGAAGATACATCGACTTCATCGTTTTGCATTCTATATCTCTTTATATCCTATCATCTTTCATTGACACTATTGAAGCAGACAAGTTTGCATTGACCATATAAGACGACATTCAAGTGGGTATAACGCATAAAGTTTGCAGAACAAGGAATTTCGACTTTGACTATGTTTACACTGTAACTCAGCAGTCTGGCATCTGATATGCATGCAGTTGAAGCAGATACGATTGCAGTGACCGTATGAGATGACTTTAAAGGGTATATAACGAGTTCAATAGGCGAATGAAGATACATCGACTTCATCGTTGTGCACACTATATCTCTCTATCCTATCATCTCACATTGACACTATTGAAGCAGGAAAGTTCGCAATGACCATACGAGACGACTTCCGAATAGGTATAACGCACACAGCTTGCAGAACAAAAAAACTCCGACTTCGACTATATTTGCACCATAACTCTGCAGTCTAGCATCTGGCATGCATACAGTTGAAGCGGATACGATTGCAGTGACCGTATGAGATGACTCTGAAGGGTATATAACGAGTTCAATAGGCAAATGAAGATACATCGACTTCATTGTTGTGCACACTATATATCCCTATCCTATCATCTCACATTGACACTATTGAAGCAAAAATGTTCGCGATGACCATAAGAGACGACTTCCAAACAGGTATAACGCACACAGCTTGCAGAACAAGAAACTTCGACGTCGAATATGTATGCACTGTAACTCTGCAGTCTAGCTTATGACATGCATACAGTTGATGCAGAAACGATTGCAGTGACCGTATGAGACGACTTTGGAGAGATTATAACGGGTACAAAAGGCAAACGAAGATACATCGACTTCATCGTTTTGCACACTATATCTCTTAATCCTATCATCTTTCATTGACACTATTGAAGCAGACAAAGTTGCATTGACTATATAAGACGACTTCCAAGCGGGTATGACGCATAAAGTTTGCAGAACAAGAAATTTCCACTCCGACCATGTTTACACTGTTACTCAGGCATATTTTGAAAAATTATCGACAATAGTCAATAGAATATTATTTCGATTGATTTCTAATAAATCGATATTTATGTGTTCGAATGGTTTATTTGGAGTTTCTGTGATGACAAGTGGGTAATCTTTATTTTGACGATTCGTTTCAGTTCTATTAAAAACTTCACATGCTTTTATAAAGTTTTCAACGTCAGTTTTCAAATTTGGCCAGACAAATCTATCTCTTATTCGTCTGAATGTTTCATTTATTCCTTTATGTACTGAGGTTTTGCTCATATGATAGTTTTCAATTATTCCTTGTCTTTCATTTTGTGCTGGAACTTTAACTATATCATGACAGATAGTGAAAGTTAAGCTTTTTTCTTCAAAAATGAAACTCAAAATATGAAAAAATGGTAAATGTTTCAGAGGGTTGATAAAGTAATTTTCATTTTCCGGTAATTTGTCCTTCAATGAATAGAATATTCTGAAACAATCTTTCAAGCTAATTGCTTCCAGTTTATGTGTGGGTAATTGTATTAAATAATACTTCCTTTGTTGAAACCTTAGACTTTGTTTGATTGTTAAAGTCTGTATCAAGTTCAAGTTCATTTCATCTGGATTTATGTCTATGCAAGTATCTTGGATAACAGCTGATAAATGAGGTGTATCACGATTTTCATTTATCGGTACTAATAATATTATGTTACAGTGTGGGGCAAATACTAAATTATCATTTGTTTGTTTTATGATTTCAAAATCTATCAATGATTGAGTTTTTCGTTTGTTTGCGAATTCATAGAATTTTGTAAAAAATTCGACTTCATTTTCATCTTGATTCATTTCTGAAGCTGTGTCAGTATCTTCTGATTCCTCACTCAAAATATTGATTTTTATTCGCGATAATGAGTCAGCTATTTTATTTTGTTTTCCTGGTTTATAATCTATTTCATAGTCATATTGTTCTAGTTCTAATTTCCATCGCATTAATCTTGAGCTATTATTTGACATTGACATTAGATATTTTAATGGTTTATGATCACTAAAAATATGGAATCTTCTACCATACAAGTATGGGCGAAAATGTTTTACAGACCATACTATGCTCAATAATTCTTTTTCTATGGTTGAATATCTTGTTTCTGCACCATTCAATGTACGCGATGCATAAGCTATCGGTAAATCTTCATTATTTTTCTTTTGTGAAAGGACTGAACCTATAGCAAAATTACTTGCGTCACAAGTTAGATAAAATTCTTGATCGAATTCAGGATATTGTAGTACGGGTGCTGTAGTTAAACACTCTTTCAATTTGTTGAACGATTCAATGCATTTTTCATTGAAATCATACTTGATATTTTTCTTCAATAATTGAGTCATTGGTTTTGATATATCTGAGTAATTTTTAATAAACCTACTGTAATATCCTGTTAATCCTAGAAATAATCTTTATGTCTTTTTGATTTTTTGGTATAGGAAATCTTTTTACTGCGTCAATTTTTATTGGATTTGGTTTTACTCCATCTTCAGTTACAATATGTCCCAAATAAGCAACTTCCTTTTTCAGAAATTCACATTTACAGGGTTGTATCTTGAAGTTGTTTTTGGATAGACGTTCAAATACTGAATCTAATCTTTTTATATGATCTTGAAGAGATGCGCTGTATATTATAATGTCATCCATGTAAACCATACATGTTTCACCTTGTAGACCTGTCAAAACACAATCCATCACTCTTTGAAATGTAGAGGGTGCGTTTTTCAATCCAAAGTTCATGCGTAAATACTCGTAATGTCCGTTTTCGACACTAAACGCTGTTTTTGGAATATCTCTTATTTCTATTTCGATCTGGTGAAGCCCAGAGGCAAGATCGAGCGTAGTGAAATATGTACATTTTCCTAGCTGATCTAAAAGATTTTTTATGTTAGGTAATGGGTATTTATCTCCAATTGTAATTTCATTTAACTTTCTGTAGTCAATAACCATGCGCCACTTTTGTTTTCCGCTTGAATCTATTTTTTTCGGTACAAGCCATACAGGACTATTCCAAGGGCTTATTGACGGTTGTATAATATTTTGATCTAGTGAACTTTTAACTTAATTTTTTACTTCCTGTTTCAAAGTTTGTGGGTATCTATACGTTTTTACAGAAATTGGACATTTGTCAGTTGTATTTATCTCATGTTTAATTTGATTCGTGAATGTTAACTTGTCACTTTCAAGATGAAATATTTCTTGATATTTCAAACTTAAGTTTTCAATTTCAGTTTTTTCTTCACTATTAAGATGATCTAGTCTTAATTCCGATAAAATTTGTCGTTCTCTATCAATATTGTTGACATTGTTGATTTTAATCGAATTCTCTGATTTACCTCGTATATTGATTTCTCGATTACTTTTTTCAATTTCGATCGGTGAAATTTCAAAAATTTGTTCTTTTTCTGAAAAATTAGCGATTGTAGTGAAAAATGTTTTATTTTCATTTATTTTTACAAAACAATTCGGTATTCTAGCGTTTTCGCTTAGAGATATCTGTGAACAAATACCTTCTTTCAAGTTTTCATTGCTCGCTTTTAATTCGACTTGTTGAATTTTACGGGGTGGAACAATTATTTTTCTTGTTACATTTTTATTTTGAGTTTGATCTTGAGATGAATTTTTTGAACTCATAGTGTGTAAAGGTAGTTCTTTGAAGAATAATTTCAGTTTTTTATTCGTAAAATCTAACTCTGCGTTACATTTTTCTAGAAAATCGATTCCTATTAAGCCATCAAATTTGATACCAAAGTCGATAATGTAATATCTATGCATCAAATTATCTGGACCTATCATTAAATCTATACTTTTTTGTATCTGTATATCATTAGAATTTTCATTTATTCCGTAAATATAGAAATTTTCGTTGTTAATTTGACAATTTGGCAAGCTTAGTTTTTTACTAGCTACTTCATTTTTTATTAGAGATATTGGTGAACCTGTATCAATCAAAAAATTGAAACCTTGCTTATCTTGAACGTAAAAAAGTTTTTAGTTTGACGTTACCATTGTTGATAGTTGAATTCTGATTCTTCCTGTTCCTGTTCCTGAATCTGAACTTGATCGGGATCGTAAATCATTTCTGGAACCTCGTCTCCCGAGTGAACTGATTCCACTTCGTAGTTTAAATGATTCACTTTGTTATTTGAGTTTTGGTTTTGACCAAAATTTTGACCATTATTTTGACCATTATTTCTTTGAATTACTGGTTGTCGCATATGTTGTATGACATTTTGTCTTGAAGTACTTGGTGTACTCGGATTTTGATGATTTTGATTTTGAAAATTATTTCTGTTTGGATTTGAGTTGGTTTGATTTGAAATTCTGTTTTTTCTATAACACTCTGTATTTGAATGAGTATTACTCCTACAAAAATTGCAGTATTTTTGAATCATGTTTGAATTTGTTTGATTAACTTTGCCATAATTTTCTTTTGGAAAAACTCTGTGAGTTGGAATATTTGTTTTCGGAAAAGTTGATTTGGAAATTCGGAAATTTCTTAAGTAAGCTATGTTTTCTTCCTCAATTAAACATTGTTCGGCTTCATCAAGACTTTGTGGTCTTTGTGATCGTATCACTGTACCAAAAGGCTCGCTTAAACCTGCTAGTACTGTTTTTAGTGCGATTTTTTCATGTGATGTATTCAATATTGCTTTTTCTTGCGCGTTCAAATTATTATCCAAAGCTACGCTGCTTCTCAATTTTGTGAGTAGGTCTTCGACTCTCTGTACAAATGCTCGAAGTGTTTCATTTGTTTTCTGAAATGAAGAAGTTAAATCTCTTAATAACCCTTCAGTATCTCTACAGTCTCCGTAATGTCCTATTAATGATATTCTGATTTCTTCCCACGTTTGTAATTGTCTGCTGGAAATGAACCTTTTAGCCTTTCCTGTTAATTTACTTTTTATTATGAAAGTCAATGCGTTTGCTTGATTTTCATCTATTTGATCGTTGACAAAGCTACAAGCTTCTACAAAGTCATGTAGGGTTGCTTGATCACCATCGTATTGAGGTATCATGTCTCGTAACTCTTTTAAACTGAACCCGTTATTTTCTCCCATTTTGTTTGTTTATGTTTTTGTGTTTTTGTTAGTCACGTGTCGATTTTTTTTTTGTTTTTTTTTTTGGGTTTTTGGATCTCAAGGATTTTTTTAATCTCAAGGATCTCAGGGGTGTATGCAACAAATGTCGATTTGAATGCAAACTTGTACTTACAGAGCATCCATGCAATAGAAAAAGGAATAATAATTATTATAAGTCCAGAGGGTATCTTCATATAACATATATGACGACTTCGAAGCGAATCCGGGGGGAAGGAACTTCACGCTGGCCCGTTCCGTCTTTGGTTTTTCTTTTTGTTGTTGTGGTTGAATCTGGGGGGAAGGAACTTCACGCTGGCCCGATTCTTTCCACTTGGTTTGTTCCGACACGAACTTGTTTCGAGAAAATTGTTTCAGTTCTTTGGTTTTTCTTTGGACCCGGCAAGATTTTTTCGGCACTTTTTTAGATCCGTCACGACTGCGTCACTTTTATGTCTTCGGGATGAAATCCAGTGTTTTAAAATACTTTTTATTTCAATTACAAACGATTAAGACATATGGTGAATTTCTTCCGAGAGCTTTTCGTACTTGGATGTTTCGTACTTGCTGTTCGAAAGAGAATTGAAAATATCTCATCATGAAAAGATTCGCATAAGGCCTAGACAATGAGCTTTTGTTACTTACGCGATAAGAATAATCCAGTCCAGGATGCTCTCGTGTATGTGACATGATATTTATTACAAGGTTAATCTATTTATATCCATGCAATAGAAAAAGGAATAATAATTATTATAAGTCCAGAGGGTATCTTTATATAACATATATGACGACTTCGAAGCGAATCCGGGGGGAAGGAACTTCACGCTGGCCCGTTCCGTCTTTGGTTTTTCTTCTTGTTGTTGTGGTTGAATCTGGGGGGAAGGAACTCCACGCTGGCCCGATTCTTTCCACTTGGTTTGTTCCGACACGAACTTGTTTCGAGAAAATTGTTTCAGTTCTTTGGTTTTTCTTTGGACCCGGCACGATTTTTTCGGCACTTTTTTTAGATCCTACCGACTGCGCCACTTTTATGTCTTCGGGATGAAATCTAGTGTTTTAAAAAACTTTTAATTTCAATAACAAACGATCAAGACATATGGTGAATTTTTTCCGAGAGCTTCTCGTACTTGGAGGTTTCGTACTTGCTGTTCGAAAGAGAAATAAAAATATCTCATCATGAAAAGATTCGCAGAAGGCCTAGACAATGAGCTTTTGTTACTTACGCGATGAGAATAATCCAGTCCAGGATGCTCTCGTGTATGTGACATGATATTTATTACAAGGTTAATTTATTTATATCCATGCAATAGAAAAAGGAATCATAATTATTATGAGTCCAGAGGGTATCTTCATATAACATATATGTTCGCAACGATCATATAAGACGACATCGAAGTGGGTATAACGCACACAACAGGAAGAACAAGAAACTTCGACTCCGACTATTTTTACACTGTAACTTCACATTCTAGAATCTGACATGAATATAACTATAGTAGAAACGATCGCACTGACCATATAAGATGACTTCGAAGGACATATAACGAGTACAATAGGCTAGTGAAGATACTTCGAGATCATCAGTCTGCACACTGTATCTCTGTATTCTATCATGTCACATGGATACCTTTGGAGCATGGTAGTTTGCAACGATCATACGAGTTGACATCAAATCGGGTATAACGCACACAACAGGCAGAACAAGAAACTCCGACTTCGACTATGTTTACTTAGTAACTTTGCATTCTAGCATCTAGAATGCCCATTCAAGAAGTATATATGACAGCTCATTATATGCGAGTGGAGAACTATACTTTTTCATATCCACCAAATTCGAATTACATACCACAAGAACAATATGCAAGTGGAGATACCCGACTACATCAGTCCGCATAGCGTATCTCTGTATTCTATCATCTCACATGGATACCTCTGGAGCATATGAGTTCGCAACTATTATATAAGACGACATCGAAGCGGGTATAACGCACACAACAGGCAGAACAAGAAACTTCGACCTCGTCTATACTTACACTGTAACTCCGCATTCTAGCATCTGACATGCCTACAGCAATAGCAGATACGATCGCACTGACCATATAAGGAGGCTTCGAGGAACATATAACGGGAACAATTGACAAGTGGAGATACTTCGACAACATCAGTCTGCACACTGTATTTCTGTATTCTATCATCTCACATAAATACCTCTGGAGCATATAAGTTCGCAACGATCATATGAGACGACATCGAAGCAGATATAACGCACACAACAGGCTATTCGACTATGTTTTCTTTGTTACTTTGCATTCTAGCATCCCCAATGCCCATTCAAGAAGTATATATGACAGCTTATTATATGCGAGTGTAGTACTTTACTTTTTCATTACCACCAGAAACTTCGATTCTAACAATCAAAAGTCGGTAAATCGGCGTGTTCGCCAAAACTTCGAATTCATCAATCCTGATAATAAGTCGGTTATACATCTCATAGGTAGACATTGTCTAGTGTTTCCTGAATCAAAATAACGCTAACAACAGGGAGAGCAAGAAACTTCGACTTCGACTGTGTTCACACTTCTAGCATCTGACATGCCTACAGTAATTGCAGATACGATCGCACTGACCATATGGGACGACTTCAAAGGACATATAACGAGAACATTAGGCAAGTGAAGATACCCAGACAACATCAGTCCGCACACCGTATCTAAGTATTCTATCATCTCACAAGGATACCTCTGGAGCATATGAGTTCGCAACTATTATATAAGACGACATCGAAGCATGTATAATGCACACAACAGGCAGAACAAGAAACTTCGACCCCGACTAAGCTTACACTGTAACTCCGCATTCTAGCATCTGACACGCCTATAGCAATAGCATATAGGATCGCACTGACCATATAAGACGACCTCGAGGGACATAGAACGGGAACAATTGACAAGTGAAGATACTTCGACATCAGTCTGCACACTGTATCTCTTTATTGTAACATCTCACATGAATACCTTTGTAGCATGGTAGTTCGCAATGATCATTCAAGACGACATCGAAGCGGGTATAACGCACACAACAGGCAGAACAAGAAACTTCGACTCCGACTATGTTTACACTGTAACTCCGAATTTTTGCATCTGACATGTCTACAGCAATAGCAGATACGATCGCACTGACCATATAAGACGACTTCGAAGGACATATAACGAGAACAATAGGCAAGTGGAGATACTCCGACAACATCATTCCGCATACCGTATCACTGTATTCTATCATCTCAAATGGATACCTCCGGAGCATATGAGTTCGCAACCATCATATAAGACGACTTCGAAGCGGGTATAACGCACACAACAGGCAGAACAAGAAACTTCGACCTTGACTATGCTTACACTGTAACTCCGCATTCTAGCATCTGACACGCCTATAGCAATAGCATATAGGATCGCACTGACCATATAAGACGACCTCGAGGGACATAGAACGGGAACGATTGACAAGTGAAGATACTTCGACATCAGTCTGCACACTGTATCTCTTTATTGTAACATCTCACATGAATACCTTTGTAGCATGGTAGTTCGCAATGATCATTCAAGACGACATCGAAGTGGGTATAACGCACACAACAGGCAGAACAAGAAACTTCGACTCCGACTATGTTTACACTGTAACTCCGAATTTTTGCATCTGACATGTCTACAGCAATAGCAGGTATGATGGCACTGACAATATGGGACGTTTTCGAAGGACATATAACGAAAACAATAGGCAAGTGAAGATACTCCGACAACATCAGTCCGCATACCGTATCTCTGTATGCTATTATCTCACATGGATACCTCTGAAGCATATGAGTTCGCAACTATTATATAAGAAGACATCGAATCGGGTATAACGCACACAACAGACAGAACAAGAAACTTCGACCCCGACTATGCTCACACTGTTACTCCGAATTCTAGCATCTGACATGCCTACAGCTATAGCAGATACGATCGCACTGACCATATAAAGAGGCTTCGAGGAACATATAACGGAAACAATTGACAAGTGGAGATACTTCGACAACATCAGTCTGCACACTGTATCTCTGTATTCTATCATCTCACATAGATACCACTGGAGCATATGAGTTCGCAACGATCATATGAGACGACATCGATGCGGATATAACGCACACAACAGGCTATTCGACTATGTTTACTTTGTTACTTTGCATTCTAGCATCCCCAATGCCCATTCAAGAAGTATATATGACAGCCTATTATATGCGAGTGTAGTACTTTACTTTTTCATCACCACCAGAAACTTCGATTCTAACAATCAAAAGTCGGTAAATCGGCGTGTTCGCCAAAACTTCGAATTCATCAATCCTGATAATAAGTCGGTTATACATCTCATAGGTAGACATTGTCTAGTGTTTCCTGAATCAAAATAACGCTAACAACAGGGAGAGCAAGAAACTCCGACTTCGACTGTGTTTACACTGTAACTTCGCATTCTAACATCTAACATGCTTACAGTAATTGCAGATACGATCGCACTGACCATATAGGACGACTTCGGAGGATATACAACGAGAACAATAGGCAAGTGAAGATACTCCGACAACATCAGTCCGCATACCGTATCTCTGTATTCTGTCATCTCACATGGATACCTCTAGAGCATATGAGTTCGCAACTATTATATAAGACGACATCGAAGCGAGTATAATGCACACAACAGGCAGAACTAGAAACTTCGACCTCGACTATGCTTACACTGTAACTCAGCATTCTAGCATCTGACATGCCTACAGCTATAGCAGATTCGATTGCACTGACCATATAAGACGACTTCGAGGGACATATAACGAGAAAAATTGACAAGTAAAGATACTTCGACATCAGTCTGCACACTGTATCTCTGTATTGTAACATCTCACATGAATACCTCTGTAGTATGGTATTTCGCAATGATCATTTGAGACGACATCGAAGCTTGTATAACGCACACAACAGGCAGAACAAGAAACATCTACTCCGACTTCGTTTACACTGTAACTCCGAATTTTTGCATCTGACATGCCTTCAGCAATAGCAGGTATGATCGCACTGACAATATGAGGCGTTTTCGAAGGACATATAACGAGAACAATAGGCATGTAAAGATACTCCGACAACATCAGTCCGCATACCGTATCTCTGTATGCTATCATCTCACAGATGAGTCCGCAACTATTATATGAGACGACATCGAAGCGGGTATAACGCACACAACAGACAGAACAAGAATCTTCGACCCCGACTAATGCTTACACTGTTACTCCGCATTCTAGCATCTGACATAACTACAGCTATAGCAGATACGATCGCACTGACCATATACGAAGACTTCGAGGGACATATGACGAGAACAAAATGACAAGTGAAGATACTTCGACAACATCAGTCTGCACACTGTATCTCTGTATTCTATCATCTCACATAGATACCTCTGGAGCATATAAGTTCGCAACGATCATATGAGACGACATCGAAGCGGGTATAACGCGCACAACAGGCTATTCGACTATGTTCACTTTGTAACTTTGCATTGTAGCATCTCAAATGCCCATTCAAGAAGTATATATGACAGCTTATTATATGCGAGTGGAGTACTTTACTTTTTCATCACCACCAGAAACTTCGATTCCAACAATCAAAAGTCGGTAAATCGGCGTGTTCGCCAAAACTTCGAATTCATCAATCTTGATAATAAGTCGGTTATACATCTCATAGCTAGACATTGTCTAGTGTTTTCTGAATCAAGATAATGCCTACAACAGGGAAAACGAGATACTTCGACTTCGACTATGTTTATACTTCAACTTTGCATTCTAGCATCTGACATGCCTACAGTGATTGCAGATACGATCGCACTGACCATATGGGACGACTTCAAAGGACATATAACGAGAACAATAGGCAAGTGAAGATACTCAGACAACATCAGTCCGCACACCGTATCTAAGTATTCTATCATCTCACATAGATACCTCTGTAGCATATAAGTTCGCAACGATCATATGAGACGACATTGAAGCAAGTATAAAGCACACAACAGGCTATTCGACTATGTTCACTTTGTAACTTTGCATTCTAGCATCCCAAATGCCCATTCAAGAAGTATATATGAAAGCTCATCATATGCGAGTGGAGTACTATACTTTTTCATATCCACCAAGAACTTCGATTCCAACAATCAAGAGTCGGTAAATCGGCGTGTTCGCCAAAACTTCAAATTTATCAATCTTGATAATCAGTTGGTTAAACATCTCATAGGTGAACATTATCTAGTGTTTTCTGAATCAAGATAATGCCTACAACAGGGAAAACAAGATACTTCGACTTCGACTATGTTTATACTTCAACTTTGCATTCTAGCATCTGACATGCCTACAGTAATTGCAGATACGATCGCACTGACCATATGGGACGACCTCAGAGGACATATAACGAGAACAATAGGCAAGTGAAGATACTCAGACAACATCAGTCCGCACACCGTATCTGAGTATTCTATCATCTCACAGGGATACCTCTGGAGCCTATGAGTTCGCAACTATTATATAGGACGACATCGAAGCATGTATAACGCACACAACAGGCAGAACAAGCAACTTCAACCCCGACTAAGCTTACACTGTAACTCCGCATTCTAGCATCTGACATGCCTACAGCAATAGCAGATACGAACGCACTGACCATATGAGACGACTTCGAAGGACATATAACGAGAACAATAGGCAAGTGGAGATACTCCGACAACATCATTCCGCTTACCGTATCACTGTATTTTATCATCTCAAATGGATACCTCCGGAGCATATGAGTTCGCAACTATTATATATGACGACTTCGAAGCGGGTATAACGCACACAACAGGCAGAACAAGAAACTTCGAACTCGGCTATGCTTACACTGTAACTCCGCATTCTAGCATCTGACATGCCTATAGCAATAGCAGATAGGATCGCACTGACCATATAAGACGACCTCGAGGGACATATAACGACAACAATTGACAAGTGAAGATACTTCGACATCAGTCTTTACACTGTATCTCTGTATTGTAACATCTCACATTAATACCTTTGTAGCATGGTAGTTCGCAACGATCATATGAGACGACATCAAATCGGGTATAACGCACACAACGAGCAGAACAAGAAACTTCGACTTCGAATATGTCTACACTGTAACTTTGCATTCTAGCATCTGACATAAATACAGTTATAGCAGATGCGATGGCACTGACCATATGAGACCACTTCGAAGGACTTATAACGAGAACAATAGACAAATAGAGATACTTCGACAACATCAATCAGCACACTGTATATCTGTATTCTATCATCTCACATAGATACCTTTGGAGCATATCAGTTCGCAACGATCATTCAAGGAGACATCTTAACAGAAATGACGCATAAAACAGGGAGAACAAGGAACTTCGACTATGTTCACACTGTGGCTCAAAATTCGATTATCTGACATGCCCACAGATGAAACAGATACGATCGCACTGACCATATAGAAAGACATTGAAGGACATATAACGAGATTAATAGGCAAGTGAGGATACTTCGACAACATCAGTCTGCACACTGTATCTCTGTATTTTATCATCTCACATAGATACCTCTGGAGCATTTCAGTTCGCATCGATCATATGAGACGACATCAAAACGGGTATAACGCACACAACAGGCAGAACAAGAAACTTCGACTATATTTACACTGTAACTTTGCATTCTCGCATCCGACATGCCCACAGTTGAAGCAGATACGATCGCACCGGCCATATAGGACGACTTCAGAGGACATATAACGAGAACAATAGGCGAGTGAAGATACTTCGACAACATCAGTCTGCACACTGTATCTCTGTATTGTATCATCTCACATAATAATAATGATAATAATAATATACCTCTGGAGCATATGAGTTCGCAACTATCATATAAGACGGCATCGAAACATGTATAACGCACACAACAGGCAGAACAAGAAACTTCGACCCCGACTATGCTTACTCCGCATTCTAGTATCTGACATGTCTACAGCTATAGCAGATACGATCGCACTGACCATATAAGACGACTTCGAGGGGCATATAACGAGAACAATCGACAAGTAAAGATACTTCGACATCAGTCTGCACACTGTATCTCTGTATTGTAACATCTCTCATGAATACCTTTGTTGCATGGTATTTCGCAACGATTATATGAGACGACATCAAATCGGGTATAACGCACACAACGAGCAGAACAAAAAACTTCGACTTCGACTATGTATACACTGTAACTTTGCATTCTAGCATCTGACATAAATACAGTTATGGCAGATGCGATAGCACTGACCATATGAGACGACTTCGAAGGACTTATAACGAGAACAATAGACAAATAGAGATACTTCGACAACATCAGTCAGCACACTGTATATCTGTATTCTATCATCTCACATAGATACCTTCGGAGCATATCAGTTCGCAACAATCATTTAAGACGACATCGAAACAGAAATGATGCATGGAACAGGGAGAACAAGGAACTTCGACTATGTTTACACTGTGGCTCTAAATTCTATCATCTGACATGCCTACAGATGAAACAGATACGATCGCACTGACCATATAGTAATACTTCCAAGGACATATAACGAGATTAATAGGTGAGTGAGGATACTTCGACATCATCAGTCTGAAAACTGTATCTCTGTATTTTATCATCTCACATAGATACCTCTGGAGCATTTCAGTTTGCATCGATCATGTGAGACGACATCAAAACGGGTATAACGCATACAACAGGCAGAACAAGAAATTTCGACTATATTTACACTGTAACTTTGCATTCTCGCATCTGACATGCCTACAGTTGAAGCAGATACGATCGCACTGGCCATATTAGACGACTTCAGAGGACATATAACGAGAACAATAGGCGAGTGAAGATACTTCGACAACATCAGTCTGCACACTGTATCTCTGTATTGTATCATCTCACATAGATACCTCTGTAGCATATATGTTTGCAACGATCATATGAGACAACATCGAAGCAAGTATATCGCACACAACAGGCAGAACAATAAACTTCGACTCTGACTATGTTTACACTGTAACTTAGCATTTCACCATCTGACATGCTTGAAGCTGTAACAGATACGATCGCACTGACCAAATGAGACGACTCCGAAGGACATATAACGAGAACAATAGGCAAGTGAAGATAGTTCGACAACATCAGTCTGCACACTGTATCTCTGTATTATATCATATCACATAGATACCTCTGTAGCATATATGTTCGCAACGATCATATAAGACGACATCGAAGTGGGTATAACGCACACAACAGAAAGAACAAGAAACTTCGACTCCGACTATTTTCACACTGTAACTTCACATTCTAGAATCTGACATGAATATAACTATAGTAGAAACGATCGCACTGACCATATAAGATGATATCGAAGGACATATAACGAGTACAATAGGCTAGTGAAGATACTTCGAGATCATCAGTCTGCACACTGTATCTCTGTATTCTATCATGTCACATGGATACCTTTGGAGCATGGTAGTTTGCAACGATCATACGAGTTGACATCTAATCGGGTATAACGCACACAACAGGCAGAACAAGAAACTCTGACTTCGACTTTGTTTACTTAGTAACTTTGCATTCTAGCATCTAGAATGCCCATTCAAGAAGTATATATGACAGCTCATTATATGCGAGTGGAGAACTATACTTTTTCATATCCACCAAATTCGAATTACATACCACAAGAACAATATACAAGTGGAGATACTCCGACTACATCAGTCCGCATAGCGTATCTCTGTATTCTATCATCTCACATGGATACCTCTGGAGCATATGAGTTCGCAACTATTATATAAGACGACATCGAAGCGGGTATAACGCACACAACAGGCAGAACAAGAAACTTCGACCTCGACTATGCTTACACTGTAACTCCGCATTCTAGCATCTGACATGCCTACAGCAATAGCAGATACGATCGCACTGACCATATAAGGAGGCTTCGAGGAACATATAACGAGAACAATAGGCAAGTGAAGATAGTTCGACAACATCAGTCTGCACACTGTATATCTGTATTATATCATATCACATAGATACCTCTGTAGCATATATGTTCGCAACGATCAAATAAGACGACATCGAAGTGGGTATAACGCACACAACAGGAAGAACAAGAAACTTCGACTCCGACAATTTTCACACTGTAACTTCACATTCTAGAATCTGATATGAATATAACTATAGTAGAAACGATCGCACTGACCATATAAGATGACTTCGAAGGACATATAACGAGTACAATAGGCTAGTGAAGATACTTCGAGATCATCAGTCTGCACACTGTATCTCTGTATTCTAATATGTCACATGGATACCTTTGGAGCATGGTTGTTTGCAACGATCATACGAGTTGACATCTAATCGGGTATAACGCACACAACAGGCAGAACAAGAAACTCTAACTTCGACTATGTTTACTTAGTAACTTTGCATTCTAGCATCTAGAATGCCCATTCAAGAAGTATATATGACAGCTCATTATATGCGAGTGGAGAACTATACTTTTTCATATCCACCAAATTCGAATTACATACCACAAGAACAATATGCAAGTGGAGATACTCCGACTACATCAGTCCGCATAGCGTATCTCTGTATTCTATCATCTCACATGGATACCTCTGGAGCATATGAGTTCGCAACTATTATATAAGACGACATCGAAGCGGGTATAACGCACACAACAGGCAGAACGAGAAACTTCGACCTCGACTATGCTTACACTGTAACTCCGCATTCTAGCATCTGACATGCCTACAGCAATAGCAGATACGATCGCAATGACCATATAAGGAGGCTTCGAAGAACATATAAAGGGAACAATTGACAAGTGGAGATACTTCGACAACATCAGTCTGCACACTGTATCTCTGTATTCTATCATCTCACATAGATACCTCTGGAGCATATAAGTTCGCAACGATCATATGAGACGACATCGAAGCAGATATAACGCACACAACAGGCTATTCGACTATGTTTTCTTTGTTACTTTGCATCCTAGCATCCCAATGCCCATTCAAGAAGTATATATGACAGCTTATTATATGCGAGTGTAGTACTTTACTTTTTCATTACCACCAGAAACTTCGATTCTAACAATCAAAAGTCGGTAAATCGGCGTGTTCGCCAAAACTTCGAATTCATCAATCCTGATAATAAGTCGGTTATACATCTCATAGGTAGACATTGTCTAGTGTTTCCTGAATCAAAATAACGCTAACAACAGGGAGAGCAAAAAACTTCGACTTCGACTGTGTTTACACTGTAACTTCGCATTCCAACATTTAACATGCCTACAGTAATTGCAGATACGATCGCACTGACCATATAGGACGACTTCGGAGGATATACAACGAGAACAATAGGCAAGTAAAGATACTCCGACAACATCAGTTCGCATACCGTATCTCTGTATTCTGTCATCTCACATGGATACCTCTAGAGCATATGAGTTCGCAACTATTATATAAGACGACATCGAAGAGGGTATAACGCACACAACAGGCAGAACAAGAAACTTCGACCTCGACTATGCTTACACTGTAACTCCGCATTCTAGCATCTGACATGCCTACAGCAATAGCAGATACGATCGCACTGACCATATAAGACGACTTCGAGGGACATTTTACGAGAACAATTGACAAGTGAAGATACTTCGACATCATTCTGTACACTGTATCTCTGTATTGTAACAACTCACATGAATACCTTTGTAGCATGGTAGTTCGCAATGATCATTTAAGACGACATCTAAGCGGGTAAAACGCACACAACAGGCAGAACTAGAAACTTCGACTCCGACTATGTTCACACTGTAACTCCGAATTTTTGCATCTGACATGCCTACAGCAATAGCAGGTATGATCGCACTGATAATACGAGATGACTTCGAAGGACATATAACGAGAACAATAGGCTAGTGGAGATACTCCGACAACATCAGTTTGCCCGTATCTCTGTATGCTATCATCTCACATGGATACCTCTGGAGCATATGAGTTCGCAACTATTATATAAGACGCGGGTATAACGCACACAACAGACAGAACAAGAAACTTCGACTTCGACTATGCTTACACTGTTACTCCGCATTCTAGCATCTGACATGCCTACAGCTATAGCAGATGCGATCGCACTGACCATATGAGAAGACTTCGAGGGACATATAACGAGAACAAATGACAAGTGGAGATACTTCGACAACATCAGTCTGCACACTGTATCTCTGTATTTTATCATCTCACATAGATACCTCTGGAGCATATAAGTTCGCAACGATCATATGAGACGACATCGAAGAGGGTAAAACGCACACAACAGGCTATTCGACTATGTTCACTATGTAACTTTGCATTCTAGCATCTTAAATGCCCATTCAAGTAGTATATATATGACAGCTCATTATATGCCAGTTGAGTACTTTACTTTTTCATTACCACCAGATACTTCGATTCCAACAATCAAAAGTCGGTAGATCGGCGTGTTCGGCAAAACTTCGAATTCATCAATCTTGATAATAAGTTGGTTATAAATATCATAGGTAAACATTGTCTAGTGTTTCCTGAATCAAGATAATGCCTACAACAGGGAAAACAAGATACTTCGACTTCGACTATGTTTATACTTCAACTTCGCAATCTAGCATCTGACATGCCTACAGTAATTGCAGATACGATCGCACTGACCATATGGGACGACTTCGAAGGACATAAAACGAGAACAATAGGCAAGTGAAGATACTCAGACAACATCAGTCCGCACACCGTATCTCTGTATTCTATCATCTCACATAGATACCTGTGGAGCATATGAGATCGCAACTATTATATAAGACGACATCGTAGCATGTATAACGCACACAACAGGCAGAACAAGAAACTTCGATCCCGACTATGCTTACACTGTAACTCCGCATTCTAGCATCTGACATGCCTACAGCTATAGCAGATTCGATTGCACTGACCATATAAGACGACTTCGAGGGACATATAACGAGAACAATTGACAAGTAAAGATACTTCGACATCAGTCTGCACACTGTATCTCTGTAGTAGTAATACAAAGCGGATTGGTCGCCAGAGCCTCAATAAAATGCCGCTAGTTAGCGTTGGCGCTGGTGTCGCTGGTGTTGCGAAGTTCAAATTTGCAGATGGCGGCGGCGCTGATGGCGGTAAATTTGAAATTGTGAGGTTATGATATCTTAATCATGATGAATTTTTAAATAAATAAATTAAAAAAAGCTGTCACCGCCGGTGGGGGAAATTGAACCAGGGACCTTTGCATTATGAGGCAGCGTATATACGCACTGCGGTATTCCGACCTCCGTGATATTTCAATTATTTAAATGCTATTCAAACGGGATATCCATAGCTGGCGCGCGCGCGCGCTTATCTTTGCAACGGATCCATCGAGGTAGAGTGAAGCGAGAGATGCATTCCAGAGATAAGAAACTTCGAGTCGAAAATAATATCCATCGCAGGCGCGCGCGCGCTTATCTTTGCAACGGATCTATCGAGGTACAGTGAAGCGAGAGATGCATTCCAGAGATAAGAAACTTCGAGTTGAAAATAATATCCATCGCTGGCGCGCGCGCTTATCTTTGCAACGGATCTATCGAGGTAGAGAGTAAGGCGGCTCGAGCGCGCGGTGCTGCAACGTTGTCGGACGTATGTGTTTGGATGTTAATATTGTTACATTATTGTGTGTGGCAACGCTGTCTCGCTTCATGGCGTTCGAAGATCTAGCAAAGCGAGAGATCCCTTAGAATGATAAGCGCGCGCTCGTATACCCATTCCTCAAACTGTGACTTTAATGACAATAACAAGATTGAATTTTCATATACTGGGCGTTTGAGTTGATTGAGAATTGAAAAAAAATATATACAGAGTGTCCCACGGTTCGCGGTCCCATGTTTTAGCATGGAAGGAGTGTTTGAGTTGAAAGAAATATATACAGGGTGTTTGAGTTGATGAAGATTGAAAAAAAAATATATACAGGGCAGCCCATGGGGGTGAAAGAATATGAAAACGAAGATAAATAATCTATTTATTTAAGTAATCCTTTTCTACAAAAATGACATGCCTCTTGAGAAGATGGCGGTCCATCCCAGTGTGTGGTCCAATCGGGACGATTATAATGAACGAAGCATGGCAGTTTGATTTGTAGGTTAAAGTTGCTGCGATATTCTTGAGGAAGTTTGTGCCACACCCTTAATAGCCCATAAGGATCTGCATATTCAATGAGACATTCTACTGGAATGTACTGCAATTCTTGTTCAGTGAATTTCGTCAAAGTCAAAGCGGGAGATTTTATAAACTCCAATAGCACAGCTATTTCAGACTTCATGATTTTTCGAGCAGAGCTAAAATATTTCAGATGCTACTAGTCTCGCGTCAAGTTGTAGACTGATGAAATGAAAAAAAAACTAGTCACATTTTTCACAACATTTTATTCAAATCAGACATAACCTCATTTTTACAATAATATAGATATTCTCTGAGAGCGTTACTAGACATGCTATCACAAACATCACAAAATCCAGATATAAGCTCTTCCGCACCCAAATCAGTCAGGCTATTTCTAATCCAATTGGCTATAGTATTCAAAATGTTCTGATAATACATGGAAAAGTCCAATTTGTTTATTAGCGCAACTCGATGTGAAACAACACACGTTTCAGCACTCAAAATGTCTGCAACATCCTCTTCCACCAATTCGAATGTAATGTGGTATTTGGTGAGTGACAACATTTTGACACCATCGCAAACGAATTTGGTTATGGTGATATAGTCTCCGCAGGTGGTAACGGTAGGATCATATTCATCAATGAAACAGGGCAGGGGTGCTTCAAAAAAGTCTTGTTGTACCTTATACAGCGAATCGATGAAGGTGGCCCATTCATATGTGGAGAACGAAATTTTCGCTGGATGGAGGGGTTTCTTCAGGATGATGCTCGGACTAAACTGTCTAGCTGGACTAAGTCCGCACTGAATCATGTAGGTGGACAACTGGAACGATGAAGTCAGCAGGAGGTACGATTCGGCTTTCGCTGCTTGCTCAATCATGTCCAAATATGTATCAACGTCACCATAATAACCCATCATTGCCAATGAACTAGTACTACCGTTTTCGGAAAGCACTTCACTAGATGAATAACCAGAGTCTTCACTCATTGTTCTCGAACTGATGTGCTGAAAGTTTCAGTCCTCATTATTTATACCACCACTGCCAACACGTCACAACATCCGATAATGGTTGTTATTTGTCAGCGATCGACGTGAAAGGCCCCTCACATCCATTGAATTTGTGCTAGTTTTCCATATGATTACATTATAACTTGTTGGTGGAATCAATCCAGCTGTTGTGTGTATCATCGAATCCTAGCCATTTGACAAACACCTTTTTACCCCTCTTCCATAAAACTTTTTCCACTAGATAGATGTCAGGATTTATAGTTTTTTGCAATTCTTCAGGATAAAAAGCACCTTTGATCGGAGTACCATGCAAATCTTCCAAGATGTATGTAGTAGGTTTCGTAATACGAACTTTCACGATTTTAAATAGTTCAGTAGTCCAATTTGGTGTATAATTCTTTTCAAAAACATGTTTGGCTTTGCTTATTCTCACAATGTCACCAACGTCGAATTTTCTGGTTCCAGCAATTTTGATGTGATTGTACGTGGATTTTAAAATATCATGTTCGTTGGCTTTGGTGACGTCACTGGGCTTGCATCTAATCGTCGTATGTTTCGTGTTATTATAATTTTTCGTGATTTCAGGCAGGACATCTATCCAACGGTATGAGCCATTCAAACTGAAGAATTTGTACAGTTTTTCCTTCAATGTCCGTATAACACGTTCAGCAATGGCTGCCTTCATTATGGTGTACGTATGATAATGGTTGATGGAGAACTTTTTCATCAGACTTTGAAACTTTTCGTTGTAGAATTCGGTACCTTGATCGGTTTGCAAATTCTTGGGAATTCTGTTGTTAGCATGCGATAGAATATCAGCAAATGCACGAGCGATTTCAGCACCAGTTTTTGATTTTAGTGGTCTAGTCCATAGGTACTTGGAAAAACAATCAATCACGACCATTATCAGCTTGTGATCCTTATTAACAGAGGCATAAGGTCGCATTTCGGCTAGATCCATTTGCCATAAGTCATCCAAACCTTTGATGATAATGCGACGCCTTGGAAATTTTTTCCTAGCAGGTCTATGTAATTCATTGACGAGTTGGATTTTTTCTTTAGAATGTGACATATTGACTTCGTTGGATTAGGAGTTTATATGATGGGTTTCACACAGGGGGCTTCCTTTTTGGTGGCGGTGGTGTTGTCGTACATTTTGGAGTGATGGCAATCTTGGCCAGATCTTTTTTCATTTGATCAATGGCATCAGCAAGCTGGCGTTCTTTATCACGGCTGTGTTGTTGCTCAGCCTTCAAATCGTGCAAACTCTTCACAGTGTTGTCAATCTTATCGACAAGTTCTAGAATATTTTTCACATTCAAGTCGATGTCGCTTTTGAGTTTTGGTAGAGAGTTGTTGCGAAGCTGCTCCACATGTATGTTGATCTTGTGCACTATGCCAGACAACTGAACAAAGTTTGTATTGAACGTTGCCAGTTCCAGATCATGCACATCCACTCTCTTCCTTTCTTCGATTATTTCGTTGCTGAAGCCAGCAAGGTAATTTCGGATTTTTTCACCGTAATTATCGAAAGCAATCTTGAAATCTAACTTTATTTGCGATATAACTTCATCCACATATTGTTTGTTTGCAACATCAGCGACATCTGTTGGCAGTTTTACGTTACACATCTTCAAATGACCAACATCAATATCACCGGTTGGAGTATGTGAAAATCCAGATCTGACTGTCACCATCTGAGCTGAGCGTGGAAACGAACCACGTCCGAATTTGTCGAGACTCATTATGCTAATGACTAAAGTATTGTACGTTATCGATAATGATCGGCACTTTGCCTCGCCAATTAGCCCCGTCACTCATAGACATGCCATGGACGTGTCACGGAACTGTCAAGGAAGTGTCACGGAACTGTCAAGGAAGTGTCACGGAACTGTCACGGAAGTGTCGAGGAAGTGTCACGGAACTGTCACGGAAGTGTCAAGGAAGTGTCACGGAACTGTCACGGAAGTGTCAAGGAAGTGTCACGGGGAGGACACGGAAATGTCACTGAATCGTCACACATGTTTTATTATGCCTGCCTCTTCTAATTCGTTCAAGATGGCAACAATCTCGTTATCGTTTGATGTATTTCCGGCTTGCTGTGATGCAATGAGCAACTTCAATCTATCTACCAATTCGTTTGGATCATCCCAATACATGTATTCGATAGGTGCTGTGTTGTATGTCAACTTCAAACCACGACCACTGGAATTGGATCTGAACATTGGACGAATAATTTCTACGTATTTGAGTCTAGAGGAGGACTTCATACGTCCTGCAGAATTCAGATGAGCTTTGGTGAGCAAGAGTATTTGCTTGTATGGGTTCATATCATCTTTGGCAAAGGATGGATCATTATAGAAGAGTAATTGATAGAGGCCTGGGGTGCCACGGAACCGAAAGTCATCAAGAAGTATATCTCCAGTTCTTCGATGGAAATTCATTTCTTTTCCGTTGAGGGACCATTTCGATGTTACTGGAACATATTTGGGACCATAAACCGTATCGATATTTTCATCATTTGTCCAGTATTCAGTCAGATATTTTTGAGCCATCGCAGGATACTGATCAACGTAATCATGTATTGCAGCCGGTGAGATATTTTCACTATCTACAAAAAGTTCATCATCAGCATCGTCATAACCATCCTCATCATCATCTTCAGTATGCCCAGCATTATCAGCCACATCCATCATAGGTATGAAATTAGTTTGATTCAAATCCGATTGCTCCCTCTCAACCTCCCCATCCTCTTCCTCCTTCTTCTCCTTCTTCTTCTCCTTCTTCAACCCCAACGACTTTGCTCTGCTTCGCTTGATGTTTGAAAGTGTTCCATCGAGTTTTTCTTCTATGACCTTGGACGCGGAGGCAATTTGTTTCAAAGGTGATGTCAGTGGTTGGAATATTTTCTGTAACGCATCATCATCCTCAGACTTGCCCAATTTTAGTGCTAAATATTTTCTTCTGATTGATTTCGATAGTTCGTTGATTTTTTTCTTGCGCAGCGCATCAGCAACATCATCATGCATCTTGGTTGACGTCATCTTGATGAATGGTCCAGAGATCACAGTCTTATGAACTTATCGAAACCATTTCTATATCTGCCAGCATTCATATCGAAAGTTTTTGCAATCACCATCGCACCATATTGGTTGGAATTCCAACACTCTGAGCACAATGCTTTAAATTGATCGAATGACATGTCTGGTGAGACATGCTCGTCGAACACATGCTTCAAATTCATTTCATCCTGTCGAAATAACACCAACAGGTTACTGTTGTCTCGCACCAGCTGCTTCGGTATCTTAGAAAAAGTCTGGCATAGGTATGCTACGTCAATATCCTTGTGTCTACACATTGAAAAATATTCTCGAATTTTTTGCTGCTTGTCGCATGATACATCATCAAAAATGAATATCGAATGATTTTTCGCTTCTGATGGACTGATGACATCATCATTTTCTTTAAAGGGAAAATACCCAACACCTTTCACTGAATCCAACACTTGTTGCAGCAATTGATATTTCGGTTGGTACAACGACTTTGAATACACGTAAACGTTCTTGAATTTCGCGCCATTTGGATTGAACAGCAGGGAAAGCATCGCATTGGTCTTTCCACATCCGCTTGGTCCGCAGAAGATTGCTCTGAACGAATGGGGAAGCAGTTTCCCATGTTTACTATTTACTGGTGGTTTGGTTGACAAAATTTCATCCAAATTCACAATGGGTAACATCCGTTCTTGTTGAATGATCTTCATCATGTGATGATATATTTTTCATTTCATTAGGTATATGCAGAGTTGTCGAACTTCCTACACATCAGTCTTCATGTTGCTCTACCACGGAGAGGGTGTGCTTAATTCTCTGATCGATAAACTTCCCATCGAATTACACATTCCAGGCTACAGATTTTGTGGTCCAGGTACCAAACTCGATAAAAGACTTGCAAGAGGAGACACCGGTATCAATCCGTTGGACGACGCGTGTCGAGAACACGATATCGCCTATTCACAAAATTCCTCAATAGAAGACAGACACAAAGCTGATTGGATATTGGAAAATAGAGCGTGGGAGAGAGTCAAGTCGAAGAACGCTAAATTCAAAGAGAAGGCTGCTGCTTGGCTTGTCACCACCGGAATGAAGGTCAAACGAAAACTTGGCATGGGTCTTGTATCACAGCAATCCCTATCCAACATTATCAAATTCATAAAAAATGTACTATCAAAGTCAGATGGTGGTGGTAGTACAACATCAGGAAGTGGTCTGAATAAATCTGCATTGAAAGCACTCCATGCAGCCAGAATGGCAGTCAAGAGGGCTGGCGGTAAAAAAAGAATCAGAGTACCAAGAATCATACCTCTTCCACACAGTGGCGGTATACTACCATTGATACCAATCTTTGCCGCCTTGGGAGCCCTAGGATCTCTAGCTGGAGGAGCCGGAGCAGTCGCAAAGACAGTCATTGATGCGAAAAATGCAAAGAAAAAGCTCGAAGAAGATCAAAGACATAATAAAGCAATGGAGGCTATCGGCAAGCAGGGTTCCGGCCTATTTCTACGCAAAACATCGAGAGGATTCGGACTGTACTTGAAGAAACAATCAAAAAACTCAAAAAACTTCTAGACAAGCTACCCAATAAATCAATGTACGATAAAGATGTGATAAAGTATGCCAAACAGCTGAAAATACCGTATTTTCGAGGTGTTTTTATGCGGGACACTCTACCTTCCACCGGTCCATGGCATCGCGAGTGTGCTGTATTGAATTTGGATACCTCCAATCATGCGGGCACTCATTGGGTGGCTTACATAAAAAATGATGAAAAAGCCTTATATTTCGATAGTTATGGCAATCTGAAACCGCCCAGAGACTTAGCGCAATATTTGGGTGCCAGCACGAAAATCTTGTACAATAACAATCAATACCAGAATTTCAATCAAAGTAATTGTGGACGTCTATGTTTAGAATTCCTTTTTAATGAGACCAAGTAACTCGGTCATTGTGCATCAGTCATGTCTCTGATTGTGACGTTGAAAGGTCGTACATCTACGCTCTCCATAGACTTTTTGACACCACTCCAACTCGATCCAGACTCTGATTACGGACTAGCATTGTTGGGATTCCATTCATACAACAGTATACCGAATATCGACAAAGGATCAAAGTTTTATCTGCAAGATAAGACCAAGGCGGGAAAGATCATCGATATTCCCGAAGGTTCATACGATATTGTGGACATTGAGAAATTCATACGCAAAGAATTGGGCATCTCAAGTGCAAAGAACGTTGATGATATATTCTCGTTGAAGCCCAACAATAATACACTAAAGTGTGAGATTTCGAGCAAACAGTTTGCCATTGATTTTCGCCCGAAGGATAGCATAGCTCAAGTCTTGGGATTTTCAAATAGATTGTTGAACGCACAACAAGTCCACACTTCCGATTTGCCGGTCAGCATAACCAAAGTGAGAACCATTCACATTGATAGCAACGTTACTGCTGGAGCTCTCTACAACGACAGACCATCACATACGATCTACGAGTTTGCAGTTGCAGTCGATCCTGGTTACGCCATAGACGGGACTCCCAGAAATCTAATCTATCTACCTATAGTCAGCAGGCGGGAATTGCCCAACATTACACTCCAGATTCTAGACCAAGATTTCAGGCAGGTGAATTTTAGAGGTGAAGAAATCATAATAAGATTGGAATTGAAGAAACTCGCAAGATGGTACTAGTGTTTGATTACTCCTATAAATCAGATAATATACCATCATCAGCAACATCATCAGCACCAGTTCTCTCGACACCGTACACCAAAGCAGTCGTGTCTTCGAAGAGCAGCAGCAACAGAAAAACATTGACATTATCCAGTGTGCTGTTTCTGAAATCACTCAAAGACTACAATGTTGTTAGCACCCGTGTTCGACGTTTTCCGCAAACCCAGATTCGACGAAAGCATCACTAAAGTGGAATGGCGTACCTATTATCCATATGTGAAATCATTCGAGAACAATGATGTCATCGATATAACGGTTAATCAAGCAGATTCGTGGTTGGCCATGTTTGAAGGCATCATTACCATCAAGGGTAAATTGAAGGTGACCGGTGGTGGTACTGGTACATTAACCCACAATGCTGGAGCTTATCTCTTTGATTCCTGCACCTATGAATTATGTAATAAAGAATTGGACACTGTCAGATATCCTGGAATAACGAGTACTGTGCGAGGATACTTGTGTTATACGCCTGAAGACTCACGTCATCTAGCCATAGCAGGCAGGAACTATCCCAATGCTCCGATCCTCAACACCGATAATACGTTTAGCATGAACATTCCACTGAAACATTTGTTTTCCATCTTCAATGATCATCAAGTGGCAACGTGGGGCAAGCAGTCAATCCGTTTAGTGAGAGCTCGCAATGATGCCAACAGTGTGAAGGTTGTCGAGAGAGCGAATACTGCTTTGCCAGGATCTCCTCAGACTCAAAGTATTGCTAAAATAACGATAGAAAGCATTAATTTGAAAGTGCCACATCTCACACCCAACGATGACATAAAGTTGCAGTTGTTGACACGTATCAAAGCAGATGAGTCTATGATGATACCGTTTCGCCGATGGGAATTGCACGAGCTACCAGCACTCACACAAGGATCTACCATAGAAATCTGGTCCGTCAAGACATGTTCTGCATTGGACAGTCCAAGATATGTTATAGTATTTTTCCAAACGAAAAAAGCCGATAATTTGCATGAAGACGTCACCTTGTTCGATAATGCCAACATCAAATCCATACGATTGGCTCTGAATAGCGACTATAATCCGCAAGAACGAATGCTATTGGACTTTTCCCGAGACCAATATGCTGACGCTCACTTCAACTATACAGAGTTCAACAAGAGCTACCATAACTGTCAAGAAAAGCGCTCTCTAGTAAACTTTGCCGAATTCAAATCCCGACCAATGTTTGTTATCGATTGCTCGAGGCGCCATCTGGGTCTAAAGTCGTCCACAGTTGACATAAAGTTGGACATTGAAGCGACTACAGGCTTCCCTCCCGACACCAAAGCCTATTGCATCATCATTCACGATCAAATCATGGAACATCTCCCACTCAGCGAAATTGTTCGAAATATTGCCTAGGTGGGTGTTGCTGCATCAGTCAGACGTCAGTTTGCTTCGATGAGTCATGGAGATCGCACTGGTTGACATTCAAGGGTTCATGGTTGATGGCGAATTCATTCCAAAGGAAATGACCATTCGCATTGTAGAATTTTCGAGTTTGAGCAGAGAAGATAAAAAGATGGCAAATCATGTGGAGCGTTACGTTCATGGTTTGAAATATTCCAGTGGTTATGTGGATTTAAATGAGTTGGATCAAATACTACGAGATAACCTGCAGCAAACAAATATCATCTACGTTAGAGGACACCAAAAGATTCAGTTCTTGCAGCGAAAATGTGCAGAGTTGGAGATGACCAATCACATTGTGAATTTAGAAGATTTTGACAATTCTTGGTGGCAACCAATAACGTTTCAACAATCCATTCCACCTTGCATGCATCATTTCCATGGAGGAAGGTTCCAGTGCAGTCTCCACAATGTCGATACTTTATATAATTGGTTATGTAATTTATTGCCAAAATAAAAAACTATATATCGTAATTTCAGAGTTTTTATTCATCACATCCCTTATTTCTCAGTATAATGAAAATAACATGTGAGATTGAAATGAGTAAACATATTAGTGTACAACAAAGTGTCAAAATTGCAATGATATTGACCGAATCTTGATCATCATCTAATTTTGCGGGGGATTTCTTCAATGTAAATGTCTGCCAGTCCCCAGTTTCACCGTCACTGCCATCAGAAAACGATAATTTCAATTTGTAGTCGATGGTGGTCCCATTGACTCGAGGCATGTCGATTGAATATACAGGTAGTTTGTTATCATTGGCATACATTCTACTCATCATCTTCCAATCACACTGTTGTGTACGATTCACATCAAAACATACGGCTGCATTCCTCGTATTGTACGGTATGTTTGTGTAGAAGACATTGTTGCTCAGAGCTGTCAATAGAATGAAGCTTGCTTTCAGTATCGCCATCTAGCTGTGTTGGTTGGATTCTTCTCGATGTAGGTACAGCTGTGCGTCTCGGTTCTGTGAACACCTTGTCCCAAACACTCAATTGCTCGAAATCTTTGAACAAACAAACTTTCTGCTCATACAATTGGATGTCTGCACTGAGCTTTCTAACTTTCAACCCAAATTCTTCTAGTGCACGTCTGTATTCGTCAGAAGACATGATACAACTGTTTTTTACATCCATACCTTCAACTAATATCCATCCAATCTCTCTCTCTCTCTCTTCTTCTCACTTTTTTACCTTCTCACTCTCTCTTACACTCACTACCCATCCCAATGATACACAGAAAATTTCAGAGATTTCGCATTTGGAGATCTTGGAAACACTTCCTATGATGAACTTAGTCGTTTTGTTCAGATGTTTTCTAAGAATTAGTGAGTGTGGCATCGCTCACCATGTGCATGCCCTAATAACACAATAACATCAGTAAGACGTCGTAGAACCATCCATATGGGATGATAGGAACAACTCTGAAAAATCCCTATTTTCCTTGGGACATTCTTGTCAGCATTTGCGATGTCTTATAAACATCCCATCAGAATGTTTGTGGGATGATACGGGATGTACCAGAGACATTCATGGTACTTGATATGGAACATCTTGAAGAAACTTTTAGGATGTTTTTTATTTGATGACAGTGATGGATGACACGGTATGAATTATTTTCATTCTGAAATCCTGAGAATGACCGACCTATTTGCAGATATAAGGTAACAATTCGAATCCGAAAATATATAAGTTCGGTGCAGTGCAATAACCAATGGAAGATGATAACAGTTGTTTGAGGCTCATATTTATTTGTTGGCGATCGGCCGACGGCTGTTAGTAACTCTTAGCAACGTAGTTGTACCGCCATCTATCGGCTGGTATAACAAATAAATTCAGCAATGAATATGCTGAAGAGATATATTTAAATTTTGTCGTTTATTACATGGTTCATGAAGTTAAGCAGGTTCTTTGGTAATCTTATTGAGGAATATTTAGTATAATCATTCCAATTTGTTATCGATGAAATTAGCCGCCGGCTTTGGTATAGGAATAAGTACGAATACAGTTTTGATTGAATTTTAGGTGTTTTTTCCTAGGAGAACACCCTATTCAATTATCAGCCCAATGTATTCTAGTTAAGTACCTATGATATAAATTGATTTTTCTACAAAAATTGCCACATAAACATACACCATGTTCCAATATCGAATTTCATGAAATGACAGACTATTAGTTGTGAGAAAATCAGCAAGCTGAAGAGTTTTGCTGTAGTCATAGAAAACGCGTAGTATATAACTCACACAGAATGCTCGTATGATTTAACTTATGCAGCATACTTGAGTGCTTTCATTCACTCTGCACGATAAAAGACAAGTGTCCGACTACTGGCAAAGAAGAACACAACTTGTTGCTTCTTTTTGGCTTATTGATAATATGATCTATTGAGCATTTCTTTCATGCATCACATAATATGATTCTTTTGTAAAACTCAGTCCACTGTCCGACTATACTGACTGATTCACCCTATACATTGAGAGGCTTATCTTCATGTGTGCATATTATATTCAAGCATTGTTATGCATTTTATCTGCCACTGAATCCGCCGAATATTTCAAAATCTGATACTCTTACAATAGATGAGCTATAGACAACAATTAACGAGTTGGTATAAAAGACATACACGGGTTCTCTTATCGTCTTTTCACGAAATCAACGAACTACCGAAATCAAACAGCTGTTCAAGTTGGAGCGTTCAAACAGGATGCCGTTATCTTGGTTGTTCTATATTTGGCGTATACAGAAAATCATATTCTTTCAAAGCCTAGAAAGATGATCAAATCAGCTGAGTTATAGACTAAAATTAACGGATAATAAAGAAAATAATCCTATTATTATTGATTCTCTTATCGTTCCATATGAGATACAAGGAACTATCGAAATCACACAAAAAACAGCTGTTCAAGCTGAAACAAGAGCTGTTTTTAGTCCTAGACCTGATATTCAATATCTCACACTAAAAAATATTTCTGCTATACAGGGCGGGTCAGCAAGAAATGTCGCTACCCTCGTTTTTCATTTTTGTGACTCTTAGAGTGATTATCATCGTAAAAATGCCAGTCGACCAAAGACAGTCAGCAAGTCAACCAAGTTTATGATTTCATCACACTACCTACCAGTCATTATACAGGGTTTTTAAATATATATTTTTGTATGCCAAGTTGAGTAGTCATTGTGAGTCTACTCGCCTAGCAGGTGTTGAATAAAAAACGGATAATTTTGACATCATTTATTTCTTAGATATTATACCAACATTTTCAAGTTCAGTAAGAATTAAGGCGATCTCGTTGTTGTTTTCATCTGATTCCATTAAATATCTCAGTCTATCCACCAAGATATTCGAATCTGTCCATTCATCTAAAATATTGTACTCCTCATTCCCAATACTGGCTTCAGGCTCCACGCTCGACTTTGGACGTTTAGGTTTGGTCTTATTTTTGAAGAGGGGTCTGATAATTTTATCAAATTTCTCCTTATCAGCTTGTCCTCGTAATCGCCCTGATCGATCTCTATGAATAGAGCTGATTTCTAGCATCTGTTTATACATCTGGTGATCCAGAGGCGTGTAATTTCGAGGGTTCTTGGAAAATAATAATTCCAGAAGACCCAGAGTACTTTTAAAATCGACATTATCTACGCCTATGTATTGGTCCTCAAAGCGTAGATTCTTATGTCCATGTGTCCATCTGCCGTCAACATATTTCAGTCCATAAGCATTATCATAATCTGCACAGTGATATTTATCTAATGCTTGCTCTGATGAATGTGGTTTAGACTCCATGATGTGAACGCTATGGTGTCTGATATACAGCTGAAGACTTTTGAATACATCTGAAGACATCTGAATACCTCTGAAGACCTCTGAATACCTCTGAAGACTTCTGAATACCTCTGAAGGTGTGATCTGAAGACCTCTGAAGACATCTGAAGACATCTGAAGACATCTGAATGCGTGATCTGAAGACCTCTGAATACCTCTGAATACTTCTATAGGTGTGATCTGAAGACTTCTGAATCCATTAACTGCCATCCGCTAATCAGCTAGGTTATTCGAATTGGTGGCGTCCACTCTATGGGCATTCCTCATATGGTGGTATAGATTAGTTTTATTCAAGAATTTCCCGCATTTCTCGACACACAATGCTTGGTGTCGATTATAGCGAAATTTTCACTCTTTAAAACTCTCCCACGTTCTATTGATATTGAAAGCAATCCACTCTCCAGTATTGAGACACTCTGTTATAAATCTGAAATATCTGTGCTCTTAGAGTTCCTGAAATCTCCTGCTACCACTCTGCTAAAATTCACCGAACAAGAATTGCACTATATTCTAGTAGAGTGTATCATTGAACATGCAGATTCCTGTGACCTATTAAGGGTGTGGCACAAACTTCCTCAAGAATATCGCAGCAACTTTAACCTACAAATCAAACTGCCATGCTTCGTTCATTATAATCGTCCCGATTGGACCACACACTGGGATGGACCACCATCTTTTCAAGAGGCATGTCATTTTTGTAGAAAAGGATTACTTAAATAAATAGATTATTTATCTTCGTTTTCGTATTCTTTCACCCCCATGGGCTGCCCTGTATATATTTTTTTTCAATCTTCATCAACTCAAACACCCTGTATATATTTCTTTCAACTCAAACACTCCTTCCATGCTAAAACATGGGACCGCGAACCGTGGGACACTCTGTATATATTTTTTTTCAATTCTCAATCAACTCAAACGCCCCGTATATGAAAATTCAATCTTGTTATTGTCATTAAAATCACAGTTTGAGGAATGGGTATACGAGCGCGCGCTTATCATTCTAAGGGATCTCTCGCTTTGCTGGATCTTCGAACGCCATGAAGCGAGACAGCGTTGCCACACACAATAATGTAACAATATTAACATCCAAACACATACGTCCGACAACGTTGCAGCGCCGAGCGCTCGAGCCTTACTCTACCTCGATAGATCCGTTGCAAAGATAAGCGCGCGCCAGCGATGATTATTATTTTCGACTCGAAGTTTCTTATCTCTGGAATGCATATCTCGCTTCACTCTACCTCGATAGATCCGTTGCAAAGATAAGCGCGCGCCTGCGATGGATATTATTTTCGACTCGAAGTTTCTTATCTCTGGAATGCATCTCTCGCTTCACTCTACCTCGATGGATCCGTTGCAAAGATAAGCGCGCGCCAGCAATGGATATTCCGTTTGAATAGCATTTAAATAATTGAAATATCACGGAGGTCGGAATACCACAGTGCGTATATACGCTGCCTCATAATGCAAAGGTCCCTGGTTCAATTTCCCCCACCGGCGGTGACAGCTTTTTTTAATTTATTTATTTATTTAAAAATTCATCATGATGATGACATAACCTCACAATTCCAAATTTACCGCCATCAGCGCCGCCGCCATCTGCAAATTTGAACTTCGCAACACCAGCGACACCAGCGCCAACGCTAACTAGCGGCATTTTATTGCGGCTCTGGCTATCAACCGGCTTTGTATTACTACTATGAAGCCTTATAGTCTAGAGACTCCCTAGACAGCCTTGCTATGTTCGCACGACTGGCGAGAGACATGGGTGGTCTCTGATTTCGTTAACGGTCGGCTCGTCGGATTTCCTGTCAGGTTCTTGTCAACAGTGTCAGTTGACATCAGACAGGGTGTCCAACTTAATCGTGGTTTCAGGAAGGAATTCCCCAGAGATACGGTGAGAAGGTGGGGAAAAAAAGGGGGCCCTCTCTTTTTTTGCTGATGTCCATGTGGAAGCTAGCTATCGCGATTTTGCGAATTTTTGCCTTCAAATTTGGTTGGATTCGAAAAAAGTATTCATTCAATCTGAGTCATCAATTAGTACAGATTATCACTCCAATGGTGGATTTATATGATTGTGACAATCCAATCAGTTCATCTTGAGGAAGCTTCTTTGAAGCCACACTGCGAGGCCACCCTTCATCCAGGTATGTAACTTTCTTAGTCTGCACCCCCTTTCACCAATAAAAGTTGTAGTAGGGACCAACTGAGTTCTTGGCCATTCTAGGGCCTCTTCTTCCTCTTGTACCCCTTCTGGTACACCTCCTGTCCTGGTCATTGCTAGACAAGGAATAGATCAGACTATCCAGTATACAGGCCCAGGACATCTGTAGTTGGGACTTGATTTCTACCCATAATATTTGGACCACGAAATGTTCCACCCTGCTATGCGTTCCCAGGTTTCCCCATCTGGAACAGTCTACTGGAGGACTGGATTATAGCGTACTGTCTCACCAGAGAAGTACCAGCAGATAAGACATCATTTTCCTTTATCAAAATCACCTGCATGATACATTAATGGATCTCTTAGAGTATGCTTCATGCTTGTGCTTGTGTGTAGTATTTACCTGAAAGTAGTATGTAGTAGAATCATTGCTCGAAGATATAGCTATTGTCATGATACTCACGCTTTGCGGTATGATTAGCATTATAATGGTAGCAGTGAAATCCAAACAAGCTTGTCAGTAAAGTGATACTTATGTGCCTCAGTCTGAGAGCCTCCTTCATGCGATTTGGTATACCAAAGTCCATGGATTTCATCTGTCAGTTGAAGGTATCTGATTGAATCATTCATTTGACAATACAGGTAGTTGAATTATAATATAATAACACTTTATTTCATAACAAACATTCATAGTTCAGGACCTTACACAAAACCTCAAACCTCACATAACTTATGCATAACTTCTTCATTTTTTTTGTTTGTATGTTAGGGGATTATCAAGGCCTTAGAACTTCGCTATATTATCATATTGTCATTCATAATGGTAGGCAGACCTCAATAGGTATAATATTAAGTATAATTTGTGATTATTTGACTGTGACACCTTGCAGAGAGCAAATACCTGAATATATTCTGAGTAATAAGTTCGAACCTTGGTTTGGTATCTTTTTAAACCCACTCCCCCTTTACTGAGCTACCATAAATTGATGGAATATCAATAGTTGCTGCCCCCTTTGGTTGATTATATTCCAGTGAAGTGGTACTTACGACCCTAGTTTCGACTCTCAACGAAAGGGGGTGACAAATTGGCGCCCAAACGTGTTCAATTAAGTATTGTACAGGGTGTTTTGCTTTCTGTATAGGTGTAAATAAAAGCAATGATTCTACCCCAATTAAAATTAGGATATCAAGTTTTTTGTCATCACTTCAATTGCATTTTGGGCAACTCTCGAGATCTTCCATCCTATGTCTCAAGGGCATAGTATTTTTTGTGATTTTTCGGTAATTGGTCAAATACTGGATTAATCAGTTGCACAGTTCGTGAGTTTAATGTTCAAAACTAGATATACATGTTGCGAAATTCGACCGACAACGCTTGACAGGTGATAGCTTTCGTGATTTCATAATCACTGAGATAGGGACATACGGTCCTCAAGTGTCCAGTTCTAGAGATACAGGGCGTTGAAGTTGAGAAATAATAATACTTTTTTCGCAATATTGTTTTAATGAATAATTCACATTCAAATTCGGTATATGGTTCCATCTTTCAATGGTTCATTGTCTGACAAGAGAGACATTCCAAGAATTTCATTCAGAGGTGCACTACAGGGGGTTGTGATAACTTTTCCTCCCATATTTTCCACGCCACTGATGAAATTCCGATTATTTCCAATTTCTCGAATCAATTGTTCAATAATGTTGAAAAATTGCATCACCTTCAATTGAGCTAAAATGAACAGTTCTAGAGATATTTGATCCAAAATAGAAGTTTACATAGTAATTTTTCATCTTCTCCAGTAGTAGAAAATTACAAAAATATTTATTTTCTCTTCATGCGTGGAATAACTATTTCTGTTCAGCTACAGAATGAGATCTGAATAGTATCTAATCTACTCAACACCAGAACAATATTTTTGTAATTTTCTACTACTGAATAAAATGATGAAATATTACTATGTAATCTCCTATTTTGAGTCGAACATCTCGAAAACTATACATTTTAGCTCAGTTGAAGGTGATGCATTTTTTGAACAAAATTGAACAATGAATTCGAGGAATTGGAAATAATCGAAATTTCATCAGTGGCGTAGAAAATATTGGAGGAAAAGTCACCACAACCCCCTGTAGGGCACCACTGGATGAAATGTCAGAAATGGCTTTCTCGTCAAAAAAATACTTATACAAATATCAAACCATATACCGAATTTGAGAGTATTGTATTCAATCATTCTTGAGATATTGCGAAACAACTATTTTCATTTCTTAACTTTAACGCCCTGTATCTCGAGAACTGAACAATGGAAGACCGAATGTCCAATCCCAGTGATTATGAAATCACGAGGGCTATCACTTGTCGATCGTTGTCGGTCAAATTTCGCAACACCCTGTATAATCTGACAACAGGTCGAATGATTATTAATCATATAAGGGTACATTATTATTTTGGACTATAAATTATAAGATATACAAGGTGTCCAGGAAGTTGGTGGTCATCCTGATATATTTATATATATATTATAGTATATATTTATAGAAATACAGGCAGTGGTAATTCCAGAACGATTCTTCAGGACTAAATAAGTACCTACTTTTGATGTTCAGGCATTTACAGGGTGATCCTCTTCAATAAGTAATTCTGAAAAACATCAAAAACTCATATTTTAGGGGCTACTTTGAAATATTTCCTTACAGGGTGATCCTCTTGAGTGAGTAATTCTGAATAACATCGAAACTTCATACTTCGGGGGCTACTTTGAAATATTTACATACAGGGTGATCCCATAATTTTTTTTCCTGTGATTGAATTTAGAGTGGTCACTTGAATTTTCATTTTCTATGCATATTCAGGAAGAACTTGGGTGGCCAACTGAGACTCCAGAGTTCGATTTCTCTGTTGTCTTGAGAGATACAAGAAAAATTCATGGATCAAAATTGCAGCAATAACCGAGCTTCACATTTCAAAATTTTTTTGAAATACACAGGGTGTTCCGTAAGGTCACAGCACATCAAAGCTATGTTTTTTTCATCGGAACACCCTATATTTCATTTCATTTTTGAATTCTCCCTGAAGATCTGATTTCAACGACCCATCATACTTAGGGTCTAGCAGTGCAAGTTACTGACATATGGAGTGTGCAAAATCGAGATTTTCCAAGTTCAGAATTTTTTTCTGTCGAAACTGTTCATTATTCGTCAAAACGGTTTACATGTCCCTATCTCAACTTTTCACTCACTATCAATTGGTTTTCAACTGACATTTAATTGAAACAAATTATAAATTAAGATTTTTTGACCACCTTGTATCAATTCCAATTGAACACCAATTGATAGAGAGTGAAAAGTTGAGATAGGGACATGTAAACCGTTTTGACGAATAATGAACAGTTTCGACAGAAAAAAATTCTGAACTTGGAAAATCTCGATTTTGCACACCCTATATATCAGTAACTTTCACTGCTAGACCCTAAGTATGATGGGTCGTTGAAATCAGATCTTCAGGGAGAATTCAAAAATGAAATAAAATATAGGGTGTTCCAATGAAAAAAACATAGCTTTGATGTGCTGTGACCTTACGGAACACTCTGTGTATTTCAAAAAAATTTTGAAATGTGAAGCTCGATTATTACTTTAATTTTGATACATGAATTTTTTTTGTATCTCTCAAGACAACAGAGAAATCGAACTCTGGAGTCTTAGTTGGCCACCCTGTACAGGGTGAAGCCTCGAGGTAACGTTTCATCTTAGATCACACGGGCCTACTGGGTGTTCCCCCATTTTTTTTCCGGTTGAATACGGTGTGTTTTATCTAACACCAATTCTGAACCGATAAGGGTATAGTCTAGGTCATATTTTGTTTTTTTTTATTAATACACAAGAGTGGTAGGTATAGAGGTCTTATTGATTAAGCAATGATCCATATTAATTGGATAAAGGTTATTAATTGAAGTTAGACACTCTCGATTTTTTTGTTTATATACAGGGTGGTCAAGTGTTGTGGTTACACTGGCCTGGGTTGGTTGGGAGCTTTCGGGATCTTCGGTCCTCCTTTTAGGAAAGGGGAGGGTGTGTGTGGTTTTGACACACAATCCATATTGCCTTTCCCAAATATTATATTTCCTTCCCCAAATATAATTTTCGTTATAAAAAAAGAAGAAGAAACATTTCTTTTACGGATATGGAGGCGAACAGGCTGCTCGGCGATGAGGTGGAGCATGCACTCTTTATTAGAAAACTTACAATTTTGAGAACGGTGGCCGAAAACAGATCAACATTACGCGGTGCACTACGATGCGAACGACAAGGGTTAGGTACGGCAATCCGAACAGAGGCGCACCTTTCACCAGCTAATGAATAATAAGAAGTTTGTAGCAGGAAACTTGCGGATTTAGATGCGGATATTCGGAATTTTGATAGAGAAAATCGGTTAAATGAATTCGAAAGAATTTCTTTCCGCTTTGTCATATTAACCAACGACCTAGGAGAAATTCGGTTCGTGATGGAGCTCACGAAGAAATTTATCGTGTTTTGGTTAGTCAATGCTTACGTTTAATTGATGAGGTAATGACTCTCAATGAAGACTTGGTAGCTAGGCAAGAATCAATGAAAAACAATGGGCGCGAGCAATCAATTTTGGATCGCAAAAATATTGTAGAGGGATACGGAGAACCCCCTAATTCCGGAAGTCATTGAGGCAGGAGCAACGCAGGCTGATACTAAAACTCGAGAGGACGTCCGTCTATCATCTGCTGCTGGCACTGCCACTACATCGAATCTTCCTTCTCGGAATAACAGTCGGTTGCTGATAGATTTTGACAACAACATCGGTAGGGAATCACCTGGTGATAGACGAAATAGAATTCCGAGCGAAAATATTAGGGGCTATACGGAAAATATTGATCAAGTCAGATTAGACCCACCTGATCGAGCAGTGAGGTTTGATACTGATGGATACTTAGGCAATCGGTATCATTTGCCATCCAGATCTCGACCTGAAGCGACCTTCAACTCCACTCAAGACTTGGGTACGCGTCTTGCAAATTTGCATTTATCTCCTCTGCGCAATAATAATTATTAATTCGAGCTTTACCTCTATATTTCAAGATGGAGGTTACAGTTCGATGGAGAAAGTAGCGTTACCAACTTCTTGAAGCGGTTGGAAGAGTTACGATTGTCTAGAGGGGTGAGTAAGGATCGGCTACTGCGGTCAGCAGCCGAGTTATTTTCGGAAGACGCGCTAAAGTGGTATAGGACTCGACATTTCGACTCTTGGGAGCATCTTGTCCAAGAGCTTAAAACAGATTTCCTCCCCTATGATTATGAAAATGACTTGTGGGAAGAAATACGCCGTCGAACACAGGGGGCCAAAGAAAAGTTTATCACCTATGTCTCTGCCATGGAAAATCTCTTCTCAAAATTAGGTTCTTCCAAACCAGAGGAAGAAACGAGGCTTAAGATGATAAGGAGAAATCTGCTAACTTACATACAGTCTCAACTCTCGCTCCATTCAGCCGACTCTATTTCTGAACTACTGCGTTTAGCCAGAGCCTTAGAAGAAACTGCTCTGCGGAATCGAAGTTATTGCCCTCCTTCTACAAACTATCGTCAACTTCTCGAGCCATAACTGGCGTACCTTAAACCAGCTAGTGGTTCAAATGGGTCGGGCATCAACGTCGCCGAACTTCATCCACCTTCGACTCACGCGGGAACCGAAACTAGTACCTTAGTAAACGCCACTGAGTCTGGGATAGCTACTGCTAGTGCCCAATCCTCACCTGTTCTCTGTTGGAACTGTAGAGAGACTGGGCATCGATTCAAAAAGTGTTCAAAACCGCGCCGTATTTTTTGCTTCAAGTGTGGTGAAGCAGATGTCACGGTGCACAACTGTTCGGATTGCCGTCAAAAAAACTCTGTGAAGAGACAGCATTAGGTCGGATGCAACCCTCCTCCACCGATACGACCACCCCAACAACTATGACAATCTTGAATTATGTAATCGCCCATGCTAAAAATGACGCTCGTCCATATCTGAAGGTCAACATATATGGACGTGATTTCCTTGGTCTCCTTGATTCAGGATGTACCACGACGGTGATTGAAGGACCAGGGTGGAAAATTCTGCAGACTTTATAACCTCTGGAGCCAACGGAGCAGAGATGGTGCACGGTTGCTAATGGAGATTCGTGCGAAATAAGTGGTTGTCTCACACTTGCCATTCAACTCTGTGGAAAAGTTAAGGTATTGAAAGTTTTGGTTGTTTCCTCGCTACCACACGAGTTGATTTTGTGTGTCGACTTCTGGATGGGAATGGAATTATTTCCAGATCTTTATTCCGGACAGTGGTGTTTTCGGTCTGACGATTTCCCCTTGGGGATAAATTACATCCAGACGATCGACAACCTAACTTCGGAACAACGGCTGGAGTTGGATCATCTCATTGATGCAACGTTTCGTGACATGCCAGATAAACCAGGGTATACAACTATTGTGGAGCACGTTATTCGAACAACTAGTGAGCCCATTAAGCAACGTCACTACCCCCTTTCTCTTGCACTCCAACAACATGTCAACAAAGAGTTAGAGCAGATGTTGAAGGACGGCATCATGAAGCCTTCAAATTCACCCTGGGCTTCCCCCATCGTGCTGGTCAAAAACCAGATGGAAGCTACTGGTTTTGTGTAAATTATAAACGAATGAATGAGGTGAGTCTTAAGGACGCCTACCCCCTCCCTTTTGTGAGTTTATCCCTAGATAAACTTAGACATGCTAGGTATCTGACCACTTTGGACATTAAATCAGCCTATTGGCAGATTCCAGTTGCAGAGTCGTCACGACCTCTTACGGCTTTTGTCGTACCTACTCGTGAGTTGTTTCAGTTAAGAAGAATGCCCTTCGAGTAACATAACGCCTCCGCCACCTGGCAAAGGTTTATAGACCGGGTTATAGGTATCGATCTGAAACAACACGTCGTGGTGTATCTGGATGACATTGTCATTGTGACAAATACATTTTCCAAACATCTGGAAGTGTTGCAAGAAGTTCTGCGGCGGATTAAAAATGCTGGGCTCACTCTCAATAAGAAAAAGTGTCACTTCTGCAAGCCAGAATTGCGATACTTGGGTTACATTGTCAATTTCGCCGGGTTATTAGTGGATCCAGAGAAGGTCGAGGCCATCGTACGAATTCCAGCGCCCAAAAATGTCTCCAAGGTCCGAAGAATTGTTGGACTGGCGTCTTGGTACCGTCGGTTTGTGCCTAATTTCTCATCCATTCTAGCTCCCTTAACTAATTTATTGAGGAAAAATCAAAAATACGACTGGGACTCTTCTTGTCAGTCTGCCTTGAAAAGTATCAAGTGTCACTTGATATCAGCACCTGTATCATCATGTCCGAAGCTCGAGCTCCCCTTTTTTGTTCAGACCGATGCATCGGATTTCGGATTTAGGGCCGTTTTGTCTCAAAATCATGATGGTGAAGAAAAGGTCGTTTGCTATCTCTCTCGATCCATGACCAAGAATGAACGTAGGTTCAGCACAACCGAAAAAGAGTGCTTGGCCGTACTTCTTGCTATAAAGAAACTGAGGCCCTATCTGGAAGGTACCCGTTTCACGGTAATCACGGACCATTTCAGCCTGAAGTGGCTGTACAGCATCAAAGACCTGGTGGAAAGGATCGCACGATGGGCCGTGCGCCTACAGCAATACGATTTTGACATTGTTCATAGGAAGGGAAAAAATCACGTGGTCCCGGATGCTCTTTCCAGAACGGTTCCAGTGGTAGACAGTGTCGAGAATCAAAATGCTGGGACAGCCAACCCTACACCTCGGACTGATAAGTGGTACGGGGATATGGTAAAGCGAGTGACTCAGTTTCCCGAAAAGTATACCTCATGGCGAATCGAAGGAGGAAAGCTCTATAAGAGAGCGAATTTTAAATACCGTGAGCTAGGTTTTCCCAATGAAGAGATGTGGCTCCTGGTCATTCTCAAAGGTGAAAGGAAACCCATCATAAGACAGCACCATGATCCGCCAACCTGCGGACACCTAGGCGTTTATAAGACGATGTGCCGTATCACACAGTCCTACTACTGGCCGAAGCTCCGGGCTGATGTCGCCCTATATATTCGGAACTGTCAGGTTTGTCTCCAAACTGAACCTGAACAAAAAAGCCGGCGAGACTGATGCTACAGTGTCAAGGCCTTGGCAATTGGTCAGCATCGATATTGTTGGTCCACTTCCAAGAACCACAGCTGGTCACTCGTATATATTTTCTGTCTGTGATTGCTTCAGCAAGTTTGTCCTTTTCTTTCTCCGTCGTACAGTAACGGCAGTGGAAGTCACTAAGATAGTTGGAGAGCAGGTTATTCTGGTCTATGGAGCTCCGTATACACTCCTCTCGGATAATGGAGTTCAATTCAGAAGCAAGGTTTTCAAGGATAAAATGTCGGAATATGATATTGACCATATACTCACCGTGAACTACCACCCCCAGTCAAACCCCGTTGAACGCGTCCACCGTGTGGTAAAAACTATGCTCAGCTCGAATGTGTCGGAAAATCATCGGGACTGGGACAAGTATCTGGTAGTTCCCAGAAACCGGTCAGTGACCTGATAGATTTTGATAGAGGCGAAGACCTGTAGGGTCGTCAGGAACTACTTTTGAAGGTCTATGGTCGAAGTAGTGTCGCCTACAATCTGAGACGACGAGACGAGAAGCTGGTTCCCAACCAAAAGGTTTGGAAAAAAAAAACTATGTGATATCAGACGCCCCAAAACACTTCACCGCCAAATTGGCCCCAAGATTTACTGGCCCTTTTATTGTACAACGGATCCTTTCACCATGGACTTACGAATTGAGGGACGTCGATGGGAAAAATATTGGGGTCTGGCACATCAAAGACTTGAAGGCGCACCCTTCGGACGATGCATAATTCAGAAGCCGTGAATGTTTTTGTTTTCTCTGATGGAAAGCAAAAACATTTTCCGACGTTGGAGGGGTGTTGTTACATTCCACTTCGGAGACTGTTGGGTTATTTGTTGAGAACCTGAATGGCGGAGAGAAAGACAGTTAACAAATGAGTATACTCACTCAATCTCTATTCATTCATTCTCGATAACAAGCAATATAAAGATATTCATGTTCTACTTCCTCGTCAGGGCAGGTACTCGGTGTTCAGATCATTATATTTTCCTGAGCCAACTCCATGAGAAACTATCATCTGTAATAGAGAAACATTATCAATTATAGCATTATATTTAATCGATAATATTCGTCAATAGCATTCAGGCATTACAAGTATTATTCCATACATTCAACTAGGTATTGCTTACTTCTGAAGGGACGTAGCCGAGTTCAGTCTTCAATCTTTGAACTATAGCCAAGTGGTGGCACCAAGGTGGAATGGGGCCTTCATCATGAATTTACTCTAGCTCCAAACAATAACAATTACCGATTAGTGCAAGATCTCTAAGTTGATAGTAATATCAATATAACCTCTGCTGACTGCTACTCATATGACGTTCATATCATTGTCGTCAGCCAGTCAAACTTGATGTCATCTCAAAATATCTTCTTCTCCCTTTTCCATTGACTGCAAAATACTTATAACCCACCGTAAGTTCTTTTTCTTCTTCTTATGACACAGGTTCAACGAGAACTCAGTGTCGGGGCGGTGCCGATCATTACGCTTCGCTGCAGCTATGGTTCCACGCACGGATTATGGTCGTGTCGCAAAGAACTTGAGTGAACACTAGGTGATATTCACAGAACAATTATTTGTTTTCGAGATTTCAGCACTACGTGAATTGTGTACCGGCCTAGATTATTATTCCTGAGGGTAACATGACTCAATCGGTTGAGGTATGAAGCCTTATAGTCTGGAGACTCCTTCGACAGCCTTGCTAAAGTTCGCACGACTGGCGAGAGACATGGGTGGTCTTTGATTTCGTCAACGGTCGGCTTGTCGGATTCCCTGTCAGGTTCTTGTCAACAGTGTCAGTTGACATCGGACAGGGTGTCCAACTTAATCGTGGTTTCAGGAAGGAATTCCCCAGAGATACGGTGAGAAGGTGGGGAAAAAAAGGGGGCTCTCTCTTTTTTTGCTGATGTCCATGTGGAAGCGTTAGCAATCGCAATTTTGCGAATTTTTGCCTTCAAATTTGGTTGGATTCAGGAAAAGTATTCATTCAATCTGAGTCATTAGTACAGATTATGACTTCAATAGCGGATTTATATAATTGTGACAATCCAATCAGTTCATCTTGAGGAAGCTTCTTTTAAGCCACACTGCGAGGCCACCCTTCATCCAGGTATGTATTTTTTTTAGTCTGCACCCCCTTCCGCCAAAAAAAGTTGTAGTAGGGACCAACTGAGTTCTTGACCCTTCTAGGGCCTCTTCTTCCTCTTGTACCCCCTCTGGTACACCTCCTGTCCTGGTCTTTGCTAGACAAGGAATAGATCAGACTATCCAGTATACAGGCCCTGGACATCTGCAGTTGGGACTTGATTTCTACCCATAATATTTGGACCAAGGAATGTTCCACCCTGCTATCCGTTCCCAGGTTTCATCATCTGGAACAGTCTACTGGAGGACTGGATTATAGCGTACTGTCTCACCAGAGAAGTACCAACAGATGAGACATCATTTTTCTTGATCTAAATCACCTGCATGATACATTAATGGATCTCTTAGAGTATGCTTCATGCTTGTGCTTGTGTGCAGTATTTACCTGAAAGTAGTATGTAGTAGAATTATTGCTTGAAGATATAGCTATTGTCATGATACTTACGCTTTGCAGTATGATTAGCATTATAATGGTAGCAGTGAAACCCAAACAAGATTGTCAGTAAAGTGATACTTTCGTGCCTCAGTCTGAGAGCCTTCTTCATGCGATTTGGTATACCAAAGTCCATGGATTTCATTTGTCAGTTGAAGGTATCTGATTGAATTATTCATTTGACAATACAGGTAGTTGAATTATAATATAATAACACTTTATTTCATACCAAACAATCATAGTTCAGGACCTTACACATAACCTCAAACCTCACATAACTTATGCATAACTCCTTCATTTTTTTTGTTTGTATGTTAGGGAATTATCAAGGCCTTAGAAATTTGCTATATTATCATATTGTCATTCATAATGGTAGGCAGACCTCAATAGGTATAATATCAAGTATAATTTGTGATTATTTGACTGTGGCACCTTGCAGAGAGCAAATACCTGAATATTTTCTGAGTAATGAGTTCAAACCTTCGTTAAGTATCTTTTTAAACCCACTTTCCCCTCCACTGAGCTACCATAAATTGATGGAATATCAATAATTGCTGCCCCCTTTGGTTGATTGTATTCCAGTGAAGTGGTACCTACGACCCTAGTTTCGACTCTCAACGAAAGGGGGTGACAGCACTTTGATTTGTATGTTTGCCGCGATATTCTTGGGAAAGTTTGTGCCTCACCCTCAATTTTCCATGAGGATCTGCATATTCAATGACACATTCTACTGAGATATATCCTAATTCTTGTTCAGTTGATTTCGTCAGAGTCAAAGCGAGAGATTTCATAAACTTCAAGAACACAGTCACTTCAGACTTCATTTTTTCTTAACAGAGCCGAAATATTTCAGGTGCTACTAGTTTGGAAGGAATGGAGGAAATTCTTGAGAACCAGTTTTCCGAGAAAAAAACAATTCCGCAAATTCAATCAGAGTTGATTAACGTTAGGCAATTTTCTGGAGAAAATGTTAGAAGTTTTGGCAATCGTATAGAAAAATTACTTCATGAATTGAATGATGCATGTATCAGTAGCGAGAACGAAACCGCGAGAGAATCAATAGAAGATTCAAATTCAAAATCCGCCTCACGAGGTTTTGTTGAAGGATTGCACTCATTTATACGATTCATAATAAAAGCAAGTAGGTTTACTACTCTAGCGGAAGCTATCAAAGCTGCGGTAGACGAAGAAAGGAGTTTTATTCATTAAGGATCAAAAAATAACGTAACTAGAAATTTGTTTAACGTGAAATGTACATATTGCAATAAGACAGGGCACAAATATGAGAACTGTTTTGCTAGAGGTAACAAAACAAATAATTTTCCTAGATTTCCTCCAAAAGAGATAAAAACTGAAAATGTGCGTGCACTGAATATAACCTGTAGTTATTGTAAAAAGAGAGGGCATCATATCAAAGATTGTTTCAAGAGAAAATACAACAATAATGAAAAATCCAACAAATCCTATTCCACGAACGCACAGTTGTCGGGAAACGTGAGCGGACCTGGACAGAGCAGCGCTGTTCATACACAGGTCCGGTACATGAAAATTGCTGCAAACCACCAGTAAATTTTTAGACAAACTCATAGAAACTCCTCACAAACTCGTTCAAATTTATTACAATTTCCTGAAAACTTATTACAAAATCATACAAAATCCTTACAAACTTATGCAAACACATTACAAACTCATACAAAATCCCTACAAACTCGTTCAATCTCCTTACAAACTTATGCAAACTCATTACAAACTCATACAAAATCCTTACAAACTCGTTCAAACTCCTTACAAACTTATACAAAATCCTCACAAACTCATGAAAACTCTTTACAAACTCCTTTAAAAAATCGTACAAACTTCTTTCCAGCTCATGACAAAAATAATGACAATTTCTTGTTAAACCAATTACAAGTTTTTCAAGTGTCTTTAAAAGAAAATGGCGGCGAGTGTATTAGAGTACCTATTTCGCTACCTATTGGTAATTATGCAACATTTTTAATCAATACAGGTTCTGATTGTTCCTTATTGAAGTTAAGCGTCACTAATGATGACGAATTCATTGATACAAGTTCCTTATCGCAGTTAAAGGGCATAACTGACGAAGTAATAACCACATATGGTATTTGCAATGGTGAAATCAATATACAGGAAGAGGTCATAGAGCATAATTTTCATATTGTTCCAGACAAATTTCCCATTTTATGTGATGGTATCATTGGTGAAGATTTTTTGAAAAAATATGGCTGCACTATAGATTATAAAAATAAGTCAATATGTTTTACTTATAATACAAAAAATATGATAATGAACTCACTTTCTGAAAAGGCTATTACAATTCCTGCTAGAACTCAAGTAGTCAAACGAATTCGAATTCCTTCTTATATTGTTTCTCAAACGAATACCTATCTTTGTAAGTCATCAGAAATCGTAGATGGACTTTATATTGGTAACAGTATCATTTAAGTTGAAGATGGTTCAACCTACGTAACTTTTGTAAATTAAAATCTTGAAGATATTCATTTAGATGATGTCAAGTTAGATATCGATGCTATAGAAAACTTCATTATATTCTCAGTTAGAAATGACTATCCTAATGAAAACTTGAACAATTTTTAACGTATTCAAACAGTTATTGAAAATTTGAAAACTGACCATATGAACCAAATCGAACGCAATTCTATGATAGAACTTTGTAGCGCATTTGATGATTTATTCTATATTGAGGGTGACAAACTTACGTATACAGAGTGTACTACGCACTCAATACCTACAACGGACGATATTCCTATTCATGTAAAACCATACAGGTTACCGTTTTTCTAACAGGAAGAGGTAAGAGGTTAAGTTGAAAAAATGCTAGCTGAGGAAATAATTGTTCCTTCATCAAGTCCTTGAAATTTTCCTTCAATAGTCGTACCGGAGAAGGCTGACTCATCGGGCAGCAAACGATGGCGTATTGTTGTAGATTTTCGTAAGCTAAACGAAAAAAAAAAATTGGAGATGCTTATCCGTTGCCTGAAATCACTGATGTTCTCGATCAATTAGGAAACTCTCAATATTCCTCAACATTAGATCTTGCTAACGGATTTCATCAAATTTCAGTTTCTGAAAATGATAGGTGTAAAACTGCCTTCAGCACTCCTTTTGGTCACTATGAGTATCAACGATTGCCATTCGGGCTTAAATCAGCACCAAATTCTTTTCAACGTCTAATGGATCATTGTTTAGCTGGTCTACAAAATTTGACTTGATTTGTATACATGGACGATGTAGTTATATACGGAAAAACTTCAGATGAACATAATTCAAAAACGAAAGAAATATTATCTCGTTTACGTAAATGTAATTCGAAATTACAACCGGACAAGTGTCAATTCCTTCAAAATTCATTATTTTATTTAGGTCATGTAATTAACGAACAAGAAATTTTACCTGATCCTCGAAAAGTCGACTGTATAAAGAACTTTCCTATACCTAGATGTTCGAAAGATGTCAAATCGTTCTTAGGTCTTGCCGGTTATTATCACCGTTTTGTTAAAAATTTTCCAAAAATTGCTCAACCTCTCAATAATTCATTGAAAAAGGACGTAGATTTTATTTGGTCACCGTTTTGTAAAACTGCAATCGAAGAATTGAAAAATCGACTGCAAGGACTGCCGATTCTGCAATATCCAGATTTTTCTCGAGAGTTTATTCTAACTACGAATGCCAGTGGCGTAGCTATTGGAGCTATATTATCTCAAGGTAAGATTGGTAGCGATTTACCTATCGCTTATGGGTCAAGGTCACTCAGTAGAAGTGAACGAAATTATTCTACTATACAACGTGAACTTTTAGCTATAGTACATTTCACGAAATTCTTTAGACCGTACTTATTGTGCGTAATCCAATTCGAAAATCTCAGGAATGAGAGATAAATATATTTCCACCATAGGGGCGCATTAGTAATCAGTGATTTGGGCGAGAGGGCGGAGATGCAATCCGTAAGCTTGAAATGAATATGAGTAAGAAATCGAATCCTCAAACAGCTTACCCCGGAGTCCTGAATTTTGATGCTCTTTCTGGATGCTTCAGAGTTCTCTCTGGTTGCGGAAGTGTACTGGGGGCCCCCTCCAGGATGATCCAGGTAATTGCGTGTCGGCGATATTCCAACTATGTGAACACTCACAAAGTAGTTCAGATAGGAACCAAAACAATGGAAACCATTTCACATAAATTTCCCGTGAAACCGGCGAATCGAAATCTATGGAGGCATACAAAACTATAATATATGCCTGCGGAGCCAAAACGATACTAATCCTGTTCTCTCGTTCGATCTTCTTTCAGCTGTGTTGACGATTTTTATCACTCGGTCCGAGTACAAAAAATTATGTAAGTTTTCACTCATTTCGAGCTGTTTAAGGCAAGGTTGCGAGTAACGAAATTGATGATAGTTCAAATTATGAAAACGGTATTGCATCACCTGGAATAAAATATAAAGAAAACAATCAATTGCATGAAAAAATTACTTATTTTGATCTGAGGCTTAACATATTCCTCCCCGAAAATGCGATAAATTGATAGCATTTTAAGAAATACCCTAGTTGAAAGAAAAAATAATAAAAAAAATTAAAAAATAAATATCGATGATTCAGTCTCCCGAAAATCTTGCAACCACATGGTACATACAAAACATAAAGGGTATAGTGCCTTTATTTTATTGGAAGCAGACACAATTTGACGAGAGGACGTCGTAGCTCCCCATTCTGCGTTTCAACGATGGCCACTCTAGCCACACCGTCTGCACCGGGATGTAACTTGGAGATGCGCCCTAGAACCCAGTGTAAGGGGTGCGAATTGTCATTTTCATTTATAACTAAAGTGCCTAGGGATACCGGAGTTTCCGAATGATACCATTTGGCGCGTTGTTGGAGGGTGTGTAGATAATCGGTGCGCCATCTGCGCCAAAAGTCCTGGTGCAGGCGCTGGAGCAATTGCCACCGTGTAAGTCGATTGAAAGGGGTGTCTGTTAAATCGGGATCAATGTTACGACCGAGAGGTTCCAAGGTTAGGAAATGTCCTGGAGTCAGAGCTGATATGTCATTTGGATCCGAACTAGCGGAGGTTGAGGGCCTCGAGTTCGATACGGCTTCAATCTGAATCAAGAGGGTATTGAATTCCTCATAACATAAAATTTACGTGCCAATAACCCGTGATATATGGGATTTTACTGATTTCATCCCAGCTTCCCATATACCTCCAAAATGAGGTGCATTTCCCGGCAAGGGGTGAAAAGTATTATTTCCTGTAACCGCGGCGTACTGAAGGTAATCTTTCAGAATTTCAGAAGACCCCATGAAATTGGTACCCCGATCACAATAGATGTCGAAGCATCTCCCTCTTCTCCCAATGAATCGGCGAAGGAAGGCCAGAAAACATTCACTGGTTAAGTCCGACGATAATTCTCAATGTACGGCTTCCGTAACTTGACACACAAAAAGACAAATATAAGCCTTCGTCGTTTTCGAACCTCTATGACGAGTCATAGTTAGTAAAAACGGACCCCCATAGTCCACTCCATGGACGTATAAACAAAGAAGGACCCATTTATTTACATCGTAATGTGAAGTCAGAGAATATGGTCACAGTATACCACCTGATGTTGAATTGGAGGTTGTCACGTCCTGTCGCTAATAATTCCTAAGCTCAGTCTAATCCTCTCAAGTATTTGTACTTACCTCTTTTGTAATCATCTATTCCATTAGATGTTCATTATGATCCAATTCATAGAACTCAAGGAATAAATCATATGTCCATAGATAGTCACAATCAAATATTATCAAACTAGTCGTTATACATTATTTCGAAGTTATTCTGTAAAGGTTACCGAGATTATACACAACCGACAACGGCGCTGCAAAACAGGCTCGTTTCGTGAAGTTTCGTGCTTTCGACGAGTTCGGCGTTGTTCGTTTATGTTCATGTGTTTGAGGAAGTTTATTGTTTTCGTTGATTTTGAGTGAATTTTCTAATTTTTTTTTGTGAAAAGTTGATAGACAGAGACTAATAATGGTGTTACACTGCTGGATTTGCGAAAACACAAAGTTTTACTACCCAAATTTCACCTTCCATTCGTAAGTACCATTTGTTTACATGTTCGAATTAGAGTTTCATAGGCGTAACAATTGATATTTTCATCAAATAGAGAATGCGAAGTCTCGATGTATTTTTCATATATGTTCATATCCATTTTTTTACGTACATAATTTATCTGAGAACATTCCTTTTCAATGCTTCTCTGTTAAGAGGAAGTTGTAATATGATATAAATCAATAATGCGAGGGTTTCGTAGTCGTAGTAACCTTTCACGGTCATTTTCCATTTTGAGTGGATGAAAAAAATTCAACATATTCATGTACATCTTATAAATGTTTCTGCCGTCTTACTTTTTCGAAATTTGATTCGGTTCTTAAGAAAAAAAATTGAAAATCATCAAAAAACACGTTATTTTGCGATTTTTTTTAAGAAAAAACTAAATCGAATTTCAAAAATTCATTCACTCAAAATGAAAAATGAACATAAAAAGTTATGGATTACGAAACCCTCGCATGTCAACAATTTATGTCCAGCGAGTGGCGCCGCTCTCAGAATTTATAGGAATTACCATTTATGAAAGGAGATGAAAAAGATACAATGCCTTATTTGCAATGTTTACGAGGGCCTGGCATGTGTAAAAAATTGAAATTTCATAATTTCAGTGGGATATCATATCATCATTATTTCATATCATTTCAGACTGCTCCAATATACGTAGAAATTCAAGAATATACGGCAATGTTACGGTGAGGTTCTCAAAATTAACATTCAATAATAAAATTAAAAACATATAGATAATAATTGAATAAGTATATATAAAAATAAATAATTATGCGAATTGAATTAAATGCTCGGTACACTATATATGAATTATATACATGATGTCTCATTTCCTAATGAGACAATTTTTTCCTTTTGATAATTTGATATTGTTAAATATTCATTGACCTATGTACATTTGTTTCTTATCCTTACTACATCGTCCACTTCGTAAGGTTTTCTCCAGTTTATTCAACATACCTATCTGTATGTTCCAATGTATATTTTGTAAACGTTTTTGAATAAACTTATATTATTATTATTAATATTTCTTAACTTCCAGAATTTTGGAATATTTTGGAAAATAAAACGTTATAAACGTTTATCAACGCGTATAATTTGAATTAGGATAACCTCGGGTATAATAAAGACGGTCGAATCAGAAACAATTGTGGAAACGATAGAAAATCTACTGCCATCCAGTTATAGGCATATCAAAACAATATTTATCGAAATAAAAAAGGATGCACTTTTTTGTGGATATCAAAGTTTTTTTGACGACGACTCATTAGCGCTACGGTTTGACAGGCGTCTGTCATTATTATTATACATTTGTGATGTGATAGAAATTGTAGTTATCTAGCTCCTTTAATTCTATATTTTTTATTACTTATTATTTTATTTGTGTTATTTGCATCCCATGTCATATAGAAAAGTATATACTGTATATATTATAGTTTCAAAAATAAACATGAAATGATAATCAGTCATATTGTCTAGTAATAATCCTTATCCTTTTCATGAACTGTTAGCTATGAATGAGGATAAAGTTGATTGTATTTTGCATCTGCATCGTTGTCAAATAGATTCCCAAACTGATCGGATTGAGTGATCATCAATTAATCAGTGAAAAAGTCGTTCTTCAGGGGGTCAAAAAAGTTATTAATGAAGAAGTGAAAATAATAGATAACATAGTGTATATAAATTTATTTTGACCTCATTACACGTGGTAGTTCTCTGTCCCAGCAATTTCGGGACACTCTTTATAGTTGGTTTGTTGGTGTACCATATGGAAAAAGATACAAAGCTCTCAATGATTCCTTAAATAGTACCGAAATTTCATTATTTGAATAATCTATTACCATAATCACACCACAGTTATATAATAGTTATTTATGTAATAAGGATCATAAAGACGATCATTATGGTACAAGTCGTGAATGTTATCGGGCGAGGCGTAGCCGAGTCCGATAACACGGCGTGTGCCGTGATTGTATTCAGTTTTTATTCGCTCTTTGCATTTTGGATTCCGAAATTTACTATCACAATAATTCATTTTCGCACGCCGCTGTCGTTTGAGGAAATAGCACAGTCTATCGTTACCGTTTTCCTTTCCCTCAACCCGCTTGCCTACATCTCTAAGACTTCGAAACATCATATGCTGAAAGTATAGAGTTGCTATGTCCTCCTTTTTTATACGTCCATGGTCCACTCCTACTCGGGAAAATGGTTTTACTTGAGATATACGAGGAATAGGGGGATTTTACATGGAAGGTTGCAAAGGAGTCGGTTTAGTTCGCCAACACTTTAAAAATTGACTGAGAGTAGAGCGTATTGCCCGTTCGGCACTTAATATCCAATACCTTCGAGATAAAAGAAACAGTATCGTCCGATTTCCGGCGTGGAAATACTTTTTGTGATAATACTCGATGAATAAACACGTAAATCTACTTTGGCGAGGTAATGGTATTGGATGTTTATGATCGTAACTTAACTGCGCATAAGTTAGGCGACCGCCCACTCGAAGAATACCTTCAGAGTCGAAAAAAGCATTAAGTTTTTTCAATGATTTGGGAATATTACCAGAAACCATTTCATTTTTTAAGGACAATATTTGTATGCGTTCATTCAAAACATTGAGAGCATGATCGAGTTCCAGTACCGACAAAAAACTAGTACGTTTTTTGGCACCAGTTCTCAAATTAAATATCAATCGTAAAACGTATGCTAATATTCTTTGTAAGGCGGTGAACGAGGACACCTTGGTCATCAATTTATCAACACAATTATAATCAACTGTTGTGATCAAACACTTCGTACGCTCTCCTAGAGGTATGTCAGTGAAATGGGGCGAATAGGTTTCAGACAAAGAATCGGCTTCGGGCTCACGCAAAAAAGGAGGGCCATTGAACCAAAGTGAATGTGAAACGATTTCGGCAGGTAATAACCCGCGTGACGCAACATCAGCAGGATTCCTTATCTGACCTGACATAAAACCACGATGTTGGAGAAATTTTATCTTGAATGTAAGCTACCTGATTTGCCACAAATGTAGGCCAACGCGCGGCGTCTGATTGGATCCAAGTCAAAGTGATTTGGGAATCGGAAAGAGCCAAACAGCTTGAAAATGACAGTTTATCTCGAAAGACGTTTTTTACCCAGTTTACTAATTTTGAAAGTAAAACGGCTCCACAGAGCTCCAACCGAGGTATGGAAATGGGTTTGATAGGTGCGATTTTTGACTTTCCACAAACGAAGGAAGTGGAAAGTTCACCTTGGAGATTAATAAATCTAAAACAAATCACGGCACCGTAGCCCTTGGAAGATGCGTCGGAAAATCCATGCAATTCGACGGATTCGAAAGTAGCAGGCAAAATTCGTCTGGGTAAGCGAATATTTGATAGTGAATGTGAATAAGATTCATATTTGAGCCATATTCGCGTGATATCATCTGGGGGTGGTTCATCCCAACCTAGGCTCCTAACCCAGAATTGCTGAATGAGATGTTTGGTAAAAAAAGTTATTGGGGCGATTATATCGAGTGGGTCAATCACGCGGGCTAACTCAGATAATATATTTCTTTTTGTACATTCGCGGTCGAGTGAATTGACTGAAAAAAAGAAAACAATCTTTAACGAGGTTCCAACGTAGCCCTAGAACTTTAAGCGTAGTTTCTACATCTGGATTCCAAGAGGTAGGATCAACAGCGAGATGAGTGCGGGAAAAGATGTTGAGCAATGACGGGTCATTACTGGACCATTTCCTCGACTGGAACCCTCCTTCATTTAAAAGAGCAATGAGCTCATCTCTAAGAGTTGCCGCTTTAGGAAAGGTGGAGGCGCGAAATATGACGTCATCAATATACGTATGATGGCGTAACACTTTGGCTGCTGCGGGAAATTGCGTTTCTCCATCGTTAGACAATTGAAGCAAGCTGCGTATTGCGATATAGGGTGAACACGATAAGCCGAATGTCACCGTGGTTAATCTATAATCGCGCAACTCTTCAAGAGGCGAAAATCGGAAAACTATGCGTTGATAATCGCGATCCTGAGGAGAAATCAAAATCTGACGATACATTTATTGTATGTCGGTGGTGAAACAAAAATCATGTAACCGGAAATGCAACAAAATAGCGGTAATGTCCCGTTGCAGTTTAGGGCCTGTCAAGAGGCTTTGGTTAAGAGACTTCTGGTTAGGAAGTCCAGCGCTAGCGTTGAAAACCACTCTCAATTTGGTGCCGACACTCTCTGGCTTCAAAACGTTAGTTTGTGGAATATAATAGTACGTGAGCGGGATATCAAGATCATTAGTTACCCGAGGAAGCAATTCCATATGTCCTAAGTCGAGATATTCTTTCAAAACTGCACAATATTCGTCATAGACTTGACCATTTTTGAGAAGGCGATTTTCTAATGAAAAAAGCGGCGAATAGCTAAGGATCGCATTTCTGGGAAGCACGGTAGCGGTTCCCAAAAAGGTAGAGGGACTATTCAACGACCGTAGGGGTTGCGGCGATAATTTTCTGAACAGATCTTTTCGCATTTTGTATCAGCTTTCGATAAAAGATCCGACTCCGGAACCGTTTTCAACTCAAAAAACTTCTTCATGATTTCTTGCAAACCATCATCTGCAGATAGAGAATAAAACAGCGTATTTACTCTAGGAGGTACCGAATCGGATGTTTCTCCTAACAAAACATATCCAAAAATAGTATTGAGAGCGTCGGGACAACCTGCGGAACCTATTACGCGACCTGATATTAATAAACGGAAGAATATGTCGGCTCCAACAAAGGAGGTCAATTTTCCCCGGAACATGAAAAGTAGGGTCCGCCAAAGATAATTCCGAATAAGGTGGCTATTCGTGCACAGGTATAGGGGTAGAAGGTAGGTTTTCACAAATTTTCGTGATTATCAAAGCATCGAGTTGGACAATTGGGAGGCTTTTCCCAATGGGTTTTAGGTTTGAGGTTACCCCCCCTGCATTCGCTAAACTTTGGGTTTCACCAAGACCCTGTATTCTAGATTGAGTATAAATTTTTTTCAAATTGAGACGATTGAAACATTTCACCGAAATCGAAGATGTTTCTGACCCACAATCTAATAACGCGCGGAAAGTTTGATAGGCACCTCGGCTATCTTGAATAGCTACCAGTGCGGTAGATATCAAGACTGGGGAAGTTTGATTTAGAAAAGTTGAACAAGTATTGACTTTTAGTGATCGTGGATCATCCTTTGGTTCATTTGTGAGAGGAGTGGGTGAATTTGAATTCTGCAAGGCGGCAGTGACCCCGAGCGGCGGCACCGAGGACTCCGATGGTGACGTAGTAGTAATGAGGTCGTTATGTAGCGCGGTGTGATGTTTTCGACCACAACGACTGCAGCTATAAGTCGACCCACAATTGCGGGTCTCATGATAATTACTCAGGCAATTTAAACATAATCGTTGATTTTTACAATATTGATATCTTTCATTTTGCGGTTTATTTAAGAAGGTGGAACATTTGAAAAGTAAATGATTCTCCTTACATAAAATACATTTATGATTGGGTTTTGTCTGACTTGTGCGAGCTAGAAACGTAGGGTGTGAAGGCGAATAAGGCGAAGATGGAGATCGAAAGCGGGAATTTGCGGACGTACTCGGAGAAGATGTCGGGGAACCCGTTAAACGATGTCCAGGAGCGTACGGTACTTTCTTGGTTTTGGGTAAACCTGTATAATTCGCGGCTTCTAAAGCAATACAATGCTGGTTTAAAAACTTCACCACAGTGGCGTAAGTGGGAATATCTGTTGACCCATGTTCTTTCTCGAAAGCTTTCAACGTATCTACGTCGAGTCGTTTAAGCATCATGTTGACAAGAATGAAATCCCATGATTCCGTAGGAAATTGCATATTCTTGAGACCGGCTGAATTTTCGTTAGAAATATCTATCGATTTCCGAAGAGATTGCGGATTATCAGAGAGTAATTTTGAACAATTTTCAATTTCGGACCAGTATGAATTGGCTTGTAAGCGTCTATTTGAATATCTCTTCATCGAAGTGTCGTAGGCGTTAGTATAATTGGGGGCGGTCATGGGTAAGCATTGAACTAAATGTAGCGGCAGTCCTTTCAAAGCGGAAATCAAATGATTAAATTTCTCAATATCTTGCAAAGATTCATCATTGTGAACTAGTGCCTCATACATATCCCGAAAAGTGAGAAATCCCCGATATTCACCGGAAAATTTTATCAACTCAATTTTTGGAAGTCGAAAGTGCTGGTTGGCGAAAGCGGGATTTGGACCAGCCATATTATGAGCACTCAACGGTTCTTCAAATAATTCAGCATAAATAGCTCGAGCGAGATAATGAGATTCATTGAAAGCTACTTTGATTGCGTCTTCAGCGTCCAAATCTACGGCGTTATCAGTCGATAATAAAGTAATAATATTCGAATGTTGCTTCAAAAATTCAGTTTTCATTTCATCCGCGTCTTCGTATCGTATTTAGAATATTATTCTTTGCGATTTATCTAATCTGGCATTGGCAGCTGAATTCGTCAAAACAGCTATCTCATTTCCACAGCTGGTACGCAGGGCTTTGTAACGACGTAGTTTTTCAGCTTTATCTGCCATCTCTAGAAACTCCAGAATAAAAACAACGGGTACAGGTATTTATGTATCGATACAATATCGAACACCTCGACCTTGAATAGCGGAAATCTACGATTTCGAATGGATTTTCAAATTTGCGTGCGCAGGGTGGGGAGTAGTACACTGGCGCACCAACCAGAAGCTGCGCAAGCGCTTTGACGAGCTTATACCGGTACCGGCAAGCGTGCTGAAAATGGCGCTTGTTGAAAAGTGCTAATGATTTACCATTTGCTAACAAAGATTTTCAGGTGCTTAAATTGTTGAATTTCCAACTGAATTGAAAAATAAGAATAGAAAATGATCAGAATCCTGTGTACAAGATTATTGAATGCATATCTCCCCAATTTTAATCTGACAGAAAAAAACAATTAAATTTCAGATTTATTTACATGAGTATATGCATTTTTCCAATTCCAGACAATGCCATAAGAGCCTTATTCGGCTCGAAGGACCAGATTAAATGTGCGTAATTCAATTCGGAAATCTCAGGAATGAGAGATGAATAGATTTTCACCATAGGGGCGCATTAGTGATCAGTGATTGGAGCGAAAGGGCGGAGATGCAATCCGTAAGCTTGAGATGAATATGAGTAAGAAATCGAATCCCTAAACAGCTAACCCCTAAGTCCTGAATTTTGATGCTCTTCCTGGATGCTTCAGAGTTCTCTCTGGTTGCGAAAGTGTGCTGGGGGCTCCTTCCAGGATAATCCAGGTAATTGCGTGTCGGCGATATTCCAACTATGTAAACACTCACGAAGTTGTTCAGATAGGAACCAAAACAATGAAAACCATTTCACATAAATTTCCCGTGAAACCGGCGAAGCGAAATCTATGGAGGCATACAAAACTATAATATATGCCTGCGGAGCCAAAACGATACTAATCCTGTTCTCTCGTTCGATCTTCTTTCAGGTGTGTTAACGATTTTCATCACTCAGCCCGAGTACAAAAAATTATGTAGGTTTTTACTCATCTCGAGCTGTTCAAGGCAAGGTCGCGAGAAACAAAATATAATAGTTTAAATTATGAAATGAAGAAAAAAATCGATTGCATGAAAAAATAACTTATTTTGATCTAAGGCAGAAAATTCACGATCGTAACCGATCACAAACCATTGGAATATTCATTCAATTGAAAGGACACTAATTCTTTACTCATGAGATGGCATCTGTCACTTGAACAATTCGAATACCAGATTGTTTACAAAAAAGGGGTAAGTAACACAAATGCCGACGCATCATCGAGAATTCATAAAATGACCTTACGATCTGCAATTCCAAATTCTCAAGAAAATAATGATCCTCAAGATCCGCTAGCCTATGAAAATTATCTTGATAAACTTGAATGTAGCATAATTTTAAATGAAAACATCCAAGAAATAAATGATGACATCAACTTGCGTAATCTAACAGATACTGTGTTGTTGATTTTCACAAATAGAAGTCTCACTTGTAACAAAATCATCATAGATAAGTTCGAAAAGCAAAAAGCACACAATATTAGAATTTTATTGCAATAGAGTTCCAAGTTTTTTTCCAGTAGAGATGAACAACTTCAAGGTGTTGTATTTCCTTACACACGATGATAATTCTAGACTAACTTATAAAGAATTTTATTATTTTTTTGTTGATCAAGCTGAAGAACTACTTAATAACGTATGATATAAAATGTATGTCTTATGAAAATCCTACTCATCATATTGATTATTGTAATTTGAAATATACGAACATATTTCCTATGATACGCTATATCTTTCAGAATACCGATGTAATCGTGAAAATTCATCATGATTAAATTGATGACAATATTCAAGTCAGGTAGAGATTTTGGAAATTTCAAAAGAATTCCATGATTCACCTATAGGAGGGCATAAGGGCATTAATAAAATGTATAAAAAAATGGAGCAATATTATTCCTGGCCTAATATGCGTAATCAGATCAAACAATATCTCAAAGAGTGCGATTTATGTCAGAAAAACAAGTCTTCCAGAATTCATAAACAACCTATGACAATAACTACTACGGCAACAAAGCCATTTGGAAAGGTGTCTCTTGATATTTACGGCCCTTTACCTGTTACAAATAATAACAATAAATATTTACTGACTTTTATGGACGATCTTACGATATTTTCATTATCGATTCCTATTCCTTATCAAGAATCATCTACTATTGCCGAGAATTTTGTGAGAAATGTTATTTTGAAGTTCACTTTTCCAAAATATGTCTTGACAGATCAAGGACAGAACTTTTTGAGTCAAATATTCAAAGATTTATGCAAAGTCTTGAAAATCCATAAAATCCAAACTACCAGTTATAGGCCTCAATCTAATGGTTCTTTAGAGAGATCCCCTAAGAATTCAACCAAATATTTGCGTTGTTTCATAAATAAATCACAGGATGAATGGGATACCTGGATTGACTATGCTATATTTTGTTATAATGCAACTATTCATTTTGCTACGAATTTTTCACCTCATGAACTTATGTTTGGGTTCGAAATCAACCTACCTAGTGCTGTAACAAAATCATCAGGAATATGTTATCATTATGACACATATTCAAATGAACTGAAGGCAAGGTTGCAACATTCACACGCTATTGCGAGAGAAAATTTCATTAATTCAAAGGAAAAATGCAGAACTTATTATGACAAAACAAGTAAACAAACGCACTGGAAAGTGAGAGACAAAGTACTTTTGAAGGATGAATCATCCTACAAAGGTAAATGTAAAAAGCTTATGTCTGTATTTACAGGACCATTCGAAACTGTCGAAATCAATTCGAATGTTAATGTTACTATTCTTACACAAAATAAACGTGTTAAAGTACACATAGATAGGATTAAAATATATGTGGAGTAGATTTTGAGTCATAATCATCCATTTTCAGGAATATTTTAATGTAGGTATAAATAATTAATTTTACAGGAATAACAGACCGAAAAAAAATCAGCAGAAATGGAGAGAAGACGTGCAATAAGGCTATTTCCGGTAATATTTGTACTATTTTTTGAGATCTGCCAAATCAGTGGAGATCCTCTGTATAATATAACAATCTCAACAAACTCGACAGGTTTATACTACGGAAATTTGGGAACTATTAACCTTTATAACGATTTTTGGAACTTTCTTACATTTCTTGATTCAAATAATATTTATTTAGAATACAAAAATATACGGTATTATCATTCTGAAATAAATTCTATATGTTCGAAACTCTGTGCGAAATCTCTTGAAATACGAGAATGTTTACACTTCCTGAATCTCGTGAACTCAACCATCATTGACCTTACTCAACAAACGAATATGATACTGAACTATGCTGGAAAAACTATAATGAGTGGTTGAAGAAAACGAGCTCTTAATAATGTTGTAGGAGGAGTATCTAAAAAACTTTTTGACACTTTAACAGAGTCGGACGCGCAATATTATGATGAGCAGATTAAACTTTTGAAATCAGATGAAAATCATTTATTGAATCTTATAAAAGAATAAACTTCTGTCTCTGAATCTTCCTCAGATAATTTCAAGATTATTAATAAAGAAATCACTCAATTCAAACAAAAACTTTCTGAAATATCAAGTTTTATGGAAAGAGAAGAAGAATTTAAAATAAGTTCAGTTCAAACTACTAACTATCTTTTTTCAGTTTCCGAAATTTTCTCTACATTTATTTCAATTACTGAGAAATATACATTGGAAATCAATGACTTCCTAGATATTATCTTATATACGGAACGAGGTCAATTACATCCTTTGATTATCACACCTCTTAAACTTTCTGCTGAACTAGAAAAAATTCAATCACACTTGAAAAAAGATGAAACATTTCCTGTTCCGTTACATAGGAAGAATATCGATGTTTTTTACAAATTTATCGATGTTACTATTTATTTTCATAAAGACAAATTGAATTTCATTCTGACAATTCCCTTCATCACAACTCAAACCTTTGAATTGAATAAAATATCTGTTATACCTATGAGGGGTATAAAAAACTCATATACCTTCCTCTTACCAGAGAAACCATTTATCAGTATAGATCAACTTGAGCATAATCATTTTTTAATTGATGGAAATACTATTAAAAAGTGTTTTAATTTTCAATCACGGTTTAAATGTAGACAAAAATTTCCAATTAATGTTGTGAATGATATGTCAAATTGTGAAGCAATGTTATTTTATATGCCTAAATCCATTCCTGATTCATGTGATCGACGAGATATTAATATTAACAATTCTATTTTTATTCAACTTGCTACGAGCAACACTTGGTTGTTCATTTGTCCGAAACCAGATATACTACATATCAATTTCAAGAAATCAAAAATATCAGTAAATATTGAGTCAATTGGGATTCTGAAACTTAAACCTGGTTCAATCGCTTACACTGAATCGATTATTTTGCACTCTGAACAAATATTCTCAAGCACCATAAGTGCTTTAGAAATTATAATTTACACTCCTTAAAGTACTACGATTTTCAGTGAAATATGTGAAACTAATGTAACTGAAATATTGCCTTTTTCAAAATATCTTATACATACAGACCAGATTCTGAACCTTGATAAATATAGTCAAAAAGTTAAAAAAGTGAGGGAGGACATATCTAAAACTCGTTTATCAGATGATGATTCCTTTTATTCAATTTAAGTTCTCCATATTACTATGTATATTGTATTATGTACAGTGTTTCTTATATTGTATTATTCCTATGAACATAGGTATTCAAAATTGATTTTTAGCAATAAGAGTAATGCCACCCCAGAAAATGAAGCCAAATCTATTGAATTGCAAATTTCTAAAAATAAAAAAAAAACATGTCAAGTGAAATTAAATTGCAACTTTTTTGGAAGTTAAAATTTTTTTTTAAGGGGAAAGTGTTGTGAACTGCTATGCTGTTTCACACATTATAGTATATTCGCCTTGTATATGAATATTATAATATTATAACTCAGTTGTTCTATTCAACATTGTCTACACACTATTGCAACATTTGCCTATTTTACAGTTTTGATGTAACAACGACCTGTTGCAGGAAACCATGTTGCTATTTGTTTCTATATTTATTTTATATATTTCTCTTTTTGTCTATTGATGGCGTGATGCACTATGACTGTCACGTGACTTGAATGTTCTTTAAATAAACTTTACGAAGCCACGCGCAGGCAGTTGCAGTTAGATATTTATTCTAAATTTTACCTTTTGTCAACTCAACCAATGTACTAATTCCGCCAATGAAATCACCAATGATTAAATCTCTAATTCACACAAGGTGGATCGGAGGTGGAAGAGTAAACCGCATCATAATATCGGTACTGTAAAAGTGTTTGAAATTTTATCGAAATATAGTATTAAAATTTGATTCGAGTTGCAAAAGTGAATGTTCAGTGGCTTCAGCATACATACGAGTGTTATCCTAGCATAATTCACTGCTGCAATCGATGTTTAGATGAGGAGATTCCACAACAACTGGCGAATCATGTCAGAAAAAAACCAGTAAGTGAAGGCTGGAAACTATTTCACCAAAGGTCAATTCGAATCGTATATAATAACTCAGACTAGGAAACTGAAATGGAAGATAAAAATACAAATAAATTCAAATGCTGCAATAAGAAATTCCTCAATTACATTTGTAGAGTTTGCCAAAATGTTTTTCATCCAAGTTGTATTACGGAAAGAAACAAAAATTTCAAAATAATAGATGGCCAAAAAATATGCTGCTCAAAAATTTGCGAACAAAAGGACAAGGACGAAATTTACAGAAATGACATGCTCCTAGAAAAATTAGCGGAGGCTACGAAATCAAACAATTCAAAAGATCATTATTTGTTGGAGAAACTTGAAATAGAAATGGAAGATAAAGTGAAAGGGCTAGAATCAGAAATATCACGTCTAATCAAAGAAATTGAAGAGAAGGATTCCTTCTACGCAAAAGAAAAAAAGGAGATCACAAAACTTTTTTGATGAGGTTGTCGAAACCGAAATCAAGTTCGAAGAAAAACTCAATGAAGAGTATTATAGCTGAATTGGAAAAAGAGATTATCAACATAGGAGATCGAAATAATCTTCTCTTAATAGAAATTAAATCAAAAGATCAGGAAAAAGAGAAGTTTGCAGTTGAAGCCCAGGAACTAATGGCACTGAATAGAAATATGGTAACTACAATCAGGACGCTTGAAAATAAAAATGTGTTGTTCCAGAGTGAGTTGGAGAAATTAAAACAGGCTGTTTCAAGTGGAAAGTTGGAGAAAGTACAACAGGGTGTACCAAGTGGAAAGAATCAAGCTAATCCAGAATCACCATAAGCATCGAAATACAAAAGTGACAGACAGGTCGGATCCAAGGAGTGTAAGAAATTTCTCAAAAATAAACTCATGCTACTCTCTGATCAACAAGGTCGGAATTTCAATAAAATATTTCAATCCATAACAAACCAATTTTCAGTTGAAAGTTTCATAAAATCAGAAGCACTTTTTCCCTCTGTAATAAAAAATATGGAAGAATTAACATCAACTTATAGCCCTAATGACTTTGTCATTGTGATTGCTGGACTGAACGATTTCAGAAATGGAATAGTTCCGCCACTGAAGAATATAGTAGACAAACTAAGTAAATGTGTCCACACCAATATTGTCGTTCTCTCAGTACCTTTTGGAAAATTCGATGAATGGACTGAAAATGTATTTAATGAATTCAACTTAAAGCTAAAAAAACACCTCGACCAGTTCAAACACATTTTTTTATGGAAACAAATATCAATAATTCTTTGATCAGCAAAAAACACTTAGCTAAAAATATAATAACAAATATATTGAGTAATAGTCATGCAAATAACACCAAAAAACTTGAAATGGAGGCGAACTCATCCACTCCACAATTTAATTACTCGCAAACAACAAAAACCACTATCACGAAAGATTTTGTATTCCCAGTTCACAATCGAACAAGCCAAACCTAAATAATTTTGATCTATCAATACTGCTGTTGAACATTCAGTCTCTTAGACATAAAGCAGATGAATTATTCATATTCTTGAAACAAGTAAATTATCCCGACATTGTCCTTCTAACTGAACACTGGCTAAGAGCTAATGAATTGTTTTATATACCGAATTATGAAATGCTATCTCTTTACTGTAGATCCAACTCAATACATGGCGGTACTCTGATACTTGCAAAATCAACCTTTCTTGAAAACAACTCATTCGAGACAATCGATAAATTTGATGAACAAATATCTGAAAAGTGTTTTGAATTGTCGATGGTGTATTCCAAAAAACTAAATCTATACATTATGTGTGTTTATCGTTCACCCTCTCCTTGTGTGACAGAATTCTTAAGTAGGCTCGAAACAATTATATGCGATTTACCAAATCGCTCAAAAATCATTCTAACAGGTGACTTCAATATTAATTTTAGTGATAATGATAATATTTATACACTAAGACTAAAAAATCTTATTGACTCGTTTAATATATGTATGCATGTTGACGGTCCTACCAGGTTCTCTCAAATTTCATCTTTAACTATAGACTATATTTGTTCAAATCTCGACATTCTATCATGCTCCGTAATAAATGCTGGTCTATCTGACCACGAGGCTGTATTAGGCAAATTGTCCATACATTCAAAGCCAAGCAATCCCCATTCAAAGCGTGGAGGATCTACAACAAGGGCAGCTATGGTAAGTAAATAATAGTAAGTGAAATTGTTTATTTCAAATGTATTTTTTACGACTTATACTTTTTTATATATTTATATACCTGACTTCATAGGTTGAATGAAACTTTGTCAACAAGATATTTTCTTATGACAATAAAGTATATTCTCTCTCTCTCTCTAGTCGATAAGTATCCAGTGTTTTGGTCTACAACTTACGACCACCCCTTTCCCAGCCTGACCGCTCGCAACGATACTCACTAAGAAGAGATTTACAGGTAAACCTCTTGGGAGTTGAGGGGGAGTTGTAACGAGTTGATTTCACCCTTACCAAAAAGCACTGCTGAATCTATGGAAATCGAATGATTTTGTACTAACCTTCGAGCTGAACCTTCGAACATGATTGTGGGGCCCTACGCCTGACTACTCAGGTGGACAAAAGTAACATATCGATCTGACAGAATCTATTTTCTTTCTGAAAGTCGCTTGAAAGTCAACAAGCTGCTTTATTCACGGTATAACTCAATCCTTGCCCTTTGCTTGTAAAACCACCAGTCTCGCTTTATAATACTCAAATAATAGAATTAATCACTTGAGTAGAGGGGCTATAGGGTAACCAGGGCAAGCCAATCAGAGACCAGCATTTAATTGGAGGCCACGCCCACTAAAAACCGGCGCGAAATTCAAATTACTCATACGTCGTCACGTCGCCATCGTGAATGAATAAATTAAAAAAAGCTGTCACCGCTGGGGGGGAATTGAACCAGGAACCTTTGCATTATGAGGCAGCGTATATACGCACTGTGGTATTTCGACCTCCGTGATATTTCAATTATTTCAATGCTATTCAAACGGGATATCCATAGCTGGCGCGCGCTTATCTTTGCAACGGATCCATCGAGGTAGAGTGAAGCGAGAGATGCATTCCAGAGATAAGAAACTTCGAGTCGAAAATAATATCCATCGCAGGCGCGCGCTTATCTTTGCAACGGATCTATCGAGGTAGAGTGAAGCGAGAGATGCATTCCAGAGATAAGAAACTTCGAGTCGAAAATAATATCCATCGCTGGCGCGCGCTTATCTCTACACGGGTGCAGCGACAGCAAATTTCGCAATCAACAGCATAACAGATAAGGTTGGAGGTTATCAAAACCACAAAAAACCCAACAACAAATTTCACAATCAGCAGAATAACAGGAAACGTCGAAGGTTATCGAAACCACAAAGAACCTAACAATTTCACAATCAGCAGCATAACAGGAAACGTTGGAGGTTATCAAAACCACAAAAAACCCAACTAGTCGCATAAACAAAATACGCGATAAGAATGACGCAAGAAATTATCGATATCAGCAGTCGTTCCAGATGGGTTTTTCCAGAACATCCGCGTCTACTATCAGCAAGTCACGAGGTAACTCCGCCAGCATATAAAAGCGATGACGCTACACAACATCATTCACACTCGAGTCTGCAATCGTGAACGTTGTCTCTTGACCAGCTCCAGCCAAATCATCACTGTTCGTGTGTGTGTGTGTGTGCATTAATAGCAATAATAGTAAGTACCTCTTTTTTATCAAAGTGCGTATTTATATTCTCAATCCTATATTATCCGACTTTTTTTATTCCATTCCGAGTTTCTTAGTTTTATTTTAAGTTTCATTGCATATTATTCATTCAGTGCCCATTCCTTTCTCGAATTTTATAATATCGGTCCCTTTCATTTTATTTTGGAAATAATACAACCTAGTGCTCATTCCGCATCAACCTTTTTCATTCCAAGTTTTTTTTCGAGAGACAATTCAATGAAAGTATCAATGATCAATCGCAGATTGATTTTATTTCTAGTTTTATCGAAAATAATCCATCCTAGTATCAAGCTCATCATGACTTTGTTGGACTGCTGATGTTTTTTGTCCTTTGTCTTCCCACCAGATGGATCTTACTCAAATCAACGCAGCTTCTCTGATTGCTCCAAACCAACAGAAACCAAGCGTGAAGTTGGTGGATCTCCTGCTCGATCAACCCCAACCAATCAAGACAGCGAAAGTGGTCACCACAAAATTTGGTAAATCTGTTCTGATTGAGTTGGAGGGCTCTGTTGTGTTCCTGCCCAGTCGTGTAACTGAGACCTATTCCCCCCACATTGGATATTTCGGTAGCGGGAAATATTCCTTGGTATTCAGAGGAAAGGTGGAGACTGGGAAGGCCAATCCAGCAGCTTCGTTTGAAATTTTGGAGAATTAAAGTAAGCTACATTTTTTTATTTGGGTAGAATATCATCAATATAACAATGGAGAGCATCAATAAAACCTTGACCAAAGTTGACGAAACACTTTTACTGATCAAGAACAATTATTCTAAACCATTGGCACTTTTTGTATTGAAATCAATCCGTTCACACATACGGAAATGTATTTTAGCATTGAAAAGAAATACTTTTTCGATTGGTTTGAAGCGTAAAATTCAGACTAAGATCGGGGAACTGAAACGGATGAGATTTTTCATCAAAACGATGAATAGAGGACATGTTGGCTCCGGCCTGAAGCCCTATATTCGTTGGATTGATGTAAATTCAATCTTCGCGTCGAGAGTGCAGACCGGTCTTATTCTGAATTTGAGACATAAGGAGATTATCGACTTTTTGGATGATCCATTTAGATTAGTAAATAAGAGAATTTCAAAAATTTTGGGGCGCTTTTCAATGCTAAAAGTCAACTTTACATTTTCCGGTGACTTCATTAAGCAGTCAAATAATGGGGAATTGGTTGACCGCAAACATTTTTGTACTCCCAATGCCATCGTGGACGCAGGAACGGACCTAGCCGATTGGTTCAAAATCAATGTGCTAGATGTGATCCTTAATAAACTTAGCGAATTTGCCGAGAAGAATAGCGGGTGGGCCTTGAGCGAAATTATTTCCCTGAAGGTTGCCATAAATAAATATGAAATGGGAAATGGCTCATCATACATCAAATTGCCAGTGCAGATTGAGAAAAAGCAGGCTTGCATTAACGTTCAAAATGATGATGACGCTTGCTTCTATTGGAGCATAGTTAGTTGTTTGCACCCTATTAAAGAAAGTTCGAAAAGAGTTAATAATTATCCTCACTATTCACAAGTTTTGAACATCAAAGGATTAGACATACCAATGAAGCTGCCCCAAATAACAAAATTTGAAAAAATGAATGATATTTCGGTGAATGTTCATGCGTTAGAGTTGACAGATGTCAACGAACGAACATTTTACTCTGTAGTACCCACCAGACTTATTAAGCATAAATCCAATCGACACGTTAATTTGCTTTTAATTCAGGACAAATATTTCCCAAATTTGAATGACTATGAAGCTCCTCCTGACAACGATAATGCTGAAGAGAACGTCAATATAAAATATCACTATGTCTGGATTAAGGACCTTCCACGACTAGTATCAAGTCAACTCAACAAATATAAGGGTAAGAAATTCATCTGCGATCGGTGCCTCAACTATTATCATTGTCAGGAGAAGCTTGATAGTCATGCTGCTCTATGTGAGAAAATTAATAATGAGAAAATTTCATTCCCCAAGTATGATTTTGTAGAATTTAAGAACCATGTGTATAAGCAGACATGTCCTTTCATCATATATGCTGATTTCGAATCGCAGTTGGATAAATGTAATTCCAAAATTTCAAAAACCACTCCAAAGTATCAACATCATAAAGCAAACAGTGCTGGGTACTATTTTAAATGTTCTTTCGATGACTCGCTATCATTTTATCGTAGTCATAGGGGTGGAGATTGCATGGACTGGTTTGCCTGCGAAATGTCTAAAATTGCCAAATTTGTCGAATCCAAATTGAAAAATATCGTTCCAATGGTAGTCAAACCGGCTAGTACCAGTGGCGCAACCATCTGCCACTTTTGCGAAGAGAAATTCAAGGCAAAAGACGTTATCGTACGCGACCACGACCATTTTACTGGCGCATTCAGAGGCTTCGCACACCAGGCTCCCTGTAATCTCAACTTTAGGAAACTGTTCGTTGTTCCCATTACGTTCCACAACCTGTCAGGATATGATTCGCATTTTATAATCAGAGACATTTCCAAGCGGGGACGTGTGAGCGTACTCCCGGTTAATCGCGAAAAATACATTTCCTTTACACAACATGATGATGAAACAAGCATAAAATTCCGATTCATCGACTCTTTCCGCTTTTTGGGAACCAGTCTCGATGCTTTAGTGTCAACGCTAAAAGTTAATGACTTGAAAATCCTGAAGAAGGAATTCAGCGACGTGAATGAGACGAAATTTGCATTGTTGACACGAAAAGGAGTATTCCCATATGATTATGTCGATAATGTGGAAAGATTGGATGAATCCGAGTTGCCAAGTATTCAGAATTTCTATAACAAATTGAACGATACAAATATTTCGGACGACGATTACGCGCACGCGCGAAAAGTTTGGGAATCTTTCGAGCTGAAATCGCTGGGAGAATATAGCGACCTATATATGCGGACCGATATTCTTCTTCTTGCTGATGTCATGGAAAATTTCCGTGCGTCATCCCTCAAGACCTATGGCCTCGATCCTGCTTGGTATTACACCATGCCTGGTTATACTTGGGACTGCATGCTCAAGTATACTGGGTGTAAGCTGCAAATCATCAAAGACATCGACATGGTGATGTTTGTGGAGCAGGCGATAAGAGGAGGAGTATCGGTTTGTTGCAATAGGTATAGCGAAGCAAACAATAAGTACCAGAAAAATTACGATCCAAAAAAGCCGTCAAAGTACCTTCTTTATCTCGATGTGAATAACCTTCATGGAAAAGCAATGAGCGAACCCCTCCCTTATGGGGGCTTTACATGGGTAGAAAATGTTGACATTGATGTAACCCAAATTCCTGACAACAGTCCAGAAGGCTATATTCTCCAAGTTGATTTGGAGTATCATGAGGGGTTGCATGACCTACACAAGAACCTACCATTTTGTCCCGAACACCGCACACCGCCAAATTCAAAATTATCCAAATTGATGACCACACTGTACGATAAAAAGTCATATACTTTACATTACAGAAATTTGAAGCAGACATTAGAACACGGTCTGAAATTGACCAAGATTCATAAAGTATTAAAGTTCAAACAATCCACATGGCTAAAGCCCTACATCGAGTTGAATACTCGATTGAGGACTCTAGCCACAAACGATTTTGAAAAAGATTTAAGGAAATTAGCCAATAATGCGGTGTTTGGGAAGACGATGGAGAATATTCGTAATCATAGAACAGTAAAGTTAGTCAGAATGTATGAAGGCCGCTATGGCATTAAAAATTTAATTTCAAGTCCTCGGTTCCAACAGCGGACAGTTTTCGATACCAATTTGGTGGCAGTGGAGTTGAAAAAAGCAGAGCTGATTTTCAACAAGCCCCTATACATTGGTATGGCTATTCTTGATTTATCGAAAATCGTCATGTATGATTTCCACTACAATTTCATGCTAACAAAGCTTGGAGCTGACGTAAAACTCATGTATACCGATACGGACAGCTTCATCTACGAAATTGTATGTGACGATGTGTATAGTGAGGTGATTGATGCAAATATCGAGAGATTTGACACGTCTGACTATGCTCCAGACAATATTTATGGTATACCTCGAGTAAATAAAAAAGCCTTGGGCCTATTGAAGGATGAGGCAAACGGTAAGATTATTACGCATTTTGCTGGACTACGGTCCAAGATGTACAGTTATAAATTGGATATAACGGATGGGGACATTGAAAAAGAGAGGAAGCGATTGGAAAGAAAGGGATTCAGTAAAGAACGACTAGATAGGGAATTGGAAAATTTCGGTATAACTAAAAAATCCAAGGGTGTCAAGAAATGCGTCGTCAAAAATTAGTTGACTTTTGATGACTATGTGGATTGTCTGACGGCTTGGAAAGAAAAGACCGTAGCCCAGCAAACGATTTGTTCCTACGCTCACGATGTTTTTTCCATCGAACAAACAAAAATTGGCCTGAGTCCCAAAGATGATAAGCGGAAACTGATTCACGATTCATTTGACACACTTCCGTGGGGTCACTACAGTTTGACGGATTGATTTTCTCCTTAGTATTTTTGCATCAAAATTTTCAAACCAACGCTGTTGTATTGATGACTTATTTTCCCATGAAAAAAAAATGTAACTTCTTTTATTCATCCAATAATTTATGTTGTATATATGTATATTTTCAATTATTTTAGTATTATCTTATCATTCCTAATATTCATATTTTATTGTATAAACTTTTTTTTCATTTTTATTATTCCTTTTTACATTTATACTATTATACACTTTTACAATTTAGAATATAGAAACAATTATTAGACTTTTCTGTGTATTCTTTTCCCACACCCTTGTCTGGATGATGTGTACGAGAAAGAGAGAGAGAAAAAAGAGAAGAAGAAGTGAGAGTAAGAGAGAGAGAGAGAAAGGGAGAGAGAGAGAGAGAGAAAGGGAGAGAGAGAGAGAGAGGGAAAGAGATGTAATAAGATGTGGGTTGAAAGTATGTATGTAAAAAACAGTTGTATCATGTCTTCTGACGAATACAGACGTGCACTAGAAGAATTTGGGTTGAAAGTTAGAAAGCTCAGTGCAGACATCCAATTGTATGAGCAGAAAGTTTGTTTGTTCAAAGATTTCGAGCAATTGAGTGTTTGGGACAAGGTGTTCACAGAACCGAGACGCACAGCTGCACCTACATCGAGAAGAATCCAACCAACACAGCTAGATGGCGATACTGAAAGCAAGCTTCATTCTATTGACAGCTCTGAGCAACAATGTCTTCTACACAAACATACCGTACAATACGAGGAATGCAGCCGTATGTTTTGATGTGAATCGTACACAACAGTGTGATTGGAAGCTGATGAGTAGAATGTATGCCAATGATAACAAACTACCTGTATATTCAATCGACATGCCTCGAGTCAATGGGACCACCATCGACTACAAATTGAAATTATCGTTTTCTGATGGCAGTGACGGTGAAACTTGTAACGATTATTCCGTTCCATTAAGATGTTTTTCAATCAATCAACCATCCAATTATCTGACGTCCATTCATTCTTCTATCTACTTCCGCTTATCAGCCCTTCACCGGTTCAATAACCATATCGAATTTATCAAGTCTTGCGCGCTCGTCCTTCCCGCTAGACAGCGACACAGAAGATCGAAGAAGGGAGACTAAATAACCAATCAGGAGAAGGGATTGATAGGAGAGGATCTTCCGCGAAGAACGAATAGGAAATCAAAGTCCTTCTGATTTGAACTACCGACTTGAAAGGTTGAAGTGATAGGTTGTGGGAATTGAAGATATCTGGTAGGTCTGGATCTATCTTTATTTTTCTAATGAAATAACTGGTCATCGCAGACATTTGGTTTGTTAGAGTTGATTATTATCTATTGAATTAAATATTAATTGATATATTTTTGATCGAATTTCATTTTTGTGAGAGATAATTGCATTCGAGTTAATTGAGGTTACAATTCCTATCTGGTTGTTTCTTATGTAATAATTGGTCATCGATATCAATTTATTCGATATTTGAGTTCTTCCTATATTTTATTAGCACTGGTTGACAATATTTTTGTAAAATTGCAGATTTATAATAAAATAAATCATATACCATTATTTTTCAGTGAAAGGTTAAGTACCACCTGCCTTGCCGCTTGAATTTGCTTTTTATAAATTGTTGCTATCACCATCAGCTTTGTTGCTAATTTTTGCCTCATTCAATAAGTTGAAAACAGTATCTACTCTCTCAAAAATTTTTCTAGGTACCTATTGCAAATTCGAAACGTCATCGTAGTTTCCTCAGATGTTCATCCAGGAAACCTGAACTGAAGTCTACTCTGTGTCTCGTCCAGGAACCTTGAACCTACAGGACCTAGAGCCTCGAAGTTGAACCTTGACGTTCAGGCTGTACTTCTCCAGGATTCTTTCTCAGGTGAGCATTTAATTTCTGTTATTATCTTGAGAATTTATTTCCAAGTTATTTTTCTTTCTCTCTGAGAAATAAATGCAACCTGAGGAAGGTTTCCTTCTCTCTATAGCCTGTTCAGTCAACCTTTGTCTGGTTCCTGTATAGGTTTTGCCTTCTTGTGACGAAAGCACAATCTATAGTTCAAGTTTTCTGGAAGTGAGATTTTTCTCTCTATCTTACTGTCAGAATTTTCCTTGGTCAACTCAACAAACCACATGTCAGTGCATGTCTATTTCCTTATCTCAGGGTATACCAGATATTCATTCCAGACCTGTCAACTTCACACCTGAAGTACCTACTTACCTATTATCTGGCATTCAACTTTTGAACCAGGACTTGCCACCCTGTATATATATCTTTATACATACCTTTTTCTTTTACTTTCACGGAAAAGTAGATTACCTGTCAACTTCAAACTTAAAAGAGTACCTATTATCAGGCATTTTACTTTTGAACAGGACTTGCCACCCTGTATTTTTTTTTTGATTGAATTTCAGTATGACAATTCATCAAAGTTAAACATTTTTTTTTCATTAGATAAATGATAATTTTTCCTTGAATTTTTTTCTGTAATAATATATCAATACCAGGATATCTCATTATATATATTATTCAAATCATCTTTCTCTGCGTTAATGATTTGATTCTCAGTTATTTCTGGTTCCAATTTGAGTCAATTTTCTCTAGTTTTTTAAAAAAGACTGAATTTTCAAGTGTCAAGTTTTTTTCTTTGAATTGAATATATACATATCTTCCTGATTTTTCTAAGTTCCTAAAATTTCACATTTCAATTTGTTACCTTCCAAAGTATTATAATTCAGAACATAAAACTCGGTGAGCGGTTCAAAGGATATCCTTTCGTCCCTTTAATCACATTGTCGACAACTTTCTGATTCCTCGTATATTTCCGCATGCACTCTACGTCTATACCTGCATCGAGGATCCTGGTTAACCAAAGAGGGTTGTAAAGGACGGTAACACCTGGAGATTCCCTACTGAGCAGTCAGAACTGAAGGAGAGGCTATACCCTACTACTTCCATCACCAGAAGTACCCACCACAGTACTTGGTAACTCTGGAAGCAGAACCGAGAGCTGGAAGCTGAACTGACTCTGAAGGTTGAACTCCCATTTACCTTAAGGAAACCCTCTTGGACAATTCATCCGGCCAACCAGGTATAATCCACCCAAGTGCCAAGACCTTCGATTGGAATCAGATCGGATCAATAGCTCTATGTAAAGTTGAATGTTCTGAATCTATTTGCTCCATTTCTCTTGTTTTTTAAATTTTTCAGTATTTTCAAATAATCCTCAATCTTGTTTTTGGGCCTTCAGCCACTTCAGTCTCACATAATTTTCAATATTCTTTTAGGGCCTTCAGCCACTTCAAACAACGTATTGTTATTTTGAATTCTTCTGGCCTTCAGCCCTTTGTAATATTCTCAAGGAAATAAATTGTTGAATTGATTCTCTGTATATTTGTTTTGTCTTCTCATCCAAGCAAGGTTTTTAGAAAGTATCTGATTGGCTTTTGTCTTTTGCAAGCCTGGCGCCCAAATATATCTAACAGTCAAATTAATCACCTTAAAATCATCCTTAGAATTCATATTACTTGATTACCATCTTAACAGTAAAATTTTAACTTTTGAACTCACACCCTACCGTATCAATCTGAGCAGCCCAAAGGCATAAGTATAAACTTTCATATTTTTTGTTTCAAAATTTTTCAAATTCTGAACTCAGAGTGTGGAGTGTTACACAATTTCTCATCAACTTCTTTATTTAAATATTTTTGCATAGCTGGAGATAAAGGGTATTGGCGTTGAACAATAGGCTTGGCATCACCAGTATCGATATGATGTGTCAACAAATGAGTTCGACCAAGCCTGTCTTTTCCCCCTCGGCCTTAGATTTGGCGTCTAAGGCCAATATTTCCTCCATTTGCCTGGATAACCTTGTCAAATTCTGGAGATATCTCTCATTGGCGTCCACGTCGCGAGGGGGGGGCTTTGGGAAACGGCTACTTAGCTGCTTCGCAAAGGCTAACAATGAGAAAAGTCACCCAATCCTAAGGTGGAGTGGATCCCGTGCCGATGGGATGCGTGGTACATGGGAGATGTGCAGACAACGAGCCCTCCAGAGAACCAGGCGAAACTCTGGAGTAAACAGCCTTGCCTCAGTAAACGGCTCTGCTGAGGTCGACCAACACATCCGCATTACTCGTGGGAACCATATGGAAAACCAAAAACAAAATAATGACGAACCTGCCCATCTGATGGAGGTTGAGGGGACACCATCCTCATCTTCATTGGATGCAGAGAATAGGCTTCTGGAGGGCGACTCTTCTGGAACGGGAACTGAGGCACATCAAACCTTGGTTACTGTGGAGGAAGAGCGCATCCTACAGGAGCTGATGGAGTCGACAGAGGAAGGGGAGGAATCTGGGGGCAGCCGTGAGCAGCCACCGGTTCCAAACCCTCAGGATCTGCCGGACACAAAAGTGAAGATGTCTGGAGCGCAGCGCAGGAAGCTGGCGATCCAGGCGGCTATGGCTCGTGGGGACCCGATCATTCCTAGGAAGCCTAGGTCAAATCGGAGGCCCACGAAAAAACCTCAAGCACTGGTGGCCGTAAATCCATCATGTCTTAAGAGACCAGACAAAACCATCTCCACAACGGGAAGTGGGAAAGTCTGCGAGGCCGCTGGAAAGAGGGGGAGATCCGAGACCAGCACACCTTCGCCGCTCCTTAAGAGGAGCAAACAGAGTGTCTCTGCGGGACCTTCTGTAACTAAACCCGTCAGTACACCAACTGGAGGCAGTTACAGTAAGGCCCTGACCTCCTTTAAGATGGCAGTGACTACGGGCAACTATCCCGAAGACAAGCTATCTTTGGAGCAGGTGAAGCAAATCCAGCTTCTTATTACGAGAGAGATCTGGAGATGTGAGCCAGGAACTGGGCCTCAATTCGCAGGCAGCTACCCTCAATCGGGGGTGCTGATCCTAACCTGCGAAAATGAGGAATCCAGAGAATGGCTCAAGCGGAAGGTGCCTACGCTGAAGCCTTGGGAGGGGGCCGCCCTTAGCGTCGATGACGCTAATAAGGTGGTCAAAACTCACAGGGCTGTGGTATGGGTGCCAACCGAGTTCCTGGACGCCAAGGAGCCGGCCAGGATCCTACAGCTCCTGGAAACCCAGAACAAGGGCATTAAAACAGGAGACTGGAGGATTATTTCCACCAATTCCGACAAACAAGGAATTACCCTTGTTCTTGGAATTGACGACCTCAACCTGAAGGAGTTGGCCAAGAGAGGCTTCAAAGCCTACCTAGGCCTGTCCCAACTTACCTTCAGGGTGGTAAGTAAAAAGAGCGCCGAAGATGCTGCAGGTCCTTCAAGTAAACCTGCAGCATAAAAAGGCTGCGACTGCTGCCTTAGTGAGGTACCTGTCCCGAGGCGAAGCTGACATAGTCCTGATACAAGAGCCCTGGATTCACGGGGGACGAGTCTCAGGACTGGGAGAAGCCAAGGGTAAGGTAATATACGATCTGACGGCAGGGAATGTGAGATCCTGCATTTTCGTTAAGAACGAGCTACACGCACTAAAACTGCTTGATTTCTGTTCTAGGGACCAGGCAGCAATTAGGCTGAAAACACGTATGGGAGGAATCTGGACGGAAATCATAATAGCCTCAGTGTATCTGCCATACGATTCTATCGGGCCACCTCCGTCAGCAGAACTGGAGAGGCTAGAGGAGTACTGCAGGCTTTCAAACCTACAGCTCATCTTTGGCATTGATGCCAATGCTCACAGCACAGCTTGGAGGAGCAGTGACACAAACAGAAGGGGTGAGTTCTTATTAGATTACATAATTTCTAAGAATTTAGTTATAATGAATCGCGGGAACGAAGCAACTTTTGTTACCAAAACTCGTAAGGAGATCATTGACATAACCCTGGCGTCTTCTAGAATAAGCTCTCAGGTAACTCGGTGGCGTGTATCTGAGGAACCGTCCTTGTCGGACCATAGGTATATCTGTATGGAAATTTCAGATACTGAACACCCGACAGAAGCCTATCGAAACCCGAGAGGTACGAACTGGGAGAAATTCAGAGAGGACTTAACAATAAACCTAGGAAACGTCAAGAAGATTATCAAAAACGGCACTGATGTAGAGGTAGCCTCCTGTCAGTTGCAGGAGGCAATAATATCCTCATATCAGGACAACTGTCCTTTGGTAAGGCGCAACAGCAGCAAAGACGTTAGCTGGTGGAACGAAGAACTTAAAACGCTAAGAAAAGAAACACGCAAACTTTTCAATAAGGCGAAGAAAACTGGGGAGTGGGGGCAGTATTCCATCACTCTGACCAATTATAATAAACAGATCCGTAGGGCGAAAAGGGAGTCGTGGAGGCGTTTCTGTGGAGAGGTGGAAACAACCTCTGAAGCAGCACGCCTCCATCGAATCCTAGCCAAGGCACCTGTTAATCCTATGGGGAATATAATGAAACCTGACGGGAGATATACTGAAACTGGCAGGGAAACTCTGGAGATTCTACTTCGGGCTCATCTGCCAGATTCGGTTGAAATTGAAAACGATAATCTACCAGACCCACTAAACCCTCACATGAGGGCTGCTGTTGGGGACTGGCGGGTATCGAAGAAGATTGTTGACCACAGTAAACTGCTGTGGGTCATAGAAACTCTTGAATCCTACAAGGCGCCGGGACCGGACGGAATTATCCCTGCAATGCTACAGCAGGGTAAGGACCAGCTGGCTCCGTTTATTTGTGGGATATTGAGAGCAAGCCTGGCAACGGGGTACATTCCGGTTGCATGGAAGAGAGCGAGGATCGTCTTCATCCCAAAGCCTGGAAGAGATTACTCTCAGGCTAAGGCGTTCAGGCCGATAACACTATCATCATTCATGTTGAAGGTGATGGAGAAGTTAATTGAAATGCATATCAGGGAAAACTTTCTCATTGAAAGGCCACTACATAAAAACCAGCATGCATATCAATCGGGAAAATCCTGTGAAACGGCACTTCATCAACTGGTGGGGAAACTTGAGGCCGCAATAAGCAACAAGAGCATAGCTCTTGCGGCTTTCCTGGATATTGAAGGGGCATTCGACCACACACCCTTCATATCCATGGTAGCAGCGGTTGTTGAGCGTGGCGTGGAAGACACCACATGTCGGTGGATAAAAAACATGCTACACAACAGAACAGCGGAATCCACATTGCTTGGTGAAACCATGGAGGTGACGATTTCTAGGGGTTGCCCACAGGGAGGAGTTCTTTCTCCCCTGCTGTGGGATCTGGTTATTGACGAACTCCTGAAAAAACTAAACAATGTAGGAATTTACTCACAGGGGTATGCAGATGATGTTGTCATTCTAGTAGAGGGGCAGCATCCTGAAATTATTTCAGACTTGATGCAGAGAGCCCTGAAGATAGTAGAGGGCTGGTGCAGAAAGGCAGACCTCAGGGTCAATCCTAGTAAAACTGCACTTGTGGCCTTCACGAAAAAGAAGAAACTGGACAAACTAAAAGTTCCCAGACTTTTTGACACACAGCTAAGTATGACACAGGAGGTTAAGTATCTGGGAGTAACCCTAGATGCTAGGCTAACCTGGAATACTCAACTGCGAAAAACTGTCAGCAAAGGCAAAATGGCACTAATGGCTTCTCGGAGAGCGATTGGTAACACATGGGGACTGAAACCACGCATGGTACATTGGCTGTATACTGCTGTGGTGAGACCAATGATTGTATATGGATCGCTTGTCTGGTGGCCTAAGACTGAACAGAGATCAGCTATAATGGAGCTTTCAAAACTCCAGAGATTAGCTTGTCTCTGCATCACAGGTGCTATGCGCAGCACTCCTACCGCTGCTATGGAAACCATACTCAATATTCCACCTCTTGAAATCTTCATCAGGGCGGAAGCGAGGATGGGGGCATACAGACTGGAGTGTACCGGCAACTGGTATGCTCGGGGTGACTCCCTGGGACATACAAAAATAATCAGCCAAGTTTCAAGCCCACTAATGGATATGGGAAGGGACAAAATGCTGCCTAGAAATAACTATTACAGACCCTTCAACACTCAGCTCTACTGGGATGAAAGGGTCTTGACTAACTGTCAGGAAGGCACGTTAGTATGGTACACTGACGGTTCTAAGACTGATGAGGGCACGGGAGCCGGAATATATGGAGATAGACCCAGAACCAGGATGTGTGCTTCCTTGGGGAGGTATGCTTCAGTATTCCAGGCAGAGGTGCATGCTATTGAGGCATGCCTGAGAGAGAATATAGTAAGAGGATACAGAGGTAAACAAATCCTCATATGCTCAGATAGTCAGGCGGCCATTCAATCTCTAACATGCAATAAAATCAGATCAAAATTGGTCTGGGATTGCCTTCAAAGCCTGCTAACCCTGGCTAACCACAACAAGGTAACTCTTCAATGGGTGCCAGGGCATAAGGGAATTGAAGGCAATGAAGCAGCTGACGCTCTTGCCCGGCAGGGGTCTGCGACGTTGTTTATGGGGCCGGAACCTGTGTTCGGTATCCCCAAAACCTCAATACGCGGCTGGCTGGCAAGGTGGACGCAAGAAAGACATCAGGCATACTGGAACAATGTCCCAGGACAAAGACACAGTAAACTGATGGTTGGAACACTGTCCAAAACAGTGACTAACGACATTCTGAGCCTAAACAGAAGTCAGATCAAACAAGTGACGGGACTAATAACCGGTCACTGCCCGTTGAGGAAACATATGCATCAAATGGGCATCTATACAGACGAACCCATATGCAGACTATGCAATGAGGAGGAGGAAACTGCCACCCATGTAATACTGGAGTGCGAAGCACTAGCGCGTTGGAGATACAACCTTCTGGGAGCAGTAAACTCTCAAGAGGCATTTTCAAAGAATGATCTGGTGAAGAGGCTGCTAAACCTCATCAAGGTAGCGAACCTGTTCACCTGAGTCAACAGCATGATCAGGAATACAATAGGCCCAAAGGCTGCAGTGTTTTGGGCTTCAAACCCTGACTGATCATTCTGCCATTAATCAATCAATCAATCAATCAAGCCTGTCTTTGGGAGCTATAGATTTAAAACAGTCAATGACTTCCTCAAGCTCAGATTTCTGGAAAGGAGTCAATTCAGAAAATGGTTTGATTGTGTTCACAGCACAGATAGAGGAATAAATTGATATCGATGACCAATTATTACATAAGAAACAACCAGATAGGAATTGTAACCTCAATTAACTCGAATGCAATTATCTCTCACAAAAATGAAATTCGATCAAAAATATATCAATTAATATTTAATTCAATAGATAATAATCAACTCTAACAAACCAAATGTCTGCGATGACCAGTTATTTCATTAGAAAAATAAAGATAGATCCAGACCTACCAGATATCTTCAATTCCCACAACCTATCACTTCAACCTTTCAAGTCGGTAGTTCAAATCAGAAGGACTTTGATTTCCTATTCGTTCTTCGCGAAAGATCCTCTCCTATCAATCCCTTCTCCTGATTGGTTATTTAGTCCCCACGTTGGGCGCCAATTGTGTAACACTCAACACTCTGAGTTCAGAATTTGAAAAATTTTGAAACAAAAAATATGAAAGTTTATACTTATGCCTTTGGGCTGCTCAGATTGATACGGTAGGGTGTGAGTTCAAAAGTTAAAATTTTACTGTTAAGATGGTAATCAAGTAATATGAATTCTAAGGATGATTTTAAGGTGATTAATTTGACTGTTAGATATATTTGGGCGCCAGGCTTGCAAAAGACAAAAGCCAATCAGATACTTCCTAAAAACCTTGCTTGGATGAGAAGACAAAACAAATATACAGAGAATCAATTTAACAATTTATTTCCTTGAGAAAATTACAAAGGGCTGAAGGCCAGAAGAATTCAAAATAACAGTACGTTGTTTGAAATGGCTGAAGGCCCTAAAAGAATATTGAAAATTATGTGAGACTGAAGTGGCTGAAGGCCCAAAAACAAGATTGAGGATTATTTGAAAATACTGAAAAATTTAAAAATCAAGAGAAATGGAGCAAATAGATTCAGAACATTCAACTTTACATAGAGCTATTGATCCGATCTGATTCCAATCGAAGGTCTTGGCACTTGGGTGGATTATACCTGGTTGGCCGGATGAATTGTCCAAGAGGGTTTCCTTAAGGTAAATGGGAGTTCAACCTTCAGAGTCAGTTCAGCTTCCAGCTCTCGGTTCTGCTTCCAGAGTTACCAAGTACTGTGGTGGGTACTTCTGGTGATGGAAGTAGTAGGGTATAGCCTCTCCTTCAGTTCTGACTGCTCAGTAGGGAATCTCCAGGTGTTACCGTCCTTTACAACCCTCTTTGGTTAACCAGGATCCTCGATGCAGGTATAGACGTAGAGTGCATGCGGAAATATACGAGGAATCAGAAAGTTGTCGACAATGTGATTAAAGGGACGAAAGGATATCCTTTGAACCGCTCACCGAGTTTTATGTTCTGAATTATAATACTTTTGAAGGTAACAAATTGAAATGTGAAATTTTAGGAACTTAGAAAAATCAGGAAGATATGTATATATTCAATTCAAAGAAAAAAACTTGACACTTGAAAATTCAGTCTTTTTTAAAGAACTAGAGAAAATTGACTCAAATTGAAACCAGAAATAACTGAGAATCAAATCATTAACGCAGAGAAAGATGATTTGAATAATATATATAATGAGATATCCTGGTATTGATATATTATTACAGAAAAAAATTCAAGGAAAAATTATCATTTATCTAATGAAAAAAAAATGTTCAACTTTGATGAATTGTCATACTGAAATTCAATCAAAAAAAAAATACAGGGTGGCAAGTCCTGTTCAAAAGTAAAATGCCTGATAATAGGTACTCTTTTAAGTTTGAAGTTGACAGGTAATCTACTTTTCCGTGAAAGTAAAAGAAAAAGGTATGTATAAAGATATATATACAGGGTGGCAAGTCCTGGTTCAAAAGTTGAATGCCAGATAATAGGTAAGTAGGTACTTCAGGTGTGAAGTTGACAGGTCTGGAATGAATATCTGGTATACCCTGAGATAAGGAAATAGACATGCACTGACATGTGGTTTGTTGAGTTGACCAAGGAAAATTCTGACAGTAAGATAGAGAGAAAAATCTCACTTCCAGAAAACTTGAACTATAGATTGTGCTTTCGTCACAAGAAGGCAAAACCTATACAGGAACCAGACAAAGGTTGACTGAACAGGCTATAGAGAGAAGGAAACCTTCCTCAGGTTGCATTTATTTCTCAGAGAGAAAGAAAAATAACTTGGAAATAAATTCTCAAGATAATAACAGAAATTAAATGCTCACCTGAGAAAGAATCCTGGAGAAGTACAGCCTGAACGTCAAGGTTCAACTTCGAGGCTCTAGGTCCTGTAAGTTCAAGGTTCCTGGACGAGACACAGAGTAGACTTCAGTTCAGGTTTCCTGGATGAACATCTGAGGAAACTACGATGACGTTTCGAATTTGCAATAGGTACCTAGAAAAATTTTTGAGAGAGTAGATACTGTTTTTAACTTATTGAATGAGGCAAAAATTAGCAACAAAGCTGATGGTGATAGCAACAATTTATAAAAAGCAAATTCAAGCGGCAAGGCAGGTGGTACTTAACCTTCCACTGAAAAATAATGGTATATGATTTATTTTATTATAAATCTGCAATTTTACAAAAATATTGTCAACCAGTGCTAATAAAATATAGGAAGAACTCAAATATCGAATAAATTGATATCGATGACCAATTATTACATAAGAAACAACCAGATAGGAATTGTAACCTCAATTAACTCGAATGCAATTATCTCTCACAAAAATGAAATTCGATCAAAAATATATCAATTAATATTTAATTCAATAGATAATAATCAACTCTAACAAACCAAATGTCTGCGATGACCAGTTATTTCATTAGAAAAATAAAGATAGATCCAGACCTACCAGATATCTTCAATTCCCACAACCTATCACTTCAACCTTTCAAGTCGGTAGTTCAAATCAGAAGGACTTTGATTTCCTATTCGTTCTTCGCGAAAGATCCTCTCCTATCAATCCCTTCTCCTGATTGGTTATTTAGTCTCCCTTCTTCGATCTTCTGTGTCGCTGTCTAGCGGGAAGGACGAGCGCGCAAGACTTGATAAATTCGATATGGTTATTGAACCAGTGAAGGGCTGATAAGCGAAAGTAGATAGAAGAACGAATGGACGTCAGATAATTGGATGGTTGATTGATTGAAAAACATCTTAATGCAACGGAATAATCGTTACAAACTGGGGACTGGCAGACATTTACATTGAAGAAATCCTCCGCAAAATAAGATGATGATCAAGATTCGGTCAATATCATTGCAATTTTGACACTTTGTTGTACACTAATATGTTCACTCATTTTAATCTCACATGTTATTTTCATTGTACTGAGAAATAAGGGATGTGATGAATAAAAACTATGAAATTATTATGAAGTTTTTTATTTTGGCAATAAATTACATAACCAATTATATAAAGTATCGACATTATGGAGACTGCACTGGAACCTTTCTCCATGGAAATGATGCATTCAAGGTGGAATGGATTGTTGAAACGTTATTGGCTGCCACCAAGAATTGTCAAAATCTTCTAAATTCACAATGTGATTGGTCATCTCCAACTCTGCACATTTTCGCTGCAAGAACTGAATCTTTTGGTGTCCTCTAACGTAGATGATATTTGTTTGCTGCAGGTTATCTCGTAGTATTTGATCCAACTCATTTAAATCCACATAACCACTGGAATATTTTAAACCATGAACGTAACGCTCCACATGATTTGCCATCTTTTTATCTTCTCTGCTTAAACTCGAAAATTCTACAGATGGCTTGAATAGAAAATGAGACGTCTTTTTACCAATGCGAATGGTCATTTCCTTTGGAATGAATTCACCATCAACCATGAACCCTTGAATGTCAACCAGTGCGATCTCCATGACTCTTCGAAGCAAACTGACGTCTGACTGATGCAGCAACACCCACCTAGGCAATATTTCGAACAATTTCGCTGAGTGGGAGATGTTCCATGATTTGATCGTGAATGATGATGCAATAGGCTTTGGTTTCGGGAGGGAAGCCTGTAGTCGCTTCAATGTCCAACTTTATGTCAACTGTGGACGACTTTAGACCCAGATGGCGCCTCGAGCAATCGATAACAAACATTGGTCGGGATTTGAATTCGGCAAAGTTTACTAGAGAGCGCTTTTCTTGACAGTTATGGTAGCTCTTGTTGAACTCTGTATAGTTGAAGTGAGCGTCAGCATATTGGTCTCGGGAAAAGTCCAATAGCATTCGTTCTTGCGGATAATAGTCGCTATTCAGAGCCAATCGTATGGATTTGATGTTGGCATTATCGAACAAGGTGACGTCTTCATGCAAATTATCGGCTTTTTTCGTTTGGAAAAATACTATAACATATCTTGGACTGTCCAATGCAGAACATGTCTTGACGGACCAGATTTCTATGGTAGATCCTTGTGTGAGTGCTGGTAGCTCGTGCAATTCCCATCGGCGAAACGGTATCATCATAGACTCATCTGCTTTGATACGTGTCAACAACTGCAACTTTATGTCATCGTTGGGTATGAGATGTGGCACTTTCAAATTGATGCTTTCTATCGTTATTTTAGCAATACTCTGAGTCTGAGGAGATCCTGGCAAAGCAGTATTCGCTCTCTCGACAACCTTCACACTATTGGCATCATTGCGAGCTCTCACTAAACGGATTGACTGCTTGCCCCACGTTGCCACTTGATGATCATTGAAGATGGAAAACAAATGTTTCAGTGGAATGTTCATGCTAAACGTACCATCGGTGTTAAGGATCGGAGCATTGGGATAGTTCCAGCCTGCTATGGCTAGATGACGTGAGTCTTCAGGCGTATAACATAAGTATCCTCGCACAGTACTCGTTATTCCAGGATATCTGACAGTGTCCAATTCTTTATTACACAATTCATAGGTGCAGGAATCAAAGGGATAGGCTCCAGCATTGTGGGTTAATGTACCAGTACCACCACCGGTCACCTTCAATTTACCCTTGATGGTAATGATGCCTCCGAACATGGCCAACCACGAATCTGCTTGATTAACCGTTATATCGATGACATCATTGTTCTCGAATGATTTCACATATGGATAATAGGTACGCCATTCCACTTTAGTGATGCTTTCGTCGAGTCTGGGTTTGCGGAAAACGTCGAACACGGGTGCTAACAACATTGTAGTCTTTGAGTGATTTCAGAAACAGGACACTGGATAATGTCAATGTTTTTCTGTTGCGGCTGCTGCTGCTCTTCGAAGACACGACTGCTTTGGTGTACGTTGTCGAGAGAACTGGTGCTGATGATGTTGCTGATGATGGTATATTATCTGATTTATAGGAGTAATCAAACACTAGTACCATCTTGCGAGTTTCTTCAATTACAATCTTATGATGATTTCTTCACCTCTAAAATTCACCTGCCTGAAATCTTGGTCTAGAATCTGGAGTGTGATGTTAGGCAATTCCCGCCTGCTGACGATAGGTAGGTAGATTAGATTCCTGGGAGTCTCGTCTATTGCGTAACCAGGATCGACTGCAACTGCAAACTCGTAGATCGTATGTGACGGTCTGTCGTTGTAGAGAGCTCCAGCAGTAACGTTGCTATCAATGTGAATGGTTCTCACTTTGGTTATGCTGACCGGCAAATCGAAAGTGTGAACTTGTTGTGCGTTCAACAATCTATTTGAAAATCCCAAGACTTGAGCTATGCTATCCTTTGGACGAAAATCGATGGCAAACCTTTGGCTCGAAATCTCGCACTTTAGTGTATTATTGTTGGGCTTCAACGAGAATATATCATCAACGTCCTTTGCACTTGAGATGCCCAATTCTTTGCGTATGAATGTCTCAATGTCCACAATGTCATATGAACCTTCGGGAATATCGATGATCTTTCCCGCCTTGGTCTTATCTTGCAGATAAAACTTTGATCCTTTGTCGATATTTGGTATACTGTTGTATGAATGGAATCCCAATAATGCTAGTCCGTGATCAGAGTCTGGATCGAGTTGAAGTGGTGTCAAAAAGTCTATGGAGAGCGTAGATGTACGACCTTGCAACGTCACTATCAGAGACATGACTGATGCACAATGACCGAGTTACTTGGTCTCATTTGAAAGGAATTCTAAACATAGACGTCCACAATTACTTTGATTGAAATTTTGGTATTGATTGTTATTGTACAAGATTTTCGTGCTGGCACCCAAATATTGCGCCAATTCTCTGGGCGGTTTCAGATTACCATAACTATCGAAATATAAGGCTTTTTTATCATTCTTTATGTAAGCCACCCAATGAGTGCCCGCATGATTGGAGGTATCCAAATTCAATACAGCACACTCGCGATGCCATGGACCGGTGGAAGGTAGAGTGTCCCGCATAAAAACACCTCGAAAATACGGTATTTTCAGCTGTTTAGCATACTTTATCACATCTCTATCGTACATTGATTTATTGGGTAGCTTGTCTAGAAGTTTTTTGAGTTTTTTGATTGTTTCTTCAAGTACAGTCCGAATCCTCTCGATGTTTTGCGTAGAAATAGGCCGGAACCCTGCTTGCCGATAGCCTCCATTGCTTTATTATGTCTTTGATCTTCTTCGAGCTTTTTCTTTGCATTTTTCGCATCAATGACTGTCTTCGCGACTGCTCCGGCTCCTCCAGCTAGAGATCCTAGGGCTCCCAAGGCGGCAAAGATTGGTATCAATGGTAGTATACCGCCACTGTGTGGAAGAGGTATGATTCTTGGTACTCTGATTCTTTTTTCACCGCCAGCCCTCTTGATTGCCATTCTGGCTGCACGGAGTGCTTTCAATGCAGATTTATTCAGACCACTTCCTGATGTTGTACTACCACCACCACCACCACCACCATCTGACTTTGATAGTACATTTTTTATGAATTTGATAATGTTGGATAGGGATTGCTGTGATACAAGACCCATGCCGAGTTTTCGTTTGACCTTCATTCCGGTGGTGACAAGCCAAGCAGCAGCCTTCTCTTTGAATTTAGCGTTCTTCGACTTGACTCTCTCCCACGCTCGATTTTCCAATATCCAATCAGCTTTGTGCCTGTCTTCTATTGAGGAATTTTGTGAATAGGCGATATCGTGTACTCGACACGCGTCGTCCAACGGATTGATACCGGTGTCTCCTCTTGCAAGTCTTTTATCGAGTTTGGTACCTGGACCACAAAATCTGTAGCCTGGAATGTGTAATTCGATGGGAAGTTTATCGATCAGAGAATTAAGCACACCCTCTCCGTGGTAGAGCAACATGAAGACTGACGTGTAGGAAGTTCGACAACTCTGCATATACCTAATGAAATGAAGAATATATCATCACATGATGAAGATCATTCAACAAGAACGGATGTTACCCATTGTGAATTTGGATAAAATTTTGTCAACCAAACCCCCAGTGAATAGTAAACATGGGAAACTGCTTCCCCATTCGTTCAGAGCAATCTTCTGCGGACCAAGCGGATGTGGAAAGACCAATGCGATGCTTTCCCTGCTGTTCAATCCAAATGGCGCGAAATTCAAGAACGTTTACGTGTATTCAAAGTCGTTGTACCAACCGAAATATCAATTGCTGCAACAAGTGTTGGATTCAGTGAAAGGTGTTGGGTATTTTCCCTTTAAAGAAAATGATGATGTCATCAGTCCATCAGAAGCGAAAAATAATTCGATATTCATTTTTGATGATGTATCATGCGACAAGCAGCAAAAAATTCGAGAATATTTTTCAATGTGTAGACACAAGGATATTGACGTAGCATACCTATGCCAGACTCTTTCTAAGATACCGAAGCAGCTGGTGCGAGACAACAGTAACCTGTTGGTGTTATTTCGACAGGATGAAATGAATTTGAAGCATGTGTTCGACGAGCATGTCTCACCAGACATGTCATTCGATCAATTTAAAGCATTGTGCTCAGAGTGTTGGAATTCCAACCAATATGGTGCGATGGTGATTGCAAAAACTTTCGATATGAATGCTGGTAGATATAGAAATGGTTTCGATAAGTTCATAAGACTGTGATCTCTGGACCATTCATCAAGATGACGTCAACCAAGATGCATGATGATGTTGCTGATGCGCTGCGCAAGAAAGAAATCAACGAACTATCGAAATCAATCAGAAGAAAATATTTAGCACTAAAATTGGGCAAGTCTGAGGATGATGATGCGTTACAGAAAATATTCCAACCACTGACATCACCTTTGAAACAAATTGCCACCACGTCCAAGGTAATAAAAGAAAAACTCGATGGAACGCTTTCAAACATCAAGCGAAGCAGAGCAAAGTCGTTGGGCTTGAAGAAGGAGAAGAAGGAGGAAGAGGATGGGGAGGTGGAGAGGGAGCAATCGGATTTGAATCAAACTAATTTCATACCTATGATGGATGTGGCTGATAATGCTGGGCATACTGAAGATGATGATGAGGATGGTTATGACGATGCTGATGATGAACTTTTTGTAGATAGTGAAAATATCTCACCGGCTGCAATACATGATTACGTTGATCAGTATCCTGCGATGGCTCAAAAATATCTGACTGAATACTGGACAAATGATGAAAATATCGATACGGTTTATGGTCCCAAATATGATCCAGTAACATCGAAATGGTCTCTCAACGGAAAAGAAATGAATTTCCATCGAAGAACTGGAGATATACTTCTTGATGGCTTTCGGTTCCGTGGCACCCCAGGCCTTTATCAATTACTCTTCTATAATGATCCATCCTTTGCCAAAGATGATACGAACCCATACAAGCAAATACTCTTGCTCACCAAAGCTCATCTGAATTCTGCAGGACGTATGAAGTCCTCCTCTAGACTCAAATACGTAGAAATTATTCGTCCAATGTTCAGATCCAATTCCAGTGGTCGTGGTTTGAAGTTGACATACAGCACAGCACCTATCGAGTACATGTATTGGGATAATCCAAACGAATTGGTAGATAGATTGAAGTTGCTCATTGCATCACAGCAAGCCGGAAATACATCAAACGATAACGAGATTGTTGCCATCTTGAACGAATTGGAAGAGGCAGGCATAATAAAACATGTGTAACATTTCTGTGATACTTCCGTGACACTTCCATGACAACTTCCGTGACAGTTCCGTGACACTTCCTTGACACTTCCGTGACAGTTCCGTGACAGTTCCGTGACAGTTCCGTGATACTTCCTTGACACTTCTGTGACAGTTCCGTGACACTTCCTTGACAGTTCCGTGACACTTTCATGGCATGTCTATGAGTGTATGGGCTAATAATTGGCGAGGCAAAGTGTCTACCATTATCGATAACGTACAATACTTTAGTCATTAGCATAATGAGTCTCGACAAATTCGAACGTGGTTCGTTTCCACGCTCAGCTCAGATGGTGACAGTCAGATCTGGATTTTCACATACTCCAACCGGTGATATTGATGTTGGTCATTTGAAGATGTGTAACGTAAAACTGCCAACAGATGCCGCTGATGTTGCAAACAAACAATATGTGGATGAAGTTATATCGCAAATAAAGTTAGATTTCAAGATTGCTTTCGATAATTACGGTGAAAAAATCCGAAATTACCTTGCTGGCTTCAGCAATGAAATAATCGAAGAAAGGAAGAGAGTGGATGTACATGATCTGAAACTGGCAACGTACAATACAAACTTTGTTCAGTTGTCTGGCATAGTGCACAAGATCAACATACATGTGGAGCAGCTTCGCAACAACTCTCTACCAAAACTCGAAAGCGACATCGACTTGAATGTGAGAAATATTCTAGAACTTGTCGATAAGATTGACAACACTGTGAAGAGTTTGCACGATTTGAAGGCTGAGCAACAACACAGCCGTGATAAAGAACGCCAGCTTGCTGATGTCATTGATCAAATGAAAAAAGATCTGACCAAGATTGCCATCACTCCAAAATCTACGACAACACCACCGCCACCAAAAAGGAAGCCTCCTGTGTGAAACCCATCATATAAACTCCTAATCCAACGAAGTCAATATGTCACATTCTAAAGAAAAAATCCAACTCGTCAATGAATTACATAGACCTGCTAGGAAAAAATTTCCAAGGCGCCGCATTATCATCAAAGGTTTGGATGACTTATGGCAAATGGATCTAGCCGAAATGCGACCTTATGCCTCTGTTAATAAGAATCACAAGCTGATAATGGTCGTGATTGATTGTTTTTCCAAGTACCTATGGACTTGACCACTAAAATCAAAAACTGGTGCTGAAATCGCTCGAGCATTTGCAGATATCCTATCACATGCTGGCAACACCAGAATTCCCAAGAATTTGCAAACCGATCAAGGTACCGAATTCTACAACGAAAAGTTTCAAAGTCTGATGAAAAAGTTCTCCATCAACCATTATCATACGTATACCATAATGAAGGCAGCCATTGCTGAACGTGTTATACGGACATTGAAGGAAAAACTATACAAGTACTTTAGTTTGAATGGCTCATACCGTTGGATAGATGTCCTGCCTGAAATCACGAAAAATTATAATAACACGAAACATACGACAATAAGATGCAAGCCCAGTGACGTCACCAAAGCCAACGAACATGATATTTTAAAATCCACGTACAATCACATCAAAATTGCTGGAACCAGAAAATTCGACGTTGGTGACATTGTGAGAATAAGCAAAGCCAAACATGTTTTTGAAAAGAATTATACACCAAATTGGACTACTGAACTATTTAAAATCGTAAAAGTTCGTATTACGAAACCTACTACATACATCTTGGAAGATTTGCATGGTACTCCGATCAAAGGTGCTTTTTATCCTAAAGAATTGCAAAAAACTATAAATCCTGACATCTATCTAGTGGAAAAAGTTTTAAGGAAGAGGGGTAAAAAGGTGTTTGTCAAATGGCTAGGATTCGATGATACACACAACAGCTGGATTGATTCCACCAACAAGTTATAATGTAATCATATGGAAAACTAGCACAAATTCAATGGATGTGAGGGGCCTTCCACGTCGATCGCTGACAAATAACAACCATTATCGGATGTTGTGACGTGTTGGCAGTGGTGGTATAAATAATGAGGACTGAAACTTTCAACACATCAGTTCGAGAACAATGAGTGAAGACTCTGGTTATTCATCTAGTGAAGTGCTTTCCGAAAACGGTAGTACTAGTTCATTGGCAATGATGGGTTATTATGGTGACGTTGATACATATTTGGACATGATTGAGCAAGCAGCGAAAGCCGAATCGTACCTCCTGCTGACTTCATCGTTCCAGTTGTCCACCTACATGATTCAGTGCGGACTTAGTCCAGCTAGACAGTTTAGTCCGAGCATCATCCTGAAGAAACCCTTCCATCCAGCGAAAATTTCGTTCTCCACATATGAATGGGCCACCTTCATCGATTCGCTGTATAAGGTACAACAAGACTTTTTTGAAGCACCCCTGCCCTGTTTCATTGATGAATATGATCCTGCCGTTACCACCTGCGGAGACTATATCACCATAACCAAATTCGTTTGCGATGGTGTCAAAATGTTGTCACTCACCAAATACCACATTACATTCGAATTGGTGGAAGAGGATGTTGCAGACATTTTGAGTGCTGAAACGTGTGTTGTTTCACATCGAGTTGCGCTAATAAACAAATTGGACTTTTCCATGTATTATCAGAACATTTTGAATACTATAGCCGATTGGATTAGGAATAGCCTGACTGATTTGGGTGCGGAAGAGCTTATATCTGGATTTTGTGATGTTTGTGATAGCATGTCTAGTAACGCTCTCAGAGAATATCTATATTATTGTAAAAATGAGGTTATGTCTGATTTGAATAAAATGTTGTGAAAAATGTGACTAGTTTTTTTTATTTCATCAGTCTACAACTTGACGCGAGACTAGTAGCATCTGAAATATTTTAGCTCTGCTCGAAAAATCATGAAGTCTGAAATAGCTGTGCTATTGGAGTTTATAGAATCTCCCGCTTTGACTTTGACGAAATTCACTGAACAAGAATTGCAGTACATTCCAGTAGAATGTCTCATTGAATATGCAGATCCTTATGGGCTATTAAGGGTGTGGCACAAACTTCCTCAAGAATATCGCAGCAACTTTAACCTACAAATCAAACTGCCATGCTTCGTTCATTATAATCGTCCCGATTGGACCACACACTGGGATGGACCGCCATCTTTCCAAGAGGCATGTCATTTTTGTAGAAAAGGATTACTCAAATGAATAGATTATTCATCTTCGTTTTCGTATTCTTTCACCCCCATGGGCCGCCCTGTATATATATTTTTTTCAATTATCAATCAACTCAAACGCCCTGTATATGAAAATTCAATCTTGTTTTTGTCATTAAATACTCACTGGGATGGACCGCCATTTTCTCAAGAATCATGCTATTTTTGTAAAAAAGCTTTACTGTGAAATAAAAATTGATCATCTAACAATAATTTTCCTCGTAGTAGTAGTTGTAGTGTCATTTCGCATTTATGTACCATTAATGACATATGTCAATGGTAGAACGATATCCCTCAAACCATGCGGCTTTGCATAATATAGGTATATTGACATTTCCGAATTGTCCATAAAAAATCCTATTTTGAGAGTACCCACACACGTGATCATTTTACCAGAAGAAAAAAAAACCAACAGCATGACTTCACCCACTATAAAATAAATAATTAATTCAAGTATTTGTTTCCAATACGAGCGCGCGCGCGCTTATCATTCTAAGGGATCTCTCGCTTTGCTGGATCTTCGAACGCCATGAAGCGAGACAGCGTAGCCACACACAATAATGTAACAATATTAACATCCAAACACATACGTCCGACAACGTTGCAGCGCCGAGCGCTCGAGCCTTACTCTACCTCTATAGATCCGTGGCAAAGATAAGCGCGCGCCAGCGATGGATATTATTTTCGACTCGAAGTTTCTTATCTCTGGAATGCATCTCTCGCTTCACTCTACCTTGATAGATCCGTTGCAAAGATAAGCGCGCGCCTGCGATGGATATTATTTTCGACTCGAAGTTTCTTATCTCTGGAATGCATCTCTCGCTTCACTCTACCTCGATGGATCCGTTGCAAAGATAAGCGCGCGCCAGCTATGGATATCCCGTTTGAATAGCATTAAAATAATTGAAATATCACGGAGGTCGGAATACCACAGTGCGTATATACGCTGCCTCATAATGCAAAGGTCCCTGGTTCAATTCCCCCCCAGCGGTGACAGCTTTTTTTAATTTATTTATTCACGATGGCGACGTGACGACGTATGAGTAATTTGAATTTCGCGCCGGTTTTTAGTGGGCGTGGCCTCCAATTAAATGCTGGTCTCTGATTGGCTTGCCCTGGTAACCCTATAGCCCCTCTACTCACTTGAAGAATGTTGCATCAGTATTTCATCATTGTTATTGGTTACATTGTCGAAATTCCTGTGTTTATTCAGTTCTAGTAATGAACATTAATCCAAGATAGGCTTCTTCTTCTCTTGACAACTTACTGACAGGGGACATTGTTACACTTCGTTTTTGCCTAACGAAAATACTGCTAGAAATCAAATCGATATGGTTTTGTTTACGTACTTTTCTCTCAGATTTTCATTTGTTCATTCATCAGTTGTCGTTGATATCTCCTATTTGCAATCTCAAATAGTTTATACAGTTTATTGTCGTAAATCAGTTCTCTTATTTAGCTCCTGAAAACAAAATAGTCTTTCGAGTTTCCATTAGACAAGGTGTGTTGTCAGTGCTTACCGTGGTTCGCGATTCAGGTTTTGAATATTTATGCACAGTGTTGTTTTTGTGGAATGATGGCCAGTCTTCTTCGATATGTTCGAGCGTTCAGATATTCTAAAGTTTTAACGATGAAGATTTCACTGTTTCGGTTCTCATTCGATTTATCCGATTGTTATCGTTGTTATGTTGTTTACATTTACGATCAATAATATTGAGCGGAGACGTCACCATCAGATTGTTGACTGTTGACAGATGATCGATACTTGCGAGCTGTTCTGCTTTCTTTTGAAGGACAATATCTTCTCATTATCCTTCGTACTTCAAGCAATGGTCAACACTTGTCATTGACAGTGGTTATTTTGTTGGTCGCTATTAAATGACCTTAAAATTGATTGATTATGAAAGGACTAAGCCAAGCACGACATCTGGATCTTTAAAAATAGTGGCTTGTTGTTTAATCGAATAGTAGGTGTAATAACCCTATTGTTTTTGTCTCTTTCGATGAAGTTGATCATTCATCGGAAAAGAAGAAGATTGCGTCATGGGTCGACGTAGTTCCGAGGTCATGTCTTAGCATGACTCCGTTCGAATATTGAGGTCGTGGCAAAACGGCTTCAACCGCCAAAAAATCAATTTCCACGAAAACTAGATGTAAAATGGTTAACATTCACTAATATCGGGTAAATTAGGTATTTTCTTGTTGGAGCTAGGATATTCTCTAATCTTTCTGTGGTGATGAAATACCATCTACAGTGTGTTCGCGGGAAAATCTCCCACCAACAATTTTCTGCGCTATGGAACGTTTCTGAGAAAAAGACCGATTTTCCGGTCGAAGAACGGCCCATCATCTCGAGGAGACATCTCGCCATTTTTTCTGCTGGAGACGGTGCGACCCATCTCGTGTCACAAGTAAGCCAGGAATTCGATTTTGCCTTGTATATATTTTGATTTATTCTTTCTCCATCAGTGTTTGGATCATTTCGATTCGAATTTCCATTTAATGGGAACCAATTTTGGTGTTGGTATCGTACCTCAAATTGGAGGGATTTTATGCTGAAAGCCACGAGGTCGACATCACCCTACCAAGAACCCGAACTCCATCACAGGTATGAGATTTAGTTTTGATTATTCATTGAGTGGCCCAAAACAATTTTTCCATTTTGTCGATCAGGGTTCTTATATTCCCGGAATCTGTCCTTTCTCCGGTGAAGCCTGCATATTCCGTCATCCACCACGTGTCGATCGCTGGGGGTGTTATCCGGTAGTTGCTGGCTGGATATTTCTTTGTTTGGCTTTTTTTTGTTGCCGGCCCAATAGAATGTTGATGGCCCAGGAGCCCTGAGAGCCCCATCAGGTTGATTTGTGGCTGCATAGTAGACATCTCTACAGAACCAAGTCTACCCTGTATCTGTATCCTGCCTGTATCCTGCCTGTATCTTGGCGGTAACTCAACACCCTCTATATGAACGACGTGGCCGCCTACAACCTGTACTTGACAGCTAGACTCCACTGTTGAACATATTCGCCTGTCACCTTCAATAATGGTGAGTCTGTTCCATTTTACCTGACTTATAAGAGTTGGAAACTACCACCAAATACGGCTATCAGCTCTTTGGGGTTAAATTACCATTTATTTCGAGTTTATCATAAGTATGTATTCAATACCCCAATTTGTACTATGAGTTAGTAATCACCTCACTTATATTGGAAACCAACGTGCACTGCGGTTTTGTTTATTACCTTATTGTCTATAATTCCAGTAATATCACTATTTCGCTATACACTGAGTATATAATGAGAGATGTACTGAAGAGCTGATTTCAGACAGTCTTTATTTTTTTTTTATAAACTATTCCTAATTTTTTGTTTTCCTCTATATCAGTACAAATTTCTAATGGAGTCTATATTTTTAAATATTTATTGTTATTCAATCTACATTCCTGGTTATTAAATCGATATTCATCCTATGTTAATTGGCATTCAACGTACCCACCCCATTGTGTCACTGAACTACCAGTGTTTGGTTTCTACAGTCTCAAACTAAGCACTTTAAACACTTCATTTTGTAGCAACAATTTTGAGGTTTAAAATTCCAAGTAGATCTCAGGCCAGTCAACAGCCAACTCAGGGGTAAAATTTTAACTAAATTATATCATTAATTACCCCCTGAAAATTGCGACGTTACAATGGCGCCCAACTAATTTTTTCAGAAGGAATATAGGGTGAATATGTAATGAGTGTATTTGGCTATTAAATGATATAATTGGTGGTAGTTTTATATATATATTTTTTTCAAGTGCAGAAACAAGTTGCATTTCAGCTTGCATTGTGGTACGTTTCTATTTAGGTAATATTGATCTGGTACAGTTGCAGATAAAGATTTTTCTTCTGTTCCTTATATATAAATATTACAGGGTGTTCACTTGAAATTGGTTTTTGTCTTGTGATGGTACAACTCGAATTTCGTTAACGGCAGACTGTGACAATAAAATTGTTTTGTTTTCTAGTTTATTCAAATATTGATAACGTTCAAGAATATTCGATTGAACATTATTTATATCGGGATTTGAAATGAAGTTATTATTCTTGGTGATCTAAGGTGGATGTTTCTGTTTTTATATTTCCAATTTCAGGATCAATCCAATTGGAATGAGAGTAATTCCTGAAATTTTTAGTTTCATTTGTTTTGATCTTTTAATCACTACCTCATTGCTGTCTATTGACAAAATTTTTGTTCAACCATTGAATTATCCAATTATACAGGGAGTATATTTTGCAGGATTTTTTTTTCTGGAAGTTCATATATTTGTTCATACAGGGTGGGCAATGTAAAGTAATGAATAGGTAGATTTTCAAATGCATATAATGAAGTCTGCAATCATATCAGAATCATATAGGGTGATTCTGATGATTCAAAATTGATAATTTTGAAAAAAAAATCATTACGGATTATTTCTTATACAAGGTACGCATTAATATGCTTATAGGTATAATGTATCGTTTTTGATATTGATCGTTCAAAATTATTAACAGGGTGGTCATAATAATTTTTTTTATGGGTATAGTTTACAACTGAATTGAAATTATAAGGAGTGATTCTAATAAGTGGAGCCATTCTCAATACATTCGTGCTATCATTTTTGAGGAAAAAATTACAGGGTGATCAATAAGGAGAAAATTTTTTTTCAGTTCAGTCTCGAATAATACGGGGTATTGTAAAATTCATTCGTAATCATTCGGTTTTTTATTATTATTTCTGATTCAGAATTCACTTACAGGGTGAAACAATTAAAAAAAAATTACTAAGGTGAAAAACAAAAATATTTTTTTTTACGCAACTGTTTTGTTTCTTTTCCTACTACAGGATGAATCAAGTTTGAAGGACGACAATAATTATTATTGAAGATATTTCAAATTTCGTGTTTTACTAAGATTTGAACATGAGTGAACATTTGTATTTTGTATTGCAGAATTGTAAATTTTGCTATTGAGTATTGTTGTGTACAGGGTGTAGCGTGCCTGTTGCCAATATCTTTCGAATTTTTTTTCTCCGGGAAGGGAGGGGGTATGTAAACTACAGTTTACATGTGCAAATTTTTTTTTTGTTCTTCGATATTATTCGATATTCACTCTTCGGTAAAATTGCCAGTGTGCGGATATTTATTTTTCCCATCGATAAATTTGATTTCAACTCCGTCGATACAATTGCCTGTGTGCAAATTTTTTTTTCACATCGATATATCTCGATTTTCACTTCGTCGATGAAATTGCAAGTGTCCCATCGATATTATCCGATTTTTACTTCGTCAATATAAATACCAGTGAGCAAATATTTTCTGAATTTATTATTGTTATTACTGAGGAATTTTGGGATCAACATGGAGATCAATAGGTTACGAAGCGACGAGCTTACTTATGAATTATTGCTACGTGGTTCAGACTTAGGAAATGGTACGGTACAAGAAAAACGTGCTTCATTGAGGACTGCTTTACAAGCTGAGCAAGAAGGTTCTTCACAGTCATCCACAATTCATTTTGACCCCAAGAATGAAATATTGATATGTCATAATGAAATAACAGAATTATTAGGGGGCATTCAAATGTTTGAGGATAGCAATTTTGAGAATGAGTTTCGAAAAATTAATTTGAGGCTAATACATGTTACGAATCGTATCGATCGACTTCCGGCGAAAGAACCTGAGGATGAAGTCGAAAGACTGAAATTGACTGTTTTGGCGGGTGATTTGAAACTTGCTCCAGATTGCGCGTACATGTCTGCTAGATATAAAGCGGGTAATAATATTGTTGCCGAGAATAAAATCGCTTCTAATGCAAGTTCAACAAGTAACTCTTTCGTAGATGACCTCATTATACTCAATGAAGCAGAGGAGCACGTTAATAGTTTCACTAGCAGTAAAAATATTCCGGAAGCACAAACCTCTACCGCTAATAAAAGAAGTCCTGATTTGAAAAATCCTCCTGAAACAGAGAACGATATTGATGTTTCAATTCTAACAAACAGAATCTCCGAATTAATGCGGGACATGCATGTCAATCTTCTCAAGCCGAGCCATGATAATTTGAATCATCCTTGTGAAACTGATTTCAGATCTAATCTCCCTGACCCTGATAGCCGTTGCGCCAATACGAGCAGTACTCGAGTAGAGTTTGATACTCCAGTTTATTATCCCTCGACATCTGATAGTCGACATTTTTCTGGCCATACCAATGATTTTGGTAATAATTCCCATAGATTTGTTGATGTTAGTCGCTGGAGACTTCGAATCAATGGCACTACAAGTGTCACTGATTTTCTTGAAAAATTAGAAGAAATGCGCGTTCCTCGTGGAGTAACGAAAACGCAACTTTACGACTCGATACCGGAAATATTAGATGAAGATGCTTCCATATGGTTTCGCTTTGCTCGAACCAATATAAAAACTTACGATGAATTTGTTATCGCATTGCGTAATAGCTTTTCACCTCGCAACTATGAGGAAAGGATTTGGGATACACTTAACAGAAGGACACAAGGTTCTAATGAAAACGTAATAATTAATATTTTATACATAGAGAATCTGGAGCGATTCGATAGCCTTATTGAGGTTCGATTTATGTGGATGTTATCCTGACAAATATGATGCAATGGATTTATATTAATATGTATATATAAGTACAACAAGTTAAAAAGAAGAGGGGTTAATTCGGTTGCACTACAACGACTTACCACTCTTATGATTAACAGGAGCACCTGAAACCAGATACTCTTCTCGAAGGGCCCTTCTGGATGGACGAAGGGACATGGGTGGTAAGGCACGGTTATGCCGGTGACGAGATGCACAAACAATTATTCCGGTGAAGATCAGCACAAACACTTAATTGTCTCAATTGTGAGGGCTTGCAATAAAAAACCATCAAACTTGAACGAACATCGAATTATGTAAGGGAATTTAGTTTAATTGGTTAGCAAAAGCACGAGGAGCAACAGGAATCGCCTGTTCTCAGCGGAGAGCGTATGAAGATGTCGCATGACTCCTGGTCTTATCAGTACTAGTTTTTGTTCATGTCACTCGCGACAATGTGATATACAGGTCGTTCTAGTGCAACAATAATATACGCGAGTTATGAAAAATAATACAATAATTAATTAAATTATTATGAAGGGAAACAACATTGAGGCTTTCCGCAACATTCTGCCCCAAGTAAATGCAATTGTAGCATTTAAAAAAAATATTTTATCAAAAAAAAAAAAACTATTATTACCCAAAATAACAAAAAACAAAAAAAAATTATTACTAAGCATTGAGTCCAGTAAGTGTGAATATTAAAACTAGATAATGAGGTCACTGACTCTAAGTATCGTGACCCTCAGAAATCGGAAGTGGACACAGCTTGACCAGTGAGCGCGTCAATGTACCAGTAGCAGTCCTGACAACGGCCACCCTGGCAACACCGTCCCGACCGAAATGAAGAGTCAGAATGCGCCCCAGAACCCACTGACATGGAGGAATATTTTCTGCCTTGATTAGCAACATAGATCCTACTTCAGGAGTGGGAGTATCAGGTTTGAGCCATTTACCCCTCTGCTGAAGGGTGTGCAAATATTCCCCATGCCAGCGTTTCCAGAAGTCCTGGTGAAGTCTTTGAATCATTTGCCAACGGGACAATCGATTTAAATTGAGGGGGGTGAAATCAGGCATAGGTAATGCAGAGACCGGTTCCAGGGTTAAGAAATGATTAGGGGTTAGCGCGTTGATATCTTCAATATCGTGAGTCAAAGGACTGAGAGGGCGTGAATTCAATGTAGATTCAATCAAAGTTAAAACTGTGTAAAATTCTGTATAAAGGAATGAACAATTTTTTCATGTGCAGCAGCGTTTTTCATCAAATTATTCAGCTCTCGACTGGATCCTTGAAAATTGGTACCGTTATCACTATATATGTGAGAAACCCTCCCCCTCCTTGCGATAAATCTTTGTAATGCGGCTAGAAAGGTGTATGTGGTTAAATCACTCGCAAGCTCCAGATGAAGAGCTTTCGTGGTGAAGCAAACAAACACACACAGATACCCTTTACAAGTTTTCACGCCCCTATGGCGGGTCATAGTTAACAGAAATGGGCCGCCATAATCCACTCCCACATGACTGAAAGGTTTCACTTGAGATATTCGTGAAGCCGGTAAGTCGCCCATAGGGGGTTGGAATGCAATGGGTTTTGTCTTCCAACAGCGCACACATTTAGTGAGAATAGAGTTGATCGCTCGTTTTGGAAACAAAATCCAGAATTGTTGGGATAAAAGGAAATGAGTAGTACGAAACCCAGCATGAAGGTGTTTTTTGTGGTAAAACTCAATCAGTAAGGTAGTCAAACGACTATTGCGGGGTAGTAAAATTGGAAACTTTGCATCATGTGTTAATGACGAATATCTTAGTCGACCACCGACCCTCAGTATTTGAGCTTTTTCATCTTTGCATACATGTAATTTTCGGAGAGGTTTGGAAAACACGTTAGTTTGAAGTTCGTCAGCAAAATGTAACTGCTGAGTTCGTTTGACTACAATGAGCAAAGCATTGAATAATTCGATATTTGTAAGGGGTCCTTTTCTACGAGAGGAGGGGTTAGCAGAATTGAAAATGAAGCGCAGCAAGAAAGCGAGGATTCGTTGCAAAGTTGTGAAGGAGGAAAAATTAGCGAGCAACTCATCAATAAAATTGGTTTCAGGCGAGTAAGTGAAAAGAGTTAATTTGCGTTCCTCGTCGTGAGGAGGCTTACAAATAAATGATGATGCGGGATGTTCCAACCAAGGAGTGAGAGAATTGCGCAAAAATTGAGGTCCATGAAACCACAGCATATTATCAATTAATTCAGAGGGAAAAAGTCCACGCGAAGCAACATCTGCTGAATTATTTTTCGATTCTACGTAAAACCAGTTATCAGGAGGTATTCTTTGTTGCACATAGACCACTCGATTAGCAACAAAAGTTTCTGATTCATGAGGCGATCGTTTGATCCAGTGTAGAGCGATTTGAGAATCCGACCATGCACAAATAGTAGCAATATTCATATGATGCTGTAAAATATTTTGGACAAATGAAATCAACTTAGAGAGCATAACAGCGGCACACAACTCGAGTCGTGGTATGGTAATTTTCTTTAGAGGAGCTACTTTCGACTTTCCACACACAAAGTGTGTTGAAATGACAGAATTGGGGTTGATGGTTCTCAGATGAATAACACAAGCATATCCCTTTCCGCTGGCGTCACAGAATCCGTGAAGTTCGTACACAACTGATGACATTAGGTGACGGGTTATTCTCAAGTTGGACAATAGCGGCAGTTCATTTTTATATTGTGTCCAAACACGAGTGATCTCATTCGTTGGGGTATCATCCCAACCTAGGTTTGAGACCCATAGGCGTTGAATTAGGTATTTTGTGAAGAATGTAATTGGACACAGGAGGCCTAAGGGATCGTACACGCGAGCCAGCTCACTCAACATGAGCCTTTTTGTGCATGAGTTTGTCTCAGCGGGTTTGACAGAAAAGGCGAAGCAGTCCGAGATGGGGTTCCAGTGTAATCCTAAAACTTTCAGCGACATATCAGGATCAAATAATGAAGGATTACTTGATAGATGTGAAGGAGGTAGGTCCGTCAATGAAGAAGGCTCATTTGTAGACCATTTGCGAAGTTCAAAACCACCATGTTGCATCAAGGCATTTAGTTCCGAAATCGAATTACGGGCTTCTTCAATGGTGGAGGCGCCGAAAACAAAATCATCGACGTAAGACGATCGTCGAATTATATCAGCAGCAACTGGAAATCGTTCCCCTTCATCGTCAGCCAACTGCAGTAGAGTTCTAAGAGCCAAGTATGGAGACGAGGTGAGACCGTAAACGACAGTGTTTAGTACATAATCTTGAATTGGGTCATGCGGCGAGAATCTCCAGACTATTCTTTGATAGTCTCTATGCGAGGGATCAACAAGTATCATACGATACATTTGTCGTATGTCGACGCAAAGAGCATAGGTGTGGCAGCGAAAATTCATCAAAATAGTGATGATGTCCTGTTGTAATTTTGGGCCTGTGAGCAGACAATCATTTAAAGAGGGTTGGTTAGGAAGCTTTGCAGAACCATTGAAAACCACTCTCAATTTCGTAGTGAGGCTTTCCGGTTTCTGAACGCAGTGGTGGGGAATGTAGTAGACCCGATCAGAAGCGGCATTTTCCGAGACGAGCGACATATGATTCAAGTCTAGGTATTCCCGCATAAAATCTTTATATTGTGTATAGAGAGCAGGCTGTTTCATAAGTCTACGCTCCAAAGTATAAAATCTTGTGACTGCCAAATCACGAATTCTAGGAAATGTGGGATTTAGATCTCTAAGGGGCCAAAAGACTGTATAGCGACCTGCAAGATCTCTGAAATGAGTGGAGGTAAAATGTTCTTCACATATAGCTTCTTCAGGTGATGTTGATTTCACCTCTGGGACTTCCTCCACCTTCCAGAATTTTTTCAATGTCCCTTCTACATTTGCAGTTTCTGAAGCATTAGAGTAAAATGAGGAAATTGTGGGACTGAAACTTTGCAATCGTCCCATGACGATGTAACCAAACACCGTGTTTATAGCTTCTGGAGCATCAGAATTTCCGGAAACTTTACCATTCAATAAAATTCTTGGGAAAATATCTGCACCCAAAAGGACGTCTACAGCACTTGGAGAATGGAAGTCTCGATCAGCAAGTTGTAAGTTTGAGAGATGTGACCAATTTTCGAATGAGAGTTTGGAGGCGGGTAAATGATCACATATTTCATTCAAGATTATGGCATCAGTGTATAGACTAGGACTGTCCTTTTCAATCGGTTTGATTGCGAGGGTGAGTTGACCGTTGGTTGAACAAGAATGCATGGTGCCTATTCCTTTGATTTCTATGGACGACTGAGAATGAGGCAAACCTAATTTATGAGCAGCTCGTTTTGTAATAAACGAGCTCATACTTCCACTATCAATAATACACCGTAGGGGTTGGTACGTTCCTCGATTATCCAGAACGTCTATCCAGGCAGTGGCTAATAGCACGGCGGTATTCACGTTGATCTCGGTTCCCGCCAAACACGTAGTACTACCACTGCTCGCGGAGGTACTAGGTGGAGACGAATTATTCTTATCATTACTAAGTCGATTACCAACTTGGTTTGCAGAACTATAGGAAGGTTGACTTTCTGATCTAGATGAATTATTTGGTCTATCAACGTGCAGTAACGTATGGTGATATCTTGATTTGCATTTTTTACAAGTATAATTTGATTTACAGGAACGGATATCATGAGCACTGCTTGAACAATTGAAGCATAGATGAGCGGATCTACAAAAAGGATAACTTTCTTGTTCGGATTTTTCAGCAAAGGCATCACATGTATACAATGAGTGATTTTCTTTGCACAGGGCGCAATTAGTAGAAGGAGATTTATTAACAAAAAAAGTAGAAGTCATAGAAGTGCGGTTTGGCGAAGGCGTAAAAGCGGGTAGTTTAGTTGAAGTAATGCGTTTTTGATGAAACGAAGATTGCGAGAAGTTAAGTGTTTCAAGAGCGGCGCAGTGCTTGTTCAAAAAACCGACGAGATTCGTGTAGCTAGGAATATCTGAGGAACGATGTTCCAACTCAAATCGAGTAACAATAGCTTGATCCAGCCGTTTCAGAAGCAGCATAACAAGTACAAAATCCCAATGTTCTGTAGGGAAGTTCATTTGTTTAAGCGCAGCCAAGTTTTCTGAATAGGTGTCTAATAGTTTTCGAAGAGAGATGGTATTATCGGAAAGGACTTTGGGAGAATTTTCCAGTTCAAGCCAATGAGCCTGAGCGCGTAATCGTGTTTGTGCGTATCTTTCTTTGTTTTGTATGCAATTTCGTAAGTATCTGAAGTAAGTGGTAGAGTGCGAACTAGCGATAAAGGCGGACCATGTAACGAAGATACTAAGTAATTAAATTTTTCGATCTCTGTCAATGACGTATTAGTATGCACGAGAGCATTGAACAGTTCTAAATATGACGGAAATGCTTTATAATCTCTACCAAATTTGGGCAATTCGATTTTTGGCAGATGAATATTGAACGAAGTACTACCACCAGGCGTAGCTAGAGTTGAATTCAATCCCGGCAATGCAGTAGAATTGAGAGTTTCAAACAGGTCAGTGTACACGCTCTTGATGAAATAATAGTCTTCAAGAAATCCCTCACGCACACCGTCCTCACTAGAGACTTTGCTATCTGCGATAGTCAACAGCGTCGAGACTACGGAGTTATGTTGCTTTAAAAATTCATCGCGTGTTTCGTCCAAGTCGGCGCACCGGACTTTAAACATCGTCCGAACGGATTTATCAAGTTTAGCACGATCCGCTAAATTACGAATAATATGAATTTCATTCATACTTGTTGTCCGGTAGGTTTGATACTTCTTCAATTTATCCGCCATGATTAAGTAAATGTGATTATTTTAGCGCAAAGGGAATTCGACCGTTGTCTAAAAAACATAAAACAGCGCACAATCGATACGAAATTGATAAATGGTCAGCTGATTCCACAGCGAGTCCAAGAACGATTTCGATTTTCGATATCAAGTGGTCAAGAGTCGAGCATGAACTGGACTAATTGAACACGCCCACCTGACACCTAAACGGCGCAGTGTCCACCTCGTTACTCGATATGTGTTTGGAAGAATTCGAACTAGGTAATGAATACGTGAATAAACGGCAATTAAATGGCGGACACAATGAAACTTTTGTTGGCGACTGATTTCGCGCGAGAAATTTGAGTTTCCGTTACACAGATTAATTTTACGAAGTATTCAGCATTGAAAATTATGAAAATTGTTGAAGAATATGCGGTTTCACGCTAATTATGCAATTGGATCACCAATTTAGCCACAAATACCTGAACTCAATGCGGAAATAAAATTTCAAAATTTCAAAAAAATAACTAAGGGCATAACCTCTTCTAAACAGGTTGAAAATCCGGCTCGAAGGACCAATGGAGCGATTCGATAGCCTTATTGAGGTTCGATTTATGTGGATGTTATCCTGACAAATATGATGCAATGGATTTATATTAATATGTATATATAAGTACAACAAGTTGAAAAGAAAAGGGTTAATTCGGTTGCACTACAACGACTTACCACTCTTATGATTGACAGGAGCACCTGAAACCAGATACTCTTCTCGAAGGGCCCTTCTGGATGGACGTAGGGACATGGGTGGTAAGGCACGGTTATGCCGGTGACGAGATGCACAAACAATTATTCCGGTGAAGATCAGCACAAACACTTAATTGTCTCAATTGTGAGGACTTGCAATAAAACACCATCAAACTTGAACGAACATCGAATTATGTAAGAAAATTTAGTTTAATTGGTTAGCAAAAGCACGAGGAGCAACAGGAATCGCCTGTTCTCAGCGGAGAGCGTATGAAGATGTCGCACGACTCCTGGTCTTATCAGTACTAGTTTTTGTTCATGTCACTCGCGACAATGTGATATACAGGTAGTTCTAGTGCAACAATAATATACGCGAGTTATGAAAAATAATACAATAATTAATTAAATTATTATGAAGGGAAACAACATTGAGGCTTTCCGCAACAGAATCTATTTGACGAACTGACCTCTTAACCTAGTGAGGAATATAGAGTGAGTTTCATTAAAGGAAAAATGTTGCCATATTTACAGATGTCCCTTGCGGGCAAGGGTGTGTACTAGTTGAAAACACTAATTTTTATGGGTCGTGAAATTGAGGAAGCAAATCAGAGTTCACAGGAATATAGCCCATGATTAGACCTAGTTATTCTGTAGAACCCGGATTAGAGTACCAGCATACTTCGACTACTCGCGTTCCTGCAATTGACGTTCCTGTTCAGAACTCCCCGAACTCAAACTTTGCTAGAATTCCAGCTGAATTCAACTTGATCAACGTTCCACCTACTAGTTCATCAGTTCAAACTCAAAATTCTAATTATGGAATGGATTCCTGCTTGCCTTTATCTTCTGACTCGTTAAATCATTCGCAGCCAACCCATTTATATCAGGCTGGGAGTAACCCTCCAGTTTCTGCGGCAAATTTTGGTACCTCTAATTTTTCGTACCCACGTGACACGATTCCTGAGGATGACGTGAATCCTATGCAAGTTCCTTCAGTAAGTTATAGAGTTGAACAACGCGATATGCTTACTCTAGTTCTACCGATATATAGTCGTACTCCTCTTGTTACCCTTAATAATCGGACTCAGCCGATTTCTGGACCCACACAAGTTCCAGGCCCAACATGTTGGAACTGTGGTCAGAATGGTCATGTGCGTAATAGATGTACCCAAATTCACAGAATGCACTGTTTTAAATGTGGTAAACCTGAGGTAACAGTGAAATCATGTCCCAACTGTTCGGGAAACGCCCGACCGAGCCGTTAGATAGTCGCCTATCGTGCTCTACCAACAAAATGTTAGGTGACTCAAACAACCAGAACTGCTACTCTCAAACCATTTTGCCTGTTCTTTAATATATATTATCACATTGTGATGGTGATAACCGACCATTTTTATCGAAAGAAATTTTTGAAATACAATTCAAGGCTCTTCTAGACAGTGGCGCGAATAACACTGTTTTAGGAAATATTGGATGGAATGTTCTTTAAAATATGGGTATACAATTGAATAGATCAACTATCAATTCTTGTGTGGTTGTAAATTAAAATCATAGACATTTTAGTTGTTCCCGATTTGAATCATTCAATAATTTTGGGTGTAGATTTTTGGTTGGCCATGGGCATAATTCCTGATTTGAAGCATGGGTGTTGGTCATTTGATAACCTTTTTTTAAGAATAGACACCGTTAGTACGGTCAATAAAGTAGTTGCCAAGGAAGTTTTGAGTAATGAAGAGCAATCACGACTGGACCAACTAGTTAACATCTATTTTGAACAACAAGAAGATTATTACAACATGAAATTATAACTGATACAGAGCCGATCAAGCAAAGAACCTATAGAGTTTAACCTATTATGCAAGAACACATTGATAAGGCCGTGAGGTAAATGTTGGAGATAGGTGTAATTGAGCCATCTAGTTCAGCTTGGTCAAGCCCAGTTCTTCTTGTACCGAAAAAAGGGGCGAATATCGCTTTTGTGTTGATTATCGACAACTTAATCGAGTAACGAAAAAAGATGCCTACTTTCATTCATTCCCACTATCTTAGACAAATTACGGGGTGCGGAATTCTTGAGTTCTATAGATATTGAATCTGCTTATTGGCAAGTGCCAATTGCACCAGAATCTCGTGACTATACGGTATTCACCATACCAGGCCATGGCCATGGCCGGCGTACCTCAGTGCTTCGATGCTTCAATATCGATTCACGTCGAGGTATCGATCGTGGGTTCGAGACCCACGAACGCAGACTTTTTCTGATGGCCTAAGAAAGTGTTTGGGATCACACGTTAAAAGGTAAGGCCCCCGTCATTCCTTGCTCGCACAAGTCTTTCGAAGACTTCTGAGGGTTGCTCGTAAGGGGGCAATCGAATGACGGATAGAACAATTTTAGAACAATTTTTAGGTAGAGGTCTCTATCATTTTGAAAGAATGCCATTTGGACTATGTAATGCGCCGGCAACGTTCGAACGTCTTATTGACAAAGTTTTAGGCCCTGAGTAAGAACCTCAAGTGTTCTACCATTTAGACGATGTTATTATTGTTTCATCTTCCTTCGAAGAGCATATGATAACTTTGAGAGAGGTCTTCGAACGTTTCCAGAAAGCAGGGCTCACAGTATCCAAACAAAATGTTTCTTCTGTCGCACTGAATTACGTTATCTAGGTTACGTTGTGGATAGCCAGGGTCTTCATGTAGATCCCAAAAAAGTATCTTCCATTTTGAATATTTCACCGCCTGAAAACATCACTGAGGTTTGTCGTGTGTTAGGTGTTGCTTCATGGTACAAGAGATTCATCTCGAACTTTTCTTCTCTTGTTGCCCCAATGACCGCCATTCTCTCGAAAAATAAAAAGTGGTTCTGGTCGGAAGATTGTCAGAGTGCTTTTCAAGGTATCAAGAACGCCTTAGCTTCAGCTCCTGTGTTAACATGTCCTGACTTCAGTCGACCATTCCAAGTGCAGACAGACGCGTGAGCATACGGAATAGGTGGTGTTCTTTCCCAAATTTTCGAAGATGACGAACATGTGATCTGTTACGTGAGCCGATCCCTGACACGTCAAGAACGTAACTATAGTACAGTAGAGCGGGAATGTCTGGCGGTTCTCTTTTCAATCGAGAAACTACGTCTATATCTTGGGGGTTATGGATTTTCTGTAATAACGGGCCACCATAGTTTGGTATGGCTCCATAATTTGAGGGAACCTAAGGGTCGTATAGCTCGTTGGTTGCTACGCGTACAGCAATTCAATTTCAAAATATACCATCGAAAAGGCCGTGATAACGTAGTGGCAGATGCATTATCGCGAGCTGTACCTGAAATTGATGCTGTCAATGTTTCGAGCGAAGTGAACCCACCTTCAGATAGTTGGTACCTCCATATGGTTGATCAAGTTGGAGAGAGGTTATGCCGAAAGAGAATAGGAAGAAAATCATCAGTGAAAATCATGATAAAACTGTAGCTTGTCATGCTGGTGTTTTAAAACCTTCGAAAGGGTGAAGGAACGTTACTTTTGGCCAAAAATGCGAGCTGATGTCGCCGCATATGTTAGGAAATGTCAAACTTGTAACCGGCATAAACCAGAGCTACAACGTCCTGCTGGTTAAATAAGTAAACATCCTGAGCCGACTGTACCTTGGCAGATGATCTCTGTAGATCTGGTTGGTCCATTGCCTCGCTCAAAAAAAGGATATCGGTTTATCTATGTGGTCACAGATACGTTTAGCAAGTTTTCCCTTTGAGATCAGTTACAGCCATTGCAGTTACACGTATGACTTAAGAGCATGTTTTTCTGATGTTCGGTCGTCCCCAGATTTTGATATGCGATAATGGAGTACAATTTCAGTCCGATGTTTTCAAGAAATTATGTGAGAAATATCATGTCCACATTAAATTCACGCCTCTGTATCACCCTCCGGCAAATCCAGTCGAAAGAGTCAATTGAGTACTCAAAGCTATGCTTTCTTGTTATGTTGAAGAAAACCATTGCGCAATTCGGACTTCCGTTCATGAAATCACAGGTTTGACACCATTTTTTGTCAATTTTGGGCGCGAACATAAATCCAGTGGAAATATCTATGAACATCCGCTTGCCAATATGGACATTAGTTATCGTACACCTCAAACAGCAGTAGAGGAATTCAAAAAAATTTATAGAGATGTTCGGAAACGTCTTGATAATGCTCATTTTGAGTCCAAGAAGCGTTATAACCTCAGGCGTAGGCCAGTGAGTTATTACGTTGGTGATTCGGTCTATGTGAAGAACCATGATTGTGCTTTCTCTGATGCTGCTAACTATTTCACTGCTAAGTTCGCCCCAAATTATAGAGGTTCTTTCATCATTGGAAAGAAGCTATCTCCAGTAACATATGAGATAGTAGATGACAAAGGCAAATCTGAAGGTACTTGGCATGTACAAGTTTCCAAGTCTCGTCCACCTGATCCGAATTCCGAGAAGGAGGATTTCCTTGATCCACCGTAGATCCGAAACGTATAGTAGACAGTATTTCCGACAAGTTATCTTGTTGAGATTTACAGGTGAAGTTATCTTGTTGAGATTTACAGGTAAATCTCTTCGGGGTAGAGGGGGAGTGTTACACTTCGTTTTTGCCTAACGAAAATACTGCTAGGAATCGAATCGGGATGGTTTTGTTCACGTACTCTTCTCTCAGATTCTCATTTGTTCATTCATCAGTTGTCGTTGATATCTCCAATTTGCAATCTCAAATAGTTTATACAGTTCATTGTCGTGAATCAGTTCTCTTATTTAGCCCCTGAAAACAAAATAGTCTTTCCAGTTTCTATAAGACAAGGTCTGATGTCAGTGCTTACCGTGGTTCGCGATTCAGGTTATGAATATTTATGCACAGTGTTGTTCTTGTGAAATAATGGCCAGTCTTCTTCGATATGTTCGAGCGTTCCGATATTTTAAAGTTTTAACGATGAAGATTCCACTGTTTCAGTTCTCATTCGATTTATCCGATTGTTATTGTTGTTATGTTGTTTACATTCTCGATCAATAATATTGAGCGAAGACGTCACCATCAGATTGTTGACTGTTGACAGATGATCGATACTTGCGAGCTGTTCTGCTTCCTTTTGAAGGACAATATCTTCTCATTATTCTTCGTACTTTGAAGAATGGTCGACACTTGTCATTTACAGTGGTTATTTTTTTTGGTCGCTATTAAATGACCTTGAAATTGATTGATTATGGATAGACTAAGCCTAGCACGACATCTGGATCTTTAAAAATAGTGGCTTGTTGTTAAATCGAATAGTAGGTGTAATAACCCTATTGTTTATGTCTCGTTCGATGAAGTTGATCATTCATCGAAAAAGGAGAAGATTGCGTCATGGATCGACGAAGTTCCGAGGTCATGTCTGCGCATGTCTCCGTTTGAATATTGTGGTCGTGGCAAAAAGGCTTCAACCGCCGAAAAATCAATTTCCACGAAAACTAGTAAAATGGTTAACATCCACTAATATCGAGTGAATTAGGTATTTTCTTGATGAAGCTAGGATATTCTCTCATCTTTCTGTAGTGGTGGAATACCATCTACCGTGTGTTCGCGGAAAAATCTCTCAACACTTTTCTGCGCTATGGTGCGTTCATCATCTCGAGGAGACATCTCGCCATTTTTTCTGCTAGAGACGGTGCGATCCATCTCGTGTCACAAGTAAGCCAGGAATTCGATTTCGCATTGTATATATTTCGATATATTCTCTCTCCATTAGTATTGGGATTATTTCGAATCGAATTTCCATTTAATGGGAACCAATTGTGGTGTTGGTATCATACCTCAAATTGGAGGGATTTTAGGCTGAAAGCCACGAGGTCGACATCACCCTACCAAGAACCCGAACTCCATCACAGGTATGAGATTCAATTTTGATTATTCATTGAGTGGCCCAAAACAATTTTTCCATTGTGTCGATCAGGGTTCTAATATTCCCGGAATCTGTCCTTTCTCTGGTGAAGCCTGCATATTCCGTCATCCACCACATGTCGATCGCTGGGGGTGTTATCCGGTCGTTGCTGGCTATATATTTCTTGGTTTGGCCTTTTTTCGTTGCCGGCCCAATAGAAGAGCCTGCTGATGGCCCAGCAGCCCTGAAAGCCCCATCAGGTTGTTTTGTGGTTGCATAGTAGACATCTCTACAGAACCAAGTCTACTCTGTATCTGTATCCTGCCTGTATCCTGCCTGTATCTTGGCGGTAACTCAACACCCTGTATATGAACGACGTGGATGCCTACAACCTGTACTTGACAGCTAGACTCCACTGTTGAACATATTCGCCTGTAACCTTCAATTTTGGTGAGCCTGTTCCATTTTACCTGACTCATAAGAGTTGGAAACTATCACCAAATACGGCTATCAGCTCTTCAGGGTTAAATTACCATTTATTTTGATTTTATCATAAGTATGTATTCAATACCCCAATTTGTACTATAAGTTAGTGATCACCTCACTTATATTGAAAACCAACGTGCACTGCGGTATTGTTTATTATCTTATTGTCTATAATTTCAATAATATCACTATCTTGCTCTACACTGAGTATATAATGAGAGATGTACTGAAGAGCTGATTTCAGACAGTCTCTATTTCTTTCAGTATAACCTATTCCTAATTGTTTGTTTTTCTTCATATTGTAGCATGTAAATTTTCATTACTGTATATTTTGTCTAATTCTATAATATTCTGTAATGCTGAGCATATCTGGCAGGATATTTTGTCACAATAACATGGTTAACATTTTTCAATAACATAAATTGAACTCAATCTGCTTCATATTATTTAATTATTCTCAAACCTGATATGTTGATACACACCTGAGATTTCACACTGTACATAAAATAAAAATACAATTTCTATAAATACACTGATATCTCTTGCTATATCTGCTTTGTTGTGATCCAAGTAGAAGGATGATTCAGATGGATTTTACAGGAACTTATCTGAAAGAGATAAATAATATAAAGTGATATGAAATACCATTTCAGAGACATTGTCATACTCACTTTTCACACTGCTATTTCCACTTGAAACTTCATCACAGTAGGACAATAGGTATTGGATTTTCCAGGAACGCTGATGCGGATGGTCTCACTAGGAATCGACCATGGTGAATCAATTAACTTCGTTTGGCATTATTTTCTTGATTGATGCATTTGATAAATTCAGGTTGATGTTTTGATTTTGTTGATTTGTTATTTCGCTTTACGTCAATTAGCTGTCGGTCATGACACCATGTCAACAGTGTCAAACTTGTCATGCGCCAAACGCCGATTCGGATTGATATGTCCTTAGATCATCAATCATCATCGTCGAACCAACAAGCCGAGTATTCGTGAAGAAAGGTGTGACGTCATTTCAGTCATCAATTCTGATTGGTTCAGATAGTCATCTGGAAAGAATCAAGTCTCTGGAGGGAGTAGCGATAACGTCTTTTATTTTGGATATTCAAATTTTCCGCCAATTTGAAAAGCGGAAACTGTTAAGTTGTTCTCGAAGTTTCTGGAAATTTGGAGAAGGGATTTCCTTTCTGGTCGTGAGACAAGAGCTCACTTCAGAAAATTCTTCGTGGTGGTCAAGTGCCATTTTTGTGGTGTGAACCGGCTTCTGAAGTCCTGTACCGCCTGGCGTTCTGGATCACATCAGGATATCCTGGATTTGCTGCTGATCTACAGGGACTGCTGGACTCTACAGATTTTTTCTGGTTTTGGTTTAAGAGGCAGGATCTTCATGGTTCATCACCCAGGCAGCCACGTGCCTACCTTCATCGTCATTTCAATCCCTAACCCTTCATAGAAGGTGAGTCTCGCATTATTACGTTTTTTCTCTCTGCAGTCCAGAAATTCAGAACCTCATTTCATGAATTATTTAAGGGTTTTTTCACCGGAAGTTTTCTACCGGGAGTTTTACCGGGAGTTCTACAACGGGAGTTATCCTACCAGGAGCACTATTTTTCCCAGGAGTATAATTGCTCGACCAGGATCTGTCAATTCTACAAGGCCTTCAGTGGCTGTATGGTAGTCTGGAATCTGGATATCGTCCCCTGTTTGTTCCTGATGATGGATTTTCAAGGTGGAAATACGACAAGTCAGTCGATGTCATCTGACATCCAAGGATGTGAAGTCAGCACCCCGCTCTCCGCCAATCTTCCCCTCAGAAGTTTCATCTGGTGGCACTAAAGCCATTTATCAAGGATAACTGGTGTAGGACACACCATACAGGTTTTTGACATGAAAATATATTTTTACTTTTCATTTTTATTCACTCATATTGCCCATTGCTAGTGTGTATAATGGACCATTTTTAAATCATAGCCAGGTCATAAATTGATAAAATCACACATGAAAGGTACATACTTCCCCTCCACATAGTATACTATGCGCTGGTAGAATTATTCACATTTAATATTTTTTGAAATCTGCTATGAATATAAAACGTCCTAACAGGAGCTCTTGATTTTCCAAGTAGAATATAAGGTTGGTTTATATATATTTCCATCCACATAATAGCAGGCAACAACAGTGTATTTTCTTAACAGGAAATAAGTATCTAATATTTTTTATTATGCATATTTGTCAAAACCTGTGATGTGATATATGAGTCCTATCATCATAATTAAATGTTTTGGGTATTGTATATGACTGTTTTATTTGTTCATTGACATGACACTCCAACTCACAACATCTCTAAGGTAAATTTTGGTCTTTTAGTCTGGGAGAACAACTAATATTATTCATTATCTGGTTGCTCAACTTTCCAGGTAACATTTCATTTGAATTAAAAGTTGCAGTGGCGCCCCATCCTTTTTGTTTCACCTTATGATTGCTAGATAACAAAATTTTTGCTATTTAAAACTCATTTTGATAACTCGAACCCATAGTGCCTACTGACGAAGAGCTGCCGTTCGCAATGCACCTATTTTTCATAAAAGTAGGGCTGCAATATCAGTTCAGATTTCTAATGAAGTCTATATTCTTCAATATTTATTGTTATTAAATCTACATTCCTGGTTATCAAATCGATATTCACCCTAGGTCAATTGGCATTTAACGTACCCACCCCATTGTCCCACTGAACTACCAGTGTTTGGTTTCTACAGTCTCAAACTTAGCACTGTGAACACTATATTTTGTAGCAAAACTTTTGAGGTTTAAAATTCCAAGTGAATCTCAGGCCAGTAAACAGCCAACTCAGGGGTAGAATTTTAACTGAATTATATCATTAATTACCTCCTGAAAATTGCGACGTTTTATCATAGCCAGCAGGTCGCTGAGCAGTGTGGTTGGTCAAGGAATGGTGTGTTTCGAATGAGCGTTGCGGCCGCGGGTTATCAAACAGTTTCAATGTTCTGATAGGAATTCCGATGTTATGAGTTCTGTGATGTCATTCAGGCAAATATACTATTTCGGCACCTGATTCCTGATTTCTGTTGTTTGATGGCCCTATGCTGTCATTTGGGTGATGACTTGATGAGTGATATCGGTCATGCGCTTAACTCCTTCCTCTTGCACGCCGAATCTAGGAGGGAGAGATAACAATATAGTGGATTTCTTCCTGGACAATCTGGACCTGATTTTTGAGATTCTGATTTTGGTGACTGGCTACGGTAGAACGTAAGATAGGATTGAAGTCTTTTATTCGGTTGAGTACCTATCGCTTATCGTATTTGGTTTATTTGTCCTCGACTAGTGGAATCAAGAGATACTTCTTTCACTTCATTCCGGACTTGGAGATCAAAAAATCTCGAAGGAGGATTATTGTCTTCATTTGTCGGCCATCTTCATCACCACGTGAAGCCCACACATCATCCAATGGTTTGTAATATTTCTGGCACTACTCCAAGGATAATAACTATCAACACCCAAGATGAAATTAGGTTCACAGTTGTTTCCTCTTCTCAGGGCTTCTTGAGGTATTTGAGATTCTTGAGGTACCTGAAATTTCTGAGGTACTCGGATTCTTGATGTGATTGGACTTCTGGGTTAACTGGAAGTTTTTTGATTAGCCTACATGATCTAGTCTAAGGCTTTCAAGTTGGAGTTACAAGTTTCGTGCCCTGTATGATTGATTCCTTGGTTGTCAAACAAAGATTCCAACTAGCTACCTGCTGACTGCTTGGCTGCAGCAGTAGTCACCATAGGATCTACAGCATCTTACTGCTTCGAACCATCCTGGACTGTACTGTTCAGAAGATGGTAGTATAAGTGGAAGCATAACACATCAAACTGGGATCCTGCTCTCTGGTAAGCGTCTTATTTTGGGGCACTACTACCTGAATATTGCAAGATCTATTAGAATTACGTCATCAGTCTACTGGGAGTTTATAATCAATCTACGAAAGTTTCAATAAATAGGCCATTCTTTCTGATTGAGTGGAAGTTCTATGTAAACTGAGGTGATCACCGAGGTATAGACAACAGTCCTGTGTTATACAATATTTCTTATCAGTGGGGAAAACACCCAACTGCTTGTAAAGTATAAAAAGGGGCCAAATTCGTAACTGCAACACCAGAACAGCACCTGTGATGTGCTTTATTAAATTCAATATACATTGAACACTCTGCCACTCTAGTCTAGTGGTGTTTTATTCCTTCGGAATGAATTAGGCTTTTGAAGAAATTTCACAGCCACCTCTCACCCTTCAAAATCTAGTAATACGATAGAAATGTTCGTGGATAATTAATTTTACACTTGGAGTCTGCTCGCACCATCCTCGTAAACCATTAAGCGTGCCAGCAGCCAAAAGTCATCAGTCATTACGAAAATACTGTCTGCACCGTTCCTTAATTTCAATATGTCACAGAACTTCTCTCAGATTTTTTATATGATCCAAGAAACCAGTGTCGCGTATTGATGGAATACATTTAGTAACAACCCATGATAATAATTCGTGTATCGATGATTTGTCATCCTGATTTATTCAGTGAGATGAGAGAGTAACATTACTCTTCCGTTGTTTATCATCTGTAATCTGCAATTGACAGCAGTGACATTTCATATTTTTGATAGCTGACATTTCAATTTTTCACTTTTGATTTTTCCTTGGTACTTGTGAGAGTAAATGGCTGATTGAAATTTCCCCATCAAATTTTTCCATTATCTCCGTATGGATTTGAAGAATCTCAATAATATATGATTCATTACTTATCAGACCAATATTGGATGTTTGTATTTTGAATGATATCATATTTTCTGCTCTGCAGGATATGAAGCCAAAGTCAGTTTTTTTTTTGAGGTTAATATTTTCAGACTTGTAAGTTTCTTTTATAACTTCAGAGCTCCTGCCTTGTATTCAAGTCGACAAGTACCATCGTGAAAATGAATCTCACAGACAGTTCACAACACCGGAATTGCTTAAATGAACCTCAGCTACAAAAGAGGTTAGTATTATCTTTGTAAGTTAGCATAATCATTATACAATCAATTGAAGTGAACTCAGACTAGAATTGTTCATTTTTAGGGTCCTAGTCATAGTCCTAGTCCTAGTCCTAGGCCTTGTTTTAGGCTTCGTCTTACTCCTAGTCTTAGGCTAGTCCTTGGTCATCATTAGCTCTTACTAGATAGCTATACAGTATACACTACTTCTGTCACTGTAAGCCTGGGCCATAGTTTATTACTGTTATCTATTATCTACACTACACGTCAAGAGTTTTCCTGGATTGGTTAACATAGAATACCTGCGGTTTTGCTGTGTCTACGATACCATGCAGTCTTCTAGCTAAGGCCTGATTGCCTTGACCAGAGCGAGAAGAGTGATTCAATCATACATACATAACACCTCAGGAGCTCCACTGAGCATTCAGATAAGTCTGTCAGATCATAAAACATAGGGAAATGTCCCAAATATAACCTGTATAATATTCAACATTCAATATCAAGTTGTACGCTATCACCGTGACGTCACATGAGTAGCCCTTTTTGGGACCTTCCCTATAGTACCGGGTGACCCGGAACCAATTTACCCCCCTGTATCTTCGTTGTTATTGTGTATGGATGTTTCAAATTCAGTACATCGATTTGATGTTATACATGTACAATTCAGCAAGTATCAATCCAAATATGTAACTCATTCCGGTTCGACCAGAAGCGCATCCAATTTTCATATTTCGAATAGGAAGTATTATTTTTTTTTGAAAATAACAATTCGGTATAGAATTACCTTTTCAATGACACATCACAATCATACTTTCAATTCACAATCTGCTGGTATAATTGACATTTTATAAAATAAAATACTCTTTGTGTTCCCTTCGTAACGAAACATTTTCATGAAAGTATGCTGTGGAAGATTAAACAATATCATGTAAGCAACAATAATTCAATCTTCCACAGCATACATCCATACAAAATAACAACGAATATACAGGGGAGTAAATTGGTTCCGGTTCACCCGGTATATTTCCCATGATTCATAATATTCAAAATTTATCTGGAAGTTGAGTGCCCCATTGAGTGTTTTACATGAATTATTATACAGTGTCATTCATAAAGTCGGCATCATATGGGAACAACTTTTATTAAAGACTTATTTTGAACTTCGAGTTGGACGTTGAGTTTTGCTTCAAAAAAGATGGAAAATGGCCTACTCAAACGGGGTCACGTGACTCTCGCTACATGTCAAAAGTGACATTTTTTCAAATTAATCGCTGAAAGTCTGCTTATTTGTTCGAATATCGAAAAAGTTTACTCGAGAAAGTTGTTTCTATTTGAATTTCACATATGTGACCCAAATTTTATCTTTCTATTACATCTTTTAGATTTTGATATTTTTTTAAAATTTTCGAAATTTCTGTAATATTAAAAAAAATGTTAATTCGATAAAACTACTTCATACCAGTAGTTTTTTCATGCTACTAACTTTCAATTACTTATAATCGCAAAATGGCGGCAGCGAACGGGTCGCCGGTAAATGCGGAGTCTAAAAACGAGTGTAAATACTGTAAAAAAACAGTTGTAAATTCAGTGAAGTGCCACAAATGCATGGAAATCTTCCATCCCAGTTGCATGCTACAAGCAGCTCAGATAAAAAATGCATTTTGTCGGCATGAAATTAAAAATTCTCCAGATTTGGATGAAGTGAAAAAGAGTTCTTCTGAACAAGAAGATCGGGAAATAAATCCATACGCAGTGGAAAATAAACTCCTACGTAAGTTATTGCACGAAGTTGAATCAAAATGCGATATACTCAGCGAAAATTGCAGTCTGCTGAAAGATAAAATCGTTTTCCTAACAGAAAAACTGAATGGGTACGAAGTAAGCAAGGACAACATCAGTAAAAACACTCAGTCTGATAAAGGTCAAATACCAACAAAAAGTGTTCAAGAGATTCCAATTACTAACAATGAATCATTGCATGAGATGCCTACCAAACCGAGTTATAGTGCGGTAGCAAACAACAGGAATGCGGAAAATAATCCACCAAAAATTTTCACGCATAAAGAAGTAAATGCAGCAATCCTGACAGCAGAATCTGCCAATAAAATGCGTGACGTACAGGACTTAGGAGCAAATGCAGGTGAAGAAAAATGGGAGAAAGTTTCATACAGAAAAAACTTGAAGAGTAAAAGAAGATATATGGTCGGTGGCAATGAAGATAATTCTGGCGTCAATACAGTACCCAAAATGGTATCGCTGCATGTCACACGGCTCAACCCAAATACCAACTCCGATGATTTGAAGAAGATCCTGGTGAAACATTTTCCAGAGGTGGTCTGTGAAAACCACCAATCCAAACTGCCCGAGCTGTATACTTCGATGAAAGTAACCATAAAGCAAGAAAACTTTAGCAAAGCCTGGAAACGGGAGATATGGCCAAGTGGCGCTCTTGTATCGCGGTTTTTTGTGAAAAAGAGGACGGCACCACAAATACAAGAGTAGGTGGTGAGTCCAGTAAAAAATGTCTGAACGAAAATAACTACAGCAAGGACACATATGAATCAAGCTTAATAACTTCATCAACTGCAACTGACCCTGATCATCATAACCTACAATCCATTGGCAACTGCCTGGATGAATTACAAGAAATAATTGATGAGCAGGCAGACTGCATTGCCTTATGTGTAAGTGAGCATTGGAAATCACAAAGTCAACTCAAAAACTACAACCTAACAGGTTTTGAATTAACATCGGCTTACTGCAGGAGTGAAGATGCCCATGGTGGAACAGCAATCTTTATAAAAAATGGAATAAATTGGAATGTACGAAGTGACATAGTTAACACATCAGAAGATGCAATATTTGAGTGTTCAGCAGTACAAATTGAGTTGAATAAGCTGAAAGCAATTATTTTATGTATTTACCGTACTGCCTCAGAGCAAATATTTTTCAAAAAACTTGAATCTATTTTATCCATAGTTGTGCGTGAAAGCTGTTTAATTTTTGTTGCAGGTGATTTCAACATCGATATCAAATGTAAATCGAAATGTTCTACTGAACTACTAACACTATTGAAATCTTTCAACATCAGGCCATCAATTTTAGAATACACACGTATAGGTATAAATTCGAAAAGCAGCTGTATAGACAACATCTTCACAAACTGTGAAGATTTCAAATCAGAAATACTAAACACTCACATATCAGATCACACTGGCCAAAAAATAACATTTGACTATAAGACAAACACACACAAATCAGGTAAGAATGAAAAGAGAATATTCAATATACAAAATAAGGAATCCTTCAAAAAAATATTAGCTGATCAAGATTGGGAGGGTGTTTTTTCCACCTCAAATTCGGATGTGAATGAACAATGGACTAATTTCATGCAAGTATTTATGCCAATCTTCAACCACTGTTTTCCAATCAAATGTTTAGGCAAAAAACATAAAAACATATCCAACTACCAAACTCCTGAACTACTACAGTGTAAAAAGCAACTTGATACCCTACTTGTGTTGCGCAGAACAGCAGAAGGGTATGATGAAGCATACAGGAAAACTAAATTTAGATACAACCAGTTATTGATAAACGCAAGAAAAATTAAATATGGAAATCGCATATATAATAGTGATAATAAATCAAAATGCCTTTGGCAGATAGTGGGAGAAATTAGGGGAAAGCCTTCAAGACATACAGAATTAAAAATAAATGGTGATCCTATTACAATAAGTAATAACTTTAATAAATTGACACTGAACAGTGTATCTAACTTTCCTGAAAATTCAGAAGTGGATATTTATCACAACATATCTCTTTCAAAAAACTCAATGTTCCTTACACCCACAACTATCTATGAAATTATAAAGATAATTAAAAAGCTGAAAAATACGATGAGTGCTGGATACGATGAAATTCCGTGCAGTATCATAAAAAGTTGTGAAGATGAACTTGCAATCCCTTTGTGCCACATAATAAATAATTCTTTTCAATATGGACTCTTTCCAGATAGTCTAAAATTGGCGATTGTTAAACCGGTGTATAAAAAAGGGGATCCCACTCTGTTAGAAAACCATCGTCCCATAAGTTTAATACCATCCTTTTCAAAAATATTCGAATCATCTATGTGTACCAGACTATTGAGCTTTTTTTACACCGAAAAATTGATAAGTCACTCGCAGCATGGATATCTGAAGGGTAAATCCATAGAAACTGCCGTTTATGATTTTATAGACAAAATTGTTTTGGGATATGAAAACAAAGATCTATCAATGGGAATATTCTTGGACTTGTCAAAAGCTTTTGATAGTATTGATCATGACATTTTATTGAATAAATTAGAGCGGTATGGTATCAGAGGCCCTGCACTTGGCTGGATAAGATCATACCTGTGTGAACGTGTTCAAAAAGTATCCATAGAAAGAAACGGAAAGAAGTACTTCTCTGAGGATGGTCAGCTGGAAGTTGGTGTGCCCCAGGGAAGTGTGATGGGTCCTCTGTTATTCATATTCTATGTCAATGACTTAGCATCAGAAATCATAAATGATAAAACAAATCTTGTAAATTATGCCGACGACACAAATATCCTAGTGTTAGGATCTTCATTCCAAGAAATGTTAGGTATAGCAAACGACAGCCTAAAAAAAGCTCAAGACTGGCTCATTAATAACCGATTGACTCTAAACAAAGAAAAGACAACCTGTATCTGTTTCACAACTACTAAAAGTGTTGGGAACAAAATACCTCAAGACATACAGCTTCAGACAGAAAATGTGACCCTAGTAAAAAACACAAAGTTCTTGGGAATTCACATTGACCAAAATCTGGATTGGGAGATCCATATAAATAAACTCTGTAACAAATCAAATTCAGTGTGTTATTCTTTCAGAATTACAGGCAAATACTTAGACAGTGAAGCTTTGAGGACTGTGTATTTTTCAAACTTTCATTCTCTACTGCGCTTTGGTATCATTTTCTGGGGAGGATGCTATGAAGCGCAGAGTGTTTTTATTGTACAAAAGAGATGCCTACGAATTTTTTTGGGTAACAGTAAAAGGCAGTCATGCAGAGGAAAATTCAGAGAAATGAATATATTAACTGTTCCAAGCATCTATATATATGAGTGTCTAGTATTTCTGTTCAAAAATAGGGAAAAATTCGATATGTTTGAATCACAGCATAGTTATAGTACAAGATCTATGGATTTGAATACGCCAGCACACAGACTAACTCTGACAGAAAAAACCCCTACGTATTCCTGTATCAAGTTTTATAACAGACTACCGACGAGTGTTAAAATCGAACCCTGTCTTAAAAAATTCAAACATCTTGTACAAGAATTATTAATCAAGATCGAACCATATAGTTTAAATGAATTTTTTGATTCCAAGTTATTGTGATTCAATTATCACCCAATTTTATATATTTTATCTAATTCACTGGACAATTTCAACATGTACGTTTTTGTGTTTTTATTGATTCTATTTCAACAAATCTTTATATATTTTATCTATACTTTACATTTTTAACATATCTGTTTTTTTGTTTAAATACTTATCTTGATTGTTCTGCATTATACATATATTTAGATGTTCTTTGTATGGAAACCAAACATCACTACTTTTGACGCCGGTTCACCTAATTTGTACTTGTGTATTGTTCAATGTATAAGTACAATTCTTTGAATAAAGCTATCTATCTATCTATCTATCTATCTATCTATCTATCACTAATTATCGACAAAACTATGATTTTCTTCAGAAAATGATATAATCTCCGCTTAAAAATTTTGCAAACATAACATCAAAATTCTGTTAGGTTTGAGTCAAGCATTCAGAAACGAAATTCATTCGAATTTATTTTTCCAGTACTGAAAAGATCAGTTTAAATGAGTTTCGTTTCTAGATGTTTGACGATATATCAACTTTGCATCAAACATAACAGAATTTGGAAATCATTTTCTGAAGAAAATCCTATTTCTGTCCATAATCAGTGATAATGAGTAATTGAAAGTGAGTAGCATGAAAAAGTCACTAGTATGAAGTAGATTCGTGGAATTAACAATTCTCCAAATTTACAAAAGTTTCGAAAAATTAAAAAAAAACAAAATCTAAAAAATGCAATAGAAAAATCGAATTCAAGGAGCATGTGTAAAATTGGAATAGAAACAACATTTTCAAGTAAACTTTTTCGGTATTGGAACAAATAAACCTACTTGCAGCGATTAATTTGAAAAAATGTCACTTTTAACATGTCACGTGACCCTGATTGAGTAGGCCATTCTTCATCTTTTTTGAAGCAAAACTCAACGTCCAACTTGAATTCCAAAATAAGTCATTAATAAAAGTTTTTCCCATATGATGCCGACTTTATGAATGACACTGTATAAGTGGTGTTATGGCATGATACGAATAGATAGTTTTCCAGGTTTATGACTATTATTTCCTCATCAACTAACCTCAGGTTACTCGTAAAGTTTACCAGATATTTGTAAAGTATTAACTTCACCGATAGCAGTGGTTAATCCTTTTCATCAGGGTGGTTTCTCGAAAAATCAGTGGCGCACCGGGAAAGTTACCACTTTCATTATATACTATCATTCATATAATTGAAAAATTCATAAACCGTACCCACACCCTAACTGAGCAGCTTGGAGGGTAAGTGGCAAGTACAAATTTGTTTGCATGAACCCTGCTTATAAAAACCTTGCCTCTAACACCTGATTCCAGGAAAGATATGGTAACAAAGCAGGAAACGAGATGTCAGCCAACATGGACTCGAACTTTTGAGGATCATGAAGGCGTCTATGTCCGCTCCTTCACATTCGGTGAAAAATGGATACCTTCAACGTTCGTTGGAGTTACTGGTTCCTTGAGTCACAAGGTGGCCACTATAGAATAAAAAATGATGAGAAGATCAACTCCGAAGTCGTAAATCCAGACACGAGGATGTTGGTGATGCCCTCGACACGAGTGAACCAAGTCCAAGACCTATGGAGATGGACATTGAAGAACCCAACCGAGAACATACTGCCAGGTTTCCAAGTACTGAAGGCGAGGGTGATATAAGCCTCGAACCGCCAGGAAGACCAACAAGGATTCGTCGGCCTCCACAATATTTAGAAAATCATACCAAGTGATGTTTTTTAGAAGGGGGGAGTGTTGTGTACTGAGTATGGTTAAACCTTCAGTATAATATTCCACGTTGGTTTCAGGTTGCTATGTATAGATAGATAAGTTGAGTTGTTAAAAATATTGGTTTTGTGAGCCACATTGAATGCATGTTATCTGAATTCGACTATTGACTTCATATATAACATTAATATAATGATAATTATCAAAATACTACAGAGTGAACACATAGTAAGAATTCGTTGTATATAATATAAACGATGTATCAAAAATGAACGCACCTCACTTCCACAAGAGTATCACGGAATATGTCAATCTTACGACGCATCGGAACTGCCATTGTTGAAAAACTTGAATATTCGCCTGAAACTCAGTAGCAAATGTAAGTTGGGCAGATGCATTTTTTTTGTCATTATCCTACCAATTCACAGTTGCATCTTTGAATCAGGTTGATCAGAATTAATGTTAGACAAATAGACAAGCAAAATAAAAATGAAAAAACGCAAAAGAAGAAAAGTTTTCTCAAGATGGCAGTTCGGACGCGTCTTACAATCCATATCATGCTCCTGCACCAGAATGCATTATTAGCAATTCACAATAAATCAAACGTGTATCTGATGAATATTTTAAAATGCATTTTTTAATGACAGATTTGAATATACACGATATATGAATAAAGTATTGCAATAGGTAATTACAGATTCGCTGCATACATTATGAATGTCATTAGTCACCCAACCCAGTACATCGTGAAGATTCAAGAAGTGATATCACATCAGCTTTTTCCTGGTAAGTCTTCATTATATGGCAGTAGAAAGGTTATGGAGGAAATCACAACTTGGCTACAATTTCCTCAACTTTCCTTTCGTCCTTGAATGAGAATAGTAGTAATTTCTCCAGATTTCTTGAAATTTCACATCGTATCTTTGAAAAGTATATGAGAATTATTTTCAAAATTTATCTGTAGTGTATAAAAAAAAGATGATATGCCCTGAAACATAACTGCTTCAAAAATCCATCGTTAGAAATCCTAAATGGATAGTGTCGTGTAGGTATCAATTACATCAAGTTCAACATGTGCACTGTATCATGAATAACTTCAACTTGGCGGTTATTGTCTAAAATATTCATACCCCTTGAGGGTACCTACTCCATGAACTCAATTAACTTACTTGCTTGGCTTCGAGAGGGTTGTTGTTATATTGTGAAAACAATAAGAAATGGAAAAAGTACTCAAAGAAGTCAAAATAAACATGTTTATTGAATGAAATAATTATATCGGTACCTTCAATTCGGATATCAGAGAATCCATCTTCACAGGGAACCTTTCTTGCTCTCCGCCGCAAAATAATTATGTTCGAATTCAGATAGATGAAAATTTGATCAGGATTTTCTACACGACAATAGTTTGATCGATAATCAGTGACACCTTTTTCCGAAAATGTTTGAAAAAGGGAAATATTCATATATATATCGGGATTAATATACAGTGTGTCCTGTTTTTCTATAATAACACACCAATATCTCAACAGTTATGGATGATGGGATTTCCTCAAAATTTTCTAACTGATATTATGTTGGAACATTGGAATATTTGGCATAGTGACCATTTTTATTTACAATTGGTGTGTGATGTTGCGAGGAGTAAAACAGTCTTTATTTGGGAATAGGATATGAGGACTTACTATAGACACCTTTTTCAATCAGATTCAGATTCGATGTCTCCAAAAACCCATCGATTTATATGCTCAAGATCTCAAGAACAAGAAAAAAAAGATTCAAAATTCCGCTTTTCATGACCAGATACTATAATCTCAGATATTGATGATGCGATTTTCTCGAAATTTTGATAGTGATTGTATGTATGAAAAAGAATACACATTCATTATCACAATTTCGAAGAAATCGTATCATTAATAACTAAGATTCCAGAGAGTAGTCATGAAGAGCAAGCTTCTTATTCTTCTTGAGATTTCGAGAGTATAAAATGAGGGGTTTTTGGGGATGCTGATTCCATATCTGATAAAAGAAGGTGCTCTACCTACGAGCGTGCGCAAATGAGTACTTTTCCGCACTCAATTGTGTGCGCACAGTAATAATTATCCGCACCCAGTGCGGATATGGATGTAATCCGCACGTCTTGTGGATAAGTGAAACTACTCACTGGTATGGAACATATATATTCAGTTTATTTGCTGTAGACTATGGTATGCACTATGAGAAGCCATCATCCCTTCAACTTGTCATACGTTCTTTCCGATATTATGTGTATTTCACCTCAATATGAATATAAAGAACAATTGATTCAATTTTTCATCATTATAAACCATTGATATGTAATTGTTTGTTGTTCAGCTATCTATCAAGTTTAACTGAAAATTATCCAAAAATTTGTAATTTGAGTTGACATTTTCATTTTCGTTGTTATCTGATATTGAGCTCGAAGGAAAAATGTAATTCTTTACTATTATATTCCATTGTTATATGCGATTGTTGTGTGGTGGCAAAGGGTCTTCTCCGCATGCAAAAACCCATCCGAACTCCGCCCCGCTTCGTTCGCCTTATTGTATTTGCGTGCGAAAGAGTAGCACTTTGCGCACCTATATTTCATAAAAGAAGATATTGAGAGGTATTGAAGGTCTTGTTTGTACATCAAACGCCAATGGTGAATGAAGCTGTTCATTCTGCCGAATACTTTATTGTTCTAACATTCAATTACCACCAAGACTCCAAGAAATTCGTTTCATCAATAACTGACATATCAGTGTATATTTCTGGAATGCGAGACACACTGTGTAATTTTCAATGAGCTTTGGACGTTTCGGAAAAGAATCCGCTGCTGTTTTCAAACATAAAATGGAAGTATCAATTCAAGTCAAATTCTCTTCGAATTTCTGTGCTGACAGTTGCAGTGACAGATGTTGATACAAAATGAGAATCTCAGTGGCGAAGGTTTTGAGACACAGGGTATCAATATTTTCATTAAAAATCTAATGTCTATTCAATTCTCAATTGTCTCATCATCAATTTCGATATAACGTTGGGGTTTTGTTAATAGTGATATGGAGCTTCTTCTAGTGCAATTAGATTCGGAATAATATCTTTAGTGGAGTCACACGAGGTGGATTTATCGATATCCATGGTCAATGTACACCACCGATTCTCATGAGTTCCATATTTTTATCAGATTGAACTATCGGAATAACAACTTCATCATCTGTGTGATACCTGTATCTATCTCAGTTTTTGAGGGAACACAATAAAAATTCGATTCGACTCCGAATCTCAATGAAGGTGTTTTTAAGACTTCCATTGAGATTACTCAATACCCTCAATCACAATCATTTTGAAATTCTGGAGCTTCCTCAGTCTCTATCCATACTGAATTTTGGCACTATGAAAGCTACTACCAGGGGGTTATGAATGAGAACAATTGGTACTTCCAACTTCAACATCCTGTATCGCAGAGACGGAGCAAGTGAGGACATATGTATATATAAACTTTATTAGCTATAATGTCACAAGGAAACATCCCTTAGACTTCTTCGGTGTTATTTAGATATAGTAAATATGGTACATAGTTCGGAAATTGATATACTAGTTATCGACGATAAAAAACAACAAGGTTTTACTCATTTTACGACAAATTATTGTGGAATAATACGAATTTCAGCACCTTGATATATGTATATCATGAAGTGATCGGAAGATTTCAAACTTGAACTACCTCTCATAATGTATTTACTTGTCTGCTCCTAGCATTTTGAACAACTATTGGTTTCTTATTAGGGTATGATAATAGATGAAGGAAGCATCAGATTCATGTTTTTCTATCCTGAATTCAGAATTGTCGATGATTGTGAACCACACTAAATAGCAATGTTATATTATTCATCAGGGGGGACAGCAAATCAATTTATCGGTTTATTTTCAATAGGTTTAATGAGTCAACCCAGACATCAGAACAAACTTCAATACATTAATATCAACAAAAAGGAATCTGAATATAAATTCTAACCAGATAATTATTCAGGAACGTTATCTATGATACAAAAAAATTATAAGGTACTCACAGTCTTTCGGTATTGATCAGTGCCCTCAGTCAATAAGTAATTCGATTACGATGGCGTACGCTACACAGTATCCTCCAACACTCAGGTCGGCCGCGCATCTGAAGGCTTCACACTACTCTACAGTTTTGTTGTGGATTTTATATATTCAACTGGCTCTCAACCGCAGAAAAACTCGTTGTCTTTCTTCACAATATTCGACTAGAATAAATCAGTCTCGAAATGAGTTTGAAAATTAGCAACTACAACGTTAGTCATTATCTTCTTCGATGCCAGCATCTGAGAATCCAGGGCTGTTCCTGTTCCGAAAACATATACTGAGTACTAGATCTCATTACGAAAGGGTACGAGATTTGAGACTTCAGTACTAAATTTCGGATCCTCTTCAAATTCGCCGCTCTAAGGGTGCTTGCATAGTTTTACTTTCCACCAATTCAAGCCATAAAGAGACAAATATGATTGGAATAATTCCACCATATGAAAATATCGAAATGGACAATAAATGACGTTCAATACATCAAGCAGCCCAGTGTATGTTGCACTTGAGCTACTTCCAAATGAAGGTTGTTTCACGAGACATTCATCATCATTACTTCATCAGATTATTAGAAAGAGTACATTATACTGAGCTACCAGCAAGTTGGGCTTGTCTTATCTCTAATAATGATAATGTTAGTAATTATTTTATTATAAAACTCCCGATTAGACTGAAGTTGGTATTTTATGAGACCAAAACATGTTCCTTATGATTATGAAACAACACCATTGAAATTTGTGAAGATGACTTCAAGCATTGCTTCCTTCTCTTGACAAATTTCACTTCACTTCGAGCAATATGGACTTCTATCGAAGATCAATCATGATGAATGTTTCATATGGAGCCGCCTCAAAACGCATTTTTGTGAACTTTCACAACAAACGCCTTGGCACAGGCGCTCCTGTAATTTGAGAAATATTGAAATATAGCCAACTTATATTGATGATAGGCCTGTTCGTTTGTGCTTGCTCTTCATCCTTGCTGTCTCCTTTCGAACTGAATTAACTATATTTATTGTAGTGGCTACAAATTTTTTTGCTTAGTGTACGCGTTCAGCAGGAGAGTTTTCTGGCGAACAATTTGAATGCACTTCTCGGGTTGCTTTAAGATGATATCATGATCACTAGTGGTCTAGATTGTAGAAACTAGTCAGTAAACGAACTCTCAGATGATGCGCAAATTTGATTGTCGCGTTTTCCATTGTTCATTTCGCTTTTAAGTTGGCAACATCGCACTTTTTGTTACTTCAACACCGCCAACACCTTGACACGGTCAAATGATGATAGCATCATGTTTATGCAACCGCATCTACCGTGCTATGGATAGCAAGTCACCTACATACGCATCAGCTAAATAATACCCATGTCAGAACCGTGACAACAAGTCATATCTCTTCTCGATTTTTGAATGTTTCAAAGATTCCAGATAGGGAGTACGGCCATATGCATTTTGTCACATGCCTCTCTGAGAAAAGGAAAATCAACATCTTCATAATAATGGATATGTTTGAACCTTTGATTTTATTCACTATCAGAATTTTACTTTGTGTTGTTACCTGGTCAAATTTTTGATTTGTTGTTGAACAATGAGATCTATCTGCATTACTCAGGAGTCTGAAACAGCATCATCAAATAGGTATTTTTTTATTATATTCCTGACATCTACAGGGTGGGTCAGAATAATAAAAACGACAAACTTCGTATGAGTACGGATGCATTACCATTCTCATCATGAGATGTTGTTGCTATAATTTCGATCTTCCTGCAAAAGCTTATATTACCTACTCCATTTCATCAAGTGCAATAATGTGACCAAGCGAAATTTTCCATAATGTTAACATTTTAACACGAAAATGTGTTGCATTTGATTTATTATTTCATTTAATGAGAAACAAGTGATACCGTGACAATTTGAAAAATTTCAAATTGTGTTCAATCAATTGGGTGACCTAATGACTTGTAGACATATTCATCATTAAATTTTTTTCAAAGTCAGAATACGAGGTGTATCATGCAAAGTTCAGGTGACAACGCAAAAAATCAGTTTCTTGCTCAACTGTAAAACCTATTTCTCCTCTAGTGCAATAACGTGACCAGCGATGTCACGGAGCAGCTATTGGACCAGGAGATGTCACGATATTCTAGAAGTGTAAAGCTCGAAATTCGCTAATCGACGGTGATTTTAATTCGAAAATAAACTGCTCTGAGTTGTCATACTATTTTTCTCAACGTGAGTTATGTCCTAGATACATCCTCTCTGAGATATACCGGTTGTCAAAAGTACGAAACAAATTCAGATCTATATCAATTACTCCGGAACCTCTGAAGAAAAAAAAGGAACTTTTTATGCTGATCCAGAATTATCAAGATGTTCATTCGAAGTTTTCTGTATCGAATTGTATCAACCAGTGGCGTACGTAGTTGTGGTCGTGATTCGCAACATTTTCTTTCAAAATGTCTTCATATAGATAGTTAAAATGTCAAATGGGTGCGTGACATCAGTTGGACTTTCTGACTGAACATAAAAGTGATAATAAAATTCCATATGCATAAAAAATGTAGAGACTCCTGAGATGATTGCGAATAGTGAAGATATGTCATGTCACGAGATCATATTGATACGTGGTCGAGAAAAGAATTGTGATGCTCAATATTTTCCCACATAATCAACAACCTCACTGAAATAACAGTTTGGTTATAATAAATGAATGTGATTAACTGTTACCAAATCCGTTATTGAAATAAGGCTCATTAAACGTTTGTCTGAAAAAAAAATAAGCCTCGCGCATGGTTGAATTATGATTATTTCATGAAGATATGCATTCATTAACTGCGAATTTAAATTTATTCACACACATCAAACGATATTCATCAATTTAAAATCTTTATTTTCAGTAATCAAATATTCATACATGAGTACAGCATGAAAAGGAACCTTCCATTGATGATGAATAAATATTTTGTTCGCTGTTTTAATTCAATGTCTTCATTTCAGAAAAATTTCTTATTGATTCATTGCATTTCCTGATGTATTACTACTACTCGTGGATCACCCCAAGGGGGTGTTTCTTAGCCTTATATCAATAACAAATTTGGTAACAGTTAACGAATAACATTCATATAAGTATTTAATCAAAGTCATCAGCTCTCAACTATGAAGGCATAATCACGTTTCCATCATGAACATACATATATTACTTTCTCCTTCAAATTCATGCAAAGCGAATAATATTGAAAGATACTCATACATATACATAGGTATTCGCACCTACTCACGTTCAAAATATTATAATATGATTGATTACCACCACATGTATCACTGTTTTTTCCTCAAATTTACTGAATGTTGTAAAATAGATGCACCTCGAGATGCACTGATAGTCGTCTGCCATTTTTTCTATATGTGATGTCGTATACCTATATAAAATTATTTCAAGAAGCTCATTGCAGACGTGAATATGCATGTCCAGATGTAAACGAACCTGCTCTGTCATATAAGGGATTGTACTGATATAACCATCAGACTTCATAACTCCCGCGTTGGTCGAAAACACAAGGAAACCACGAGCGATTTCATGAAGATGCCGCACGCTTTATAAGATGGAAGCTGAAGTAAAATGATGGTTCATGCGCATGACAGTTTTCCAATTATCACCAAATGAATGATTATAATTTTTAATCGAAGAATGAAATGAATTATCCATTGTTATCCTTTATATTACGTATATTCATGATAAACAAATGTATCATAATCAATAAACACATAGATTCATTAACAGACAGTTTATATGTTGATTATCACCAAGTCACATCATGATTATAAGTTCATCCCATTGATTATCACTTCGTGAATCGGCGTGATAGATGAAGAGTTAATTATTAAATAATGTTGTTCACAATGAACAAATATGTCAGTGATAAATCATTGATTGTTTATGAATAAATCATAAAAACAGGTACGATTTTGATGAATAAGACTTTTTAATTATAAATATTGCTGATTCATTATAAACAAATTTGACGGTACAAATATTTGATGATTATTACTGAGATTTTTCATTTGGTGCAGTATATCAAACATGTTGCATGTTGAGACATAACTCAATATGAATTTCCCATCTTGAAATAATGTATGGAAATAAAAATGAGTTTGTCAATCTATCTCTGACTCACTCGAACTATTTTCCCAATGTTATCAATTTTTGAAGATATCCAGGAGTTCGAGAATTCTTCTGGAGAATCAGGTATTCAGCACGATATCAGTGTTCTTGAGCATGATATTGTACGCAGTGAATCGGGTCTCTACTCAATATAACCATATGAGTATATCTCTTTATTCTTCTGTAAATATGTCAGGTACCCCGATATTCACGCATGTTGAATGTTCTCACTTACACGTTAGGTATACATGTGCCTAACTGCAGTAATTCACCAATTTGACATTTCATCTATGTATCTGAGGAGAAATATGTAAAAAAATGTGGCGACATAATATATGCCACTGTTTAATGAAATTCAATACTGGAAACTCCAATTAATCACTTCGATTAAACCCTTGATTACTCAAGCTAATTAACTCAAACTTTTTTCCGCGAGGTGTATTTTGTACACCACCATGAATTTGACTTGTTTCCAGGTGAAACAAGAACGTATGCTTTCCAAACCCAGCACAAGTTTCGACTATGGGGCGTAGGATCGAGTGCTGGGTCCAACGAGGAAATGCAATAAAAAAAAGTCACTCTGTTGTCAGTGCGTCCACATAATACACAATCAACGTGTTTATATACAAAATTGAATACTTAGATATTTTACCCTATTTCCCACGCAGTGTATTGTATTCTAGGAACCAACAGGCACCAACGTGACAACGCGTCAAAATTTACGTACAAACACACACACAAAACTGATCTATCACATCCCAGATATGTTAGACATAGGTTAGGTGGGAGTCTAGAGCCACAAAAAAAATTCTACGTTCGATGGTAGCAAGAAATTTGGCGCTGGTGTACAAAATACACCAGCGTGAGTAATTAAGGGTTGAGCTCGGTAAAACGACAACGATTAAGATTCTCATGTGGAAGAAATGGAAGTTGTCAATTCCCCTACAGTTTCAAAAAATTCTGGAGGTGCTGAATCTGAATCTGATCACGATGTTTGCAAACAAAATTTCCTGAAGCTTTTCGAAATATTCCTAAATTTTTTTGCCAGTAACTCCAAAACTGTGCATTTTAGCAAAGAGTTCACCCCATAAGTAGTTGAAGTAGATGACATTGTCTATATATAATCCTCCTTGCTCATGAATGCACGATCAACGGGTGAGGATCTAGAATAGTTATTTTTCTATCTAGAGCGCAAAATGCTACTTTGGTGATCGAGATCTGATTTTTTTAACGAGGCGTAGCCAAGTTAAAAAAAAGTCGAGATGACCAAAGTATTTCGCGCTCGAGGTGCAGACAACATTTTTTCTACAAACGTAAATAATAGAGTTCTATAGTAAAAATATGCTCAGCTTGATATGATGAATTGTGTTGAACTGGCTCAAAAGGCCTCCTTATATCCACCCTAGGTACGCACGATAGTCCACGAACATAATGTAGCGTTTAGATTTTCTGAATATAGTTTTGGTTTTGATTTTCATACAGGTCTTGGAAATATTCAGGTAAATAAATCATCAATTATGTACATATTCACAGAGAACACTCAGTCAGATAAATGATGCAAATACCTGGTATAGTTAACACTTTTAATTGCAGTTGATTCATATCACACTCCTTTTATTTTGGAAATTTATCATCAATTTTTTCTTAGCATCCTCTCTGATATCAGTACACCTGTAGGATGTGATGATCCAAGCTGAGGCTTCTTTTTCTGATCCAAATAAACAGGTTCTGATATTGAAAGGGGTCAATGCCGAAAGACAGGTTAATAAGTGAAAGTTCTTATAGCCTGAAATCAAAAGGTTAATTAGTTTTTTTTGGGGACTTATAAGAAAACAATCGCTTACCTGTAGTGTTCTCCAACTAGGATGAATGGATTTGCTTGACTATTTCAGGGATCATTAGGTTGACTGTTCCCTTAGGACGTGTCCCTTTTGAAGAAGAGGTTTATTAATTTTCTAGGATTTTCATTGTTGTTAAGAATGAGCTCACTTGACACCTTTGACATTTTTGATGTTTTTTCTCCAGGACGTCATTGTCAGTTTGACACACTTCACAGTCGCATGTCTTGTCAGCAATTGTTACTGCCGCTGGCTTGGACGACTAGAGAGGATGGCTCACGACAGTGTTTCGTCGACGAGTTTTGAAACAGCCCGTGGTTCGTCGAAGAGTTTTTCAAACAGCCATTGGTTTAACCCATGTGAAAAATAATTTCTCCTGTGTGTGACCTTCTACGTATTGTGTTGGCAAAAATGGTACCAGGGATTTTTGGATGAAGTTAGGGAAAAAGGAGGGGCTTTGGAGTTGGAGAAACTTCCGGCCTTGTGGCTTTTTCTCAGCGGCCATGATAGAAGAAGGCTGAAGGTTTTGTTGGTCCGGCAGTAAGCACTATAAATTTGGCTTTTTAGTCAAACCCATTTTGGGGATTTGTATTTTCGAGTGTTTTACAAGCTCTAAGGCCAATAGCCAAGTCATTTTTGTGATACCATTGAGAGATTGTCCGTTGCCACCTGGGAGCCCTACAGCATGGCCCCCCAATTTTTTGGTGCTGGTTCGACCCTTCGCAGAAGGTAAGCAGTTTAAACTGGCATGATTTTATTTTTCGGAATTGGTATGTCTCGCCATTCTGGCTGTATTTTTTCTTTTTGTGATCCACGTGGTAGGAGATGTACAGGATGTTAAGTGAGCCTATTTTTTTCAATAGGGTCGTAGGAGACCATACTCCTCGGTAGTATAGTGGTCAGTATCAGATGTAGCGTTTAGATTTTCTGAATATAGTTTTGGTTTTGATTTTCATACAGGTCTTGGAAATATTCAAGTAAATAAATCATCAATTATGTACATATTCACAGAGAACACTCAGTCAGATAAATGATGCAAATACCTGGTATAGTTAACACTTTTAATTGCAGTTGATTCATATCACACACCTTTTATTTTGGAAATTTATCATCAATTTTCTTAGCATCCTCTCTGATATCAGTACACCTGTAGGATGTGATGATCCAAGCTGAGGCATCTTTTTCTGATCCAAATAAACAGGTTCTGATATTGAAAGGGGTCAATGCCGAAAGACAGGTTGATAAGTGAAAGTTCTTTTAGCCTGAAATCAAAAGGTTAATTAGTTTTTTTTGGGGACTTATAAGAAAAAAATCGCTTACCTGTAGTGTTCTCCAACTAGGATGAATGGATTTGCTTGACTATTTCAGGGATCATTAGGTTGACTGTTCCCTTAGGACGTGTCCCTTTTGAAGAAGAGGTTTATTAATTTTCTAGGATTTTCATTGTTGTTAAGAATGAGCTCACTTGACACCTTTGACATTTTTGATGTTTTTTCTCCAGGACGTCATTGTCAGTTTGACACACTTCACAGTCGCATGTCTTGTCAGCAATTGTTACTGCCGCTGGCTTGGACGACTAGAGAGGATGGCTCACGACAGTGTTTCGTCGACGAGTTTTGAAACAGCCCGTGGTTCGTCGAAGAGTTTTTCAAACAGCCATTGGTTTAACCCATGTGAAAAATAATTTCTCCTGTGTGTGACCTTCTACGTATTGTGTTGGCAAAAATGGTACCAGGGATTTTTGGATGAAGTTAGGGAAAAAGGAGGGGCTTTGGAGTTGGGGAAACTTCCGGCCTTGTGGCTTTTTCTCAGCGGCCATGATAGAAGAAGGCTGAAGGTTTTGTTGGTCCGGCAGTAAGCACTATAAATTTGGCTTTTTAGTCAAACCCATTTTGGGGATTTGTATTTTTGAGTGTTTTACAAGCTCTAAGGCCAATAGCCAAGTCATTTTTGTGTAACCATTGAGAGATTGTCCGTTGCCACCTGGGAGCCCTACAGCATGGCCCCCCAATTTTTTGGTGCTGGTTCGTCCCTTCGCAGAAGGAAAGCAGTTTAAACTGGCATGATTTTATTTTTCGGAATTGGTATGTCTCGCCATTCTGGCTGTATTTTTTCTTTTTGTGATCCACGTGGTAGGAGATGTACAGGATGTTAAGTGAGCCTATTTTTTTCAATAGGGTCGTAGGAGACCATACTCCTCGGTATATGATCGTAGGGTCGTGAAACGACCGGATGGAGGCTGTTTGTGTCTAGTTTCCATTGAGGACACCACCTTTCCCTCGTCAAGATCTCCCATAGGACGATCTTACCATCTTGTTCGGGGATTTTGACCAGTGGAGACCAGGAGTACTCTGGACTCCAGGCGCAGCACCGTATGCTGAGCTGCTGAGCTATACTTCGTTGTAACGCCAGGAGGAATACCAGGAGAGGAGACAGCGGAGCTTAGCCCACCAGTTCAGCGGAGGGCCACCTTTTTGTTTGTGTTCGTCGCAGTGACCTATGCTGCTCACCTTTGCACCCAGTGGACTGTGATCGGGGTGATCTGAATCACTGGAGAGGACCACGCCAGGTTTTTATGAAAAACTGAATTTTTCACCTGTTTTCATGTTTAGTTTTTTATAAATTTCATTATTCACCATCATATGAAAATGAAGGCTTTTGTGAAGCTTTCCCATGGTACCATGTGACAGCGGTTGTCATTTTTCATATTTCTTTTTACATCATATCAAACTGAATTTTTATACTATCCCGTGTTACTGTTGGATTACGATGATTTCTTGTCTCATTTCTTATTTGAGTTTTGAGTAATTATCTTAGTATATTAATTCATTTTACATAGCATTTCAGACCTTGTAATTTTTATACTATCCCGTTTTACTGGTGGATCATGATGATTTCTTGTCTCATTTCTTATTTGAGTATTGAGTAATTATCTTAGTGTATTAATTGCAAGTTCTAAGGCCTCTACAGCGATTGACATGTGCCTTGTCCATTTGGGTGTAATAAATAGGTTTTGAAGATATTTTTGGTTTCATTCATGTACAGGGTGGGCAAAATTGGGCGTTTTCACCGTCTATCTCAATAACTAGAGGAGTTATCGAAAAACCGATATACATGTTCCGGGTTCGATTTTGGAGAAACCTCGAATGGTACAATCAAAATTCCGATATCTTCATTCGTTTTAGAGATACAGGGGGTAATTGAAAGTTTGCCGATTTCGATTTTATTTTCTGACTACTTTACGGTGAGAGGTATCAAAAAATTTTAAACGTATATTTATACAGTATGATGCGTGGAATCCATTGGCATCATCAGAAATTTTATACAGGGTGACGTTGAGAAGATACGGCAGCCAATTATGTTTTTTCTAATGGAACACCCCGTATATTTTGGCACAGTTGAATAGTCCCAGGCATTCTCATTACAAATATATATATATGACCGTACCTTTTCCAAAAATATATTCAGTGTGTCACATTTCTTATGGTTACACCCCGTATCTTCTGTAAAAATAATTGATAGAAACATTAACAATCATAATATTTTGTGGCAGAATGCCTGAATATGATACTCCACCCATTATTTCTAGTATGCCTTAATATTTTTGCGTTCAAAGAGATAATAAATAAGATATATATTTGAAATTGAAACGGGAACTTTGAACAATGATATCAAATCGAATAATTTCCCATTTTATTTCTAACCAAATATCCATTTATCTGGAAATTACATTCCCTATGATATTTATTTTCCACATTTGGTGAATATATACAGGGTGTCATTTTCAACCTCGATTCTGCCTGTTGATAGCATTATCCAGATATATCGATGATTCCATAGCTGCTGGCGAGCAGTGTTATCATTGGAGATGATCCCACTTGGTCCATGACTCCATGAGTGTATCATTTGTATCTTTCTGACAGTTGCGAATTTTTGAATCCTACTTCAATTATTTTTACAGAAGATACGGGGGTGTAACCATAAGAAATGTGACACCGAATATATTTTTGCGAATATATCTGAAATTGTGGAAGGAAAAGGTAGGGTTATATATATATTTGTAATGAGAACGCCTGGGACTATTCAACTGTGCCAAAATATACGGGGTGTTCCATTAGAAAAAACATTATTGGCTGCCGTATCTTTTCAACGTCACCCTGTATAAAATTTCTGATGATGCCAATGGATTCCACGCATCATACTGTATAAATATACTCTCGAAATTTTTTGATACCTCTCACCGTAAAGTAGTCAGAAAATAAAATCGAAATCGGCAAATTTTCAATTTCCCCCTGTATCTCTAAAACGAATGAAGATATCGAAATTTTGATTGTGCCATTCGAGGTTTCTCCAAAATCGAACCCGGAACATGTGTATTGGTTTTTCGATAACTCCTCTAGTTATTGAGATAGACGGTGAAAACGCCCAATTTTGCCCACCCTGTACTTGTCTGTCCCAGCAATCTAAGAGAATTTTTTATACATATTTAGAGGTAAATATTTGGCTTTCTCAGTTTCCCAAGTATTATCAACTTTTCAAATAAATTGAGTGGCGCCCTTAAAAAAACTTGAATTGATGGGCATTTAATTCTGATGCGAATTCACTTATCTGTTCTCCGATGAAAAGCTGCCGTCTGCATACATGTAACTTATTTTCTTATATTCTGTAGTAATTATTTGGAGGTTGAGAAAAGTAGGCTACATAAATGGCGCCCAACGTGGGGCCCGAAAATCTGGAAATTCAAGTTTTTATCAAAATTGAATTCAAAATTTCAAAAATAAATTTTCCTTAGATTGTTGTCTGGACATTTATATGAATGAAATATTTTCCAATTTTACAGGGGATGAGAGGTATAGGCACTTTAGCAGAAATATATAGACAGGAAGGTTTTCCACAGAGAAAAAATAGACTTTCTTATCCTGATTTAGTTTTTGCCTGTCTATCATTGTGTTTGAGAGCACTGCAGGTGGCAATTGTTTTTGTTTTTGTCTGTAATAATTGCGCATTTGGGAGTTAAATAGTTGCAATTTGGGATTTTTTCATTTTTTAGATAAATTTGCAACGTTGCCAAGTTTGAAAAATTTCCAACTTTTGACAGATTTCTCTTTTGTGAAATATTTTGCAGAGATTAGTGTTTTCTGCTTGACATAATTTTTGTGATTGCACATTTTTTTATATTTCATTTGTTCTTTTTGTGAAGCATAAGTCAACATGGAGTCACTCAAAGTTAAACATTTGCTAATTGGAGAAATCAACTATGAGTTGAGGATTAGAGGTGTTATTTCAGACAGGAATATGGATGACAAAAGAAAGACTTTGGGACGTTTGTTTGCTAAAGAGTTACAACAGGGTCAAGATGTTCTTAACCTAGTAGATCCGTCATTTAATTTTGCAGTTGATAAAGCAGAGATTGAAAACACATTAGCATCGATAACAACTTTGATTAGTGATTTTGAAGGTCCATCTTCAGACTCTACATTTAAAAGAGCTTTGTCTAGATTGAGTCATGTTACTCTGAGAATTCAAAGAATTCCTCTGAATAATGCAGATGCAGATTATGCAGCAAAGTTGTCTTTTAAAAATGAGTCATATGCTACTGCTTTATTATTAGATGCGGACTTGCATGAGAAAGTTGTAGAACCAGAGCCTGTACAGAATAACATGCCACTGATGAATTCTACTGTAAACCCTGGAGTTAGTATGGCACAAAATCATTCTTTCTCACCTTTTTTGAAGTCTACCCCTGTTTACAAGTTAGGAGTACAATTTGATGGAGACCCCAAAAATCTTTTGTCATTCATAGAACGGATTGATGAACTTGCACAGTCTAGGCATATTTCCAAAGCAGAACTATTTGAATCGGCTAGTGACCTTTTCACTGGAAAAGCCACTTTTTGGTTTCGTTACATCAAAACTCAAGTCAATGATTGGGATTCATTAGTTTTGAAGCTTAAGAAAGATTTTTTGGTAGCAGATTTTGATGATGAGATTTGGCAGCAAATTAAAAGTAGGAAACAGAATAATTCTGAGCCAGTTGTCATTTACATTGCCTGTATGGAGGCTCTTTTCAATAGACTCAGTCATGGAGCAGCTGAGGTAACCAAAGTAAAATATATTAAGTTGGGATTAAAATCTGATTATCGACGTAGACTAGCTCTCAGTGATATTGATTCCGTTTCAATGCTTGGAACGTTATGCAAAAAATTAGAAGAAGCAGATTCGCTAGGCGCTATTTCAAATTCCAATCTTAATAATAGATCAGTATCCATGGTAAATGACCCTGAAATTGCTTTTGTTGCCAAAGATCAGTCAGAAAGATTGCCTTTCAATCGAAATAAAAATTTCGGTAATAGAAATCAGAAAAATAAATCCAGGAATGCCCCTAGTACCTCAACTAACACTTCTTCTCCTTCGACTTCAAGTAGTAAATCTCCAGTTATTTGTTGGAAATGTGGTTTAGCAAACCACACGTTTCGTGTTTGCAGATCTGGTATTAAGGAACAATTCTGCTTTAAATGTGGTACACCAGATGTTATGTTAAAAGATTGCGACAAGTGTAGACAGGGAAACCTGTAAGGGAGAATTTTGATGAAGGCTCTCAATCTTCTCCAAATATTTTAGGAGCCAATAATATTTTAATAGAGTCAGATGAAATAAAGGAGGAAGATTTTCAAAACTTTGTAGCTCCTCTTTTAATTGAAAATGGTAACGATAACAGGCCTTATGTTAAAATCAAACTTTTTGATAAAGATGTCATTGCACTTTTGGACAGTGGTGCCAATATGTCAGTCATAGGTCAGGGAGGTTTAACGACAATAAAAAATCTTGATTTAATAATCAGAAGCCCTCACCTGAACCATGTTTTTACTGCAGATGGTGCCCATCAAAATGTTGAAGGAGTTGTCGATTTACCTATAAATATTAGTGGAAAATTTCAGATCATTCCTGCACTTGTTGTACCTTCCCTGTCACAATCTTTTATACTAGGCAGTGATTTCTGTAGTAAGTTTGGTGTAACCATAGATTTTCATGATCTTAGTTGGGACATTAAGTGTCGAGTTTCAGATGAAACTGTCGACATTGTTGCCAATTCTCCAGAATTGTGTAGTATCTCCGAATTGAATGTTGATGATGAGCTTACAGCAGAACAAAGAGAGCAAATGAAAAGTCTTATCAACTCTTTTGGTGAAATTAGTAGTGATGTTCGTTTAGGTCGTACTGACAAAATTACTCTTGAAATAGATACTGGCGACTCGAAGCCCTTCAAGCAGAGGCAATATTTAATGTCTCCATACATGTTGAAGATCTTAAATGAAGAATTAGATGATATGATTAAATTAGGTGTCGTCGAACCATCACATAGCCCTTGGAATAGTCCGGTGTTACTTGTCAAAAAATCCTCTGGTGAATATAGGTTTTGTTTTGATGGGCGTAGGCTAAATGAACTTACCAAACATGATAGCTACCCACTTCCACGTATCGATAGGATACTTACTTTATTACGAAATGCAAGATACATTTCAAGCATTGATTTAAGAAAAGCATTTTGGCAAGTGCCGTTAACACCATCTTCTAAGGAGAAAACAGCTTTCAGTGTACCTGGTCGAGGTTTATACCATTTTAACGTTATGCCTTTTGGTTTGTGTAACAGTGCACAGACACAACAAAGGTTATGTGATGCGTTGTTCGGTCCCAAGTTTGAACCGAATTTATTCACTTATCTGGATGACATCATTATCATCTCTTCTACGTTTGAAGAACATATGAAACTTTTATCAGAAGTAAAGAGTATTTTGCAGGATGCGAATCTAACTATCAACTTAAAGAAGTGTGAATTTTTTAAGACATCTCTTCGATATTTAGGCTTTGTCATTGATAGAGAAGGTATTAGAACCGACCCAGAGAAGGTTTCGGTTATGGTCAATTATGCACGTCCTACTACCAGCACAGAAATTAAGCGTTTCATGGGTTTATGTTCCTGGTATAGGAGATTTATTGAGAATTTTTCCACTTTAATTGCCCCTATTAGTGCTTTGTTGAAGGGTGAAGGGAAAAAACAACCCATTGAATGGACTTCTGAAGCTGAGGCATCTTTTATTGCTATCAAGAATGCTCTTGTGTCAGCACCTATTCTGTGTCCTCCTGATTTTGCTCAGCCTTTTACCATCCAGTGCGATGCAAGTGATGTAGGCATAGGTGGGGTGTTGACCCAAGAAATTCAGGGTGTTGAAAGAGTCATAGCATATGCTTCAAGAACATTATCGAGAGCAGAACGAAATTATAGCGTGACAGAGAGAGAATTACTTAGTCTCATATTTTTAATTGACAAATTTCGTCCATATATAGAAGGCACTGTTTTCAATGTAATCACTGATCACCATAGCCTCCTTTGGCTAAATAACCTTAAAGATCCTTCAGGAAGATTAGCTAGATGGTCCGTCAAGTTACGGCAGCATACTTTTCAACTACGTCATTTAAAAGGCATTCATAATGTAGTACCTGATTTTCTTTCAAGGATACCTCCTGGTGAAAATAGTCTAGAAATAAATTTAATTGATGTCAGGCCTGTTGACACAGACAAGTGGTACTTCTCTCTACGCAATAAGATCCTTCGAGACCCTGATGCATATGCACATTTCAAGGTCGAGGATGACCAAATTTTCAAGTATGTTCCTTCTAAAATACCTATCAAGTCGAATATTATTGAATGGAAAGTTATAGTTCCTAATTCTCAAAGAATTGCAGTTATAAAAGATTCACATGATCCTTCTGTATGTAGTCATTTTGGTTTTTTCAAAACACTATCTAGAGTACAACAACACTACTACTGGCCCAAAATGAGATGTGATATTCTAAGATATGTTAAATCATGCAAGGTTTGTCAGTCACAAAAATTATCAAACACTCCTCGTATGGGACTTATGGGAGCTGAGCGTACAGTCAAATTCCCTTTTCAGACTATTGCAGTAGACATTATGGGACCTTTCCCTAGATCTTCTAAAGGCTTTACTTACTTATTGGTAGTCTCAGATTTCTTTACAAAATATACATTATTGTGTCCTATGCGTGATGCGAAAGCACCTAGTGTTATCAAATTCATGGAAAACCAAGTATTTTTAGTATTCGGGGTACCACAATTTATAGTTTGTGATAATGGTCAGCAATTCGCTGGTAAACTGTTTAAAAAGTTAGCTGATACCTACAAGGTACAAAAAATATGGTACACCCCTCGTTACTCGGCGCAATGTGATTTTGTAGAAAGAACGAATAAGACAATAGGTCAAGCAATTAGGAGTTATGTAATAGATCATAAAGATTGGGATAAAGAATTATTTAGGATTCAGCAAGCTATTAACACATCTATACACGAAGTCACCCTGTATAGTCCAGCATTTTTGACATTCGGTCGTAATGTACCTCTTTCTGGTGAATATTATGGCAATCTTCCTAGCACCCAAGATATTGAACTTTTACCTGACAGCAGGGATAGTTATGTTCAGAATATCAGTGGTCTTTGTGATGTCTATAAGACAGTTCAGGAGAGATTACATAAGGCTTACCAGAGGAATGCATCTACTTACAATCTTAGAAAGAGAGATCATGTATTTAATGAAGGCGATAAAGTCTGGAGAAGAAACAAAATTCTTTCAGATGCTTCAGTTAAATTTAGTGCCAAGTTAGCCCCCAAGTATGTGTTATGTACAGTGAGAAAGCGGATATCTCGCTTAGTTTATTCTTTGGATAATGTCGATGGATCTCCTGGTGGAGAATGGCATATCAAAGATTTAAAACAGTATTTTGGATCCAATTCAGATGTCTCAGTGGGGTAGATGATCTATTGGATAGATATTTTTGCTTGAACCATAGTTATTTTGATTTGTATACCTATTGAATAGGTTTGGTTTTAGGTAAAAATTAGTTTTTGGAATTTTTCAAGATGAAAGTTCAATTTTTTTGGTGCGTTATGGCACAAATAATTTTAGAGACTACTGTCATGTAGTAAAGTATGGTTCCGTTGTAACCTAGATTAAGGATACATGGTGTATTCCTTGAAAGTATGCATACTGGACACTGGTGTTTATCTTTTTTATTTTTTTGATGATCCAAGAGGTCTGATCAACCTGAGCATCATTATTTCCCTGATGTGAATATTCAATTTTCTGGATAGGTTATTTTGTAAATATTTTTTTGTAGTTTTGATGAAAAAGGATTTGACTTTACCAATTATGACATTTCATGATTATGACTTTCCCCTAATATAGACTTACCAATTTTGACTTCCATTGAGGAACGTTTAGTACACGCAGTTACTATTTAATCCAAAGTAATCATAAACTAGTTACTACTCAGTATTTGTAGTTCAAAACCCTTATAAAAAAATGTGTCAACAAGTTGCCAATTTTTTCTTTTAGGAGAGGGGTAGATGTAGCGTTTAGATTTTCTGAATATAGTTTTGGTTTTGATTTTCATACAGGTCTTGGAAATATTCAGGTAAATAAATCATCAATTATGTACATATTCACAGAGAACACTCAGTCAGATAAATGATGCAAATACCTGGTATAGTTAACACTTTTAATTGCAGTTGATTCATATCACACACCTTTTATTTTGGAAATTTATCATCAATTTTCTTAGCATCCTCTCTGATATCAGTACACCTGTAGGATGTGATGATCCAAGCTGAGGCTTCTTTTTCTGATCCAAATAAACAGGTTCTGATATTGAAAGGGGTCAATGCCGAAAGACAGGTTGATAAGTGAAAGTTCTTTTAGCCTGAAATCAAAAGGTTAATTAGTTTTTTTTGGGGACTTATAAGAAAACAATCGCTTACCTGTAGTGTTCTCCAACTAGGATGAATGGATTTGCTTGACTATTTCAGGGATTATTAGGTTGACTGTTCCCTTAGGACGTGTCCCTTTTGAAGAAGAGGTTTATTAATTTTCTAGGATTTTCATTGTTGTTAAGAATGAGCTCACTTGACACCTTTGACATTTTTGATGTTCTTTCTCCAGGACGTCATTGTCAGTTTGACACACTTCACAGTCGCATGTCTTGTCAGCAATTGTTACTGCCGCTGGCTTGGACGACTAGAGAGGATGGCTCACGACAGTATTTCGTCGACGAGTTTTGAAACAGCCCGTGGTTCGTCGAAGAGTTTTTCAAACAGCCATTGGTTTAACCCATGTGAAAAATAATTTCTCCTGTGTGTGACCTTCTACGTATTGTGTTGGCAAAAATGGTACCAGGGATTTTTGGATGAAGTTAGGGAAAAAGGAGGGGCTTTGGAGTTGGAGAAACTTCCGGCCTTGTGGCTTTTTCTCAGCGGCCATGATAGAAGAAGGCTGAAGGTTTTGTTGGTCCGGCAGTAAGCACTATAAATTTGGCTTTTTAGTCAAACCCATTTTGGGAATTTGTATTTTCGAGTGTTTTACAAGCTCTAAGGCCAATAGCCAAGTCATTTTTGTGTAACCATTGAGAGATTGTCCGTTGCCACCTGGGAGCCCTACAGCATGGCCCCCCAATTTTTTGGTGCTGGTTCGACCCTTCGCAGAAGGTAAGCAGTTTAAACTGGCATGATTTTATTTTTCGGAATTGGTATGTCTCGCCATTCTGGCTGTATTTCTTCTTTTTGTGATCCACGTGGTAGGAGATGTACAGGATGTTAAGTGAGCCTATTTTTTTCAATAGGGTCGTAGGAGACCATACTCCTCGGTATATGATCGTAGGGTCGTGAAACGACCGGATGGAGGCTGTTTGTGTCTAGTTTCCATTGAGGACACCACCTTTCCCTCGTCAAGATCTCCCATAGGACGATCTTACCATCTTGTTCGGGGATTTTGACCAGTGGAGACCAGGAGTACTCTGGACTCCAGGCGCAGCACCGTATGCTGAGCTGCTGAGCTATACTTCGTTGTAACGCCAGGAGGAATACCAGGAGGAGAGACAGCGGAGCTTAGCCCACCAGTTCAGCGGAGGGCCACCTTTTTGTTTGTGTTCGTCGCAGTGACCTATGCTTCTCACCTTTGCACCCAGTGGACTGTGATCGGGGTGATCTGAATCACTGGAGAGGACCACGCCAGGTTTTTATGAAAAACTGAATTCTTCACCTGTTTTCATGTTTAGTTTTTTATAAATTTCATTATTCACCATCATATGAAAATGAAGGCTTTTGTGAAGCTTTCCCATGGTACCATGTGACAGCGGTTGTCATTTTTCATATTTCTTTTTACACCATATCAAACTGAATTTTTATACTATCCCGTGTTACTGTTGGATTACGATGATTTCTTGTCTCATTTCTTATTTGAGTTTTGAGTAATTATCTTAGTATATTAATTCATTTTACATAGCATTTCAGACCTTGTAATTTTTATACTATCCCGTTTTACTGGTGGATCATGATGATTTCTTGTCTCATTTCTTATTTGAGTATTGAGTAATTATCTTAGTGTATTAATTGCAAGTTCTAAGGCCTCTACAGCGATTGACATGTGCCTTGTCCATTTGGGTGTAATAAATAGGTTTTGAAGATATTTTTGGTTTCATTCATGTACTTGTCTGTCCCAGCAATCTAAGAGAATTTTTTATACATATTTAGAGGTAAATATTTGGCTTTCTCAGTTTCCCAAGTATTATCAACTTTTCAAATAAATTGAGTGGCGCCCTTAAAAAAACTTGAATTGATGGGCATTTAATTCTAATGCGAATTCACTTATCTGTTCTCCGATGAAAAGCTGCCGTCTGCATACATGTAACTTATTTTCTTATATTCTGTAGTAATTATTTGGAGGTTGAGAAAAGTAGGCTACAATAATAGGAATTTCCTTTCGTACGCTCGAAGAGATAGAACAAAGTTATAATTGAACATTCAGAAATGCATGATTTCGTGAATGTTTGCTCGATTGAGGACCTCGAAGTTGAAATGTAAATATCTCATTTTTCACATAACAGTGCGCGAAGTAGGTACTTCGCGCACGGTTTTACTTTGCGCATTGTTCTGTGCAAGGTATCATGGTAATGTAGGAAACTGAAAAATAGTGTCACTCCGCAATACGTTATCAATTCGCGAAACTTGTCATTTTTTGACGTTTCTAGAAATAAATTTGAAAATTGAATAAATTCACGAAGTGCGCGAAGTGAATATTTCTCGCATTGCATGTAAAGTATCTGAGATTTTCGTTTTGTAATATCCAAGGCCCTCAATCGATCACACATCCAGGAAATCATTAATTTCTCAATGCTTGAGAATAATTGAGGCTTTTCAAGCCAGTTCAACCATATATTTTTTATAAGCTAAGTCTAAGTATGTCACTACTTCAGAACTATATTTTGACGAGTTTGTTAAAAAAGTTTTGCTTGCAACTCATGCACGGAATACTGTGGTGATTTGGACTATTATTTCAACTCAACAACGCCTCATCGTTGAAAAAAATCTGTTCTCGACCACCGAAGTAGCATTTCGCACACTAGGTACAAGAATAACTATTTCCTAACAAAAGATTTGTCAATCAGTGATTTTACGAGGAATACTGACATGAGAAAATTGCCAAACCATATGAGTCGAGCAATATTGTCAAATCAGTTCTTCCAGAAAAATACTCGATGGAAAATTTTTCAGTTGATAAAGAAATATATCCAATGAAAAAGAAAGTTCGAGTGTTTTTGACAAGATGTATCAACGATATAATACAAATAAACAACAATAATGATAATTACCTTTGTTGAAATTGAAGTGACAGAAGCATACTAGATGAAGTATGGTTACATGAAACATGCATTTTTACAGCGATATAAAAAGTGCATTGTTTTTATCGATCTCGAAATAACCACGTCATCGTCAAATAGCGTTTTAGTGGAGGAGTTGATTTATTCATACCAACTGATTTTCTGGGATTTTCACTCCTCTTTTCTATGAAATGAAATATGGGTATTTTTTCAATATATATGTGAAGTATGAAATGTCACTGCGTTTAACAAATTTTTTCATCAGAGAGCCTGAAAGAAGAATCCATCATTGATACTTTGTTCGGAAAAATGTTCGAATACTGATGTTGGCATATGAATGAGTGATAATGTTAGTTTGAGAATGAGTTACAGGATGTTTTCATCGATTGATCTTGAATCTACCATTCTCATTCTCAGTTTTCAGTTGTGAATATCATATTCTATCTATATCAAGTGAACAGGAAGCAATGCTATTGCTTTCGTTTAGAAGAATGCAAGCGGATGGCTTGAATTTTCTTCAATTCGATATTTTTTCAATATACAGGGTTACATTTTGAAAACATCCCACCCTCAATATCTTTCTTGCAGTGAATTATATGAGAAATCGAAAAAAAAGGTCGATTCAATTTTGAAGGTGGACCCATGAAATGATTAGTTTTTGCCCTCTTGGTTCAACCCGCTGAGAGGGGTAGATGTTACTCTTGGAATCTCGAATGGGGAGAAAGGTCAAGTGGCATAAAATTTTGAAGGGAGTTCAATCATCTTTTCAACGGTATCCTATACAATCATTTTCTGTCGAGCAGTTTCCGAAAAATGTTCTGTCACTTAGAAAACTTTCCACCCGATTATATCTTCTTCTTAGTGAATGATAAAAAAAATCAAAGACACGTCAATTCCATTCCTGAGGAAGACACTTGAGATGCATATTTTCAGACCGCTAAGTACAACCCCCTAGGAGGAGTGAATGTAACCCTTTGAATCTAATATGAAAGGGGAGGTCAAGATGCACGTCATCTTCAGGGTCGTTGAAGTCTCTTTCCAACTATACCCTATTGTTTTATATTTTGATGAATAGTTTCCGGAAAATGCGGCTCTGCATGATTTTCAGGTTGGTATATTTGTATCGACCCTTTTACCCTTTCAGTCCAAGTAGGAAGATAAGAATGCATTCCAGGGCAGACATGTTCCAATTACTACTGTAAGTTTAGAACGGCATTTTTCATAATTGAACGCCCTTCAATATGATGTGCCACTTGACCTCCCATCCCTCTCGAGATTCTAAGGGTAACATCTACCTCTCCTAGGGGGTTGAACCAAGAGGGCTTAGAATTTGGCTTTGTGAACCATGATAAATTAGACTTCATGCTAATGGAGAGAGAGTTTGAGTTCTCAATTGTTCACTGTAAATCTAAGAACATGTATATTTCATGCATTCATAGACCCCCATCCTCTGACTGTTATTTATTTCTACATTGTAGGTTGGAATTGCTTCTATCGCAGTTTCCACTGAAGGCATATATAAAAGTGCCTGGGGACTTCAACATAAATTTTTTGGATAAAACAGCACCTCATACACAATCCATTGACCACCTTTTCGATACATACAATTTAACTATGCATGTTGAAACCCCCACTCGAGTTTCTTCTTACTCATCTTCCACTTTGGACTATATTTGCACGAATATCACTGAGGATCTTGTTGACTGCACTGTTATAAATGCTGGTCTGTCAGATCATGAAGCTATTGTTTGCATACTTGATGTTGAATCACGTATGCCTAGAGATGAATCTAAGAAAATGGGTAGAATATTCTCTGAACGAAACTATATTAAGTTTTCCCAACTTTGTGCCACGGTGCAAGGGCACGATATATTGAGCAGTGATGATTCACTTGAAGAATTTTATAGAATTTTGACCACATTATTCAACCGTTCCTTTCCTATCGTGGCGATCCAGCGTAAAAAGCAGAAGCCATGGATCACACTTGGGCTGAGAATCTCTGGAAAAAACGTGCGTTCACTTCAAACAATAAGAAAATTTGCAATGAATAATATCCCCTTTGTCAACTATTTCAACAAACACCGAAACATTTGAAGAAAATTGATCAAAACTGCCAAATCTGTATACCACAACTCTAGAATTAATCGTTCAAGCAACGAACAAAAAGAATGCTGGAAAATAGTCAATGACTTGAGAGGAAAAAACCACTCCAATGCACTGAAACCGAATGTGAACCCGGATGATCTGAATGAGTTCTACTGCTCTGTAGCGAAAAATCTTACTGAGAAGTTATCCCCCTCGGTCGACCCCAGTATTCATTAAGACCGTATTTCCGTACCCGAAAGTTCTTATCTTGCTCCCACAGATGCCACTGAGCTCAGTGAAACCATCGCCGATATTGAAAACAAAAACTCCTCTGGATGAGATGATATTTCAGTGAACCTACTGCTCAATTTGTCACCCTCCTTGCTACAAATTTTGGCAGAAGCGATAAACCACTCATTCTCAGTAGGCGTTTTTCCTAGCTGTTCGAAAATAGCAAATATCATTCCTTTATATAAAAGTGGTGACCTTGATTCTCCATCAAACTTTAGACCGATTGCTTTGCTTCCTGCGTTAGCAAAGATAATCGAAAGATTAGTTGAAAAAAATGGTATCGTTCTTAAGCAAACATGGTATCCTCAGTACTGACCAATATGGCTTTCAAACCTCAAAAAATACCAATGATGCTATAATTGCATTTCTTGAGCGTCTGTATCTTAGGTTGAATGATGGGGAGGTAGCTGCAGCAGTGTTCTGCGATTTTTCAAAGGCCTTTGACTGTGTAAATCACAGAATACTGCTTCAAGAATTACACACCTATGGCTTCAGAGGTGTAGCATTACTCTGATTTCAATCTTATCTGGCCGAACGCTCCCAAAGCGTCATCATCGCAGATGTGAACTCGAAGCATCTGGCTCTCAAACACGGAGTACCGCAAGGCTCTGTACTGGGACCCCTGCTATTTTTATTATATGTGAATGACCTAGCACTTGTCGACATACATGGACAATTTACAATATTTGCAGACGATACGACCATCCTCTGGCATGGTACTGATAACGTAATTTTAGAAGACATCATCAATGAGGACCTTAACAAAGTTGAAAAATGGTGCGACGCCATTTTATTGCCTTTCAACACCTCTAAGACAGGTATAATCAACTTTAAGAGCGTTATCAACAATTTATTTCTCGATAATGACTGTCTTAGCTTCAAAGCTACACATAAATTCTTGGGATTGAATATTGACGCCAAACTAAAATTTGAATGGCACATTTTAAACTCAGCTGAGAAGCTAGCGTCTGGCTGTTATGCCGTTCGAGTTACATCCAATGAATTAGGTCTAACTGCGGCAAAGAACGCTTACTACTCACTCATTGAATCGCACCTACGCTATGGTATTTGCTTTTGGGGCTTGTGCGCAAACTATTTATTCCTTTGAGTTTTTATTCTCCAAAAAAGAGCAATAAGATATATGTGCAAAGCCGATTCGAGGGAGTCATGTAGACCTTTATTTTTGGCTCATAGAATACTGCCACTGGCCTGCATTTTCATTTTGGAAACCGTTTGCCTAGTTGAAAAAAAGTTTAAAGAATTCAGACATGAGTCGACGACACATAATACCCGCAGCTCTTCCTATAACATTAAACTGCCCCTTCCCACGTCAACTCTTACCAAGAATTCCATAATTCATGAAGGCAAGAAGTTGTTCAATCATCTGCCCTTGCACATAAAGCAAATAAAAACTGAACAAAAGTTCAGGAAATCGGTTAAAAAGTTTTTATTGTAAAAAGCGTGTTATAATATCACCGAATTCTATCAGGGTACATGATTTTATGATAATACTACTGATTTCCAAACTTGTTTATAAATGTTTCACTGTCTTTACAAACGAATTTGTGAATGTTTGTACATATTTTTACTTTTATAAATTTTTACCTTTATACATTTTCATACAATTTTATACATTTACACACTTTTTTACATATCTACACTTTATATTCAAATATGTGTTTTTATTTTCTTCATAAGAATATGCTTTGTAATGACGATCAATACTTTGTCAATAAGAATTTATTCTTCAGGCAATAAAGTACATTTCGATTTGATTTGATTCGATATAATATGCATTTGAAGTGTCTCCCTTGACATTGAAATTGACTCATTTTTTCGATTCTTCTCTTTATTTACTGAAGGAAAGATATTAGGGTTGGAAAGTTCTCCAATTGACACGACATTTTTCAGAAACTGCTCAACAGAAAATGATCAACTAGGGTACCGTTGGAGAGAGAATTTAACGCCCTTCAAAATGATGTGCCATCTCATTTGGGATTCTAGGGATAACATCTACTCCTCTTAGGGGGTTGACCCAATAGGGCTAGGAAGATTGATTATAAGTATCTCCCTCGGAAATAAAATTGTCATATTATTATAAATTTTCATATTATCCACTGGAAGAAAGATATTGAGGGTGGCAAGTTTTCAAAATGTCACTTTGTATAAATATTTCTTTTCTCCAAACATTTTCCTAACCAAAGTGTCACTGACAAGCTATTGAATTTTCTATTTGACATTTCGGGCCGAATCGTCTGATTCGTCCTACTACACATATATTGAAATAATACTCATGTTTATAATTTTTGGAAACTAGGAGAGAAAATCCCCGAAAATCGAGTAAACTGAATCTACCCCCTCCTCGATTTACCTACAGAAAGTATTTGAGTTGATTCATCTCTACAAAAAAAAACGGGGCTTTCACTTCGAACATGAAGACTAGCTCCAAGGTGATATTGACTCTTTCATCCTCAAACCGCACGACAGAGTTCTCATTTCCATTGATGCGGATAGATAGAGCAGATTGAATGAAAAATACAACAGATTATTTCGTCCTCGGATGCCTCAAAGGCAAACATGTATGCTTTCTCTTTGATACTGCTTGAAACGAATTTTCTTCATACTTATGAAGTCATCAGGGCCAGCATCAAGCTGGACGAACAAAGGAATATGAGGAAAATGCGGATCTTGACTCAATATGATGGCCTTCAAGGGCCATCTCCAAAGCTGGAGATATCAATAGGTCGACAAAATTTCATTTTTTCTTTCAATAAAAATAATGGGCGGCTAAGGTTTTCTCTAGGCAAAACGAATGGTACAATATAATGACACAGGGTATCGGGCAACTCCTGTAACTCCTGCATTCCTGCACTGGGGATAATTATGCTATAAGAGTTTTTGCTGAGATATTTCTTGCTATCATTATAAGCAATCATATTACCGTTATACATTTCTGAATAGGAGAAGCACCTTGAAATCCTATCATAGCAATAACGACTTTGCTGAAAGGTATACTGCTGTCGCTATTAGGCAGCCCCTCTGGGACAGCATGATTTTTCTTCAATTGTCTAGCTGAACTACTTCTAGTGAGTTAGTTATATGCTTGTGGCTGCGAGGTTCATCGCATAGAACTGCACTATGTACCAATAATACAACTGTCAGTCTGCCACGAAAATGATAGTTGACGAACCTACTTGGGGTTACCTAGCGCATACTCATCGTTATTCGATATTTTGCTGATTTGTCCTACTTTATATAAGCATTTGTGAGACATCTTGCTTGATCAATCATTCACAGTTGAGCTCTTGATGCAAACCCATGTACAGGACGATAATCTCGACGACACGACAGTTACAAATACTTTCCTTCTTGAATTCAATTCATTAACAAAAATATGATCCTAATCAAAATATGAAATGGAAACATCATTGAACGGATGAAAAAATCATCTGTGCCTCTTTCAGTGCTTTAGTAGATCTGAGTGCTTCAGTCATTACCAGGATTGATGGAATGATAAGGGTGAGTTTTTTCTAAGTATTCTGACTGAAATTCAGATATTTTTCATTCAATATTTCCTTCTTCTTGTAACTATGAAACTTAGTAATTGTCGAATATGTTACAGAGCTTCTCTATAGAATGTGGTCTAAGATCTTATTGTGAGTATAAATGTTCAGGTTATGAAATTATTTGAATGATTTTACTGGTAACATTTCGTTTTCCTGTACGCATCTCTGATATCTTGCCTAGTTTTCGAAATACAATGGTTTCAGAAAGTTCCAGAAGAATTTCATTTTCACTAATAACTCAAAAACCATTCGTTTTCCTGAGGGTGCATGAATCAACTGATCGATTGAATTTCAATCATCAGGGTGGAAATCATGGGAAGTGAAATTGAATAACAGTGAAAGTTTCACTTTCCTTGATGACAACGATCCTGGAAAATACCTGAATAACTACAGCAAGGTCATGCAACTATCTATATGATCACCCATCAAGAGTAGCGAAGTTTCCTACCTACGATTATAACATTTTCCTACTCCCATTATTAGATGCACTCACTAGCGGTAGCAAAGTCAGATACCTACCACAGAAACATCCTCTGATATCAAATACACAAATGCACTCGCTAGTGGCAGCGAGGTTCTATATCTAATAATCGCAGGTGGGTTATAATCAGCAAAGTCGACATTATAATCACAGGTGATAACTCGCTTGTCCCCTATGCTATTATAGAGTTTCTGACTGGGGTAATTCGATTTCTGACTATGGTTGATAGGAGTTTTCCCCAGTGTGGAAGGAATTTTCTGAAATTTGGTTCAGTCATGTGAGCAACCATTTTGGATTTAATGACATCACAATCCAATACATGGCAGACTGCCTGTTTTTCTGGAGATGCCATCAACTTCGTTTTTTCATATAGAACTCTCTGTATATTTCAACATGTTCAAATTCGACAGGTCAAAACAAGTGCAATATCATGTCACCAGCTTACTAAGGAAATTATACGAACTGCAAGAAAATTCATGAAACTAGTTGTTGATTTTCAAATGTATTACGATTTGTAACTGCACCAATATTCAAAAATGATATCAATTTGTTTTCCTCAATGTATGTTCAAGAGGCATGTAGGAGTTCAATTGAAAAATAAAATGGATTTGTTATCAAAATATGATGTGGCTGGAGGGATTCATCGATTAGCGACAAGGAAAAAAATTTCAGAAAGAATAATTCGTTGTCTAGTATGTAGGACTCATTGTGAATAGCTTCGTTTACATCTCATTCATCCACGAGGTGAAACAAAATAACAATTTGAATTTCAGTATTTTCGAAAACATAACATTTGACATGAGTATTGCACTCATGTTGGCCTGTTGTACGAGAATTTTGGAAATATACTGGGTGATCCATTTGAAAGAACAGAGTTGCTGGCATTCACAAAAAAACCGGACAACAACCATATTGGATTGTGATGTGATCAAATCCGAAATGGTTTCTTATATCATGTGACACAGGCTATCGGGCCACCTCTGTAACTTCTGCATTCGTCAACGGATTCTTCTGAAATTCGGTACAGTTATATAAGCAACTATTTCGGATTTGATCACATTACAATCCAATATGACGGACTTCCGGTTCTTCTGGAAATGCCAGCAATTCTGTTTTTTCAAATAAAATACCCTGTATATGTTTACATATTCAAGTTCAACAGGTCAAAACAAGTGCAATCTTGATGTCGAATGTCATTTTTTCCACAGCCTACCTAGTTGGAGAATTAATCTAACTGCAAAGAAATTCATACTAGTTGTTGATTTTTGAATGTATACAATTTGTTACTGCACCGAAAAACAAGAATGATTTTTCATTTTGTTCCTGAATGTATGTTTTAGAGAAACGGGTAGGTGGCCCATAGGAGTTTCATGTGAAAAATAGTAGATTGTTTTATTAGGATCAAAAGTGACACTTTGTTCGACAAGCGAATTTTGCATTTGCGAGGCGGAGCGTTTAGCGAAGCCGAGCGAAAGCAAAATTTGCGAGTCGAACAAAGTCACTTTTGATCCGAATGAAACATGCTATTTTTTCTGCAACCGAAACAATTAACTCGAATAAACATGTGAAGTAACCACCAATGCCGTGCCATATGTATGCAATGCAACAAATATTGACAAATAATCCATGTGGTGAGAATATTGTACCTGCATTAACAGCAGGTTAGGTTTTCTAGGATGTTCGAATTATAGTTTCAATATAAATACAACCACAGAGTGACATATTTGTGTATGGACCAGGTGCTCTAATGGCAAATACCGCGCCAGTGCCAGCTATAGGAACAAGACGTGGAAAATGTTAGGTTAGTGAGCATATCAACAATGATAAAAGTTATTATTTATTCCTCTCCATACCACACTGTGTTTGACTTGATAATCAAACGAAGCTAAACAATATCGTTGTTTGAGACAAAAAACTATTGCTTGCCGTGATTATCCAAAAACAAGTCATCCATCCCGAGAATAACGAATGAAATACAGATCACGCAAGTGGAATCGGAAATAAATCAGGTATGCGTCTCAACCCAAATAACCAACCGTCACAATGTTGTTTATTCTTGATGACGTCCAGTAGATCCTTTTTAGTTCCTAGGAGCTAAAGTTCAACTTTAGCTCCTAGGAACTAAAATTCAACATCAGCTCCTAGGGACTAAATATGTTGCCTAGCAACATACCTATTTCTGTGTCAGTAATAGAAACGTCAATTTAAGAGCTAATTTTGGTATCAAAATGGACGACTTTTGTGTCGGTTGCAGAAAAAAATAATTCTTGATCAAAAAGTGATGTGGCTGAATTGATTCCTGAATAAGTGCAACAAAAAGAAATTTCTCAGAAAAAATTATGTTCCTCTGTTATTTGTGACTCATTGTGAATAGTCTCGACCACATCTCATTTATCCACGAGGTAAAATGAAAACCAATTTTAATTCCATTTTTTTAGGAAAAATGACATTTGGAATAGAGATTGCACTTGTTTCGAGTAGGTAGTCCGGCACCCCAGTCCAGCCCCTCCCCTCCACTTTTCTCCAAACCACGTGACTCGGCCGACCAATCACAGGCCGGCCTGACTCGGCTAGCTACTCGCGGCCTAGCGAACGGGTCGTCATCATCGGTTGGACTGCGATAGATCCGTTCTAGAGATAACGGCGCGCATTTTATTCCATTTTTCAACAACGGTTATATACAGGGTGTTTGAGTTGGGTAATTGTTGAGAAAAAATATAGGGTGAACCCAAAAAGGCGTTATACCGGTCCGACCTACATATAAAGGCTACCCGCTATAACATGATATATACAGGGCGTTTGAGTTGGATAACAGTCAAAAAATATACTGGACGCCTCACCCACTTTTGCGGGATTAGACAGCTGACGTATTACATAAGACAAAGGATTGATGACACGACGTGATGACCTGCAAGTACCGCTACCTAATAATTTAATATACTGGATGTTTGAGTTAGCAATAGCGATAAGAAATAAGGCGTCTCACAGGTACACTCAGCAAAACATACGTATGATAGAGTATCCGTTTGATATACAGCAATAATAGCAATACAAACTCACATAGGGCACTCATGGCCTGACGTTTGACATTTGACAGATGACCAAAAACGCTATCATACATCAATACTAGACAAAGCTCTTTGAGGTTATGTTCCATTTCAGACATTCGGTATAGCAAATTTATTTATTCTTCCTATGGTATGTTTTAACTCGTACAGCAATATATAATAATATAGTGCCACTGAATGATCAAGACCTCTATGTCATGTTGACATCATGTTAATATTGGCAGGGATAATCAACACTTAGGAATATTATACATATGGTGCCCCACTGAAAAAAGGTATTTCTTTTCGAGCCACCCTGTATAACATTGGCATTTACAGTTCGTAGAAGATTAGAAGGAAAAGTATTCGAATATTTAATAATTCATTATAGGTGACTGAAACAGCCCGAGATTACGATTTCCTGTTTCTCGCTATCATCATATTTCCTGTGTGATTAAAGTTCGAATAACAATATTTCTTTCTATCATAAGAGTATTATTTCATTCTTTAGTTGGGTTGGACATATGTTCTAGTGTGTTTTGCCAAAATTTGTGCCGTTTGTGTGTTTGTGTGTGTATGGGAAACTAGATAATGGAGCAACCCTCACTGTATAGATGGATGCTACTCGTTCATTTCTGGATATAGCTGTTTCTCAATGAAATTGGTAAGTTGCTTAGTTTTCTGCTTATCAACCGAAAAAAGGCGTCAGTCTTGGATAGTTCGGTATTATTTGAATAGACACGAAAAACTATAGTTATTTAAACCCATTGTTTCTTAGCACCGATTACATTTGATTCTTAAAAATTATTGTGCTTAGGTACATGTCGGAGAAAATTTATCAACTTGAACTGAGTTGGGCACTCTTTAAAATACTTACCTTGAATTTTGGGGACAACAAGAGAACAGTTTACATCAACAATAATAAGCGAAACATTTTGAAAACTGTGTATAATAATAACTTGATGTACAGGGCGTTTTCGTGAAACATTTGGAATTTATTTTTTATATTTTCTAAAATTCCGCTAATAACAGAAATTGAATTTTATTCGAATACAAGGTATTCCGTAGAGCATTATAGGATTTTTTATATCTTGTTAGATTTCAGCTGACGAAGCAAGTATAAATCTGAAATAGAATTCTATTCAAATACAGGGTTTCGTGAAACATTGAGATTTTTTCAGTTCAATTTTTGCTAGATTTTCAGCTAACAACGGAAATTGATTTTTATTCAAATACAGGGTGTGTCATAAAATATTAGGATTTTTATATTTTTCTAGATTTCAGCTAACGAAAAAAGTATAAAAATCTGAATTAGGATTTTATTCAAATACATGGTGTTTCGTAAAACATTTGGATTTTCAGTTTTATATTTCGGTATAATTTAGCTTACGAAAAAGTATAACTCTGAAATAGAATTTTATTTAAATACAGGGTGTTTCGTGCAACATTGAGATTTTTCAGTTTAATATTTTGCCTGATTCTCAGCTAATAACAGAAATTGAATTTTATTTGAATACAGGGTGTTTCGTAAAACATCAGGTCTTTCATATTATGCTAGATTTCAGCTAATAAAATAAGTTGGGATTTTATTTTTCATTCGAAACGTCCATGTAGTTGATGGTATATACAGGGTGCTTTTGGTTATCTAGGTTTGAAAATGTTTTTCGTTTTTAAATTAGTATACTGGGTGTTATCAGTTGTCTGGGGTTTGGCAAAATATATAGAGAGTCCATAGAAAAAAGTTCTATAAAGTATACATAATGTGAAGATTTTCTCAAAGATGCATTTATTTTGGAACTTTCTATTTTATGTCTTGATTTTGATCTGAACTGCCTACATATTTTATTAGAGTAATGGGTGTAATGGGATCAATAAAAGATGTGGATACCTATCAAATATTTTATTGACAAATGAGATAATCACAATCTATATCATTTTATTCTTGAAACAATCTTCACACCATGCTGTGAAAATGTAGGCGCCTATCCCTTTTCTATCAGTGGTGTAGTCTTCGATCACATGACGAACCCCCTCTTTGCGACAAAAAGAGCAGAAACTAGGTATGCAGTCACTGCAATTGCATGGTCTACCCCAGGCACAGTTTGGCATTGCTGATTACGTCTGTACTGTTGGAGAGCTGCCGAAATACTAAAGTCATACATTGATATTAACCAGTTCGTATAAGTCCTGAAACATAGTATGAATAGCTTTGTTTCCACACCACCCTCGGGGTAAAAGCCTTTTGGCGTGTTTTGCTTTTTTCTTTGTTCTGAATGTGGATAAAAGCATTCCCCTTTAGGCCTATACAAAACCACATACACTCTAAAGATTGGAGGTGAATAATTCATTATAGAACAGATGACTGTTGATATATGAAATCAGAGCAGTTTTTGTTTGTTCTATATCTAGCTGCACGAAGATCGATTTCTAAATCAATAGAAATACTTCATTAATTTGCCAGATAATGCCCATTGTTTTTTTTTCAGTAGAACAGGTGACTGTTGAAATATAAAATCAGAGCAGTTTTTGTTTGTTCTATTTGTAGCTGCACGAAGATCAATTCTTAACTTAATAAAAACACTTCATTAGTTCGCTACATGGTTAGGGCCTTTTTTTTTTCTTCGTTCATTGAACTATTCACCTCAAATTTTTAAAGTAGCCGTGAAAACGGCTGATTTGATCAAAAATTCATTGCATAGATCCGGTCGTGATAACGATTGCTTTTACTTTCTCTCTCTCTCACGAGCTTTGTGCCGGATATTTTTAATCGAATTTTACACAGAACGCTGATAAAAAACTTCAATCGCAATTTGTTTACCACTGTCTGATAAATAAGAAAGAATGACGATGCTGTGATTTGAAATATTATAATGATTTCCGCTTTTTGAAACCGTAAGGTACAGAAGTGTGATCTTCGAGAAATTTCCGCTTCAAACTTACAGGCTTGTACTTTTTGGTTACATCAACTGTGATGACCTCATGTTCCTTGGTTCGACGGAACTGTTTGCTCAAAATTTCGACAGGGGGACCAGGGTTCAGAATCATATCTTTAATTGATTCAAAATTCACAAGCTGTGAAGCAGCATAGTTAAGGGAGAGGCCTTTAACTTTACAAACAACTTTGAACTCTTGTTCCTTGGTTGACCATAGCTTGTAAGCATAATTTTTCGGGCCACCAGATACAAACTCTGTAATATGGGAACCAGGACCGTAACATTCCATTTCGTCGGTCATATCACCAATAAATTGACCAGTAGGAATGTCAAATTCCCCTTGTCTGGAAACATAGATAACAGAGTCCGTGTCATAGTATAACACCCTTTCCCCAAGCTGCTGTAAATAGCTGTAAAGTTTCAACCGAGCTAAGGCTGTTACATATGCAGCAATTACAACATTGACTGTGGAAAGAGTGTCATAGCTCTCCTCCTTATACTCCCAATTAACAATGAGGGTATCCTCGTTTATCGGGAGTACTGTATTGACAATAAGCGAAGGATCCGTCATCATAGAAAAGAATTCCGAGGGCTGATTGATGATTGAAGTTTTCGGTTGGTTTTCACGCTGACCAAACTTACCCCAGAAGGAATTTAGCATAAGCTTGGCCAGTGCTCTCAACCCGGGATTATCGGTGATTTTAGAAAATTCCAGCAAAACATCCTCCCGCTGTAAAAACTCATCAATATACCTCTCTTTTTCCTCTTTGGTCTTACAATGCTTTGGCCAATCTGATGACTCCTGTTTCACCTTGATGAATTTATTCATCATGTCTGTGAATAGACCAGAAACGTCCTCACCAAACTGCACAGTGTCGTAGGACCAAATCTCTTTGATCTCGATAATCCGATAGCCCACCTCAAGGGCTTTTAATATCTCTTCAACAGTCCATGTTCCTGTTAATGTACGCTCTTCATCAGTGTGATGACAACTACTAGTATAATAGTTTTCACCACATACACGACAAAGAACAAACATCAACTTGCTGTTCATTTTCTGTGGTAAAACAGGATGAAAAAGATCTTGAGGTGGGAGAATCGCACATTTAACGAGTCCAGAGATAGAGGAAAGTGACACAGTAGAAGCCTCCTCACCAACGAGTACTTTCGGATGACCCACAGGAAATTTGCCATATTTACACACCCATGGGTAGAGCGAACAAACGTCAACGTATTTAATTTGTTCACCATCCCCGGCCTTGTAATATTCGACAATGTTTCCCGTTCGGCCACCATAGAAAGCATCTCGAGGGTCAAGGGGTAGATTTTTAAGCAGGGGATGATTGGTGACAAAGTTGCAAAGTTCGTCACCGCTGGAAAGTTCCCTGCGAAAATCACACTCCCATTTTTCAATAACCTCATACCCTAAGGATTTGATTTTATTGATTTTTGCAATGGTCGTGTCATAGCGATTGCTCATAGTCTCGGAAGGGCAGTTTTTGAGAGGAATATCTCTCTGATCAGTGAAGCAACGAGGACAGCCATGATAGAAGCAGCCTTGAAATTCGAAAACTTGTTTTGTTTCCGCCGAATAGCCATCAACTTTGAGATTACCTATATGGGCCTCTGAAGATCGGCAAGCCTGTTGGATTTTTATATCCCGTAGTTTCTCCTCCCAAAGTAACCACTGGGTGGCTATCACAGATTGATTATCACGATGTCTGTAACCACCCTTGGGAATGATGCCTATGGTGTTTGGTTTGAGAAAATTCCTACGGAAAACCTTATTGCATGTCGAAGCGATCGTTACTGCTTCAGTGAACGGACATACATTAGTTTCAGACAGCATCAGCTGTCGAAATTTCAAACAGGCCTTGGTCAGAATATCTACATCAGAAATGCAATAGTCTATGATTTCTCGAGAGAAATCGAAAACATAGTTTTCATCGACTCTTTCAGCATGCCATTTTATGAGAGATGCGCGAGCATCTGAAGTGAGATTGTCAGGGGTGTAGAACTGTAGAGCTGGGATAGGGCCCTTGTAATTCTGATTCTCTATACGATTGAAAAGGTGAGGGAAATATCCCTTCTTCAATTCAGAGAATCCGAAAGATTTAGGCAGTTTTGCCAGGGCCATTGGGAAGTAATTGAGAGAGTCCAAAAACTTGACATTTCCAACAGTCATGGAAATTAACCCGCTACCTCTCATAATGAGATCGGGTTTTAGGCCCGTTTTGGTTAAGATATAATTCAAAATGAACGCGTGGTCGAATTTTCCGCCGTTGTGCGCAATGACGATGACATTTTTGAATTTCTTCCTTATTGTCAACACATGATCAACAAATGGAGATATGGGGTCGTTACACTTGAGAATTTGCAAACGAACCCCGCATTTCGAACAAATTTGCTGTGTGGTATCGATGCAAACATCACAGCATTGACGAAAGACACACAGATTGGGCTCATGAAGAAGAGATCCGTCGGCTTGTACCCTCTCCTGACGAGTCTCCAGATCATAAAAGACAAACAAGAGATCATCAGTCTTGGGTACTTTCGTGTCGGGCTGGATGAAGCATAAATGTTCAGAAGGTTGGTGTTTGTTGCAAATCTTGCAAAAGATCTCTCCGCAGGTGTGAGTTCTATTGGTAGGGACAATTTTGAAACATAACTCACAACGTCTAATCTTACTACAAACACCGTTCTGAATATGGTTATCAAAACAACCTTGTCCACGGAAAGATCTTTTACAAGACTCGCAGGGAACTTTTACACTGTTTTTAGGACATGGTGGCGATCCTTGGCACGAGAAACAAGTACCACCACAACGATGTTCATCTCGATGATCATAGGGCACGTGACATTCCTCACAATAAAACACACAACAAAAGGCGGATGTAAGTGAGGTTATGACGTTATAGTGGCCCTCATGATGGAGTAAATTCAGTGAGAGACCCTCATTCCCACCCTTGAAAATGATGTTACGGCCCTTGTTCCCATATCCATATACTGTTATTTTATAGGATGGAAGATGCTGCTGGAATTGTTGTAGCTCAGGTATTCCGCATCCTTCTGTTGGTATTGTAACACCAGCATCAGTCACTAATTGTAGAGCACGTTGGCTCTGCAACTTTCTAATATTTCTACGTACATCAGTACATTTGGGGTCTTTGTCTGCGTATGCCTGAGCTACAACAAGAGCCCGAGGAAGACATAAATTGTCTTTATTCTTTATAGCTATAATCCCCTGACGTTTGCTACATTCCTCGTCAAAAGAGTTGTAGCAACGCCCTCTTCCCTTGCCAGCAGGTAACCTACAAGAGGTTACGCTGAGACAAAAGGTCTCAGTGTTCAGGCCACAAGAGTTCGATTGGTAAATGGATGATATTTTTTCGAAAATATCATCCACCGATACCTCTGAAGCAGTTTTGAAAGCTATCCACCCTGGTCCCCTCGCGAAATCTTTAGAACAAAACGAGAAACCTACCTTATCGGTTGGATGCAGGCCCTCAGTGCCTTTCAAGACAATGTCGGTGACTGCATCCTTGATATAGGCCACCGGTTCCTTGCCTTGAGGAATAGGTTTTATATTGAACTCTAAAGTACGAGCCTGTACGCCGAAGCGATAATTTTTCTTGACCACGTCTTTAACAATCAAAAATTTCTCCATTATGAATATAACACTCAAATAAATCACACTATCGTCGAATGATAACAAAACAAGCACAACTATATATAGAGAAAACTGAAGGTAATGTCGGTGAGATGTAACGATTGAAATTTTCTAGAATAAGCAATTAAAAAAAAAAACTCAAAATTATCGACAAATTCAAAATTTCGAAAAAGTCAAAAATTCTCAAAAATCAATATCAACAAAGAAGCGAGCTGTATGCAAACTGCGAAACTGAAAAATAAGCAAAATAGATAATCAGATTATTTCTTACACAGAGAGAGAGTAAGAGAGCAACCGATCACCACGAAGACTGAGCAGGAAATGAAGTTGGATCATCATTGCTATTAGGGTATTCGACACACCTAGGATGAGTTCATTATCGATGAATAGGAGTGGAGGGGGTAGGATGAGCAGCTCTAATCACGTTTGGACGAGTCCATTATTTTGGAGAAAAAGGTAATGCAAACTACGCAGTGCTTCGACACGTGTCAAGGTCATTTTGTGGTAACTGAGCGTATATACCATGTAAACATGATTGTTTTGTATAAGGAACGATATATTATGTGAGAAAATACGAAAATACCCAGATAAAACTGGAAAAGCACTTTTAGCAAAACCGATATCGTTTCCTTTCTTTCTGCGCGGAAAAACATCTAATTAGCCTTTCCTTTCAGTAATCATATTTTGTGGTTTCCGTTCGCTTATTGTATGAGAAAACGTTTTTCAATCTCTCCCAGTTTTCATTCATATTTTGTTGAGAAAACTTTGGCTAAATGAGTGAATGCGAGTGCTTAGTAAAATTTAATATACTCACAGAAAATTTTGTCTATATTAACTTTAAATTAGACGCTGTTGAACACATAAATTCTTATATTTTGATTAGTTTCAAAATAAATAATCAGTTATTCCGGTATGAAGTTACCCTAGGTGACAATTATGACGAAGGTGATGTGTTACAACTTCAATTTTACCGTGACGGTGTGCTTTGCTGGGGATATAATTTTTTCGTGTGTGAAGACATCTTTGAGACTGTGGACGATGATTATTTATTTACTAGTGGACGTATTCAGTACAATTATGTTGATAGTTGTTGTGAGGAGTAAAGGTATATATATACGTTTCAATCTTTTTTTTTATTGTTTTCAAAATCAGTTCGTTTCCGTACAGGTTAGATACATATTTCTCGATGATTTCCAAAGTTTCGATATCCTTAAAATGAAGGAAATCTATAAATAGACATTTGAGATTATTGAATACGCGCATTATGCTCGAGTCTTTGACTATTTGAGTTTTCATTGTACAGCTTGCTTTATGACATCCTCAACAGGTAACTTTTCCCTTTCGACTTTATAGTTTATGCTGTGGAGTACTACTGAGATCAACATCATCAAGAGTTTTGGGGGGTTAAACAAATGGTACGACCAAGTGGTTCAAACAAGAGCGGTTCAGTGGCTTGAAGTTGATAAAGTCCAGGTAACAGCGTAACAGGTATGTGTACTATGTCTTCTGGAACGATCTTATGTTTAAATAATATAATGAAAATTAAAATGTTCTATGTTAGTTTCAATGTCAGAAAACTTATGATTATAAAATAATGTATAGTATGATTAAGATATACATATGTATATGTTTCAATATCCCGTTTTTAGGGGTTTTACTATTTTATTTCAGTTTCATATTTTTATTATTCAAATAAATAATAAATGTTCTCGAAATTAATATTTTGATTTAAATTGTGATTTAAACAAAAAAAAATCACTTGATTTAAATCAGCCCAACCCTGGTGAAAAGTCCATTGTTGTTATGATCCTTACAGCCGCCTTGGCGTTATTTTTCACCGGCGTTTTTCCCTTAGTATTATTAGTTGCTGTTTTTTTTTTTGTTTTTTTTTTTTTTTTTTTTGTGTGTACAGTTCCTCGTTATTGCACAGTTCTTTACGAAAATCACACTCCCATTTTTCGATGACCTCATATCCCATGGATCTGATTTTATCGATTTTGGCAATGGTCGTGTCATAACGATGGTTCATAGTTTCGGAAGGGCAGTTTCTGAGAGGGATATCTCTCTGATCAGTGAAGCAGCGGGACAACCGTGATAGAAGCAACCTTGAAACTCGAAAACTTGCTTTGTTTCTTCGTAATATCCGTCAACTTTGAAATTACCGATAAGAGCTTCGACTCGTATAAACATTCACCGAAATATCATTCATTTTTTCAAATTTTGTGATTTGGGGCAGTTTCATTGGTATGTCTAACCCTTTGATGTTCAAAACTTGTGAATAGTGAGGATAATTATTCACTCTATATGCCTTCAATTTAACGGGATGTAAACAACTGACTATGCTCCAAAAGAAGCAAGTCTCATCATCATTTTGAACGTTAATGCAAGCCTGCTTTTTCTCAATCTGCACTGGTAATTTGATGTATGATGAGCCATTGCCCATTTCATATTTATTTATGGCAACCTCCAGAGAAATAATTTCGCTCAAGGCCCACCCGCTATTCTTCTCGGGCAAATTCACTAAGTTTATTAAGGATCACATCTAGCACATTGATTTTGACCTAGCCAGACCACGCTCCAGACACCTACAGACCGGTTTCGAGCTCTTTGACTCTCATCAGTGCAGTGTAGTCTCCAGCCGGCGTTTTTCCCTTAGTATTATTAGTTGCTGTTTTTTACTTTTTTTTTTTTTTTTTTGTGTGTACAGTTCCTCGTTATTGCACAGTTCTAATTATTCACTCTATATGCCTTCAATTTAACGGGCTGTAAACAACTGACTATGCTCCAAAAGAAGCAAGCCTCATCATCATTTTGAACGTTAATGCAAGCCTGCTTTTTCTCAATCTGCACTGGTAATTTGATGTATGATGAGCCATTGCCCATTTCATATTTATTTATGGCAACCTCCAGAGAAATAATTTCGCTCAAGGCCCACCCGCTATTCTTCTCGGCAAATTCACTAAGTTTATTAAGGATCACATCTAGCACATTGATTTTGGAAAATATCCCATTTTGGCATTTGAGGCTCAATCCTCTACTTTTTTTTTTTTTGTTGCATTTTCGCAAAACCAACTAGTTTTCCATTTATACATACATATATGATCTGAATAATATCATTATTGTGGAAATATTTTCAAAAGGATTAACGATGGGTTTGCTCTTCATTCATCCGAGATTGAAGCAGTGGGGGTTTTAGTGGAGGATGAAAAGAGCTGTCCAAGACTGGGTCCCAACCCCAGTGGCGGATTTTTCCATCTAAACCTTGAAATATTTTCATATTATAATGAACTTTATTTGTACACATACTGAGACCTTGCGTCTCATGCTCTACTGCAGTTTCAGATTACATCTCATTGGTGAAATGGAGGACCAGCTGTTGAAAGTATCGGATGCATGATGATGATGAGAGAACAGTAAGCCAGCAGTAGCCAACCATGTCAGATTTATGCACAATTGATCGTAAAACAGAAGACAAGCAAACGTCGTTGAAAATCATTGCTCAAGTAAGTATGCGCATGGTTTTGCTCTATATGTTGAGAATATAGGTGTCAATTTAATGACCCAGAGGGGAATTTTCTTTTATTAGGATAATGATCACCAATATTGTCATCGTGACATCAATTTTGTTATTAGATGTCAACAATTGCTAGATGCTATCAGGCCTCAGACACTTTGCTGAGTACCCATTTCATGTTTCAGTTCAGTATTAATAAAAATTAAACGAGATTCAAAGAAATACTATTTATTTCAACTAAAATACCAAAAGACCTCTACACAATCTATGCTCTAATTTTATTTCATCTGCTTTCCTGGAGCTTCCTCCTCTTATTATTCCACCTTTCCTCAGAATGTCGAAGCTGCTGTCATCTCTTGGTGAATACCGAGTACTTTTATGGCCATTCTGAATGTGAGATGAATACTTGACAGGACGCGATTCCTTACTCGGCTTGTTCATCTTCAGACATGTTGAATTTGAACGCTTCATAGGTACTTTAACGTCAGCCAGTTGTTCAAGCGCCAAATATTTATTTCTCACAATTTCAGCTAAGTCCACAATTTTTTTATGTCTATCTTCGATTTCATTCTCACAAGGATCATCCGTGATAGCATCATTTTGACTCAACTGCTGACCAATCTCAGAATTCGACTGGCTTTGGGACAATAATTGGTGATCACTATCAATGGAGTTCGACTCATTTCGTTGATCAGTGGTGATCGATTCGTTTTGGGGATTAACCAGGTCGTTCCCTTTGTGCTTTCTCGCCAAATGTTTTTTCATGCTATCCAATCTTGTGAATTTGTCCACACAATAATGACAATTGAAAACTTTTTCGTCATGACTATCCATATGCCGCTTCAATCCATAGGCCCACTTGAATTTCTTGTTGCATTGCTGACAAGCAAACATCTCAAGACGTAATATATTTTTCTTCCTACTATGATGTTAACAGTATGAAGTCAGGACAACAACTGACATCTTTATAAACCCGACACTAACCATACCGTCACATCATTCACACCGCCATTCACACAGCCATGCACACCTCCACACTACCATTCACACCACCATTCACACAGTCCCACCGCCATTCCCACCGTCACACCGCCATTCACACCGCCACTACGCTATTCACACCGCCATTCACACCGCCACACTGCCATTCGCACCGCCACACTGCCATTCACACAGCCATTGACGCCTGTCATACTACCACTTAACCCCGTCACTCATATAGAGTGACGTTTTTTTTTTGTGACGCATGCGCACACCTCTTTCAAAATGATGGCCTATTTGATTCGCGAGAATTTGTACAACACTTGCAACTCACATTATGTTTCAGTTTCACCACTTTCAGTTACTTCCAACCACCACTGCGCAACAACAGAAGAGGGCCACGACACCATTGAAATAACAAGAAGGGGAATAAAAGACATATAGAAGGGCAATGAGGTGTGTTGCTGTCTGTACGAGAAGCCTACGAGTCTCACTGAAGTGTGCTGCTACCTGTGAAAGTACAAGGAGGAGGAGGAGACAGCTTGATGAAGTGTGAAGGGTGGGTTTTTGAAAAAACAAAGTAGGTATTTTATTTAGTGCAATAAAATCGTGAGAGTCACTCCTCAAAACGTCTAGATACATTTTAATGAACATCGACTATTTATTTGAAACAATTTAGTTGAGGTCGGCATTTCCATGCTAATATTATATATCTCGAAAATTGATGCATTTTTCAACACACATGCCTGAACATCATACTGAACACTCGTGACTGAGACAGCATACATGTGACAATTGAAATAAAACAAAATGGTATTTAATCGTTTATTCGTAAAGTGATATAATTCTTGTTAACATTGTTTTCAATTGATGAAGTAATCCATCATTGGGGCAGGATATTCCAAAGACGCTCCAACTGAACGGTTCGGCTTTCACTACCCGTCTATTATATTCACTATATTTGTAGTATGTATTTCTATCGAAAAAATATATATTTCCATCGATATAACGAAAAGCTGATATTATGCCTGCTGGAATTCCTGGGAAGATGTGACTAAGTGGCCCACGGTTGCTCATGTCTCCATTGTCATCAAATGTAATGTAAGAATCGTTGTTATATAACAAATAAGCCTGTCCACTGTTTGTCTGGAAGACAGCATTAATTTTTGCTTTAGAAGGCAAAGGAAAACGAAAGTTTTGGTGGATTTGAAAATTCGGAAAAGATGCTGCATAATACATGCTATCATTTATAAATGTCACTAGATTACCCACAGAATTTTGGAAAACATGTGAAACTCGAGAAGACTTTAAATCTTCAGGAAGATAATCATCAAGCAGCTCTGGCTGTGATGGAATTCGCATATCGTTCAAATCGAACTTCCACAAAAATCTATTGTATCCCACGTACATGCGATAATTTTGAAACTGGGGTGCTGTGGCTAGAAACATAAAGTCTGGCACTTGAATGTCGCATAATCTTGTTGGAGTTATCTGAGGCTTTGAGGTTGTGCTAGTAACGTCTACGTTATGGGGTTCATTTGACGACACTGATGAAGCTGTGGTAGAGGTGTGCTGGGATATCGGTTTTTGGGATTCGGTTGTCTGTGTTGTTGAGGTTGTTGTTGGTTGATAGTTTTCAGTTTTCTGCCCATACAAATATTCTATCGCCCTCTTATCATCTATATCGAATGATGCTGGACTTGCTTGATACCAAGGATACATAATAGCTGTATTGACGCCACTGTGGCCCAGCCCAAGAGCATGGCCAATTTCGTGAATCAGGACCATCAATAAATTAGTTTGGCCGTCAGGAGAAGTACTATTTCCAAGATACCATTTTTCTTCTGCATCGAGATGAATCTCGACACATTTGTTGTTTTCATTTGGGAAATATGCATGAGCTAAAACTTTTCCAGGGCCGTCGAAATTATGTGGACACTTGGAAGTGCCTTGGCAGTCTGCTCGGAAATTGTGATTTTTTCGAATAACAGTTATGGTAATATCAGGTTTCTGTCTGCTAGGGTTTCGCACATTTTCAAACTTCAAATTCGATATTTCCTCCCACCTATCGAATGCCATCTTGGCTGTATCACGATGCACCTTTTTAGCTTGAGGAAAATACCAGTGTAACTTGGTTTTGTTCCATTTCGAATGTATCATGAAATTATTTTCTCCTACAGAACAACGCGGACTATTCAGCAGTCGTAGAGTTTCGTTATTCAGCGATCCACTCACAGGGAGATTGTATGTCTCTTGAAATGTCATTAATGCTGATTCTATATCGGTGACAGCATTATCCGTTGTATTTATGTAGCCGAAACGCTTCAAAAAGGCACCTGCATATTCTATCGTATCATTGCCAGTAGCGGGAACTGGCGCGATGATTGAAAGCAACAGCAGCAGCACTTGCTCACTCTTCAACATCTTGATTGGTACTGATCAATAGGGAGACGAACATGATTATTATGCTCCTTCTAATCTTCTCCGAACTGAAAATGCCAATGTTATACAGGGTGGCTCGAAAAGAAATACCTTTTTTCAGTGGGGCACCATATGTATAATATTCCTAAGTGTTGATTATCCCTGCCAATATTAACATGATGTCAACATGACATAGAGGTCTTGATCATTCAGTGGCACTATATTATTATATATGTTGTACGAGTTAAAACATACCATAGGAAGAATAAATAAATTTGCTATACCGAATGTCTGAAATGGAACATAACCTCAAAGAGCTTTGTCTAGTATTGATGTATGATAGCGTTTTTGGTCATCTGTCAAATGTCAAACGTCAGGCCATGAGTGCCCTATGTGAGTTTGTATTGCTATTATTGCTGTATATCAAACGGATACTCTATCATACGTATGTTTTGCTGAGTGTACCTGTGAGACGCCTTATTTCTTATCGCTATTGTTAACTCAAACATCCAGTATATTAAATTATTAGGTAGCGGTACTTGCAGGTCATCACGTCGTGTCATCAATCCTTTGTCTTATGTAATACGTCAGCTGTCTAATCCCGCAAAAGTGGGTGAGGCGTCCAGTATATTTTTTTTTTGACTGTTATCCAACTCAAACGCCCTGTATATATCATGTTATAGCGGGTAGCCTTTATATGTAGGTCGGACCGGTATAACGCCTTTTTGGGTTCACCCTATATTTTTTTCTCAACTATTACCCAACTCAAACACCCTGTATATAACCGTTGTTGAAAAATGGAATAAAATGCGCGCCGTTATCTCTAGAACGGATCTATCGCAGTCCAACCGATGATGACGACCCGTTCGCTAGGCCGCGAGTAGCTAGCCGAGTCAGGCCGGCCTGTGATTGGTCGGCCGAGTCACGTGGTTTGGAGAAAAGTGGAGGGGAGGGGCTGGACTGGGGTGCCGGACTACCTACTGTTTCGACCTGTTCAACTTGAATATGTAAAAATATACAGGGTGTTCCATTTGAGGAAACAAAATTGCTAGCATTTCCAGAAAAACCGGGAGTCCGCCATATTGGATTGTGATGTGATCAAATCCGAAATAATTGCTCATATAACTGTACCGAATTCCAGAAAAATCTGTTGACGAATGCAGAAGTTACAGGGGTGGCCCGATACCCTGTGTCAGCCGGTATATCGGAGACTTTAACCTTCGGCATGATAATGAATTACGCATTGTACTACTTCTAACCAAACCGTTTTTTCACGCCTCGACACTGCTTTCGCTAACTAGGTTAGCATCTTCAGGAGAAGATTCAAACTGCCAGTTCAAATTTTTCTAACATAGCATAGCATTACACACGGATAGTTCAAAAAATCTGTTCTCGATCATCAAAGTAGCATTTTGCGCACTTGATACAAGAATAACTATTTAATCAATTTATCAATTGAACGACAGGAATGACTCAGTAATACTCATATTCCTGTGAGATAAAAATAATGAATCAAATATCCAGATAGCCAAACATGTTAATCGGTATTTATTTTGTGGAATCGATTGACCGCGGTGGAAAAAAGTCGTGTGGAGCTTGCCAACCGAAAGCTATCTTGACAGAGGTATAAAAACTAACCAAAATACGAAAATCACACAGGGGCTGAGACATTTGTAATTTCAATAGTTCGATCTGATAAAAGTATGGAACTCAGAAAAACCAGTGGCTCACAATTATATTCACACCAAATATCATTTAATCCACCCACTGTGACCCTGTGACCAAAACGCTGATTATTTAATGAAAAATAGTGAATTTTCCTTGAATGGACGATTTATTTGCAATATGCAACGAGAAAGCGTTGCAATGGTTGAGTCTAACTGTCAACTTTGACGCGTCCATTCCGATTTGTCCACAATGAAATGTATCGACAAGAATTCCAGTCACGAAATTATAGATTCAGATATAAAAATTCAGCCAAGTGAAGCAACTCAAACTTTAGTACCTGCTATATCAATGATCAATCAGTTCCGTTTTCCTTTTCTGAATCTGAAAATTTAAATTATTCTCACACTTCATCGCATTAGTGCAGTGAAGTTACACTTTACAGAATTGGTGCAATGAAGTGTCACATCAATTAACTGATATCATTGTCGTAATGATCAACATCACATATAGGTAGTAGGTTGGGAGATATACATATTATATGTATTTTGAAATGCCATATTGATGTCTACATAAAACATACAACCATATTCTTTCACGTGTCTAAGTGTTCACGAACTCTGTGAAATAAGTAACTTTGTGAAGACGACTGTATAAGCCACCTATGGGGAATGCTCCTTCTCTACAGTATGTTGTATTTAGAGATGAATCCAAAAATTCCAGATTTTCTTTGATACTGAGGTTGGTTCTCTCAATGAGAGTCACAATCATCATCTTCCAGAATAGTTAATATTCATTGAATTAAAGATTCTACAGGAATATGCAACGAGCAAGCGTTGCAAGGGTTGGATCGAACTGTCAACTTTGACGCGTTCATTTCAATTTGACTAAAGAATCAATCATGGAATTATAGATTCAGATATGGAAAATGAGCAAGATGAAGCAACTAACAATTCAGTACCTGCCATATTCATGATAAATCAGTTTCTTCATTCTTTGAGTAAAAACCTGGAACTCGTAATTATTTTCACTTCATTGTACTAAATAGTACAGTGAAGTTACACTTAACATCATTGGTGCGGTGAAGTATCACATTACTAAACTGATATCATTGTCGTAATGTCCTTCATCACATATAGGTAGTAGGTAAGGAGATATACATATTATACAGTGTGTCCCAGATTCGCTTCTCTATTCAGATATCTCGGCTCTTATTATACCTACAGCAGGGGTTGAATGGGGAAAGTTTTAGAGGAATTGGTTTTTTGGAAATATTGACGAAAAATCGGAAATGACGGATTCCGTTTTTCGCCAGTAAATCCGAAACAGTTAATTTGACAGCTGTCAAAATATCACATTATCTGGACACTTTCTTAAGGCGAATACGATAGCATGTATGACATGTCACGATCGTATTTTGTTATCCCGCAAGCCACCTCAACTCTCATTTCTCTCACGGCCGCCATATTGGAATTTTCGATGTTCTGAAAGAGGCGTAAAATTTACAGTCTAATGATGTCTCACAAGTGCATAAAAGTTTTGAGTGTCATCAAAATATCACACTTCGTGAAGTTAGGTCTTGATTTTTTCCAAGGAGGCATGATTTACTAGTCAGGAAATAACACGCATAAAAAACGCATAAACGCATTGAGTTTTCGATAGATAATGAACGTAAATGATGACTTCTCAACAAGTAAGATATCTTGAGATAAATTCCCGACTATGGGTGTTCAAAAAAAAACAAGTCAAAAAAATCATCGTCATTAATTAACAATTGAACCTTTGAAAAACCTACAAGTATTAGATACAAATTGAAAATGAAAATCATGTGAAGTTGAATCTAATTATGTTCCTAACTGCTTTTCAAATGAATGTCAATTCACAGATTTGCAAAATGACGTTTATTTGCATCGAGACATTTTTGACAATTGGTGACTGTTTCTCTTACAACCCTAGCAAGTAAATTTCCGTTAATATTTCCAAATGTGTCCAGAACTCTTTATCCCAGGATTTCTATGGTCACGGGAGGATCAATTTCATAGACCTCATTCTTTGTGTGATCACAAAGGTAGAAATCCAAAGGTGAGAGGTCAGGGGATCTAGGGGGCCAAGATATTGGACCATTCAAAGAAATAATTCTTCCGTCAAATTGCTCTCTCAAGAAGTTCCTGAATTGAATGGTGTTGTGAGCCGGACATCGATCCTGTTGAAACCAGGTTATTCTAAACTCATCTTCGGTTATAATAGTAGCTCGTAAAGCCGGCACAACCTCGTTTCGCAAAAGCTTTAGGTACCTGTCCGTTTAGGTTGTATTCGAACACAAATGGTCCTAAAAGTCGATTTCCTGAAATGATTAATAATTGATAACAGGTGCCCAACTGAAAAAGCTGAGTTAGATCAAATTACCAATGACCCCACACCAAAAGTTACTTCCAAATCTAATCTGTAGACGTCTCTCTGCCACTTCGTAAGAGTTTTCCACAGCCCAATGATGAGTGTTATGCTTAGTGAAAACTCCACAATTCGTGAACCTACTCTCATCGGACCACAAGACATGATTTACAGAATTAGGATTTTCATTACACTTCCTAGTATACCACTCACAGAAGCGCATTCGTCTTGGATAATCAGTTTCCATGAGTCCTCGAACTATTGTGGGTTTTTATGGATGGTACTTATTCCTATTCAACACTCTATGTACCGTTGATTTTGATACTCCAATTTCCCGTTCTACAGTTCGTACCGATGCCCTGGGGTTTTCGTTGACAGTTTGTAAAATGTTTCTATCGTGATTTTCATTTTCAATATCGTATCTACTCCTAGGTTGTTCGAAAGTTCCATGGTTAATTTGATCAACTACGGTTTTTCTTAATTGGGTTTTATGAGGCTGCCGTCGTTCGGAGAATGATCTCCAAATACCTTGCTCAAGTAATGTTGGTGTTTCTGCGTGACTGCAAGTACAGCGCTAACATGTCAAACTTTTCTTCATTTGAATAGGAAATTCCGGCCATTTTCAACAAACTGAGACAATTTGTGTGTCAGATTACAAATACAACTTTGATGCTTTGAACTATGCAATGTCAAACTAAGAGCATCCTTAGATGGAAAAAGTGTTACTTATAAAAACCCAATTTTCTGACAAGTAAATCATGGCCTCCTTAGAAAAATCAAGATCTAACTTCACGAAGTGTGATATTTCGATGAAACCCAAAGCTTTTATGCACTTGTGAGACATCACTAGACTGGAAATTTTACGCTCTTTCCAAAAATCGAAAATTTCAATATGGCGGCCGTGAGAAAAATTAAAGTTGAGACGGCTTGCGGAATAACGAATTACGGTCTTGACATGTCATACGAGCTGTCTTAATCGTCTTGAAAAAGTGTCCATATAATGTGACATTTTGACAGCTGTCAAATTAACCGTTTCGGATTTACTGGCGAAAAACGAAATCCGTCATTTTCGGTTTTTTGCCGATATTTCCGGAACCAATTATCCATCGTAAATCTGAAGCCGGTTATCGAATGCACTAAAATTCGTCTAAAACTTTTCCCATTCTACGTCAGCTGTATAGGTATAATAGGAGCCGAGATCCCTGTATAGAGAAGCGAATCTGGGACACACTGTATGTATTCTGAAATGCCATCCTGATGTCTACATAGAACATACAACCATATTTTTCCACGTGCCTAAGTGTTCACAAACCCTGTGAATCAATTAATTTTGTCCAGACCACTGTATAGGCCATTTACGAAAAAAGCTTCTTCTCTACGAAATGTTGTTTTTAGAGATGAATCCAAAAATTCCAGAATTCTTTTGATACTCAGGTTGGTTTTCTCGATGTGAGTCACGATTATCATTTTCCAAAATAGTCAATATTCCTTGAATTTGAACGATTTATCAGGAATATGTAACGAGCAAGCGTTGCAAGGGTTGGGTCGAACTGTCAACTTTGACGCGTTCATTTCAATTTGACTGAAGAATGTATCGACAAGAATTCCAATCACGAAATTATGGATTCAGATATAAAAAATGAGCCAAATATAGCAACTCTGACATAAGTACCTGCTATATTTATGATCAATTAGTTATTGTTCCTTTATTCTTTGAGTAAAAAGCTGGAAATTGAAGTTATTTCCACTCCATCGCACTAGTGCAGTAAAGTTACACTTCACAGCATTGGTGCGGTATAGTGTCATATTACGAACTGATATCACTATCGTGATGTTCTTCAACACATATAGGTAGCAGGTTATAAGATATACATATTATATGTATTGTGAAATGGCATCTCAATATCTACATAGAACATACAAACATATTTTTCCATGTGCCTTAGTGTTCACGAACCCTGTGAATGAAGGAATTTTGTGAAGACCACTGTATAGGCCAACTACAAATAATGCTTTTTCTCCACAGTATGTTGTTTTCAGAAATAAATCCTAAAATTCTAGAATTCTTTCGATACCCAGTTGGATTCTCTCAATGAGAGTCACAATCATCCAATTTACGTTTTATCGTTGGAACAATACTCATACCATTATCAATAGCAAGAAGCAGAAAAAATACCAAGAAGTCTGGAGAAATTTTCTTTCATTCAGGATCTCGCCTCGCTCAACTATACTGCTAATCGCTTTATATATACAGGCTGTTCCGCCTAAAATGCACATACAAACTGTATTGCCAGAGCTATGGATCACTCATCTAGTCTGTTGTATGATCTGAGGTTCTAGAAGTGAATGCCAAAATTTAGTCTGGAAATAGATATTTCACTAGCTGGTAACGTACCTTCTATAATTTTTTCAATTTGCCAGTTGACTTCACCTGACACATTGGACTCATTTTGAAATCTTCATTAGTGAAAAATGACTGTCTCGAATCCAGATTTGCCAAGTGATATCAAGGAAGCAGCACAAAATGCACTATTCTCCTCGTCCATCTATATTTTCATCACGTATCACGTATCATTTTTAGTGGTCCCCGCGAGAGTCTTGTTTTCGAGTGTCTCACATGATCTCGTCTTGTTTTCAAGACAAGACTCGAGACGAGACTCGGACTAGACGAGACGAGGCTTTTATTGGTCTTGTCTCGTGTTTCGTGCGAGAGTCTCGCAGGTGAATATTTCTGCGTGGCGACTGCAGACTTGAGAATTCCATGCATGATACAACATATTCAGAAAGAATTCAGACTATTTAGCACAGATAGACAAAACATCTCATTCATTGAAACTTTGAAAACACAATCCATGATCTCTTATGACGGCGGAAAATTAAGGCAAGCCTGCAATAACGACAGATCGCAGATGACTACCTGAAAATCAATAAATAAGTCATTCTGTGCTAAATAGACTAAGATGAAGAATACATTTGTTTTGACGGCAGTATGGATGCAGGAGCTTCAAAAATATTATTCTCTGCATCGGTGTAATAAAAACACCGATATATCGCAACAGTGGAAAATTCATTCTCCTCAATTTCCCATTCTAAGTTTGATGGCACGAGATCTCTTTAGCATACCGGCTACTTCAGTCCTGACGGAAAGATTATTCTCACGTGCTGCGGTCTTAACGGGTGAAAAACACATGTTTTTCTTTCTTGTTGAGATGTATGATGTGAGTATGTACCTATTAGGTACTCACTTTTCAACAAATAAGTTTATATTTGTTGTAATATTGTCTTCCTACCTCTACATTATACCTAGAAAGAAGGTAAAGGTGAATATTCCGTACTAGACTGAAACAAGATCATGTATGACGGAATTGCGATACATTCGCGAGACTTTCGTACGAGACGCGAAACAAGACGAAACTGGAGGCTGCGAGACGAGACTCGAGACAAGTCTTCATATTTCATCGGAGACTCCATGAAAGTCTTGTCTCGTTGGTCTCGTGTGAATCACTAATCATTTCACTTCCCGTCATATAATATTTCACGTATTGTTTACGTAAAGTGAGAAGTTACGAACACACTTCCGTCAGTTCAGAAAAGTGCTAAATCACATTTCAAAAACGATACATCAATAAAATACTTTGTATGTCATCAATTTCATTTCCGTTACTGACTCCATTGTGAAATTATTTCAAGAAAATCTCATCGTCAATGGAAAGTCGAATCTCAAGCAATGACAGCTCTGTCTTTGAGATCAGCATAACTTGAGTCGTTGAAAAATTGAAGTGTAAAACTTGCACCAAATCCTAATATTTCACTCAAATAATTGCAGAATTCGCCTACGGCTCATGCTGCAAACTTCATTCTCGTGGAAAAACACTATCATTCCTTGCTCGTACAATTATTTACTATTTCTTACGACTATAACACAAAATTGCTCTTATTTCACTGTATTCGATGGATCAATAATAAGGTACTTACTATGATATCAATTTCATTTCCGTAGCTGAAATCACAATGATTTCATTTTGTTATTTCTCTACAAAATCTTATCTTCCATGACATAGCAAATTCCAGGTGATGACAGCTCTGTCTGATAGATGAGCATCACCTAAGAGAAAACAAATTGTTACAAGCCGGATGGATGAATAATTCCGCTGTTATTTGTTACAGTTGTGGAAAAAGTATATTGAATTACTCGCACAAAATGTAGATTTTTTCACTCCTATGATCGTCCCGTTAGAAATGACTATCATTCCGTGTTCATTGAACAATATTTCTAAGTCTTCACCGCGAAATTGCTCTTGTTTTACTGTGTTCGATGAAACAATGAGGAACTCTGTATGTCATCAATTCCATTTCCGTAAAACAATGACTTCATTGTGTTATCATTCCACAATGAATGTCAACTTCCATGAAATGTCAAATTTCACGCATAGCCCGTTATGCTTGGAAGCAAATCAGATTGCCACAAGCCAAAAAAAATTGAAGATTCAGCTGGTACCTCTGTTTCAGCTGTAGAATGCGTATGGTGTGTAATTCGCACGAAATGTTAATTTTCCACTCGTATGATTTTGCAGCAATCATCCACGGCTCATGCGGCAAACTCCATTCTAGTGGAAAATGACTTTCATTTCGTACTCGTCAAACAAAATACTATTGCCCTCTACGTTTTTCTGCACATATTCGAGTTATATTCCAGAAAGCGTAGATTCGATCTGAGAAAGGGTCAATTGTATCTCAGAATAAGGGCTGAGCGATATTATTTGAGTTCGATATATTGATATGACAATGAATATCGATATATCGATAGTTATTAATATATAGAGCAAAAAATATATGAAGTTAACGATATATCGATATATCGATAGTTTGAAATTCGATTGTTATCGATATATCGATATTTTCTGAATTATACTTCGATATTTGTGGAATTATTCAATCTGTTCAAGTGGAGGTTGCACAGCATGGGGATCTTGGAAACAGGGGGAGATACGAAGTTGGTTGAATAGGGAAAAAGTTGCGCATCCGCAAGCTCATACCAAGAGCCTCAAGCAATATTCAAAATTGTTTCCAGTTCTACAGTTATATCAAAAAACGTGAATTTCTGGAATCACAATCCAATAGTTTTTTCCGTTATTATCACAGATACACAAAAACTGAGAATATGTTCTCATGACAACGTTTGATGACGTTCAAAGTGATGTTACCGATTAACTCATGCGACGTTTCGTATTCTCAGAACCATCATCAACTCCTCCCTTTTGAATACGATCCTCAAAATTTTTTCACAGAGTCTGGAAGTTTTTGGAACTTATGCCCATTCAGTGTCAGATATTGATGTATTAATTATTCAATACTCGAAAGAGAATTGAAAATATTTCACTGAATTATTCAATGCAGCGTTTCAATTTGTTAATGAAGTCTTACACGAATTATTTCATGAACTCGACTCTGGCAAGACCAACTGAAACATTTATAACAAATGATCAAAATGATACTCATTATTTTCTGAACAAAGATATCCTTTTCTCACAGTTGCCTCTGAGGCATTCTTATAAGCATTTCTGGGTTTATACTATTGAATGCTTCGATGACACTGTCCCTTATTTCCTCTGTAATATCAAAGTTATTAGCGTGAACAAAATTGTTGATATATCTCCAAAGGAACGAATCCAGCGATGTCTAATCAGGCGACCGCGCCGGCCAAAGGACTATAGAATAAGCACCAATCCATTTTTGAAGCGCCATCTTGTTGAAACCAACTTCCACAATCGGAAAATCATCCAGAGCTTCCTCGAGATGATTCTCAAGCCAATTTCTATAACGATCGGGAGTCGATGTTTCCTGGTAATCAAAAGGACCAATGATTCATGTACCAAATATTGCAATCCACATATTGAAGCCGGAATTTGGTATTGACGTCTCGCTGTCTTTCATGATTGTTCATTTTCTCGTGACCAATAATGTATATCCTTTTTTTTTCAAGATACCCTGATGAGTTATCATGCTTTCATCAGTCTAGATGATTTTGCGAGGGTGATTTTCAAAATTTCACCATTTCCTGGTATACCACTAACAAATTGTCCTGCGCCTTTTGTCATCGCCTGGTCTTAGCGCTTGAAAAACTCTGGAACCAGTTGATGGGGTATTAGTGTGTTGACTAATTCTCCTTCAAATGAAGTGGAATTGATGGCATTCAGGATTTTGAAATAGCTTTGATGAAGGCTGAAAAATATGCCGAAACACATGCAAACTACCTTGTACAATACATGATCGAATGAGAATGCAGAAAGCACTCATTATCTGTGAAAAAATTATCAAGACCGTGTTCAAAAACCAAAAGTTAATGATGGTTTTACAAACAATTAATGTTTCCAATTCAATTAATGACCCCATAACTATTCTTATCGAAATCTCATAGTTAAAGACCATCAGAGTTGAATAAACTGAGTTTTATCTCCTGCAATCAGTTGATGCATAGAGTCAGATTTTTTTGAGGATGATCTATATGAGAATGTATGAGTAATACACCTAACAAGTGCAAAGAGTAGTACTCTTCCACAAGCAAATCGTCAAGGGTGGAGGCGACGTTTTCTGCACTCTTAGGAGTGTTCTTGTGTACATTATCAATGAAAGGAAAAATCAGAATCTTATGATGATGCTACAGAATGACACTTGAGACAGATTGTTAACATGATCATTTAGTTAGTCCCAAATATCCTCATTTTCAAAAATACAAAAATCGGGCGGAAAACTGAAAAGCGAGCAGAGAACTAAAATTGTACGAAAATGTACAACTTCCAAAACACTTTTCCGCACGCTGATATGGCAAAAATCATAACACAAACCACGTAGAACTGTCTTAATCAGTTATGACTTCTCAAAATCGAAATAACTTCCACGATCACCCTGCAAACAAAATGTTGCATGTTGCATGTGCGTATTCAAATCTACGAATCTTCTTCAAGGCATTGAATATACAGTGCAACCGTAGTGATATTAGTTTATTGTTGATCAATCATTGTATTCATATATGTAGCAGTATATGGAAACCATCCGTGATACCGACAACTCCCATATTATGTTAGCCATCATTTCATCCTGGAGAACGATTTCTGAAACTCAATTGACTATTCTGAAATACTATTGACGCTTCCTTGAATACAAGTAAAAAAGTATAGTAGTCCATATATGAGCGAAGTGAGATTCCCGAATCCTCTTGGGAATATACGTTAATAACATTGTAAAAATCTTTTTTTAGTGATGTCAGCAGTCAGTGCTCAAGGTGAAGCAGCAGCCAGAATGAGCAACTGTGAGAGCATCCTCAAGTACACAAGGTACGCCTTGCTGATAGCTGGAGCATTTGATATACAGGACGGAACGAACTCATCCCTTCTATACAAGATTTGGTCTTTTTTATCACAAGGCTACTATGCGCTATTCACCATATCGCTCATCGTCGGTCTCAAAGATGTACTAATGGGTGACTCTAATGATCCAACATTCAGCCTCAACGTGTCAGCTGTTCTCATGGCCAACCTCATGATGATGAAAGTAGTGTTGTCATACACCAGAGGAATTCGGGATAGATTGAAAGAAGTGTACCAGTTTGAGAACGCCATCACCAACGATGACTTGGAGTGTACGCGAATATACAATAGTAATTCCCGCTACAACTACCAGATAATGTTTGCATCGTTCTCTGTGTATCTCGCTACTGGCTTATTGTTCATGTGGAACAATTTCAACAATTGGAAGCACATGAATTTTGAAGATTCAACGCAAAGCAAGACATTATTCTACCGTGGTTGGTTTCCTTTCGATCTGAGGAATCCAACTTACTTCAACGTTGCCTACTTCTTTCAATTCTTCGTAGGCATATGGACTCCCTGGTTCATGTTGTCGTTCGATTCCATATTCATTTCGATGTTGAACTTTGCTACTGCAAGAGTTGGCATCCTGGGATACAAGTTCGAAAATTTTGAGATGTACAGTAACGGAAGGAGTGAATCAACATTCAATTGTCTGCGAACTATTGTTTTGGAACACCAGAAGCTAATCAAGTGAGTAAATATTATAGAGATAGAAACCTTTAGCCTCCAATGTATCTCAATTTGGGCTGATCATGGGATGATGATGAAAGTTGTACGATATTCAATTATCTACAAAGTGCATATATGTACGTTTGTTTCAACTCTCCCTACGAGGAGCATATTATTTCTCTTGACGTCTTTCGAAAATGGAGGAATGGTCGTTATTGATAGAACCTTTCGAGGGATTGGATGGGAATTCATTAAGTAAATTCAGCCGTGATAGTGATTTTTAAGAGATACACCACAGATCCTCCGGGACCGATTGTGCTGAGAAAACAAAGCGAATCCCTCATCAGACGTTGTGTCTGACATAAGATCTGCCAACATCACACCTCAAAATAAGTTCCTAGCCAACGGGAACGATCGATTCGTGAAGCTACTCTCCAGTTAAAGGCAACCGTCAAACATAGCAACTAGAAATGCTAACACGTTCAAAGTTGAATGTGAAAACTTCACAAACGATAAGATTTCCACAAAATTCTCAATCACACGACATGTTCCGCTATCACAGTAGCTTCCTTAGGTGGAATGCTGGTACGATGAACTTAAATAACCTTGGCTTGCTTATATAACCTACTTCCTCAACCTGAAGAATGAGTTACTTGTGGACAGATTCATTAAAACTCCATTTTGGGAAATTAGGCACAATATTCACATCGAAATACGGTGTACTGGATGAACTTGAAGGGGTTGATATCGAATACATAATATAACGTACTAAGAGAAAAAATCCAACAGTGGTGAACTATTGGGGTCTAATTGATCGTTGAGTGAAATGTCAGAATTTTCTAGTTCGTTGTTTCCTAATGATTTTAAATGATTGAGTTCCATACTTCTAGTTTCTACGTGTAGAATTTCGAAACTATCATCAAAACCATTGTTTTCTTCTTATATATTGTTGACGAATATTAAATTTGTTTTCTCTTTCAGAAAATTCATCTTATCATCATGAATGCGCTGATTAAACCTATTACCTGTTTGACCGATTATACCTAAGGAACCATCTCAATAGGGTTGAAAACACTGTTATATGGGGGCGAACGGAAGACAGTATGGTCGTGTACTCCAAAGGGTTCATCCACTGCATATTCCTCAGGGAAATCTTGTTTTCTGATTATTCCTAGTGATTCTTACTTCAGTTCTTCAGGAGATATTCCTATGCCTTTTTCTTCCATGAATCGAATAATATCAGCCTTTCTTGTGTTAGTGCTCGGTTTTTTTGTTGACGTAAATGGTATGACGCATTATCCATAACGATGACGGGATTTGCTGAAATATTTGGTATAACTGCTGCTCTGTCCATTCCTCAAATTATTCTGCCGTATATCCTCGAGATAATCGGCAGAGAATTGTTTGATATTTTTGGCAGACAATAACAATGCATTGTCAACTAATCCATTCTCATTGCTTCACAAAAATCAATTTGCCTATCAATCAGGCAAATCTACAGAGACCGCCTTACATAGTCTGGTGGAAAAGATTGAAAAGGCACAGGTAGATAAAGAAATTCCTCTGTGTGCTTTCATCGACATAAAGAGAGCGTTCGATGACACTTCCTATGAATCGATAGAGCAAGCCACAACCATCAAGGGGCTCGAAATCCTAACAACAGGCTGGATACAATCCATGCTCAGGAGTAGAAGAATGGAATCTACACTGAGAAGCAGCTTGGTAACTGCACAGGCCACTAGAGGTTGCCCCCAAGGAGGGGTACTGTCTCCTCTTTTATGGTCCATAGTTGTCGATAACCTACTCAACAAACTAAGCACCGCTGGCTTCGATATTCAAGGCTATGCGGATGACATTGTCATAATAATAAGAGGCAAGCATGATAGGATTTCATCAAATCTAATGCAGACTGCACTCAACTTGCTGAAAGACTGATGCTTTCAGGAGGGCTAGAATGTCATCCCAAGCAAAATGGTTATTGATCCATTCACCAAAAGAAGGAAGATCAAGTTGAAGAAACCCATTATGGATGGGACGCCTATCAATTTCTCCGGAGAGGTCAAATATCTTGGAGTAATCCTAGACAAGAAACTCACGTGGAACCAAGACTTGACCAAAATCGTCAATAGGGCAATTTCAGCTCTCTGGATATGCCGAAAGATGTTTGGCCGAACGTGGGGTCTTGAACCAAATATGATCTACTGGTCTTATCTCACGGTGGTCGGACCCATGGTCACATACGCTTCTCTAGTGTGGTGAACCAAAAGTAAGGAAAAAAACAGCTCAACTTAAGCTGCAAAAAATCCAGAGACTCGCGTGTCTTGTGATCACAGGGGCTATGCGTACGTGCCCTACTGCAGCAATGGAAGCTATGCTTGACCTACTACCCTTGCATATTTTCATCAAGAGGACTGCAGCTCTCAGTACATACAGACTGAACTCCACTGAATTGGCCAGACCAGGTGATGTCACTGGTCACATGGTCATTCTACAAGAAGTACAAATGGAATATGCAATCAAATCATCGGACATAATGCCAGCCAGGCTCAGTTTCGATCATACCTTTGGAGTGGTTATGAAAAGCCGCCCTAGGTACGGTTTCGCTGAGCCTCAGCTGGACAGAGGGTCCCTTGTTTGGTACACCGATGGATCGAAAATGGAAGAAGGGGTAGGCGCGGGTGTATATGGACCTGGATGTAGGCTATTTGAAGCCTTAGGTCACTCACCCACTATCTTCCAAGCTGAAATACATGCCATCAACCTTCGCACCCAAAGGTGCCTGAGCAAAGGCCTGAGGGGTGCCAACATATATATCTGCTCAAACAGCCAAGCCGCATTAAAAGCCCTGAAATCATTTATTTTCACACCAAAGATTACATGCAACTGGGAAAGGGCAACAAAGTCACACTTATGTGGGTTTCAGGGCATGAAGGAATCAAAGGAAATGAGGCAGCTGATCGCCTTGCAAGAAAAGATGCAGCATCTGCACTTTCTGGTCCTGAGCTTTTTGTGGGATGAGCAGATGTCACCTGAAGGGAGAACTCGGGAGATGGGGAGGAATTGAAGAATCCTCCTACTGGAGAGCAACTCCAGGTCAATGCCAAGGGAAAAGGTTCATCAACCATTCGCAGAATTGAGCCAGAGAGCTACTCAGCCTCAGCAAACCAGAGCTAAAGCTTATCACAGGCTTTCTCACAGGACACGGCTCTCTGAGGTATATACCACCTCAAAAAGATGGGTCTGTCGGAGACTGACACTTGCCGCTTTTGTAACAATGCGACCGAAACCGCGGAACACATACTTTGCTCATGTGAAGTATTAGTCCATCAAAGGCTGAACCACCTAGAACAGGTCTATCTAACCCCTGCTGAAGTGGAAAAGTCAACCGTCAGGAAAATCGTAGGCTCCATCAGAAGTTTGGGGTAACCGTGTGGTGGTCGGATTAGGATAACCCCACGGTAAGTCCTGCCTGCCGTAGGAGGCGACTGAAAGGACGCCAATAGGTGGAAGGTGGTTAACGCCATCGCCCGGTGCGATGCCACCACATCAACCATAGGCACTGTGAAATGGGTATACTTACCCGTGTTTCAGTAGCTGGTTGATGTTCCGGCCAACCCAACCCAACACAATTTCCTTTTCCTTTCACGCCAATCTCCCTCCTCTATACATAATAAGCGATGATGAGTTCTCCTCAAGTAAAATTATCCAGAAGTAAAAGACCTCTCCATTCGGATTTCCGGGCGAGAGGTGCTAGAGGGGGTCCACCATTGACTGAAAAAGTCCTCAAGATATACCTATGTTACATCCGAGGTCTAAGTAAGAACATCAACGAAGTCCATCGACACCTTCAAATTGGAAAGCCAGACATATTAGCTCTTACTGAGACACAGGTCAATTCATCAAATAATACGACCTTTCTGCTCTGTCCTGGGTACGAACTCCACAAACGTTTCAGATTCGAGGGAGGTCTCTGCCTTTACTCTTAAGCGAATCTCTCATGTCAACGAGAAAAAACCTTGGAACCAAATAAGTTTGATGTCATGTGGTTTAAGCTCGATAGCCAGAAACAGACCAAATACCTTTGTTGTCTCTACTCATCACCAAATGATCGATCCTATAAAGAGCTCTTGGAATTCTTGTCTCTGAAGCTTGACCAAATTCAACAGAACCATCGAGCAGCAGAAATCATCATCATGGGCGATTTCAATGTACACAACACTGCTTGGCTCGTACACTCTAACAGAACGGATAAAGCTGGGCGACAAGCCGAAGCTTTCACCATCACTCACGGCTAAGAGCAGCTTATCAAAGAATCCACACGAATTCCCGATGCCAATAACCATTCAGGTGACTTATTCCTCACTAATAATATCATCACCCTACACCATAGATGTACGAGCTCTACTTGGCAATTCTGATCACACACTCATCTCCACAACCTGCCCATTTTTCATTCCATCAACTGATCTGGCACCCTCACGTCGTATATGGCATTACAATTCAGGAGATTGGGACGGTCTTCGCATGTTTTTCTCCGAGTTCCCTTGGTATAGAGTATGCTTTGACTCTGAGTACCACAGTGTGCTGCGGAAATATTCGAGATCATCATGCTCGGAATGGACACATACATACTAGACTGTTGGCCCGTGACACAGGGTTTATCGATGTTCTAAGTCGGTATGCCATTTAAGGGACCCACTCACTTAGTCCAAGTTAACTGGAAGGAGTGCCTCGGAGAGTCGCAACCCAGTCCTTGCCCCGGCCCTGACCTCACCTTTCGGTTGGAAAAAACTTCGAAATTTTGTATAAGGAGAAGCTCGGCAATGAAGTGCAATGATCTTATCTCACGAAAATCGGGGCGCTTACTGGTTTGCATACGCCTAGGTCACTCCCCAAGGGCGGCATACGAACCGGAAGTGGCAATTTCTCAGTGTTATAGTCGATGATCGAAGAATGTATGCCCTTTGGCGAAACAATGAATTGGGGCCCATTAATCAATTTTCCGACTTTTGCATACGATTCCGGAGAGGGGAGCTCGACTTATTCAAACATCATTTGACTAGACATCTTCCAAATAATCGATGATTTAAGTTCGTATGCAAATCTCTGAACCGATAAACTAGGATATTCTTTATAACTGGATGCTATTTGCATACGAATTCAATGTGAGCATACGTTGTAATAATCGGGCAAACCCGTGCGTGCCTCGGTCCGGCGCGGCGCCCTGCACTGCAGGCCAGAGGTGCACCGAAAGCTAACTAGATAATCGGGAAGTCTCACTTCACATAAAACTGGGTCAAAGATCAACTTCCTGGGAGTGATGAGGATATTCGAAGACGCAAATTGCAGATATATTTGTATTTATTCATCAGAAATTTACAGCTCAACAAAATTACATGTGTGAGAGGTTTAGTACCAAGAAATTTATTTGTGTGATTTTAATTTGGAAAACAGAACTTTGAAAAGATGCATGATAAAAAATATTGACAACAAGATACTTGCAGGATGATGAAGAGGGACCGTACAGGGAGAAGAGGGGTGTATTATTGCTCATGATCGAAACTCACAATAAATCGAATTGAAATGCTTCCTAGGGCTTATGAAACTGCTTAGCATAATACTGGCGACTGAAAAATATATAAAGAATGTACATTCAATTTGTTGAATATTTTGGGTATAGTATGGAGTCTGTATCTTGAACTTTAATCTACATTTTTGTTTTTCACGGAAAAAAAATTATTTGGAAATGAAATCATAATGAATGAAATCAACATTATATTTAAAAGGAAAAATTATACGTCGTCCTCTCTATCATTATCTTCAGAGTCATCTTTGCTCTTGCTGTCTGAATATAATTCTCCAGAGTTGTCATCAGTACCTGTTAGTAAGAATATTATTTAATTATTGAAAAATCTTGGCATGATCGAAAGATATACCTGATACTTTCTCAGTTGAAATCTCAGAGATTATGATATCACAACCTCTGCTTGAAGAGCTTCACCAAGGTACCAATTGAAATCGTACCCAAAAAAAGTATCAAGGGCCCAGCCCCCTTCATTATTTTTCATGTAACTGACATAGAAATAACTTCATCAAACCCAGAATAGTTGACTGGTGTTTAGCGATAAGATTAACACGCTGCACTTATATACAGGGTTACTGGTATACCGATTCATACCACTGGTAGGGTAGGCAGTAAGAAGTGAATAAATCTGTGATATACATTTTACAAAAGTGAATGGTTTTTGAGATATTTAAATATCGGATCTCTTACAAAAGGAAAACACATTATTGAATGCCTACTAAATCATTACGTGCTACAATCTACCCGGCTGCCGCAGCAAATCATTTTTCAGATATGAAAATTGTTTCAGCAAAAAAAAAAGGAAATGCTTCAAACCCGGGATTCATATTTCTGGCACAATTTGACAATTCGGCGCATGATCGCTATAAAAGTGTCAATGATCGCTAGATGCTGTAGAGCTGTAGTCGTCATGATGATTTCAACTCGATAGTGAGATAGTGTTTCACTAAAAAAAATCAACAACTACCCAATAGTTCATTCTTCATGAACAGCCTGTGATAAAAATAAAAAATGTCTTAGGAAAATCATTTTAATTGGTTTTTTGAAATTTTAAAATCGGTTCAGAGACAACTAAGTTACAATGGGAGATATTTATGGTGAAACAGCCTGTACGGAATGTGCAAATTGTATGCAAACCATCATCTCATATATACTGTGTGGTTCACTAACCATGATCAAAATTTGAACATTTCTTCGATTATCGATTATTATATAAGTCGAGCTCCCCTCTCCGGAATCATATGCAAAAGTCGGAAAATTGATTAATGGGCCCCAATTCATTGTTTCGCCAAAGGGCATACATTCTTCGATCATCGACTATAACACTGAAAAATTCCCACTTCCGGTTCGTATGCCGCCCTTGGGGAGTGACCTAGGCGTATGCAAACCAGCAAGCGCCCCAATTTTCGTGAGATAAGATCATTGCACTTCATTGCCGAGCTTCTTCTTAAACAAAATTTTGAAGTTTTTTCCAACCGAAAGGTGAGGTCAGGGCCGGGGCAAGGACTGTGTTGCGACTCTCCGAGGCACTTCTCATTGTCAAATCGGTGAGTGAGTGGGTCCCTTAAATATCATACCGACTTGGAACATCGATGAACCCTGTGTCACGGGCCAACAGTCTATACCTCATTCTTCAAAAATATCATCACCCTCGAAACCCTGGTTCGACAAAAACTGTTTTAGAACTGTTGCCTTGAAACAAACAGCCTACCATCGCTGGCGCAAAAACCTTAACCTCGCGACTAGAGCAGAATACGTTGATGCCATAAATAACTGCAGCCAAACAATAGATGCTCCGAAAGAAACATACAATGCCAAGATAAGATCGAAACTCATAGATTGTTCCAATGGCTCCTGTTCGTTTTGGTCCCTTTCTAAAGCGGTCGGAAGAAATTTCACTAATAGTTCATTTCCACCAATGTACAAATCCGTTGGCACATTAGAAACAACATCGCAGGAGGAAGCAAATATTTTTGCAGAGATTTTCGCAGCAAACTTCACTTCAGATTCCTAAGGAAAAGTGCCGCCAGACATTCCACCCGTTGAGAGTCGAATGCCCGAAATCGTTTTCCGTCAATGCACTATCAGACGAATTTTGCTTGGTCTCAAAACGAATAAGGCTAACGGTCCTGATGGAAATCCACCCATTATCTGGATGTACTGGATTTCGGTTCATGTGTACTAGATTGCTGGAGCTGTGTGGAGTTGATCTTCTGTCTGGACTTCTATAGGTTCTGGACTTACTGGATGTTGCTTGGTGAATAGTATCTGGACTTCTTGATGTTTCTGGAAGACTAGATGTTTATGATTTGTCTGAATTCTATAGGTTCTGGACTCACTGGATGTTGCTTGGGAAACAGTGTCTGGACTTCTGGATGTTTTTGAAATTCGTCGGGAATCAGGATTACAGGAGGGGTGGGGCATTGCTGAATTTCAGGATGGTGCTGGAGTATGTGTTACTGCAGTATTTTTGGGTGCTGATACTACTATATGACTTTCCTGGGAACCAAGAACTGACACGTTCTTCTGATTCCGGTACACCGTGGCATTTGACAGGTCGATACTAAAGCCCTGGGTACGAAGAACGTTCATGCCGAACACCATATCGGCAGACAAACTCGGGAGAACCAAAAGTTCTATGGATAGGCACACTGTGCCTATCGTCATCCAGGGTTTACAACTTCCTGTAATCTGGGCAAGGGATCCATCGGCTCGAGAGGACTGGGCCACTGTGAGTGGGCGTTTCAGTGCGCCAAAACGTTCGCAGCATTCGGCAACTGCCATGCTGGTAAACGACTGAGTAGCGTCAGTATCAATCAAGACTGTGAACTGGGTATCTCCTATATTCACTGGAATATGAGGACGGTTGTCCTGCTGATGAGGTGGCTGCATCATTGATGATTTCAGCACCTGAGAATCGACCGAAAAATCCTGAGAAATTATCAAATGGCGGCACTTGGGTGATGATATCAATGTCAGGAACTGCCATCATAATCTTCTCTTTGTTGAGTGAAAAAAATGTGTGAAAAGTATCACACTCTATATTACCAGTCTATCAAAGCGAGTAAATCTCATCATTATTCGCGGTTTCCAAGGTCATTATCTGACGTTGCGATGACGTTGAAACTAGGGAAAAACATTCCTCACTCCTGGTATAGATTGAAAGTATTATCGTCATCGTTTCATCAGATGGTGACAGTGGAAACCACGAATATCATTGATATTATTCCAATGTCGCACACGATACAACTTTTCTCCAAGGTCGGAGTTCTTCTACAATTCGAAGTCGCTTTTTTTCAAGATCACAGATGTAGGTCACTCGGTCAACCCCTCTCCGGGGTCAGAGTCCCTCTATGACTTGAGGTCGCCTACTTCCAAGGTCTCACACAGACACGGAGGTAACTCGATCAAATTCTAAGGTCTCGAGGTCTCACGTCAACTATAGGTCTCTCACTTTCGAGGCCACAAAACATACGGAATTCACTCGAACATATCACCTTCAAGGTGTCCCATATGGTCTATGTAGAAATGAAGTTAATTTTTCAGTTGATGATCCGAAATAGGTTGAAGTTCTATAATTCTGATGGTTATTGCTGGTGGTTAGATGGACTACTTGAATAAAGGGTATACGAGCGTTGCACAGGTTATTGAATCCTTTAGTTTAGTAAGAAGAATATAAAAATCAGAGGAGTCAATGTAAGTCGAGTTTATTAGACAATCATTACTCCTCAAGAAGCTACTGTGTTAGTGAAACATTTTGTTGGAATAGTATGATGAATAGATCTTCAACTGGTGATTCCATCTGGACCGACCAAAATGAGCTCTCATAAGGCTCAACGAAGTTTCTCCTGGTTTAGTCACTGTAGTTACAGTTGGATCATCTAGATTGCTAAGAAAATTGTTGGATGGGTTCACATTAGACCAGTAAAATGATTGCTTTCTAGAGATCTGATTATCCAATCATTTCCAATTCTCACAATGTTCATATAATGATTGTTGTCAAAAATGTTTCGAGAATTCCTGTGACATTACACATGTCACGTCATGTAAGTCATTTTATATGTCAACTTCGAAATATTTGCTCCTCTCAGTCACTTCGGCACGACAGTATGCATTCAGTCATGTTGGCTGCTTGAGAAAAAACAAAATGTAATCCACAATGTATCTCAATTTATTTGAACGAATTTTTATAAACGAATTCTAATAGGTTTGCACCATGATGAGCAATAATGTTTCCAATACCTAACAGGACCAAAGATATTTCTATGGAAAATTTCCCATCAAACAGTATTAAATATATATTATGGAGAATTTTTGATCAACCTGATGAGTAAGTAACATCACTTTTACTTATTCCGAATTTCAAGTTCATTACCGGCTATTTCCTTTCAAAAGCTAAAAGCTGATTACTTGAAGCTATGCACTGATTACGGCTCAATAGCATCAAGCGCTCTGTTACAATACTTTAAATGAATCATTTTCACGAAATTTGAGATTTGTAAAATTATTTTCATATACACGTGCACACAGCTATAAGCAACCCACACTTGATTGAAACATGTGTGAGTGAGACATTGATTCAAATCTCATCGTTCTGATTCTCATTGTCAAATCCTCATTGTGTGTTCGTTGTGGATTATAGTGGCATGAAGGATTTATATTCTCATTAGATGAATAATGCAAATTCTCGATGTATAAGAGATTTTCAAAAATAATGCACTAGAGTATTCGCATTGGAAAGAGCTTCGAAATGATTTATTGGCAGTCCTAGCCAGCAGAGTGACGTCAATTCTCGTCGAATCGACGTGGATGATAGGTGGCAATTGGTCGTCGTCAAGATTCGACCAATAATTTACGTCATTGTGACGTGTTTCGAAAACGTATCTGATAGACGTCATTCGACGTCATTCAGACTTAACATCTGCACCAGTCATTTTGTTTCATTTCGAAGAAATTACTCCACGAACTGCATATCCAGGACTCATAATTGAACGCTTATCAAAATGAAATAGGTACCTACCTTAGTAAAGAGGATTCACGTACACCCAACATGGATAACACTAAGTGGTGAAATATGTAGAACAAATATCAATGAAAAACAAACTTACAAATACGGTTATACCAGGTGCCATCATGTTTTATATTGGCGCGCCACGTCAAGACATACAGATGCTTATGATTGGTCAATCGGTGCTCCGTGGCTTCGTGTGTCTTCGTTTCGCACAATGCCACCGCTATCCCTATCGAACATCGTCGATCGAAGGATAGTTTGTCGTGATTATGCACATGCGTGATCCAGTTCATCGAATGTTTCGTGATTTTGGAAAACAAGGATACTATGGAAAAGTGGGGTTCAGCAAAATATATTGCAGTTCGTTGGTTATTTCATCAATTCCAGGCAATAGAAATGTTTGTGGGAATACAATATTCCGAGAAAAGGCATTGCTCCCGTTCAGTAAAAGTAGTCATGACGCCATGACGCCTCGTAAGTGTGGTGGCCGCCTTTCAAACAGCAAGACTTTTTCAACAGGTCAATAATTGAGAAAGCAAAATCTATGACTGCAACTTGAAAGTTGTTTGATGTAGTGAGGTCGTTATTTGAAGAAGGTAATTTATAAATACCTCAAATCGTAGATACAAAAATAATTGAGATTATTAGGTTGAGATTCCTTTGAAACTTGTCATCTTTGTTTATGTCTATATACTATGGAATATAGTGGATTCCATGCTTATTACTTTCAATCAGATGGAGAATACCTATGTTTAATTATGTGAATAAATAAAAGATATCTATTATAACTAGATCATTTGAACTGTTTTGCCAACCATCAAGAAATAGGATCATGGGAAAGTGATTCCGAATTTCACAGTTTTTTTGTGAAGTCGGAACCTGGACCTGATGCTTGGTGACTATTCGACGTGTAGGCGACGTCGCTGAATGACGTTGTAACGACGTCGCTAAATGACATCGTTTCGATGTGACATATTGACGTCACATTTATGTCGATAATTTGGTCATCTTGACGTAATTGACAACGCGTATATGACGTGAAATTGACGTGTGAATGCTAGCTAGGGTAGGGTAGTTCTATTTAAAATTCAATAGTTGGGGTAGGAAGATGAACAAATCAAGTTGGTTCAATAGTGGAAATTGCTCCTCCAAGCATGAAATTTGACGGGTACTGGCAATTTCTGGTAGAGGAGTGATCAAGTGTTTGTTGAAAGACCCTTTATGTTTCAACTTTCAACCAGTTCATAATATATCTGGAAATATTTTTGTTCGAAACTTGCTTTCCTTGAACTATTTGTAAGGAACTCTGAAAATATTGCGTGAGAATCACTCGATTTTCAATTAAATTTTTTTCAATTTCAGATACGTTGAAAATGCCAATGAATCTTTGAAATGGTACTTCTTCACAGAATTCTTGTTCAAATCTTATCATATAACAGTATCGCTTCTGACCGTAAGTGTATCATTTGCGATAATTCTCGAATCTGATGGATTTTTCTAATCAAATTACAGGTGATGCGCGCAACCAATGTGAAAGATGTTGTATTTCATATTGGCTTCTTGTCAATGATAGTTGGACAAGTTTTCGTGATTTATTATCATGTGAATGAGTTATCATTAGAGGTGAGTATAACCGGAACATGTTGCTGCTTCATCACTGATGCATTCTCGAATGTTTCATGTCTTATCATAATGATGTTCAGGCCAGAAAAAGCAAAAATTGATGTCCACCTCAAATAAAATCACAGACTCACTTGAAACCAACACATTCCATATGGCAGTCCTATCACTGCGTTATACAGGGTGTCATTCAACTATGTAGCTGATTTTCGTCTTCCAGATACAGGGCGTCAAAGTTTCGATGAAAAATCGTTTCTTCAATTATTATAATTATATATTCAAATTGGGGTCAGAGTTGGTAGAATTGATGGATAAACTTCTTCTCCTCCTGCCACCTGGCCGTTTGTTATAATATTTTCTTTCCCGATGATGTGGAAATTGGAAATCCACATTGAGAGTGAAACATCGTAAGTCTGCTGAAGTAAGGCGAACTTCTCTGTTTGTTGAAATATTTTACCTATTTTTTTTTTTCGAATATCTTCGATTGAACAGGCCCTAGTTTTTCAACCTATGCGGCAAGACTTTGAGATTCTCGACTTTGACATTGACGAGCCATGGTATTCAGATGATGGAATAAAATACAGGGTGTTTCATTTGAATATCAAGAGCTGTTGTCATTTTTGATGAAACCAGAAGTGGAGGTGAAATGCGAAATATCATAAAATTCAACAACTCCTGAATCCAACTCTACTGCCAAGTTTGAATGAATACGTTGAAACGCGGTGGAGAATGTGAAAATATGCGAAAATGCTACCAAGGAATTGTAATTAATATTCATCACAATATTCTCAATTGACTCAGAGGGAACACATTGTTATACAAACCCAACTTCAAATAACAAATCATCACTTCATTTGTTACTGTCATTATTTGTCGATATGTTGTTGCACCTTCTCCAGCAGATACGACACCCCTCATTCTTCTCGTCACACCAGTTATCAAACCATCCATGGAATCTTGAGGAATTGCTTGTCTTTCTTTCAATATCGCGTACTCTAATTGATCAAGATTCATCATTCCACCTTGAAAGGAAGTGTTTTCCTATTTCTAGGAGCGCACGAGAGAGAATGTCCATATTATGTCGGAGGAATATAGTGCGTACCTAGGGAGAATAGGGAAAAACCATCTGGTCCTGCGTCCTTTTTTGATATCTCATCCCTGTTTAATCTCCATTATATCTTTCTCATTGGGATGTTTCGTGTCAGTTAGGTTATCCACGAATGAATTGATGAGGATTACAGATTGATTTGCATCATTAAAACTGTTGAAATATTTTGCGAACATGTTGCAAATTTCGACCCCACCACTAGCATCGTCGTTATTGTTAGGCAAAGTTGACGGTATATAACCATTTTAACTTTTTCTATTCGGTATGAATTTGCGAAATACTTAGCTGTCACCACTGATTCCCGGTTCTATACTCTCAACAAAATTCTCGTGGTCTCCTTATCGAAGCTTCAGTTTTGTTACTAGTTCACTAAATCAATTGTAATAATTTGAATTATCAGGTTTTGCCACCCAAGTTACACGCTCAACTCTTCCTTCACAAGTTTCAGAAATATATTTGAGAAATAGTGAGTAATTCTTGAATCAGTACGTTTGAATATAGGTACAAATTTTTTCATCACAATGTATAACTTTTCGTGAAATATACGACAATTTCGTCTAGATTCATTCTATGTTGGGGCAATACTCAATCCCGATCTATTCCAGAGATGAAAGCAAGATGAGAAGGATCCTTTTCTTCTGAAAGATCACTGGAATTTTCACGCTCTATGAAATGAAACAGTGATCATAGCACTCTTGTTTCGATTACAATCAAATATTATTATTCAACTGAAACCGTAGCAATATCACTGAACTGATTCAATCAGAAAAAGGGCGAAACCCATCAGGAATTCACGAGTGAGCTTCTCCACCTTTGTATGTTCAGATTTCGAACTACACATTGAGATAGAAATGCACTTATAAAAATTTATGAATTGTTCCTCCATCACCCCAAGATTTAGCCGTTACCAAAATATGACGTGGCATAATTTTCTTTTCATCTTATAGAGCACGAAAAGATTGTATCTATGAAAGATTTTGTTGATTTATCCCAAACCGTTTCGAACTTTTCAATAAAAATCAAGAACAAGGCGCTCAGAAGTTAGTATAATATATTTATATGAACTTCTTTCATCATTTCAATGGATACAATACACTGTTGAATTTCTTGTATTACAAACCGGACCACCCTGTATAGTGAAACAACGTTTGTCGGGTCAGCCATGGTGATAATCATTATTTTGAAAAACTAATGGTACCTGCTTTCATGGATAGCCCAACTGTAAATAAAATAAAATAATGAGGGTGTATCGACAAATATTTAACAAAAAAACAAAAATATTCTCTGAATATGATGTTAATGGCAAAACAAAACGTTCACGGCTCAGCTATTCATATGAAATTTTCCTGTCCCTGTCACGGTGTTTGTTGCCAAACTCATTCAAGATGGTTTTGCCGTATTTTATAAAAATTGTTGTGCATATCTTTTCGGTTGATCTGAGAATCGTTCTGTGAGGATTATTCATTTTAAATTGGTATCTGAGGTTTTTCGAGGTCGAAGATTATAACTCTTTCGTAAAAATTTGGAAATTCAAGGTGGTAGATCCAATATGGCGGAGGAATTTTGTAATTGAGATCCAATTCAGTTCAAGATTTGTATCTGGGAGTCTCCAAGGTCATAGATGATAATTCTTTTGTCAAAATTGGAATGTTCAAAACGTCGAATTCAATATGACAGACGAGTTTAGTTATGATTATGCGACTCTATTTGAAATTTGTATTTGAGAGTTTTCATGGTCGGTGATTATGATTTCAATGTCAAAATTGTGAATTTCAAAATGGCAGATCCAATATGGCGAATGAGTCATGTAATTATATGGACTGATTCCATTCAACATTGGTATCTGAGGGTTTTCTGGGCCAGAGAGATCATAATTCCTTTGTCAGAATTAGGAAGTTTATAATGGCGGATCCGATAGGGCAGACGAGTTTTGTAACGATGATCCGATTCTATCCAAAATCTGTTCCCGGGGTCGAATATTATGATTTTGATTTCGAAATTGGGAGTTTTGGGATGGCGGATCCAAAATAATGTCTGAGTTTTGTAATTATAGACCTACCCTTTTCAAAATTGTTATCTGAACGGAGTTTTCGGGATCAGAGATTATGGTTTTTGTGTCAAAATTAGAAAATTCGAGATGACAGATCCAATATGCACTGAGAAAAACTGGTTAATTGAAACGTCTAGTTGGCATTTTTTTAGTACCGATAAATAAGAATATTTGGAATTCCATTAATAATGACAACGTATCCTTATTTCCTACAAATTACTTTTCTATTCTTCGCCAATTATTTGTCATCAATAAAAATACTATTTGTGACAGAATTATCACAGTGTTGTCTATTCAGTCAGTTGAAATTTCATATTGGAATTAAAAAACCTCATTCTGGGGTTACTAACAACAGCTGACTATTTGCCACAACTGATGACACATTTATCGTAAAAGGTTTATTATTATTCATAGCAGGAATTGTTTAGCCATAACTAATAATTTCAGTTGTACTGCGTCGTTCTGTTTGTCTTTCTGTTTCATTATTTGAACTTGTATCTTGATAGTGGGTAGATCGCACGGTCGTCGAGCTTAAACAAAATGAATGAAATAATTGTCTAGTGTAGCCGGGAGCGTCGTGTTCTTGCTGGTTCACTGCTCTGTGTGTTTTCAAATCACTGTTTTGTGTTTGTTTGCACTTTGCGCTGAGCCATTTGGCATTTGGTTGGCAAAATAATGATTCGCAGTTTACCATCGTTATATCTGTGCGTCACTAGTTATCAAGTCTAGGTACCTATTTACAATTCAGTTCAGTTCACGACGGGCGACAATGAGAAACGTCCATCCGACGTCACGTGTACACGATGTATATTTATAATTCCCTCTCTTTTTGCTGGACTGTGACCTGTGGCTCTCACGGTGTGTGGTGTATTTCTGTTCACGATTCCATTGAAAATTGGAAGGAGAATGGCATACAAACTGTTATCCTCAGAATGGGGCCTTGATTTTGATTGATATAGAAATATTAAGCTGCTAGAATAACTGAATTATATTTCAAACGTTACTAAATCACTTTCAATAGTAACTAGATTCCGTTTCATCCACAATCAAATATTCAATTTGCAATAACACACTCACTATTAACGTCAGAAGAAATGAGTTATTGCCCCAACTGGGATAATTTGTTGTGATAACAAACATAAACTACTCAACACTAATTTCGTCGCACACCAAAATGTCGCTTCTGTTATAATGTGAATAACTTTTTTTAGTTAAGAACAATTTGAATTTGGACACTGTTCGATAGCCCAGTCCTTCAGCTATAATCTCGTACTTCATTGAAACCTAAGGGTATTCACATAAAATCTCTACATAGTGTTTTCCGACACTGTGCGAAATTTCGGAATATTCAAAAGGCTCTCAAATGGTGAAAAAAAAATTTTCCTCAACTTCGACAACAGGGGCATGAAGATGTTGTCATTACCTCGAGATATTTCGCTAATCAACTTCCTATCTCTCTTATTTACAGGGTGATCTCAAAAAATCATCTTTTTGGTTTTGCAGCCATAACTTTTTTTTACGTCAACCGATTTTGGAAATCTTAGACTCATTTTGAAGGTAAAACTTCAGATGAAGAGATCTGAATATCAGAATTGACTCAAGATGGCTATCAAAAATCTAGAGTTTTCTTGAAAGTAACCCAAATCTGGAACGCCCTCCGAATCTCGGTTGGGAGGAGAATTCAATTTAAATCAACTTGTTCTCGGAAAAACAATTCATTCTGGATGCGTCCATATTTTTCTCGCTCTCAGTAGTCAAGAATTGTGCGTGAGAAAACACAATTGAAACATGTTCTTGCAAAAACATTAGATCATTTCTACTCTGTAATGCATGGCCCGCCGTAACCAACGTTACAATGAGTGACTGACAAACCCGACCAGCTGAGACTCATCATAAATGGTGTACCAACAAGAGCAACGGATTTTGATTTTTCCAATAAAGTGATTTTTTCAACAGTTGTCACGTACATAACATGCTACTTAAGAATATAGAGAAGTATTCAAGCAAACAACGTTTATTTATCGTGAAAACGCATCTCAAAAATGGTGAAAGTTTCACGAAAACAGTTTGCCAATCACGTGAAGTTTTCAGTCGCAATAATGCGTCGAACAAATCGACAGTAATAAACAAAAAAATTCGTGTCGGAGATAAGCCCTTTGAATGGATCGGACTGTCGTGTTTAGCAGATCCGCGATTTGGAGGGAAGATAACCCTTGTTCCCTCATTTGTGGAATCAGTTCAAACTGGTCGGTCGTTACATGCGGCATCAAATTCGAAACTATCAAAATCTGTTTATGATTCGGAAACGACGTCTAACCTGACTCGTGTGTCACTTACTGTGATTCTTGTAACGTTGGTTACGGGCCATGCATTACAGAGGAGAAATGGTCTGATGTTTTTGCAAGAACATGTTTCAATTGTGTTTTCTCAGAAAAAGAAAACTCTAGATCTTTGATAGCCATCTTGAGTCGATTCTGATATTCAGATCTCTTCATTTGAAGTTTTATCTTCAAAATGAGTGTTGAGTAGTTTATATTGAAACAGTACTAACAATCTAATTGTCATAACTATGTATCTTGATTGTGGCAGATAAAACTTGGTATTATTGCTTGAAAAGGCTTATTAGTTACCACAACAACGTCGTAGATGACTCAACTAAACTTTTCATTTGAGGCAAATAGGCGTTTCCAGAAGAACAGAATTAGTTATGGCAACAAAAAATTTCTGTAGTTACTAATTTTTAAGTAATGGCTACGAATTTTTTCCCTCAGTGTGGCGAACAAGTCCTCTGATTATGATTCGACGTCATTCAAAATTTGTTCCTGAGGGTATTTCGGGTCATAAATTATGATTTGCTCGTTAGAATTGGGTGATTGGAGATGGCAGATCCAACATAATATTATGAAATTCTCATGCCAGGCATAGTTCTGGTAGGTTTGAGAATCGGTCGTGAGTTCAATCAAGATGGCGGATCCAAAATAGCGGACAAGTTTTGTATTTTTGCATCGATTATATTTGGAATTGCTATCTGAGGGTTTTTGGAGCCGGAGATTTCGGTTTCTCTTGTCAGAATTGAGAAGTTCAGAATTTGAGAATTCAAGATAGCGGTTCCAATATGGCAAACTAACTTTATGATGAAATAGTAGTTTGAAATATTGAGGAAACGTACTTTTTTGAATTGCCTAACTGAAAAAAAAATAGAAAATGAGATAATGAGAGTGTGTTGATGGATATTCAACAGGAAAAATATCAACTAGAAATGATGTTTACGCGGCACAACGCACAACGTTCGTCGTGTCAGCTAGTAATATAAAATAAATAATATGAGGCAGTATTTGAAAAAAAAAGATCTGACGAAAATGACTCTACAGGTGTATGTATACAAATATGCCCAATACTATCAATACAATTCGTGATTATCAGAATTACAAGAGAACAAGTTTTTACCAGACACGGAAATTATAGCTAGTGGCGGATCTGCAGTCATGGTCGCATCAGGACCCAGCTCATTGAAGTTTATTATTGCGAACTCTCAACGAAGTTGACTACAGAGCTGCTAGGTATCAGAGATAATTGCACATTCTAATACAACTCGAATACAAATCCGGAGTCAGTAGAGTAAAAAACACCATTTGTATATACTGCTTCGGCCCTCTCTTTCACTTCTGACGCGCTGGGTTTCGTCAGTAATTTATGTATCAAATGCGTGGAACATAATTTTATGGAACGCAGCGTGAATGAGAGCCCTCGCTGTCGCTTGGGCTATTGACACGCATATAGGACCTCAAAAGCAAGTTACGCTCAGAATGCATACAACATTTCATGCGCGACATTCATCTACTGCCCATTCGGAATTCATGAATGATATCGAATTCATTTGGCCACATCATATATGCCACTGGAGAATGGAGATCGTAGTCTACCACAAATTACTGCCCTCCGGACTACTTCACCACCCACTGTACTCCTATACTACCCTGGAACGCTCAAGTGCTACTTTACACTCGCGGAACCAAGTGATAAATTGCCACTTCACGCCTGGTCATGCATGGAGTGGATTATGAGCATCCGTCATTTCTTTAGTTCTACTGACAGTGTACCAGTTGAAACCAAATGAGTTGTGATTCTGAAAGATTCTTATCACCAACATTACTGGTCACGGCGTGAGAACAGTAAAGTGTTCTATGTTTTTCTATATCGATACTGATGAACTGATTATATCATGAAGGAGAAAGGCTTGTCAGTTCGTTCGTTTGTATCGAATAGTATCCGAAACCACTAGACCGATTCGGAGAATTTATTGACTTTTAGAAGCCGACATTATTTCTGATGAACATAGGTTACTTTTCACCGCAAGATAATACTTCATTTCCACAAAGAAACGGGTAAAAAAACAACGGGAAGTAGAAATTATCCTTACGTACTTATCTTCATCACGAAATAGTAGAATGCCGAACGAATCGTGAGTCGTTCAGATCGGAAGTTGGTGGAAAATCGAAGATAAAAAGCTGTGACATGACAAGAATTGTTACCTACCACCTCTAGATCATATGTTTCTCATTATAAGAAGCCGAAATTGCTCCTGTTGAACATAAGATATTTTTCACCAAGGGAAAATGCTTCATTCCTACGGGAAAACGGGTAGTAGTACTAAGAGTAGTGAGAGTCTCTTTGGTGTATGATAAATTGACATTCATCAAAAAGGGCGTGGAAAAAATTCTGAATCGAGACTCTATCACGAATCTGCGATTGGAGGTTTTTAAAAATCACAAGTTTCCATCGTTCAACTCTGAACCCCCTGATTGGGAATGGAAATGTTGAAAAAAAATATTCTCAGATGAATTATGAACATACAAAAATGGATATATATTTAGATTAAGCAATACATTGAGAATTCGCATTCTCTGTGTGATGATAATATCAACTCTTTTTCAGTTCATTCAATAGAAAACAACTACTTTCCTGGCTATATGCCACGACGTACATTGAATCATATCTATTGAACACATACGATAAGAATATTCAACAGAAAACAATTGCTTTCCTGGCTATTTGCCACGTCGAACATTGAATTATATCGGATGAACATTCAAAAGGAGAACAAGAAAAATATAAAATGAAATCCTCCAAAATTGAGAATTGACATTCTTCTTCAAATCGGATGAATGATATGATTTATAATGATATAGAAATATAACTTACCAATATATTGAGCATTGAAATGAAAATTTGAATGTATAGGAGAAGTATACGGGAAAAAACTCTGATGTTGATGAGCTTGAAAACTTCCAAAAATAATCATTTATATCAATGCTGAATATATTGGTAAGTTATATTTTTATATCATTATAAATCATATTATTCATCCGATTTGAAGAAGAATGTCAATTCTTAATTTCGGAGGATTTCATCTAATTATTTTCATGTTCTCCTTTTGAATGTTCATCAGATATAATTCAATGTTCGACGTGGCAAATAGCCAGGAAAGTAGTCGTTTTCTGTTGAATATTCAGAATGATGTGTGTAGATACATATTTTTGTCTGAAAGAGAATGCACATTCCCAATTTCAGAAGTTTTTATATTTAATCTCAAACTCTCATTGTATGTGTTCAATAGATATAATTCAATGATGTTCGTCGTGGCATATAGCCAGGAAAGTAGTTGTTTTCTATTGAATGAACTGAAAAAGAGTAGATATTCTCATCACATAGAGAATGCGAATTATCAATGAATTGCTTCATATAAATATATATCCATTTTTGTATGTCCATAATTCATCTGAGAATATTCCTTTTCAAGTCTCTTCTATACTCATCTTTTCCACTTCAAAACGGCAATACCAATTGGATTGAAATTCCATATGGGTGTCTCAATGGTTTCCTGGATGATTGAAATATACAATTGGATGACATACATAGTGCTGCTGTCGTTACGTCAACTACTGAACGGGTCTTGATTCATTTGGTGGAGTGAGTATATAATAGTAGCTATATGGGTGAGCCAAAAATCGAACGAGGAACAACAAGAAAATTTGTGCATAGTTCAGAACGACTGCAACAAATCTCTTTTCTTTTCGATGGGTACATTCACCACGCAAAGCTAGGCCTTACAAATAGTTCTTCGTATTCTGATACTTCTGATTATTCCTTGTATCATCAGAAAATTTTCTCGGCCGCTTCCAAAATCAGACCGCTCTTGGCCACGTGCCGTTCAATCCACAGCCATATTTATTGCTTCACACTTCCAAAACGAGAAATACGATATCAATATTCCAGAAAGACTCCCAGTTACTCGAGACAAGATACGAGATACTGATAAGATAATATTTTCAATGATACAAATCTTCGTTTCCAACATCTCCTTCGATCCATATTGGATGATACTCACGCGCAATTCCAGAAGAGTTTTCTGGTAAATCTTACTGGATAGACAGAAACTTCTGACCAATTTCGATAAAATATTATTCATTTCTGAAACAGAATAGGTGGATGTATACCAATTCATCATCTTCTCGCTATTTTTGAATATCAGGTGCCTCGATTTTAATAATTGTCTGGTGTCAAAATATTTTTCGGTAGGTTATGGGATGATTGAAAATGTTTCAGTAGATCAATACGCAAATTTGGAGATCTACTGAGAATTTAGTAGAACCGGCAACCCTGCAGCAGACAAAAATTACTCGCCTTCAGTAATATCCCGTTTTTCTTTCAGAAATTAAAAGGTGAAATGTGATTTTATGTAGAGGTCGGCGAGAAAATGCTTTGTCACATTACATTGAGTGTCATCCGTCGAATGCAATGTATTTAGTCGATATCAGTCTCTCGAAAATTTCCGAGTGTTACTCGTAAGCGGGACCGATCGATAGATAACAACTATTCCAGAACAAAAAAATTTCAATGATATTCGAATTGCGGAAGGAGAGACCCGATAAGTTTTTCTGGCTCTCATTTATAATAATAATCAACAATTCAACAGTTTTTCACTTCGAAGAAATACAATGATTTTATTATTTGGGCCGATTTTATTCTCATCTGACAATCAACACCTCTGTTGTCAATCCCAAAATTCGGAATGTAAAGAGGTCGATTCATGCAACAGTCATTATATTTACGTTCTAATTACAGTATGAATTGAGAATGTTAAAAACTCATATTTCCTAGAATACGTTTTTATTACATTTTCAAGACATTAGTGCACTATGAAGTTGACCAGCTCTCAACTATACATCATAATCACATTATTGTTTATAATAGGATTAAAGAGACATTTAAAAAAGGTAAAGGTAATAAAAATGTTCATGCTTTAGAAAGTGATGAAAGTGAAGAATTTTGCATTGATACTATAGAAATTAATGATGTAAAAAGTTCAAATAAGTATGCTTGGGAAGAAAAAGTAAAAGTAAATGATATTTTCATCAGTTTCAAGCTTGATACAGGTAGTCAGTGTAATGTTTTACCTCTCAGATTTGTAAAAATATTGAATCTCGAAGGGTTGATCAAAAAATGTAACCAAACCATAGTAGCTTATGGAGAGAATAAAATAAATGTAGTTGGTCATATAATTTTGAGATGTTGGGTAAGGAATAATGAGTATAAAATAAAATTTGTCGTAGTAGATGTGAAAAGTAAGGCAATATTGGGTCTGAATACCTGTGAGAAGTTGAATCTGATTTATAAAGTTGATGTAATACAAAAAGAAATAGAAACTGATGGTAAGGAAGATTCTAAAAATGTTAACATGGAATTTAAGAAACTGAAATTTCTGGAAGATAATAAAGATATTTTTGAAGGAGTTGGGAAAATACCAGTTGAATATGATATGAAATTGAAGAAGAATTATATACCATATTCAAGTGGCAATCGAAGGTTACCGGAAAAAAGAAGAAATAGGCTGAAGGAAACACTACATGAACTTGAAAATAAAAAGTTGATAGAAAAAGTTAATAAGCCTACAGAATGGGTCAATAATATTGTGGTAAGAGAGAAAAGTAATAAAAAATTAAGAATATGTCTTGATCCAAGTAAGTTAAATAAAAATATATGTTCAGATCAGCATCCTATTCCCACAGGGGAAGAAATAAGTTTGAAATTGAAGAATAAAAAAGTGTTTAGTGTTCTTGATATGAAAGATGGTTTCTTACAGATTCCATTGAGTAAAAAATCTACAGAGCTTTGCACTTTTATAACGCCATTTGGAAAATATAAGTTTTTGAGACTTCCATTTGGACTTTCTGTGTCACCTGAGGTTTTTCAAAAAATTAATGAGGATATTTTCGGAGATTTGGGCGTAGGAATCTATTTCGATGATTATATTATTGCAGGAGATACTGAAAATGATCATGATGAAATAATGCTGAAATTCATAGAGAGGGCAAGACAGTATAATGTAAAATTTAATCCTGAAAAGTTACAGTATAAAGTTGAAAAAGTAAAGTATTTAGGAAAGGAGTTTTCTCTAGAAGGGGAAAAGCCAGACCCAGAGTATGTCTGAGCTATCTTGTGTTTAGAGGAACCTCAAAATAAAAAAGAGTTATTGACTGTTCTGGGTATGGTTAATTATTTGATAAAATATATTCCACATCTAGCAGAAATTAGTGCCCCATTGCGAATGTTAACAAAAAAGAACATCCTGTTTAACTGGGATTTAGCACAGAAAAAAGCATTTGAAAGTATAAAATGTCTAGTTTGTGAAATACCAATATTGAGAATTTTTGATCCAAAAGAAGAAGTGGTGATACAAGCGGATGCAAGCTCAAATGGTTTAGGAGGGTGTCTCATGCAAAAGGGAAGGCCTGTAGCTTTTTGTTCTAAAAGCCTTACCGAGTCTGAGAAGAGGTGGGCTCAGATAAAAAAAGAATATTTAGCTATCACATTTGGTGTTGTAAAATTTCATCAATTCATTTATGGAAAAAAAATAATAGTTAACTCTGATCACAAGCCTCTTGTGGCAATACATGAAAAAGAAATCAATCAAGTAAGTTCGAGATTACAAAGACTCAAGTTGAAATTGTTGAAATATAATTTCAAAATTGAGTATTTACCTGGTCCACAAATGTTCATTGCAGATTTGTTGTCTAGATCTTTCATAAAAGATAAAGTGCTTGATGATCCAGAGTTGAAAGAAATAGTTCACTGCATAGAAAGGGAATTTCCGATTAAAGATGAGAGATTAAAAGATATCCAGGAAAAAACAAAGAATGATCAGGTGTTGAAAAATATTTTGGGATATTGTGATAAAGGTTGGCCAGACATCTTGAAGAGTGAAGATAGGGAAACTATGATTTATTTCAAGAATAGAACAAATATTGTAAATAAAAACGGTATTTTATTTCTTGATGATAAAATCATGATTCCGAAACTTTTGAGGTCATTTATGCTGAGTCAGCTACACAAAGGACATTTTGGAATTGAAAAAACTAAGAAAAGAGCTAGAAATATTTTTCATTGGCCTGGAATGTCTGTAGATATAGAAAATTACATTTTACGTTGTAAAATTTGTGAAAAATTCAGGAGGTCTAATGTGAAAGAACCATTAATACCTCATGATATTCCCGATTTACCTTTTGAAAAGGTTTCATGTGATATATTAGAATTTGATTCAGAATCTTATTTAGTGTTGACAGATTTTTTCTCGAATTGGATTGAGTTAGTAGAATTGAAAAATTAGATTATTGGTGAAGTGATTAAACACTTGAGGAATATTTTTTCTACTCACGGTTATCCTCTTGATTGGGTAAGTGATAATAATCCATTCAACAGTTATGCCTTTAAACAGTTCGCCAAAGATATTGGAATGAATCTTTAATTTACAAGTCCTAGATATTCACAGTCGAATGGACTTGCTGAAAAATCGGTAGGAATCTGTAAAGATATTTTAAAGAAAAGTAGAGAAGTTGGTAAAGATTATAGAGAATTCTTGATAGAATACAGAGCTACTCCTTTATGTGCTCTAGGTGTTTCTCCATCAGAACTTTTGTTCAATGAATTGATAAGAACTTCCTTACCAACACATAGTTGCCAGTTGAAACCAAAATTATCAGACATCACCAAACAGAATTTTCAATTAAAACAAGAGAACGAAAAAAGATATTATGATAGAAATGCTACACACAGACCTAATTTTGACTTACATCAGAATGTAGTTATACAAAAAGATAAGAAATGGGTACCAGGCAGTATTATTGATAAATGTGACACACCTAGGTCATATGTGGTGAAGGATGAAGATGGTTCTACTTTGAGAAGGAATTCTAAGTTTATTAGGAGATCATTTAATGAGCCAAATTCACAGGATAGGAACAGTATAGATTTATATGTTGATGGAAAAGAGAAAGAGAATTGTAATGTTAGCGATAAGGTAGAAATAAGCCAGGATGATGTTAATGCAAATGATGTAGAAATAAATAGAGAGAACTTGAGGGTATTCAAGAATGTAAATGATAATTCAACATACACTAGAAGTGGTAGATTAGTTCAGAAACCTATTTGGCTAGAAGGATATACTTCTTGAAAATGAAATAATAAAAAAAAAGGAGATGTGTCATATTGCTACATCCTGTATGTATGATTGTATGTGTTGGAATGAATAGATCCTTAGAGGGGTATTAGGCATTCCTATTATGTTTAGATAGTCACACATGAAATGCTGGTTGTTATGGTTAGGGTTGTTGAATAAACACTTGATGGAAGTGTCAGAATCAATTAGTTTAATAAATGTCATGAAACTATTAGGAAGGTTTTTAATTATAACTCCTGTATGAAACAAAAATAACTTGTTTGCAAGATCAGATCCATTGAATGACCATTTTCCTCACGAATACTATCTCTAATTCTCCTCAGATATTTCATTCAAAATGGAGACAAATCCTCAAATAACCTGTAATCATTTGAATAATCCAAGCAAATCACATAACCTCGAATAATCAGTTGATTAGGGTCATGAATTGCTTGAACTGGTACTTCTCGGCAAGTGAAAATGTAACTATAATGTAGTGAAAATGTAATTATAATGAATGTTGCATGAATCCGCCGTAACTTCTGGAAATATAGTCAATTCGGATGATATTCTTGTTGGGATGTTATATTTCACTGTCTAGAGATATTTTACATGTCTGATGTCAGGAGCTCCTGTCAACTGGGATATTGTAATCGTTTTTGAATTTTCAGAGTACAGATTTGAGCCAGAGAATATTCAACAGTAACTGGTACGACCAAAGTTCTGAAGTGAAGAGGAGTCTGTTGATTGTGATGGCCAGAGTGCAAAGACCACTCGTACTCACTATCGGCAATTTTGCAGTGATCGACAATGATTTGATAGTTACCGTCAGTATAGAATCTGGATTGTAGTGCTCACTTTGTTTTAATAATATATGCTTCTTTTCCAGATGGTCAAAGCGGCTTATACGTTCGTAATGTACCACATAATTTAGAAGTTGTCAAGGAATGGGGAGTTTCTTTTTGATGACTTTCCTACAGATCAGTTCTTCACTGATCAGCCTAATGTTTCCTCGATGTAGAATGCTTTTCAGATACACACAAAAAACTATTTGATGAATCTATTATTTTTGCTCTTGCTTGGCTTCGCTAGATGCTCCACCTCGCAAATGCAAAATTCGCTTGTGTCACTTTTCAATCCTAATAAAAAAATCTACTATACATTCCCAATTTTTTCGTTTGCCAACTTCAACAGAGTGTTTTATGGTATTTTGTTACCACTGCCCTGCAATGAAAGGAGCTTCCTCTCTGGAAACTTCATTATGTCACACTAGTACTCACTGCAAGACACTTTACGGTCTCTCTGGATCAATGGCGTGATTGAGGGTGGAGTCTATGTGGTCTGGTCCCCTCTCAGAGCTCTCTGAAAGAACTTAACAATCTGGTTTCAGTCTGATGATGAAAATGAAGGCATAAGTATAAAAAATATCACAGGAATTTAATTAGTAATTCGTTAGATCCCCCAATGATTATCCCTAGATGCGATGAGTGAGAAGACGGTAGTGATTTCCTTGTTGACAGACACGTGATGACGGCGCTAACGTTAAAGGAAACAGCACAGACAGAGAGACGAACTGAATCATTACTAATATCATTGAGAGGCAAGATCTGTTTGTTTGTTTGTGTAGTATTCAAAGTAACATGAAAACACTCATTTCAGCAAACACGCGATTTATTTTATCAACATTACTTCTTTACATTCAACTATGAATATTCCCGACTAAAGACTGCCGTCCACTCACGACCTTCATATCTATTCACATATAGGTATCCTAAAAACCAATGTTAATAAAAAGTGCGCTACAAGGTGCGCAAATAAATTTACTCAATATAATGTTTACAGATATATCACACCTCCCCCGTATTCTGGAAATAATTTCCAATTATACTTGAAAGCGTGATGTTGGTATTCTGAGACGATTTCCTCTACGTAAATTCGATTGAAAATCATTTTCAGGATGATCATCATTTAAATTTGACCGGGGTGATTCAAAGAGTTTATCTAAATTTGAGTCATCACTATTTTCAGTGCCTTCAGAATTATTTTCTTCATAACTATCCTCACTTTGGCAAACCTCACTAACAACTTTTTCATTTGGATCTATACTACCATATTCTAAAATTTGATTCAGATGCCGGTGCCATGTTCGGTCAATTTCTGGTATGAATAGTGAATAAGTTCTTGAACCAATTTTTTTATTTATGATCCCTTTGATCCACTTTCTTTTTGACCCCCTATAATCTCTCACGAGTACGATATCGTTCTTATTGAAGATTCGGTTTCTAGTACCCTTGTAATATTTCCTTTGATTGCTCATACTGGTTTCCACTGTATCAATATGACCCTGAATATCATTTTCATTCTTATTTGAATCTTTTGGCTCTGAAAAATCGAATCGGAATCTAAGTTTTCGGCCTATCATCAATTCGGCCGGTGAAACGCCGGTGGAACAGTGGGGAGTATTACGGTAATCCATCAGAAAACGATTCAATATTAAATCTAAATCACAATCACCACCAACAGATGCTTCAACGGATTTTGATAAAGCCAATTTAATAATTTTTACGGTATTTTCAGCTGCGCCGTTTGTAGAAGGATTATACGGTGGACTATGTATGATTTCAACACCATTCAATTTTAAGAACCTATTGAACTCAGCGGAAGAAAATCTAGTAGCATTATCAGAAACTAAACATAAAGGATAACCAAATCTCGCGAATAATTCCCTCAAAATTTTTATCGAAGTGTAAATACTGGTATTATTCACGATAAAAGCTTCATGTCATTTGGTATGAGCAACAATCACTACTAAAATATGCTTACCATGAAACGGCTCTAAATAATCTACATAAATTCTGGTCCAGGGACTCACTGGATACTTCCAATTAATTAGAGCAGACTTAGGAGGACTTTGACGATACTGCAGACATGAGGAACAAGCTTTTACTGTATTTTCGATATCTACATTCATTTTAGGCCACCAGATATACGAACGCGCTAAACTTTTTGTTTTGACCATACCCATATGTGATTTATGTAATTCTTTGAGTAGCTCACCCTGTAAACTAGTCGGAATCACAACCCTATTTCCGAACATCAAACAATCGTTTATAATCGAGAAGGCCTGCCTATTAAAAAAATATAATTTCAAGTCGTCTTCAACCTTTTTGGGCCACCCGTTTCTTACAAATTGAAAAACTTTCTTCAAGGTCGTATCCATTAAACTATGCTCGCGTACGATATTGCTATCAATTGGTGAATTTTCATTTTGACTGATGAAATTAATGATAAAAGCATGGTCATCATTACTTTCATAATTATTATGAACAGGTAATCTTGACAAACAATCCACATAATTCTCCTTGGATTTAATATATCTAATATCATACTGAAAATTTGCTAATATCAAAGACGACCTCTGCGAACGATTTGCAGCATATGTTGGGATGCCCTTTTTTTGCGTAAATATTGCAACCAATGGTTTATGGTCAGTTAACAAGATGAAACGTCTATAAAACAAATACTGGTAAAATTTCTGCACACCGAAAATTATTGCCAGTGCCTCCTTCTCAATTTGCGAATACTGTTGTTCGCTTTCAGTCAACGTGCGAGATGAATAGGCAATAGGCCTGTTCACCCCTTGGACACTATGAGTAATAACCGCACCCACCCCATATTGTGAAGCATCTACCGCTAATTGAACGGGTAACTCTGGATTATAATGCACGAGCACCTCTGCGGACGCCAAAACTTTTTTTACCTCATTGAAAGATTCGATACACCTCAAGTCGAAATTCCATTCAACATCTTTCTTACACAAATTATGAAGCGGCTGCAGAAGTGTGGAAGCATTAGGTATAAACTTATGGTAATAATTTACAAAACCCAGAAAAGACTTCACTTGAGTAATATTTTGCGGAATTGGAGCATTTGTTATAGCATCGACTTTTTCTTGGCATGTGTGTAGACTCTCCTTATCGATTTTAAATCCGACATAAGTGACACTTCCTTTAAAAAAATCACACTTCGATATCTTTACGGTTGAACCATTTTCAGCAAATTTATTTAAAACAGTTTTCACCCTATCTACATGTTCAGCCCAATGTTTACCAGTGATCAGAACATCGTCTTGAAAACATGCGACACCTTCTAAACCATCTAACATTTGAGACATGATTTTTTGAAATTCAGACGGACCTGTGTGAATTCCAAATGGTAGTCTGTTATAACAAAATAAACCTTTATGTGTAGAAATTGTAGTTAATAAACGAGATTCTGCACTTAACATGACTTGCTGATATGCATTCGACAAATCTAGTTTAGTAAAATATTGTCCACCTTGTTATTTCACGGATAACTCTTCTGTGCGAGGAAGCGGAAACTTATCAATTTCTAAATCTTGATTCAATGTCAAGGCATAGTCCCCGCATAATCTTACAGAACCGTTTTTCTTCAATATGGGTACTATTGGAGTGCCATATTCCGAATATCCCACCGGCGTCAACACATTTGATTTCAAAAGCCTTTCTATTTCTATTTCAACTTTCTCCTTCAGAGCGAAAGGCAAAGGCCTTGCTTTGAAAAATTTTGGTTGTACATTCTGTTTAAGTTGCAAGTGGATACAGCCTTTATTAAATAATCCCAATTCATTTTTGAATACCGATGGAAATTCTTCGCGAAAATTTTCCAGAACATTCTCATGACAATCGACTTTGTTTATGCTTAGAGAAAATTTATAAAAAAAATCTCTACCTAATAGGGGTGGTCCCCCATTATCAATAACATACAAAAACATGTTTTCCGAACGATTTTTGTGGGTCAAATTCACAGCTATTTCACCCATCGGAATTATGTGTTCTCCAGTATATGTAGTGAACAATTTATCTGTTTTTTCTACCAAGATATTTGAAAAGTGTTGATAGTATGATTATTTCGAAGTTAGATTCAGACTGGCACCGGTATCTAATTCAAATAGCATTTTCATATCATTTACAAAAACATCAATACTGATCGGTTGATAACCGTCTACATTCATTTGAAATAGTTCATCAAGATTATCAATGGATTGAACATCTGAAAAGTTGTTTTTGCTATTTCTTTGTTTACACACCGGTGCAAGATGGCCTCTTGCTCCACAAACGTTACAATTATATGTACGATACCTGCACTGTCCTGGGTGATGTTTACCACAAACAGCACATCCTGATCCAGCAGCCATATTCGCTGATGCGCCTGCGTTAGAACTGGGACTACTAACTGACGATGGCTGATGTTGATGTTGCTGGTTGGCAGGAATATGCCTTGGAAAGCGACCACTATTATTGAAATTTTGCCTCCTTGGCACTCCTAACTGCGAATTTTCACCCATACGATACACCTCAGGTTCAGATTTGATCCTTATTTCCTGAATATTATCATTGCTAGCTTCCTTTTTGCAAGCTATTTCGATTGCCTTGTCAAAGGAAAGCCCCACTTCCTTTTCTTCGAACAGCCGGTCCATTATGGGTCCCCTTTCGAACCCCATGATGAATTTATCTCTCAACAAAACATTAAGTTCTGCACCAAATTCACTTTTTGAAGCAAGTTGTCTAACTCGGGCTGCCCATTCTTGGACTGATTCGTCCTTTGATTTAACTGCACTATAAAATTTGTGTCTTTCCGGGAAAACTAACTTTGCTGGGGTAAAATGATTATCAAAAAGTTTGACTAACTCATCATAGGATTTGTTTTCTGGTTTAAGTGGGATGCACAAACTGCACAGTAGCTGGTAACTACTTTCGTTCAACAAAACAACAAAACAGTTCAACAAAAAAGCACGTTTGACCTTGTCAGTCGCAATTGCGTTAGCAATGAAATACTGTGTAAGCTGTGGTTTAAATATACTCCAATCAAATACTGTCTGTAGGTTAATCGAGGAGGTGGTATATTCATTATTCCAAATTTTTTGGGATTTTCTCTCCTCGTTTCTATAAAATAAAAATATGAATATTATTTCAATATACTGATTTGTCCTCACTACACGTATATTGAAATAATATTCATATTTTTATTTTATAGAAACGAGGAGAGAAAATCCCAAAAAAATTCGAATAATGAATACTCCAATCGTTTACACTTGGGTTGAATTCCCTCAAATGTCCCACGAAACTCGCTGCCATTTTCTTTCCGGTACTTCAATGAATCACACTTTTTGATTTCAACTCAAATTCATAATCCCCCACGTAAGCACAACACTTTCCCGGATCCCATCCTCGTCGCCAATTTGTAGTATTCAAAGTTACATGAAAACACTCATTTCAGCAAACACGCGATTTATTTTATCAACATTACTTCTTCACATTCAACTATGAATATTCCCGACTAAAGACTGCCGTCCACTCACGACCTTCATATCTATTCACATATAGGTATCCTAAAAACCAATGTTAATAAAAAGTGCGCTACAAGGTGCGCAAATAAATTTACTCAATATAATGTTTACAGATATATTACAGTTTGTTTTCAATAAATTCTGAAACTACGGAACCGATTCGAAAAAAATTGTCACCATTAGAAGCCAAAGTTATCCTTGAGGAACATAGGCTACTTCTTGCCGTGAAGAGATGTTCAATTCTAACGAGAAACGGATAATAGAACAACGGGTAGTAAGAATTTTCCTTCCGTACGCATATCTTTCTCACATAACTTCTAATCGGCTGAACCGAATGGTTTGTAATGTTATTCAAGTTTTTCGATGGTTTCTTGAATGATTTGGAAATACAATTGGATGTGGTAGGTGACGCTGCTGTTGGTTCGTCAATTATTGAACGTCTCGACCAATTGGGTTGAAGTTCTCAATACGTTGAAGAACAAAACGAATACAAAAAATATTGAGCGAATTCAAAAAGTGGTGAGTGTAATATGAGAGTAGCTTCAGGTTAGCTTGAAAAAAATATCAAGAAAATATGTTCTGTCAGAACGACTGCAACAAATGTCTCATTTTTCTTATCAAAAGGGTACACTTACCATGCAAAGCCGATAACTATATGAAATATTGTGTATTTGCCTGCAAGAGAATCTGAGGTTATTCAATTCTGTAGTAACTGAATAATCCGAATTTCATTTTTTTTTTTCATTTTGTTCATTTTGTTCAGGGTCCAGTGTTTGTACTTTTTGCTAATGTGATATTAATTTATTTTGTTTTCAATACTATCGATTGATGATATTGAGGTAAATTATCTGAATTCTCCTCCATTGTTTTTCAACATGCCTGTTCAAAAAAAAAAAATGGAGAAGAATTCACATCAGACGCAGAAGAAGCCATAATCATGGCAGAACACTTCACCAAAGCCTTCACAAAATATGAAGACATACAACAATTTGACCGAGACTTTCATGGAGAGGTGAGCGACTGGCACCCGAACGACTTCACAACTGCACCCCAAGATATCATCTCACCCATCAATAAAGAGACCTACTTTGGAATAATAAATCAAAGTTAGAATTCTGCTCCAGGAGAAGACTAGATAACAGAAGAGATATTGAGGAAACTAGACTATGAAATTCATCTATATAACATCAAAATATATTAACATTGCCACAACTCCCAGTACATGCCACCCGAATGAAAATCAGGAACGATCATCACAATCCCAAAACCCTCTACGAACTATAGTAAACCAGAAAACTATAGACCAATCACACTTATACCAGTCATAGGAAAGAACTTCGAGAAACTCTTGAAAAACTTGATTGAGGACGCAGTCGGAAACTCAATTTCCCAGTATCAATAAGGATTACGAAACAACTGTTTTTCCTTCTACCCATTATCGATTATTACATCAAACATTCGGACATGCAAGCTATCAGGACGAAAAAGTGCGGCAATTTTCTCAGACATCAACACAGCATTTGATAGTGTTTGGCATATAGGGCTGCTTCACGAACTATTCAAGCTGAACTGTCCTGAATGTTTGATCCACCTGGCAGAATGCTCAATTAGAGTGACTTTAGGAGAAAGTCATTCAGAACCTAGCACCCCAGAATAAGGAGTCTCTCAAGGATCTCCGCTGTCTCCACTGATATACAATATATATTGCCATGACATCTACAACGCTAACCAAAATCAGCAAGAAATTAACAAGAATCATAATATATTGCAATATGCAGACGACAGAGCACTTATGAGCAACCACAATTTTCTGCGCAAAGCAATTGAATAGCTTCAAATAGAAAATTCTCAGAAGTCCCAACTGATCATTCTCAATCACTCGCCGAATGATGACTCACCCCCAATTATAGTAAACAACGAGACCATCAGATGTTCAACAACAGCGAAATATCTTGGTGTTCAATTAGATCATGAACTAAACTTCAACAATCGCACAAAAATATATGGAAAAAATGCTCACGAAGAGCAAAACATTTCAAAAACCTGACCACCAAAAAAAAAAGAATCAATGTGAAAACAGCATCCCACATCTACAGAAATATTTGTCGACTGATTTTAGAATATGCTCACTCCATATATACCAACCAATCAGACACCCTAGAAACCCTCTTCATAATCCGTCGAACGAGCTCCTATACGAAGTGACAGGCACGCAACTCATATCAGAAAAGATATCCTGTCTCACCCAAAATTTCACCCACAAACAATGTAACATGGAGTTGATAGAACCAATGATGAATAAAAGGAACCAAAACCACCGACAAAGATACGTTTACCCAGCTCGAACCGTTTATGAGTGCTTGACCGACTTGCAAGAGGAATGAAGGACGTAGACACCATACAAGAAGTTTCCAATCAATGATTCATTTTTTCATTCATTCATCAATAACCCTCCCATTTCAACATGCAATAATCATATGTCATAATATCATTATAATTCACTGGGCAGAAGGACTCCGGTCAATAGCCTTTCGAACATTTCGTATTTATGTTCAATAAAGCACTGTCATCATCATTATTATTATTATTGATATTGTTGTTTTTCGATCCTGACAATGTACGGCCTGCTAATGTGCGGTCTGGCATGTTGCGAATCTGACGAATTACGGATTGTGTTGTTATGGTCCTGACGAAATATCATTCTGCTGTAATGTTCGTTTTTTCAGTTTTTTATTCTGTATATTTGCGGATCTGCGATATTGATTTTATGAAAGAAAAAATTGACATATGCGCATTTGCAATCTGTTATTGTCTAGTATGCTAGTATGCATTTCAGAATGGACCTATTACAGAAACAGAAATAATTGACTCGCTAAATATGATGAAAAATAAAAAATCATCTGGGATAGATGAACTTTCTATAATTACTATTGAGAATGTAATAGATTTGATAAAATATCCCCTTACTCACCTAATGAACCAGTCCTATATCCAAGGATATTTTCCCACTGAGTTCGAAAAGGCACTAGTGATTCCCTTATTCAAAAAAGGAGATAAGACAGAGTTAGACAACTATAGACATATTTCTCTACTCTGCTCACTCTCGAAGTTGTACGAGAAAGTAGTAACTGCTAGGATGATGAATTATTTGGAAATGAACAACTTGATATGTGGTAACCAGCATGGTTTTAGAAGAAATCATTCTGTGGAAACGGCATCATTCCAATTTCTCAATTTTGTTTACTCTGAGATAGATTCCAACAATTGTGTAATTAGCCTGTTTTTCGATTTTTCAAAGGCATTTGACACGGTGACATCCGAATTTCTAAATAATAAGTTGAAATTGCTTGCTTTTCCAAATAATTTATCGACATGGTTGAAATCATATATGTTTGGACGTAGCATGACTGTGAAAAATAACGGTTTTACGTCAGGTGAGCGTGATGTTAAATTAGGAGTACCGCAAGGGTCTGTTTTAGGACCCCTACTATTCGTGCTATTTGTTATCGACTTGCCCAAAAACGTAACTGATTGCTACATCACCATGTTTGCTGATGACACAACAATTACAGTTGCTTGTCCTGATCCAGATGTACTATTAACAAATGTCGGCAAAGTCATTGATTCGTTCACATCATGGTGTGATAGAAATCGACTCATTTTAAACACAACAAAGTCAGTTTCAATGAGATTCTATAATAGGAAGGATAATATCCCTGGTGAAATAAACGCTATCGATGAAATAGTCATGTCGCACGATGTGAAATTCTTGGGAACATTTCTAGATGAGAGGTTAGACTGGGATCTGCATATCAATCATGTATGCAAGAAACTAAATTCAGCATTCTTTGCAATTAAGCAAATGAAAACTTGTGTAGGCAAGGAGAGTTTATTAAGCATTTATTATGCAATGGTATACTCACACATTTCCTTCAACACTATGTCATGACGATGTGGTAAAGATTTTGGTAGAGTGTTTATAGGGCAGAAACGTATCGTAAGATTAATATTTGATATGGACTATCGAGATAGTTGCAAACCAATATTTATAAGAGAGAAATTGTTGACTGCTCCATCCATCAATATTTTGAAATGTTTGAAATGCATTAGAAGCAACTTGAAATCCTTCGATACCAATGCTTCTCCGCATGCTTGAAACACACGCAATGGTAGTCACCTAAAAATACCAAACCACAAAACTACGAAATTCCAAAATTCTCCTCTCTACAACTGAGTTTCTACAACGAACTGCCAACGGAAATGAAAAATTCTGAATGTGATTATTTTTTAACAAAATAAAATGTTTGCTGACTGACAAATAGTACTATTCCTATCAATTATTGTGAATTATTTTACTTGTCATCCTATTCCGTAATACAACTTCAATTCAGTGATTTCAATTATACATATATGGTCGTGGTCATTTGGACTCAGTCTATGATTTTATTTATACTGTCAATCGTTTCACTTCTAAATATGTATCCTGTGTTGTGCTGTCGTCAGATCCGTTTTGATTTCATTTATTCATACGATTGTTATTTTTACTCAATGATCTACAATTTGGTTTTATTGTATCATGTGACTTACGCATTGTATGACTTACCATATGTACACACTGTACCTAAATGACGAATAAATTATTATCATTTTTATTATTATTATACAAAATACGGTTTGAGGAATTACGGTTCTATACATTCACAGTAGATATAAATACGATTCCTGAAAAATATTGGTCTGTTAGTGTTATAGGTACATATATGATATTATTTCACAGAAGGTACATGTTGGGTATTAAAGAAATACCTTGTATTATGAACTGATGATATGGTGAAAAAAGCAGAGTTCCACTTGGTATACGCGTCCGTGTTTCCAGATATTATTTTTCTATCTCTTCTACCCACATAAAAATTTCCTAGTAGTCATCTCCTTCCATGTACTACGATACTGAAATTATTAATTGAATTCGCATCGATTTAGACAGTTCTCTCATCGAAATATAGATTGAATCATATTATATCAAGCACATACATAACAGTTAGAATAATGGTTGGAAAAAATATATCCTGATGGATTACAACACCCAAACATACCCTTAAACTGTTGGATTCTGACCAAAAAAAGGGATTCGTCTCGTGGGTGATGCCTCGCTCATAGACTCATTTCTTTCTCTGGAACACCGTAAAAAAATTGGCGATCTGGCTCTATTCTATACATATTTTCATGATAATGATCTGAAATATCAACAATTGTTCCTTTCTCGGCAGTCCCCGCGAGATTAACCCGTCGAATTGAGGGTTCGCACCATTTCGTGGTCACTTTGGAGACTTGCAGAACATCTCTTTTCAAACATTCAATCATCTAACGAACAGCGAGGTTCTGGAACACATTGCCAAAAGAGGTGTTTCCCGAGGCATACAACCTCCAGAAATTCGCGAAGATCACCAATTATTCTCACCTTATTTTCTTGGTTCTCACGATGTTCTCTGAACATCACAAGATATCCCTTTTCGTGGAAAACAGAACATAATAAGGAGATTACGGATCTGCGATTTCACATTCTGTTGATTTGGGTGTTCCCCATTAATACCTCTCAATGGTTCTACTAGGAGTCAGATCGACTAAATAATACAACCAATCAAATCACTCTCAGGTTATGAGTTATGCACCAGAATATCAAGAATAGTTTGTTAAGCAGTTATCTGGAAATTCGATGATTTTTTTTAATAGTCAACTTAACACCCTGCATCTCGCAAACGAAACCTTCTTTGACTTCCGTAAAGTTGACCAACGTGACAGTAACGTTGTACAAAATTCTCAATGATTCAATTCGTGATAAATCAATATCAAATTACTGTTTGAATTCTTTACCATCATTGTGATCGTCCTCAAGGAGTATAAGTACCATTTGATCAATCCTCAATGATATTGTCGATGTACCTTCACATATCAATAAACCGGTGACCCGGAACCAATTTACCCCCCTGTATCTTCGTTGTTATTTTGTATGGATGTTTCAAATTCGGTACTTCGATTTGATGTTATGAATAAACAATTTAGCAAGTATCAATCCAATTATGACACTTCCGGTTTTACCGGAAGCGCATCCAGTTTTTATATTTCAAATGGAAAGTATTTTTTTTTTGAAAATTACAATTCGGTATAGTATTACGTTTATAATGACATATCACAATCATACTTACAATTTACAATCTGCTGGTATAATTGATATTTTATAAAAAAATCACTTTTTGTGTTCCCCTCGTAACGAAACATTTTCATGAAAGTATGCTGTGGAAGATTAAATTATTGTTGCTTACATGATATTGTTCAATCTTCCACAGCATACTTCCATGAAAATGTTCCGTTACGAGGGAAACACAAAAGTATTTTTTTTTATAAAATGTCAATTATACTAGCAGATTGTAAATTGAAAGTATGATTGTTATATGTCATTGTGAAGGTAATTCAATACCGAATTGTGATTTTCAAAAAAAAATAATACTTTCTATTCGAAATATAAAAATTGGATGCGCTTCCGGTCAAACCGAAAGTGACATATTTGGATTGATACTTGCTAAATTGTACATTCATAATATCAAATCGAAGTATCGAATTTGAAATATCCATACAAAATAACAACGGAGATACAGGGAGGTGAATTGGTTCCGGGTCACCCGGTATATTTTCAGTCGCCCTGATGATAGAGATTTAAATTTTCGAAAGGTCTGGCGAATTGTAATGGGTTCACCTTCACTCTCCTGCAATCCCCACCAGCAAGCTAGTTCCATCTTCAACGTGTCAGCAACGAATTGTCTCACTTCCATATGATTATATATAATAAGAAGAGAGTGATATCGCGGCGACTGTGAAATGACTAGGGTGAGATTACTGGACAAAGCCCTCACAAAGAAATAACTGTAAACACGTATTTCGGCCCCCATCAGTACAATGAAAGGTAATGCGAATGATAGACAGTACTTTGTGAAGAACGAAACATTCAAATAAACGGAGTCCACAGACTAAAACTAGTTGGAAATCTGTGGTTTCGGTCAGCAGACCCTTAGGTTTCAGGAGAACAGCTTGCGTCACCATAAAGGCAGCTAAAGCTACCTGGGTGACATCCGTGTCCAAGAGTACATACAATTATCTGAAACCACATATGTGCGGCTGGCTTCTGTTTGTTGACCCTGTTCATTTGTTTTTGTACCAAGTGCTGCCTATTCACTGCATCTCACCGTACTGATAAGGGCCGTAAGCCTGAGAAACGAGTATATAGTTATCTCTTCGTGAGGGCAATGTCCAATTATCTCCTCCTGGTCTCTATATAGTTTCCTCGATATCACTTCCATCTTGATGTTTGTACTCCTGGATGTCACGCAAGTAGATGAAGCTGTCTTCGTGGTGACGTCAGCTGTTTCTCTGATATCTCAGGGTTTGCTGACCGAAATCACATCATGTGCGCCTGGCTCATGATTCTTGACTCAGTTCATTTGTTGTTTCGTTTTTCATCAAGTGCTTTCTATCCATCGGGATTCCTTTCACCGTACTGATGAAGGCCAGAAGCCCGAAACACGTATAAACGGTTATCTTTTTGTGGAGTATATGTCCAATGATTTCTTCCTAGTCACTTTACAGTTTTCCCGATATCATTTTCATCTCATTGTATGTACTCCTGGACACGGATGTCACACAGGTAAAGCTATAGCTGCCTCCGTGGTGACGATAGCTGTTCTCCTGAGACTTTTGGGTCTGCTGACCGAAACCACGAATTTGTTTACTCGGTTCATTTGTAGTTTTTCACCAAGTGCTGCCTAACCCTCGCACTTCCTTTCACCGTACTGATGAGGACCGAAAGCCCGAAATCCGTGTATATACGGTTATTTCAGTCGAACATAAGGTCAAACAAAATAAGAGATCTTGATCATTTGAGGCAGATGTCTCCTCATTTACTCATGTGAGACAAGAACCCAAGGGTACACAACGTCAACCCAAATTTCCTAGTTGAATTCAAAATGTGTTTCCATATTCAGAATCCATGCTCTTTAATGATAACAATTCCAGTATCATGAATAATAATTTCATTTTCAGTATCAACCGTAACTGTGACAACTTTTTATAGCACCCCTAGCCTTTATGTCCCATGATAAACGACTGATTACTTGTCAAATGACAATTGTCATTGTTAACTTTGTCCAAACATTTTCTTACAGTTTACCAAATGAAATTATCGATTATATGAAGAAAAATTGCAGAATTTCGTAGCTTTCTGGTGATGATAATAGTCAGTGTCGAAATATTGGGAACATAATGATATAAGATTACACCTTCGTTTCGCTGCAGTCACAAATAATTTGGGAGCTCACAACTCAACAAGTCAGCAAGAGACTACCATACTACTTCTTTCCCTATATACATTTATATACGGGTGTTTCAAAATTGCAGAAACAACAAGCTACCACGTATGAAACAGTTCAAAATTAGAGGATTGGACACAACTCATTTATACAGGGTGTCCGCTGAAAGGAGGTCAATCCATCAACCATATATTCCTTGAACGAGAATAATATGAGTTTTTAAATACCATTTTTCATTTTAGCCCTTCTCATTCGATATACAGGGTGTCGAAGTTGAAAATTAAAAACTGTTTTCTTATAATTACTCGCGTAATTAATGAGATATTATTCTCACAATTGGTGCATTACTTCAGAACAAAAGGAATGACTGTCGAATATTCAAAATACTGGGGGGGTCAAGTAAACTTTTACCTCTATATTCGTTTTGTCCGTGCGCTTATGACTTCCTATCTATTTTCTCAAGTGTTCAATCATTCTTGAGTATTTTTTGATTTTTTTTGTAAAATTCCGATGGAATTATTTGTTTTTAAGATGATTCGAAAAGTACTGGTACATAATTATATAATGTTCACATACTCCAATTCATTTCGTTTACGTACGGAAAGGTGAATATATAGAAATACCGGGTGCTCAGAGCGAATGTATTGATATAATCTTCACACTTTCTTTTTTTTGTAAAAATCATTCTAGTACATCTGCTCTGAGCACCCGTTATTTCCATATTCACCTTCTTGTACGTGAAAAGAAACGCCCTCTTCCAATTTCGACGAAATAAATAGGAGTATGTGAACATTATGAGATTACCGTAAGCCACGAGGCATCAAACAATAACCAGTAATTTTCGAATAATTTCAAGAACAAATGATTTAATCGGAATTCCACAGGAGACAAAAAATACTCGAAAATGATTGAACACTTGAAGGTTAATAGATAGGGAGTTATTAGCGCAGAAATGGGGGTGAGTGTGTGCTTGACCTTCAGTATTCTGAATATTTGACAGTTATTTTCTGTTATGTTCCAATCACAAGATGTTACTCTTTGTGCTGGAATAATGTACCCATTTTGAGATTGATATCTCATCAAATACGCGAGTTATTAGAAAAAAAAACCGTTTTCAATTTCCAACTTTGACACCCTGTATATCGAATATGAAAGGCAAGAATGAAAAATGGTATTTGGAAACTCATATTGTTTTTGTTCAAGGGATATGTGGTAAATGGATTGACCTCCTTCTAGTGGACACTCTGTATAAAGAAATGAACCGTCTCTCCGTGAGTCGAGTTCAAAGTTCACCTAGGAAAACACATTCTTGAATACGCTATTGAGAATGAGTGTATCAAATTGGATGATATTTGACAAAGGTGCATTTCAGAGAATATGCCCTCTTTTTGGTAATCGAACAAACCCAAAAAATGTGAGAGGGATGAAAGCACCATCACCCCTGATATTTTTCTTCAGATAATATTCAGGGATGGTGATAGGGTTCTCATTTCATCTTTGAGTGTGATGACTGATTAATCATCCTCATTTTGGTACTCTTGTGAGAGTTCCGTATTCCGCATAGTTCTGTAGGAGAAAAATGTTTTTCTAAATTATAATAAGGAAGTGTCTCCTGTTCTCCCATATTCCTTCAATTGAAGTAAGAAGAAAAATCTTCATAATACACATTCCTATCTTGTAAACAGTGCATATTAGGATCGTGTGGACAAACATTATATTTTGTTGTGCATGATGATTCCCAAGTAAAGACAAAGATACGTTTCAGAGATACAGGGCGTTGAATTTATGGGATGCTGCTTCATAAAAAAGCCTGTTTTGGTGATTGAAGTTCCGAATTTGTCATTTGAATATGAAGAAAATTTTATTTCATATAAGGAATGAATCGAGACATCCGAATTCGACACCAGAATTCAATGTAACACATAATTATGTTGGTTGAAAACTCTGTTCGATACACCCTTATAATAAATTTCAGTTCGAAGTGGAGTAATTTCTATCAAGAATCTGTATAAATAATGATGACTTGGCAACGCAGCATCCGATCTTAGTACGTGAGAATACAGTGGATTCACATAATCAGAACACACGGCGATGAATTGGAAAGTTGAATGAATTTTCATGAAACGACATGTATGCATAATATAATATACACTTATGTACAATTTTCTTCCTCTTGATCACATTCATTACATCTGTACAGAATATCTGAATTCTTGGCAATACAGACATTGAGTTGTTATAGAAAAATGCAGGAAATACCTACTGAATGAATACCCTTATATCCGCTAATGTTTGAATATTTTTATTCCTGTTAATTTTTGTTGAATAATCCTATGATGAATGCTGAATCAAATCATAACCTTGCATATATTTTGTCAAGGAAGTTTTCAGAATCGATCTTTAATTCACTCGTATATCCAAATGAACAGAAATAATGAACTCACATCCAATAATACACAAGATGGGATTGAGGAATTCAATAAAGGAATTGAGGAATTCAGCTAGAAATCGAATTCTTGCACCACTTGTCCCAAAACTATGTGGCATAGATAGACAAGAAGAAGCATAGGCGTTCTTCTGAATGTTTTTCCTTATTTGATACTGCTGACGGCCACTTTACCTATCACTGATAATAATGAGAACATAGTTATCTGCTTTGAATTATAAAATATGTAATCTTGGTCTCATATCATTTTCGAAAAGGGTCATTATCAAGATACAAACACTCTACAAATAAAGAAAACAAGTGGAGAGCAATATAAATAAATTGGGATATCTCGATAATGCACTTCAGTGATAACAAGTACCTACAGTGTAATCAAGAGCAGACAAATATCTTTCAAATAAAAATGGCGCATTCTAGTGGCATACCTACATTTGAAAATATCACGAGTACAGTTCAATCAAATAGAGCAAGTACTGAGTGATACGAAACAAGTACAGGATGATGATGAAGGAGGTATAAGGTGATGAGAAAACAAAAATGTCGCATTCCCAGCAGCTACAAATACATATCTGACACATAAAAACCACATATATCTCTCCTAATCTGATGTTGCAGACATTATCTGTACAGTCAATGTATCTCGCATGTTACGTCAAATTTCCACCTTCCCAAATATGTTTTTCATTCATATATATGACATAATTGATTATGTTGGGGGTTTCTTAAGCAGCATTGCATACATGTATCAGATACATCATAAGTAACGAGTTTGTTCCTATGATGTTACTCAAATAAATGTTACAGAGTGATATATGTAAGATGAATCCAGAATAACGTTCTTGCTGATTTCGAGAAATATACTGGAAATTGATCGTGGGCAGCCATACTGATAGATCTGTTTATTTTGGGGATATGAAATTCTTGCCATCACCAGACTATCAGTACATATAGTTCAGACTAAAAGTAATGTTCTTATTAATTATACGAAAGAACGCAATACTCAAATGTTTTATTTCTTCATTCTCCCATCATGATTTAATCAACGTTGTTTTTTTGATTATAACAAAGTTAACTAAGGTGGACACTCACTTTGGATGAACAGGATGTTTAGGTTAGTAGTACTCACCTCCTTATTTGTAGTGCTCCATATGACTCCGATTGTTTTCAGTGCGTAGTCCTAGTGAAATAGAAATTATGGTTGCTAGATCAAGGATCAATTGAAACAATTCGAGATATCTTCAGCAATAAAGTGTATTTATTGAACCATTCATTCCACTTCGACCATTGTGGCTATTTTCGAGTAGGAATGAAGTGAGCACTGAATTATAATTAATTTCGAATTGGAAATGATCCAGGATCTCTAGCACCAAAATAGAAGAATATAAACACTTCAGTGGTAGTTATAGGTGATTTGAGTGGTAAATTACTTATATTCATGTGCGTTCAAGATGATTCTGTCATGTTCATATCATATCATTCCTCTTTGGGGAAATCACCCTATATGCACTATATCATTTCGACAACACTCTTGATAGGTACCTACTCCTTCGTGTTTCCAGTTTGGTTTTATATTTCTAATTTGGAGGTTGAAACCTACTCTGTGAAATGCGTTTCAGAATATAGTGCAATGGAATATCTGATTACTCGAAAGTCTCCTGTCAGAGAATTTTCCCTTCTTTTATACTTTCAGATATTTTAACCATTCCAAATTGTTCCTGGAAGTAACAAAGGAATTCACTATCACTTCCAACATCCATTTGAGCATCTTCTCCATGTTCAGCTGTTATGGAACGACTGATTGTACTAACATAGATAATCTGACAATACTGATATCGAAAATTGCACATGGAAGTTTCATGGAATTCTCGATGACTCAGAATGTGTTTTTCAAATTGTTTCAAAACTTCACAGACGAAAAAATCATTCAATTTTCTCAATCCGATTCAGCTATTTTGGACCGGCTGGTGTTAATTATAGATTAGTGCATATTAGCGGCGTGATCATGTGAAGGTAGGTGGATCATTTAGAGAACAGATTTTTGAGATATTTCAATATCACAATTCACAATCCACAAAGAAAAGAATACAATATAAGGATTCTGAAATCTGTGGAACAAATATCCAGAGCATAACTATCCTGAAGTTGTCTTCCAACCTCAAAATAACATATTCCATGATTTTGTAACCTAGTGATCCACTACCAGGTACCTATTCATAGATAACAGAACTTTGCAATATTATGAATTTCTTACTGATGCAGGAATTATCTGGGATAGCTTCGAGACATAAGTAAAACATGCGATTATGTTTTGTTCACTTTACTTGCATAATTCAACTGAACTCTTCATTTTTCATGGCATTTGGAGCATTATATATGTATATGATATGTTTCCTGTTAGGTAACCACTTATCAAGGAGATATATTGCATGAAAAGTAATAGCTTTGTAGCATGTACGTTGCATGGTGCAGTTATTCTCGAAACACTGATGAGCTTCATTTACCATATGGCAGACATATGTGTGTTTGCTAGGTTCTAGTGGCGTATGAACAAACAATGACTGCGTGGTTAGGGGTTACCAATAAAAGGGTAGTAAGCGAATCCAAGGACGTGGGAAATGTAAAAAAAGAGTTCGAGGAGGAAGCAGTGATGGGGAAGGGGTCGGGTTAAATATCGGTGAGAACCTACTACTAGTAATGATATTCCTATAAGATGAGCTCCAGAAACATCATCAGGAAGGTAGGTAACACGCATTCCAGATTGTACTTCAATAATTAGAGAGAGATGTATTGTTCGAAGGATCTCCTGGAACAAGAAGCACGGTACGGAGACCATTCGAAAACGTTCGAGAAGCAAAGTCTACCAAGGGATCTCATATATGAGGACGGTCGGACAACTGCCGTCAGTCAGTTGAGCAACGAGTGTCATATACAGCTAGATATAAATCGTGGAACATTTATATGAGTCTTCAAGGTCGATATGAATAGTTGGTGTTCCTATAGTTGAAATAAATCAGTTCGAGAACAAATGGTGTCGTCTTCGTTTCTGCACCCGAATAAGAACAGACTGTAACGATGTAGAAACTCCACGAGTTGAGAGTGGTCGACTTGAAATGCGAGTTGGAGAGAGATATAGACACAACAGGGATCAAGTATACACTCCAGGATAGCCTCAAAGAGCATATGGTGAGCGTAGGTCGAGATCCAGAAAATGTCACTTTCGAGGAACCAGCTCCAGCGGAATCGATGTTGGCTGGGATCTCGGAACACATAACGGCCCAGCGTAAGTATATCACGGACCTGATGCGTGATCAACAAGGCGAGATGTCGGCACAGATTTCTGCTCAGCAAAATCAGATCGTCTCTCAGATTCCAGCTCAACGGCAGAAGGTATTTGCCCAAGTCGCTACTCAGGTAAAAAAAAGATCTGGAGGAAGAACTGCAGCTCGAGATAGATGAACTGAAGTAACAATCTCACAGGAAAGCTGCGATGGAAAAATTAGAAAATAGTCAATGACTCGTGATGAAAACCACATGAGGGCTGGATCCAGTTGGTACTACCAATCGAGTGAAGCCGCCTACATCCGATGTACAAATATCGTGGCCAAACTACCTGAAGCAGTTCGGAGCAGCTTCCAAAGTCAATGGGTGAACATCAGTAGACAAAGTGATAGCTCTGACAGTTAGCAGCTCTACGGAGTGATGAACCAAACATCTTGTGAGCTATCTTGAAGGATGAACCCAATAACTACGATGATCATATCGAAGGTCACAATATGCGAAATGGTCAAAAACATCCACAGCAGGTGTTACGATCACAGATGAAGAACCGTCGACAGGCAGAGAATGAGAGCCTAGAGCCTACAGGAATATGAAATAATAATAATAATAATAATAATAATAATAATAAATTTCATCATCCCTTCAGACAATCACTATTGTATAGGACTAGTCAGACATCAGATAAAAAAAATACTCAATCTAGAAATGAAAGTAGCTCGGTTGGTTCGGTGTGCTTACCCATCAGCTCCAGAGTATCTGATAGACAGTCTCATCGTCAAAACGTTGCTGGATCGATTGTGAGATATGGAAATGCGATCATGACAGAGAATCCCAACTGGGACCTCATGAACGTCATCAAGGGCCTCGTGGATGAACAGGAGAATTAAGTTCAAACAGCTGCAGATGAACTAGAGCGAACTAGAAGAGACCAGTTTCGACTCGTCATTCTCAAGAATTTCTCATCTGCGTGGCATCCCTACTGCGTGAAAACAGCAACGTCTACGTAGATGGACAGATCGACAGGCAGAAATGTGCATTGTTGGTGGATCCTGGTGCAACGAAAACGATCCTGCGACGTGGACACCTAATAACTCGTCTTTGCTGCAATCGACTTACTCAACAGCCGACAGAAGAAGAAGTTGATCGATTTACTGCAGAGGTATAGAACATTGAGAATCGACATCGTCAGTTAGAAAATCGATATTGGAGATACCAGACCGATTCGTCAACCTGCTCGAAAATTACCACAGACCAAGAGGAGGATTGCACCAAACATCATTCAGGATATGGTACAGGATGGGGTCATCAAGTCATCCAATAGTCCCTGTTTTCCACCAGTGGTCCAAATGAAGGAGAAAGATGGTAGAAGACAGCTATCCGTTACCTCGTATCGACGACACAATCGACACGTTAGTCGAATCTTTCCTCGATTTCGGACCTGGAAAGTGGATATCAGCAGGTAGAAATCAATCCAGCAGGTGAGGAAAATACAGCTTCCACCAACGACACTGGATTATGGCAATTAATAATAATACGATTAATATAGTAATAACAATAAACGAAAATAAGTTCTAAATTTAACATAATCATATGAAAGGGTGGAATTCAGTTACCCAAATCCGAAGTCACTGGTATCTGCTCTTCCATTTCACCCCATAATAATCAAGTACAGTACGTTCACGAATTGAAAACATATACTTATTTCAACACAATGTATACGAAATTAGCAGTAGACTCAACAAGAATTGATAGTTTACTGTTCATATATTAGTTACTAATATGAATCAAGAACATTATCATGGTTCTATGACAAAAAGCTGGAGAAAATTGAAGCTGAAGATAATAGAGAAAAAAAAATAAAAAAAAGGAAGATACAAAACAAAAGAGCATGAACTGAAGACGAAAAATAGACAAACAAGAAAATGGAGGCAACCAGGGAGCCTGCGTAGATAGGTTTTCATTCGACATCTAATTGCAATTTTCATCATCTAATTCCCTTCACTTAGCGACAGAAAGTTCACTCAATAGACAATCGACCTTCGAATATGATTTTTCTTACTGAACTTTTGAATTTAATTCTATACATAGATTTCAGCGTGTCCGGAATAGCGTTGTAGATTTTGGAAGATATATACGTGTACGAGCGTTTGAAAAGTGAGGTGTGATATTTTGGTGGAGTCAGGCGGAATCGATATCTAGTGTTAATCGTATCAACGTCTTTTCTGAATGATAGTTTTTTGCATAGATAAATGAGTACCCTGAAGTGAATGACATCGTTGCAAGAACAACTCATTTGCAGGAGCCAGCTCTGCTTCATAGTTACCCAATTGGATATTTTCATTCTGTGAGAAATGGCGTTGCGTTTTGTTACACCATGATGGAACCGTGCACAGGCATTCTGTACATACTGAATGCGATTTTGATCGTGTTCTTTCAAGCATGGAAAATATACAATATTCGCGTAATTGAAAGGACAAGGGAGTCACATAAAATTTTCTTCGTTTTAGTATCGAGTATTTCGGAAAAATTATAGATTAGTTCGAGATTTGCAATAAGCCGTTCTAATAATCTTTGTTACGTGGTCACTAAATCTCAAGTCACTATCTATAATTACTCCCAAATTCCTTGCCGAATCAACAATATCCAAAGGCTCAGATTCAATAGAAATATTAATTGTTTCTCGAAGTTGGTTTCGGTGGTTCCTATTGCCAATAATCAATGACTCAGACTTGGTGGGATTTATAAGCAGACAATGATCTTTCGGTGCCTTGGATAGGATATTAAGATCTACATTAATGACCGTGCGAGCATTTTCTATATCTGTAGGGCTCAACGAGTGATAAATTTGGGTATAATCTGCATGATAGTGGGACTTGCAATGCGACAAAAACGATGACAAATTTGAAGTATACATTGTAAATAGTAATGGCACCAGAATAGATCCTTGGGGGACACCAGTAGGAAGATGTAAGGGATCAGAGTAATCATCTTCAATTTTCACTATATGTATACGGTTGACTAAATAATTTTCGATAAGAGATGATGCTCTATTGGTGAAGCCGTTGTAATGCAATATTGATAGGAGAAGTTTATGATTAATACGATCGAATGCTTTCGAATAATCAAGTTAAACAAGTGTTGCCATGTTATTTTCATCAAGTGCTAAAAACAAGTCATCAGTAAATTTAGGAGTGCTGAAGTACAGCTGTGATTAGGTCCAAAACCAGATTGTTGTTCAAGATAGAGGTTATGATAATCAAGATATTCTCTAACTTGAACGTTCATTATTTTTTCCAGTACTTTAGAGATTACAGGAAATATGCTAATAGGCCTGAGGTCCTTTAGCTCTTTAGGCTTATTGATTTTTGCAATAGGTAGTATGTACGCTACTCTCCAGTGGTCCAGGAAAATTGATTTCTCAATGCAGGAGTTAACTATATGAGTGAGGTATATAAGAATATAAGGACAGCAAAGAAGTAGCATTTTCAGAATGGGATTGTTTGCTCCTGTTGCATTTGATTTAATGTCAAAAAGGTGTTTTTTTTACAGTAGCAGTATCAACTGTTCTGAAATAAAAAGTGCCTGACTGCGGTTTCATATCATTGTCGTAGAATCTGAGTGCATTTCCATTTGGTACATTATTTTCTCGCGATGTCTCTATTGAGTGTATATTGATCAAATTTACGTCTGATGATTCGTTTGGTGAATCGGAACTGTTTTGATTAGGTCGAATATTCAATTGTTTTAAAGTTTTCCATAAGGTTTTACTTCCATTCTTTCGTGCAATATCAGAAAAATAGTCCTTTTTTTCACGATTCACGGCAGCGTTACATTAATTCCTCATATCTTTTTGAGACACCTAGTCACATTTGCTTCCAGTTCTTTTGAATTTCGCTAGAGCATTGTCTTTCAGTTCCATGATTGCTTTCATATGAGGAGTGAGCCATGGTGCATATTTTTTTGTTATTCTGGCATTTATAATAGGTGCATGATCATCAAAGAGGTAAGGAAGTGAATTATTGAGTATAGGAAGCTCCATGTTTATATCATCTTCATACAGAATTCTGTTGAAATCAATTTTTTGCAAGTCTGATTGAAATGCTTCCAAGTTAATATTATCATAGTTTTTGTAGGATCGAAATATGAGTTCCAATTTGTTGATATTCAGATCCACTATAAAGCTCATGAAGCTGTGGTCAGATGAATTCAAGAGATCGAATACTGCACATTCTATAACATCAATATGCTCGGAACACAAAAATAGATCCAGTAGGGTTGCAGTATTCGGACCGATCCTGGTAGGTTCATTTACGATTTGAAATAACCCAAGACTTTCTGCGATAGAATTGAAATATTTATAATTGTTAGTTGAATCATTCATCGAGTCTATATTGAGATCACCTCCGCCGAATACGTTGTCAAATCTAGGAGAAACAATACTCAATGTTTCCTCGAGTGTCATAAGAAAATCTGCTACTGGCAGATGTGGGGCCTGGTAAATAACTCCCACACAGCTCATGGAATTACTGGTGGCGAAAGAAATCCACATTTGTTCATAATTATTGTTTATTCTGGTTAGGTTTAATGTTGAGCTGCTGATAATAGATTCAATGTAATTGATCACACCGCCTCCCCTACCTTGAGTTCTGTCCCACCGATATAATTTGTAGCCATCTCATGATACTATTGCGCTATCGATGCCTTCGTGAAGCCAACTCTCATTTATCAGTAGTATATCAAAACTGTTCCGGCCAACGTATTCGCTGAAACCTATGAATTATGGCATAATTGACCTAATATTGAATACTCCAATGTTCAATTTGGACATTGCGAGTGAGGGTAATTACGAGGTATTACGATTTTCGAAGGTCGCTGTACAGAACAGTGAGAAGCAGAAAATGTACTCCATCGCGAAATGAAAGATGATAGTAATAATTGAAATATTTTGAGAATCACTCTCAGAGTTAATCAAAACTGCCCTGGTTCCCTCCTTCTTCTTCATATGAATATTGTCATTTTTTATCCATAGAAATTGTATGTTAGTTTCCTTTTTATATTCTTTTGCTTTCGAAAACAAACTTTTGTTTTGTGCTGTGAGATATTCATTTAAATATATAGTGTTTGGATCTTTGACTAGATTTCTCAAAGATTTGTCCAGATCCGCAGTCAAAAAGTCCCGCTTTATTTTACGGCACCGTATGAATTCATCCTTGTGAATCTGCTTAGCAAAAACAATGATCATATTGAATTTCACACCGTTTTTACCAGCTGTTGTGCCTTTCGGTTTCTGCAATGCTCCGGCCACTTCCGAGAAAATCCTAGAGAATGCGTTGAGAAGACTCTCTTGGAAGACATGCATGGTTTATTTGGATGGCATCATCGTGATCGGTAAAACTTCTAAAGAGAATCAGTCTATTCTAGAGGCAGTTTCCAAGAAACATCAGGCTACAAACCTTACAACCAATCTGAATGAATAACATCTACTTCAGAAATGGGTTAACTACTTGAGAAAAGTCGTATGAAGGAAACATGTGGAGGTCGACCCTGAGAAGGTACGAGCAGTGAAGCAATGGCCAGTACCAAGAGATGAGCATATCAACTCAGCAGCTCTTTTGGACTCTGCACTTATATATCGACAAGACATTTGAATGTAATTGGATATCGCGGAGCCTCTGACTCGTCTCTCCAAGGAAGCAGGCCCCTTCCACTAGGATCCAGAATGCCAGGCCGCCCTTGATGCTCTGAAGAAACGCTTGACCACAACATCAATTCTTGTGTATCCACTTCCATAGGGAGAATTAATCATTGACACAGATGCCAGTAATATTGGCATTGAAGGAGTCCTTTTGCAGTATCAAGATGGGTGGAAGCGAGTTATCGGCTGCTTCAGCAAGGTGCTATCGAAGGCAGAAGTACCTTCATGGACGGACTACGCTGCATTGACTTTCAAGAACCCCGACGGTCAAGTAGCTCGTTGGATCAAGAGGGAGAAGGAATATGACTTCGAGATAGCACACTGAGTGGGGACGAGTCATAAAAATACAGATGCATTGTCCAGAAGACCATGTCTACCTGAATGCTCACATTTTAGTCGTTTGAAGGATACGGAAGCAGCCTCTGCAGAGCCAACATTGTCAATAAAAATTGGTCACCTGCGGCAATCGAGCAAGAACATTAAAAATTACTCAGAACTTCATAAGCTTCGGGAATGAAAGGAAGCGAATCATTGCCCTTGTTGGCAAGAAGTAGCACCATCTTCATAGACTTAGAAAGCGTATTCAACTGAGTGAAACTCCTTGGTATTTGAGGACGACCTGCTCAAGAGGAATCAAGAGGAATCTGGAGAGCGGTAATAATGATAATAATAATAATCCTCATTCACCAACAAATAGCTGTGAAATGAAGCATCCTAGTGGCATACATCAGAGAATATGACAAGTACAATATCATCTAGCACGAAAAGTACCAAGTAGTGGGAAATCAAGTACAGGGTGATGATGGAACAGGTTCAGGGTGACGAGAAACGGCGCATTTCGTCCTTCTGATACTCCTGTTCTCGCGCCTACTAGTGTCACTGTGCTATGGCTCTTACGCCCATGAACAAACCACACGTGTTCTGATTCACAATAGTTCACCTCAAATTTTAGTTGAAGTTGTGAATACTCGTGAAACTTACATTTGTGTTGTTTTGAGTGTTTTGCAGTGGTGTTTTTCTTATAACATGGATGAAAATAAAGTGTACAAATGGGCTACTATATAGTAGGACCCAACGTATTATGCTCAATACCCTTGAGAAGCTCATGAACAGCGATGAAACAGGTAGGTAGCTACGTTAATCATACAATATAATTGTTTCGATTATTTCAAGAATAATCGATACTAGACTTAGGTAAAGAAACTGAAGTGGGTTGAAAATATTTTGTATTATTTTGATTACAACGGAATCAATTGATTATTCGTATTCCTCAATATTGCTCACTTTGATTATAATTATAATTTGAAGTTGCTTCAAACCAGGCCAATTTGATAGAAATGGACGATATCTTTGTTAGTCCTACTTTCAATGTACCAGTTGAACCAAACCAATTAAATTACACTGGATTCGATCCTGTTCCAAGAACCAGTAGATCAACCACCGATGGAGTACAAAAATCCGAACACTGTTGTATAAAAAGGAATATTGGGAAGAAGAATTCTCCAGTGTTGTAACAACATCTAATGGTCAAGAAGCTAAAAACGCTACGGTCAATGTTCCAATATATACTTGCTATAAGTAAGTTGAAGTATGACAATTTGTTGTCAATGTGCACAGGCAAAGATGCCATAATCCCTTCAGAATATAAAAATTCTCACACATCAATACCAGTTACTTCCCATGGTTCTGAAGCAGACTCTGATGATGAGATGTCGTTGCAACAAGTAAGGGAACAACTTATCGGGAGGAAAAGGCACCGAAATTAAATTGTTATTTGAAATAATAATTCTCCAGTTTTGTTGTACTAATAAATCATCTTCTTTGTATATATGCCTCTAATTTGAACAAGTATTCTGATAGTCATTCATCAGATATTTCGATATCAGAAGGACGTATGAACCAAAAAATACTAAGATATAGGCACGAGACTAGATGCTATCCTTTCCAGTGAATTTTAATGTTCGTATCTTACTGTGATAGATGAAACTACAATTCCATCGAATATTCAGATTCTTAAAACGTTTTTAACGTATCCTGGAAAAAAATCACTGTTTGGTTCGTTCGCCCTTTTGATATGTCGCCCTCGATATATTCTTTGAATCACAAAAATTCACAAATCCCCAAAGATTATATAAAATACAGAGTGTTCCATCGTTGAGGAAGTAGTTTGTGGTTTGTCATGCTTTTTGGGCTCACCCTGTGAAACTTCTGATGACAGCTGTGAGAAAGCCTCATTGCGGCATTCAACTCTTCCGCATATTATTCCTTTCCCTGATGAGAAAATCACGTAACTGAAGTGGGATGCATAACCCTGTTCAATGAACTCACGGATATTAAGCGTTTCGAAATCAGCATATCTCATTCCCGTACAAAGACCTACTTATCACGTCTGATTCGAGTCCGTACGTCGAAGAACCTAATATGGACGTCCTCAGAACAATCATCCCCTACGTCGTCGGAACGTACAAAGCGTACGTTTTCAGGACGTTCCTTTCCAGTCTGAATTGTTCCTATGTTCATTATTCACTTCATATTCATATCATTGGTCAATGATGATTGAACATTGCCAAATCAGATCGAATGGAGTAGTAATCAGGCCCCTTTGGTGTTGACTGCCAATCATCTGCCGATTTATTTGATGATAGGTTTTTGTGGACAAATTGAAGTGAATCTGGCCATGTCGGCATATTATTCTCCTGGATAATGTTTATTCAAACTACTCAATTGGATGCTAATTTCGAAGGATATTAGAATGCATTTATATGCACATTCCACGTCCTGTCCTATATCTGACGAATCAGAACATTCAGTCTGATTCCATTTGAAGAAGTGTTCCAGCACTCAATCTATATTATGTTCTGTTTTTTCACTTGCATTCTTGAACAGAGGTGAATCTGATATTTCAAAAAGTGTCGCGTAAAGTGATGGTTAGAACATCTGCCTGGTGATCTAAAGCTCGCGGGATCGATCCACGGTACACTGTAGAAAATTCCTCTGGGTGAATGCATATGTGGTTGTTAGTGAATTCACTGATTGACATTTTTGAGTGAATTCACAACTCAAACTAGATATTTCATCAAGTTCTCATATTAATGAGGATGTTAATAAAAAATTTGATTGAATCGGTTCATGAATGACAATTTCACATAGTCAAGTAAGGTGCAATTTCAACTCAATTGGGCGTGGACCAAAATTGACTTATTATTGCGTGGACCTTGAGTGAAATTTCACTCAGTTTTCTTAGTGTAGGAGAAAGATTCTTCATTTCAAATCCAAAATGACATTTGTCCCTACTCTGAAGGGTGTTATTTCATCTATCTGAGTAAAAAAAGGCGAATCTACGTTGAATATGGAAATGGCGATGAAATACCAAACTTGGGCCTAATATGGACGTCCCTGAGACGTTCTATCCTATCACATCGGACGTCCCCAGTACGTCCTATAGACAACTTTCGACCGACACTGGACGTCTTCAGGATATCTTGTACGTCCCAGATGTACGTCCTCTTGACGTACACAGGACGTCTTCGTGTTATCTGGGCAGTCACACCAATGACTGGACACTATTTCAAGTGGCGCAAAACGTGTGTTTTTTGAAATGACCACATTTTGATTAACAAATCTCATCGTCTCAGTATAAAAAATATCAGAATATTATATTCACTGCTGGTTTCTTGATTTGAAGCTCACGATGACATCGTTCCAAAATATCTTCCTGATTCGATCACAAGATGATCAGCTCGCATTTGCAATAACCTGAAAATAATATTCGAGTAATGCATCAAACTCGAGCAAGTATGAACTCTTGATGAACGAATTTGTATCAAAGTATATACGAGTGTCCCAGAGCTGTTATAGGCCAGCAGATTCTTGATGGTTATCTGACTTGATAACGAAATGAAGGAATTGTGAATTACATAGAAGCAGAATATCCCCAAGACAATGAAATCGAATCATCCTTGTAGTATTTCGTTAGTTGAGACTGTTATGAAATAAATGAAAAACAATCTGAGGGGTGGTTACTGCCTTAACTTCATTTTGTTCTACCAACATAATACCTATTCGAATAATTATCCTAACTACTCAATGTTCAAGCAACGTCAACAATTAGTAAGTATGCAACCCTAAAGTCACTGTCTATTAAGTTAATTCGTTGATAACGAATAGTTTAGGCAACGAAAACAAACTGTTCATACGCGAACCGCGAGCTAGCTAAAACATCCGTAAAACGAAACACAACGGATGTATAATACCTTTATTCCCGCGATGACTCAAACGTAAGCACCTACGCCGGTTCTTTGGCGTTGGCGGCTTCTTCAATGGTTGATAGTGTGGTTTATGTACTTGCCGCTAACCAACAGGCCAAACAGCAACTCAGCATCTCTCGTTCTCCTGCTTCGCGAGTTCCGCGACTGTGTTCGCGTACTGGACTTGGCGAGCAGATCACTTATTACAGGGTATAGGTAAATCCCTACACAATTGATTGGCACACTAACCAAAACGTTGAACACACCCCGAATCGGGGTTGAGAGCAAAACAAGCCGGGCGCATTCCTCGCGTCAGCCCTTGCTCAAAACTCTCGCACATCTGACCTTGTCGCTTCTGGCGATTCTCCTTCCACCTGTCCCCGCTGCCCCGTCTTTAACCCTCTTCTATCGTTCCTGCTCAGCAACTGCGTCGCTCGCATCACACACATACACATGCGCATATACCATTTGTCCAACATTAGCAAAAGGGCTTATGCCACCACATTAGTAAGGAAGCATGCTACATCACCCCCCTTTTAAATTTTGGATACAAGGTTAAGACATGAATTCAAAACTAAAAGTTGAAAACTTCCACTACACATACAATAACATATACAAACATGATAGATACATATATATAAAAAAAATTCAACTCATAAAATAATACGAACCTATTCAGACTGATAATAAGGCTTGATGTTGTACACGTTCTGTATACCCATATTCACACCGCTTGAATCTTCAATAATTTCATATGAATTTGGCCCCTTTACCGAAGCCACAGTTCCAGGCCCCTTATACAATAAGAAAAATTTCTTGATTTCATTTGTCTCCGCAGACGATTGTGGATGTATTCTAACTAGCACCTTATCCCCAATCTAAAATTCAGTGATTTTATGAGCTTTATTGTGGCGAGACTGCCGCCTCTCAGCCTTTGAATGTGAATTTTTCCAGGGCTAATTCAATAACGGTTTCACGATCTGGTAATAGTATACTAACTTCTGGAAATTCTATTTTTCGCAAAATTTTATTTTCAGGTTGACTTCCAAAATGGAGGTACTCAGGCGACATATTTGTACCTAAATGAATAACACGATTCAGCCAAGCTTGAATCTCTTTCAACCGTAGTGCCCAACTTGCATGATGGTTATAACAGAAAGTCCTAAGGAGACGACCGATTTCCCTGTTAATACGTTCTGTCGGATTTCCCTGTGGGAAATATACCGAAGTGTGACGTACCTTAACATTCTCGGCCTGTAGAGCGGTCGTCCATAAATGGCTACTGAATTGCGAACCGTTGTCAGACAAGACAACTTCTGATTTACCTACGTTCACAAAATATTTCTGAATAAGACACCTCAAAATTGATTTAGTAGTCGCTCTTTTGAGAGCATACATCGCTACATGCTTACTAAACGCATCAATCACGACAAATAGTTGACTTACGCCCCCACGCGATTTCGGCAATGGCCCCATCAAATCCACACATAAAAGCTTATTAATTCCATCCGGAATAAAACTATACATAGCGCCGTGCAGATGAGATGAGATCTTACTTTTTTGACAGATATCACAACTCGATATCAACTGTCTACACATCTTCCGCATTTTCGGAAAATAATACCATCTCGACAACTGCAACCAACATTTCTCGGGTCCAAAATGCCCTTGTTCCTCATGTTTCATAACGAATGATATCCCTGATTTGAGACGAAGGCACACATAATTTGAAACCAGAATTACCTTCCGATCCCCGCCTAAACAGAATTCCTTTAAAAATCGCGAACCATGTTTTACTCCTTAGTCCTTGGACACCTTCAGGACAATTTTCTAATTCTTCCAAAACCCTCGAACAAAATTCATCCTTTCGTTGATCCTCTTTAATACGAGCCATATTCTCTAATATAGACTTCATTAAACCTGATTTTCCCAACGCAAATATCGAAATCGCCGTTTCATCTGGAATTTCACTCAAATTCTCATTCTCTTCTTTCACAGGATACCGTGACAAAACATCTGCGATAACATTTTTGGTCCCCTTGCAATGGACTATATCAAAATTATATTATTGTATAAACATAATCCACCTTGCTAACCGAGCAGTCAACAACCAACACGATTTTAAAAATGATAAAGCTTTATGATCACTGATCACAGTTAAATCTCGCCCCAATACAAAAACACGCCATTTTCTAAGCGCAAAAACTGTTGAGGTTCAACATTTTATTATTGTTACATATTCATTATGTTACTTCTTCGAAGTTACCTCTGCATCAGAGCAGTGCGTTTCGTCGATTTTTCTATGTTTCTATAGAAATAAATAAATTATTCACTGTCTGTCGACATGAAGAAATATGTCATATAAAACCTAGTTTTATATTAAGTATTTGTATAGTTGTATATTCGCACGAATTGAATTAGAATACACCTACATAAAGACAGTCTCTCTCGCAAGTATTCCTTAACCCCACAATTGGAATCAAGCAAACTCTCGAAAATCTCAATCAAGATATTATACAGTCCACTCTCCGCTCATTCACGCTCATTCAAGAAAAGGGCACAGTCCCCATCATTGGCCCATACGAACCGGATATTTTGAACTCTCGTTACTCTCAAGAAACTTATTGGCTCAAACGCATCAAGAAGTTGAAAGTGAAGAAACTCTACATCTCCTAATATCGCTGCTGATCTTCACCTTCACAATCCTCGAACTGAAATGAATGCTCCATCTCTGATTCAACGCAAGTAACTCTCTGGGAAAATAAGGTCAGAATACTCCATATTAGTTCTCCAACACTGATTCAGAAGAATTCTCATCGCGCACAGTGTAGTTATAGTCTGTGGAATTTTTCTCTCTCGATTTATCTCAACAAAAACATTGCAAGAAGATTGTAAACGGTATCATTCCAATCTCATCAATTGTACTCGATGAGTCATTAAAACTATATCATGGAAGATCTTATTAGAAAACGAGCTCGTGCTAAATCTTCGATAACAAGAATTGAAAATTTCGTAAATGAAAATGAGAATAATCCTGACATGGATGTCAACCAATTTTTTGTCAGAGAATGTCATCTGATTAGATCTTTCGATGAATATACTCAATATCAGGATCTCATTGAAGATGAGGACGAGACGCAGTGCTCTGATCGAGATAATCAGGAAAGCCGTTATTTTGCTCTCATTTCCAAATTGAAGTCTCTTGTCCAAGTAAGATCAAATATCGCTTCTCCTCAATCAAAAACTTCAAACACTCAATCTGTAACTGAACTCTCTCTCAGTCCCATGCAAACTCATGTTAAACTTCCAAATTTGAATATACCCACTTTCACAGGAAAATACGATGAATGGAATTCATTTTTAGATCTGTTCAATGCATTGATACACAATAATCATCAACTCAGTGCAGTACAAAAGCTGCTGTATTCGAAATCTAGTTTGAAAAATGAACCCCTACATTTGATTAAAGATTTACCAGTCACAAATGATAATTACGAAGTTGCAATCGATTTACTCAAGCAAAGATATAATAATGAACTAGTAATTATAAACTCACATATCAAAGCCCTTTTGGATATCCCAAATATTCAAAAAGGAACCGCTCCGCTTCTGCGAGATTTTGTAACTCAAATTAAACAACATTACAATTCCTTGAAAAATCTCAAGGTCCCAGTTGAACATTGGGATCACATTTTGATTTATATTTTCTCGAATAAACTGGATTTTCAGACTCACAGAACTTATGAATTGGAAAAATCCACTTTTTACACTCCCAATTTAAAATCATTTCTGGATTTCATAGAAAAAAGAAGTCTTGCTCTAGAATCAGTCTCATTTTCTGAAAATGAATATAAATCTGGATCAGTCAGAGTGACACATGTCAGTCATGATCAAAATCAGATATATTCCAAGAATTCTCGGTATGGAAATTCATCTTCAACTTACCCTCAAATGAATAGAAAATGTTTATTCTGTAGCCTAACCAATCACAACATCTATAAATGTTTCAAGTTTACACAACTTCCAGTGTCAGAAAGGCGACAGTTCATTTTCAAGAAGAAATTGTGTATCAACTGCTTAGGCTCAAAACACACAGTTAATAGTTGCACATCTACAGGGTGTAGATTCTGTTCAGACAAACATCACTCATATTTACATGAAGAAAAGGATGTTACACGTTCAAATAGCTCGTCAGAAACAGAATCAAAGAATTGTGCGCTTTCTAGTAATGATAAACGAGATGTCCCCGAAGTTAGTAGTATTACCTCTGATATTGTCAGTGGTTGTACATATACTCCGCAAGACTCACTCAGTAATACAAATGATGCATGTTTTCTCATGAACAAAAATGATTCTCAGATACTTTTAGCCACAGCTAATATCAATTTATTGTCAGATCAAAATAAAATAATACGAGTCAGGGCCCTCATGGATTCTGGTTCTCAGACAACATTTATAACTTCAAATGTATCACGGAAATTGAAGAATAAATGTCGTAATTTTCCCATCAATATTTCAGGAATAGCTGATAAATGTACACAAGTAAATGAAGTGGTAAATGTAACAATTCAATCTCAATTAGATGAAAACTTCAAAATGAAAGTTTGTTGTGCTGTTTTAGACAATATAACTTGTTCTCTTCCTCAAACTGTCGTTGACAAAAGTCATCTTATGATTCCTAAAGATTATAAATTAGCAGATTCTGAATTTTATAAACCATCAAAAATAGACTTGCTCATATGAGCTGATATTTATTTCGACATAATCAGCACTGGATTCCTTAGATTAGGAAATAACTTACCCACTCTCCAAAATAGTAAATTCGGTTGGCTAATTGGTGGTCCAGCACCCAAAAATAGAGATCAAGGCAGGCAAATAGCTCTATTTGCGCCAACTTTGTATTTTCAAGAAATAATCCCTCGGTTTTGGCAAATGGAAGAAGTCACGTTAGAGAAATTCATGTCACCTGAAGATAAGTTATGCGAAAACATATTTGTGAAAAATACAAAACGCTTGGATAATGGAGTATTTCAAGTGAATATTCCATTCAAAAATGAATCTGATATCGCTTTGTTAGGAGATTCATATAATATCGCGGCAAAAAGATTTTTATCTCTAGAAAGGAGACTTCAAAAAGATTCAAATTTATTTTCTCAATATAAGTCTTTCATTGATGAATATGTTAATCTAGGACATGGCAAATACGTTCCTTTCCACAATTCTGACATACTAGAAACTGCAAAACCACATAGGGTGTTTTTACCTCATCACTGTGTGATAAGAGAAAGTGCTACAACTACAAAACTAAGAGTAGATTTCGACGCATCTGCGAAAACATCTTCTGGAATATCTCTGAATGATATTATGCTAAAAGGATGCACTGTGCAACCTGATCTGTTTGATATCATATGTAGATTTCGTACTTTCAAATTTGCACTTACTTGCGATATACAAAAAATGTATAGGCAAATACGAATAAATCCATGTCACTTACATTTACAAAATATTGTATGGAGAGATCATCCAGACAATCAACTCCAATGTATTGAACTACAAACCGTCACTTACGGAACGAGTAGTGCTCCATTTCTGGCTACTAGGTGTTTAGTACAACTAGCCACTGAAGATAAAAATAATTTTCCTTTAGCTGCCGAGGCTCTCTTGAAACAAACTTATATGGATGATGTACTGAGTGGTTCAAATTCTGAAAAGGCTCTGATGCAATTATATTCTGATTTAGTCACTGTATTGCAGTCAGCCGGTTTCGAACCTCACAAATGGTGCTCTAATAACCTTTCAGTTTTGAATGGTCATCATCAAAAAGATATGAGTAACGTACATTTCAACAACGAAAATGTATCTAATAAGGTGTTAGGTATCTCATGGAACGCGAAGTTTGATGAATTCAATATTTCTGCACCACTAAATCCTAATCAATATAATAATTACCCAACTAAACGACAAGTCCTTTCAATAATCGCACAGATGTTCGATCCCTTAGGACTAGTAGGCCCTGTAATTCTTGTTGGAAAAATTTTGATGCAGAGAATATGGGCTAAGAAAATTGAATGGGATGAAATTCTTCCTACTGAGTTGAATGACGAATGGTGTAAATATATTAGAAATTTCGATATTTTGAAAAATTTGAAAATACCCCGTTGGATATTCACCTCAACTGAAATGTCCAGATTAGAATTACACGGTTTCTCTGATGCTTGTCTTGCTGCCTATGGAGCATGTATTTACATAAGAGCAGTTTATATAAATGATAAAGTTTCATCGACCTTGATATGTTCAAAAAGTCGAGTTGCACCGCTCAAAATTTTGACTTTGCCAAGATTAGAACTCGCAGGAGCACTTCTACTCGCCAAACTAATCCATAAAATTCGCTCTATATATTCACTTAAATTCTCAAATATAATTCTATGGTCAGATTCAACAATTGTTCTGAATTGGATAGATGCTACCCCATCGCGTTGGCCTATATTTGTAGCGAATAGGGTATCAGAAATTCAAGAACTGACTGTCAATTGTAAATGGCGTTACATTTCTTCCAAAGAAAATCCTGCAGATTATATTTCTCGCGGTCTTGATCCCTCTGAAATTATAAATTCAAACCTATGGTGGAACGGACCAAATATTCTTCTGAACCTTCATTTGAATTTAGATAAGAATTTCAAATCGAAATCTGATATTCCACAGCCTGAAGAAAAACTAGTATTATTAAATGAAGTGAATTCTGACATTTCTTCATTATTTGTTAGATTTTCAGATTTCTTACGACTCCGTCGATCTATCGCATATTGTTTGCGATTCATAAACAATATTAGGAATTCATCAAAAAGATTTTCAGGACCCCTTTCCGTATCGGAAATTTCAAATTCTACGCAAGTTATTTTGAAGTGTGTTCAAAATGAATATTTTTCAGTAGAAATTCACATACTGAAAAATAATAAGTCACTTGACAAAAATAGTTCCATATTATCACTCAATCCCTACTTAGATGAAAAAGAGATTTTACGTGTAGGCGGAAGACTATCTAACGCTCACATTCCTTTTGAGCAAAAACACCCGATTTTATTACCCACAAAATCGCACGTTGTTCAATTGCTGATTAAATATGAGCATAACAAACTCCATCATGCAGGTGCACAAACAGTACTGGCCAACTTGCGATTGAAATATTGGCCAATTAATGGTCTAAGACAAATTAAGAAGATAATTAAGAACTGCATCGTATGTCATAGACTCAGAGCTTCAGTATCAGAGCAATCAATGGGTAATTTACCGCCTGAAAGAGTAAATGTGACTAGACCTTTTCAAATGACTGGCATCGATTTTGGAGGTCCTATTTTAATAAGAGAAACAAAACCTCGTAAAACTACCACTTCCAAAGCATATATTGCTCTTTTTGTTTGCATGACTACGAAAGCTATTCACTTGGAACTAGTTTCTGACTTGACTACGGAAGCTTTTCTCATGACTCTGAAAAGATTTATAGCACGCCGAGGCAAACCAACAATATTATTCAGCGATAATGCTACTAATTTTCGGGGTGCAAATAATAATCTTCACGAGCTATACAAGTTTTTTAATTCGTCTGATAAAAATGACACTATCCAAGACTATATTTCTGATGAAGAAATTAAATGGAAATTCATTCCTCCAAATAGTCCGCATTGGGGAGGCCTTTGGGCGGCAGGTATAAAATCGACAAAATACCATTCACGCAGAGTAATAGGAAATACACTCTTGAGGTTTGAACAACTATCAACAATTTTGGCTGAAATTGAAAGTATTTTAAATTCACGCCCCCTGTGTCCCATATCATCAGATCCGAATGATCTGACCTGTCTCACTCCAGCGCATTTTCTATTGGGTTCATCAGCATCATCTCTTCCTGAGCTGAAAGTAACTCAGATCTCAGAAAATAGATTGAATCTATGGCAGCACTGTTCTCAGATAAAACAACATTTCTGGCAACGATGGTCTACCGAGTATTTGAACCAATTACAAAATCGTCCAAAATGGTTCAGATCTGTCGGGAATTTAAAAGAAAATATGATGGTTCTGGTGAAAGAGGATAATGTTCCACCCCTTAACTGGGTGCTAGCTAGAGTGATAGAAGTTATGCCTGGTACTGATGAAAGGGTGAGAGTAGTTAAAATCCGAACTAGTAAGGGTATTTTTACTCGACCAATTTCAAAACTATGTCCACTATCATTTGAATCTCCTTGAAGTAATTCACTTCAACGGGGGGGAATATGTTGAGGTTCAACATTTTATTATTGTTACATATTTATTATGTTACTTCTTCGAAGTTACCTCTGCATCAGAGCAGTGCGTTTCGTCGATTTTTCTATGTTTCTATAGAAATAAATAAATTAATCACTGTCTGTCGACATGAAGAAATATGTCATATAAAACCTAGTTTTATATTAAGTATTTGTATAGTTGTATATTCGCACGAATTAAATTAGAATACACCTACATAAAGACAGTCTCTCTCGCAAGTATTCCTTAACCCCACAATTGGAATCAAGCAAACTCTCGAAAATCTCAATCAAGATATTATACAGTCCACTCTCCGCTCATTCACGCTCATTCAAGAAAAGGGCACAGTCCCCAACAAGAACAATAGCAGCCGCTTCCTTCTCCGTCACTGTATACCTCATCTCCGGGCCGTGCATCGTACGGCTCGCGAACGCAATTACGTTTTTATCACCAGAGGTCTCATCTACCTGAAATGGACATGCGCCAAGGGCGAATCCGGAAGCGTCCGTCTGTATATAAAATCTTTCCTGAACATCAGGATGCTTCAAAATCACAACCTGTGAAAACGCAGTCTTTATTTGTTCGAATGCCTCTTTTTCCTCAACCTCCCAATTCCAGGATTGTGCTTTTTTCAAAAGTTTCATAATCGGTACGAGGATTTTAGAGTAGTTATTACAAAATCTCGAATCATAATTCACCACGCCTAAGAATGATTTTAATTGTTTAACGTTTTCAGGTGCTGGGAACTGCTGAATTGCATCAAAACGTTTCGGATCCATACGAACCCCTTCCGATGATATTATATGGCCGAGAAAATTTACTTCCACCCGAGCAAAATGTGATTCTCTTAATTTTATAGTGATTCCGGCCTTTCGAAATTTTTCAAATATGATTTCTAAATGTTGCAAATGAATGTCCGTTGATTCAGAATAAATCATTAAATCATCCACATAAGCCGTAGACCATTCCTCCACATCATGACCTAGAACTAACGTCAAACCTCGAATAAAACTACCCACTGACGTTGAAAATCCGAATGGCAACCTGAGAAAAACATACGAACATCCCTCATACATAAACCCAGTATATTGTTGATGCTCTTCCTTTATAGGTATTTGCCAATATGAGGCCGTAAGATCTATGGTGCTCAAAATTTGACCTCTCAAGAAATTATATGTGATTTAGTTTGGATTAGGCGGCATTACATGATCCCTAGTCATCCTTTCATTTAAATGCCTAGCATCAATACATACCCTTACAGACCCATCCTTCTTTTTCACAATGACCAACGGGCTAATATATTTCGTTCTACAAGGACGAATCACCCCCAAGTCAATCATTTCCTTTATTTGTCTCCTCACCTCTTCCCTATATGCGTACGGCACTGGGTAAGATTTTTTAAAAAATGGCGGAAAATCATGCAATATTATCTCGTGTTCATAGCAGTTTATCAACCCCGGTTGCTCAGAAAACACATCTTCAAATTTCATTAATAAATCGAATAATTTTATTTTATAGTCATCATCAAAACACTCAGCATTTTGAGCGACCTCTCGTATTTCGTTTCCGAATAGTTTGTAATCCTAGACTCAATTGGCCTTCCATATTCATCATCTGTTATTTCGCTAATTGAAATGAATACTCCCGGGTTCAATTCCCCACGAAATGAAATGATCTCCGGCCGATCATTCATAACAAATTTTAGTAAATTTCCGTTTGAATCAATTGCTATATGGTAGTCTCGCAACCAGTCACACCCAAGTATCATACCTCGAGCCAGTCTTGGAATAACCAAAATTGGGTACTCGAAGTCAACATCATCTAAACAAAAATTTAGAAATACTTGTTCCCTAACTTTTGTAGCCTCATTTCCTAACGCTCCCATCAAAGTAACGCATTTTGCTGGGATGCGAGGTATATTCATGTTAACCTGCAACAATTCTTTCAAAAACATTTCACTTATTCCGGTTATTTGACTACCTGAATCAATAAGAGCATGAATAACTTTTCCTTCAATTTTCACATCTACCGTTGGTAAGATGGCACAACTTCTCTCTTTCAACTCTTCCTCCTCTAATATTTCTTCGAATTCTCGATTAGAAATAGTCGAAACTTCCTGTCTGGACCTATCTACATTCCCTCTTCCGTTACTATTATTTCCTGGTCTATTTTCCCTCCAATTATTATTATTATTCGGACGATTATTGTTTTCTCTATTACTTACATTTGACACTCGACCTTGGTGAGTCAATTCAATACCCTCTTCTACCCTGTCTATTCTACGCAACTGACCCTCAACATCGTCTATACTTTTATATCCCGAATTTGTAATTCCACGACGGACATCCGGCGAAAAATGATTAATAATCATATCAATCAATTCAGCATCGTCTAATGACTGTTTCAAATACTCTGCTTCTCGGACCATTTTCAAAGAGTAATCGGCACGCGTCCCTCTGGAATATTCACCAAATTTAATTTCCGCGAAAGTTTCTCGTTCTTTTTCAATACTCCAATATCTATTGATAAACTGATCCCTAAAATCCGCAAAACTCGAAAACTCTTTCAACTCGGACCAATCTTGCGCAGACGCTCTCAAGCACTGTAAAGAATAATAAACTTTTTTCTCGGCAGGGACGCCAGCCTCTCCCAGCAAACTCTCTAATTTTTTAACAAAATAAACGGGGTGAATTCCCCCATTTGGTGCAAAATGCGAATTTGGTCCCCCCAAATCTTTCCACATCGTGATATAACTTCGGCTTCTATCACTTCTATTCGAATTCACATGAAATTCATCAGAACTTTTAGTCTCATCAACCCTATTATCACTCGGAAATAGATTTTGTGATTTCGATTGGGTAACCTGAATAACATCTGCTAAACCTAGTATATTATCATTCATAGAAGACATATTTTTGTCAATAGTAGATGCAACACTAGATACTATTTGATTAAGACTAACCGACAAGGTTTCATTAAGTTTGGTTGTCAAATTTTTAAAGGATTGGTTTAAACATTGAGTTAAAACATCAACTGAACCCAAACCCCTCTCCTATCGTTGTTATATGAGAATCACCCGACATATTATGGGCATCCTGCAATTTGTCCTTTGTTTTTTTCGGAGGCAATATGATACAGATGTATGAAATAAATCAATTTGGTTCGGTAGACACAAAATAAATGAAAAACAATCTGAGGGGTGGTGACTGCCTTAACTTTATTTTGATTTACCAACATAATACCTATTCGAATAATTATCCTAACTACTCAATGTTCAAGCAACGTCAACAATTAGTAAGTATGCAACCCTAAAGTCACTGTCTATTAAGTTAATTCGTTGATTACGAATAGTTTGGGCAACGAAAACAAACTGTTCATACGCGAACTGCTAGCTAGCTAAAACATCCGTAAAACGAAACACAACGGATGTATAATACCTTTATTCCCGCGATGACTCAATGTAAGCACCTACGCCGGTTCTTTGGCGTTGGCGGCTTCTTCAATGGTTGATAGTGTGGTTTATGTACTTGCCGCTAACCAACAGGCCAAACAGCAACTCAGCATCTCTCGTTCTCCTGCTTCGCGAGTTCCGCGACTGTGTTCGCGTACTGGACTTGGCGAGCAGATCACTTATTACAGGGTATAGGTAAATCCCTACACAATTGATTGGCACACCAACCAAAACGTTGAACACACCCCGAATCGGGGTTGAGAGCAAAACGAGCCGGGCGCATTCCTCGCGTCAGCCCTTGCTCAAAACTCTCGCACATCTGACCTTGTCGCTTCTGGCGATTCTCCTTCCACCTGTCCCCGTTGCCCCGTCTTCAACCCTCTTCTATCGTTCCCGCTCAGCAACCGCGTCGCTCGCATCACACACATACACATGCGCAGATACCATTTGTCCAACATTAGCAAAAGGGCTTAGGCCACCACATTAGTAAGGGAGCATGCTACATCCTCATGTCAAACAATCTACTAAAAACAACTCATCACTTTATTTGTTCAAATTGCATCAACATTTTCTCTTTATTCATGTCATAAAAATTTTGATTCTCAATGAGCGTGTACATCTTATTAGAACTTTCGACTCAGACCATGTTTATAATGATCCTTTTATACATAAATAATGATTGACGACATAATTCGATCGAAAAATCAACTGGAATGTTTCATTCTTGGAAATAAATATAAGTACCTTCTGAAAACGGACTCTCTCATGACGTAGAAACCTCATTTCGCCATAGTCAAAAGGAAATACCAAACGGCCGACGGAGACTGAGGCAACTGATATATTAATTCTTTCAACTGTGATCTCGCGCTGTCAGAAATCATGTATCATTCATCTCTGTCTGATGAAGTTTTGTTTCAGTATTAGGGTTTTGACGTCACATTATTGCCTCGTTTTCAGAGGTTCAAGAAATCGAGGATACTAATAATTTTTTATAAAACATAGGGAGCTCATAGCAAAAAACAGTTTGCGGTGGTGAGCTAGTTTGGGTGAGTTCTATCGAATTATGAAATTTTTTTTTGTGATATAAGCCCATTAAGTGATGAAAATATTGGCCTGGGTATTCAGCAAGACATTCATATTCGAAAATCTCTGATGATTTCAATGATTTTCTTGAAGAAACATCGATTTTTTCCTAAATAATTAGGTATTCGAAGTGACTATTACCACTTGCTATACTCACTGTGATTGGCCTTCACAGACTTCCTGCGTGTAACTCTGATATCTCAATGTTATCTGCGTCAAGCAAAACGACAAGTTTGCAAAAACATACAATACGGTATAATTTTGAATGTAACGCTCCATAGATCGTGATGTGTACTCGAGAATGTGAAGACTTTCTAAATAAAGCGAAAACATGAGAGTGCAATTTGAGAAACTCAAGTGGGTGTGGTTTCTAGTAGATTGTTTGAATTTCTTTCTTGTTGGAAATCTCAGAAATCTGCTAACTCAGATGCTCTGGAACACCTAGTATAGACTAGATAAAGATCCTCCTCCTCTCCTTGGCGAGCGTGGGACAGGAATTTGCTTGGTTAATTGGTACTTAGTACTGTAAATTCATTTTTTATTTATTGAAAATCGAATAGGATAATGACAGACCCCAAGGTCCAGATTGTTATCCACAAATATTACATATTTCCATAGTGTACCTATGAATTAATAACCCAAAAACTAAAATAAATTTGAAAAATTTGATAATGAAGTAAATAAGATTTATCATTGAAATGATTACAATATGCTGAATATTCTATGCACTGTGAGAATTGTATATACATGTATCTGATTTTTTTTTGAAAACAATCAGTGAGGATTAAAAAATATCTAGATTGTTCTCGACGAGCGTCTAATGAATAGAACTGAAACTGTTCCCTAAGTCTACATGTGCTTGCCAAGTGATTATAAGTACCATTAACCTTGTAGTTCATAAACAAAGAATAGTAGGTTAGTCACCAAGAAGCTCCACTTCAAATGCGCGGGAAAACTGACAAACGACCTTGAATTTTTACTACGATCAGATGTTAGCTGTATGTTTACTGTTTGTCAACTAATTTCTTCTCAGAGATTTAGCAAATTTTTCAACAGTGACAAAAGTGGATTTAATCTGCACAGAAGCGATTATTATTTTCATAGACTTGTGTTTTTCTGCTAAGTTTCAGTGGAATCATCATTATTTTTCGTTTCTTGTTATCATTTTACATAACCTCAAAATATTGTAGTATAAGTGTAAGTAAATTTGATTTTTTCTATTGTCTAGGGTTGCTGAGGTAGAAATGATATATTTTTTTAGATAAACTTGGCGATGGGGAGACCTGGAGGAGTAAAATGTGCAGTCAAAGACTGCAAGAGTAAGTACTTAGATAATAATCAACATACACCATTGGGATTTTTTAGGTTCCCTAATCCTAGGACCCAAGAAGTGAGAATGAATTCATGGCAACTGGCGTGCAATGATGAATTGATCATGGCTACTGATTCTATGAAATTGTATCGAAGCACGAGAATTTGCAGTCTACATTTTGAGGATCATTTGATGGAAAAGCACAAACTGAAAGAAAATGCTGTTCCTACACTGTACTTCGTGGTAAAATGGTCCTGATTTTATTGTATTTTACATACTTATACTTGATCTTATAGGTATATTTATCAGGCTCCATACATGAGGAGCATTCATATTTCAGTGATGAAAATATAGAAGTAGGTCATTTTATGGAAATAGATAATAGCTCTGGATGGAATGAACACAAGAGCAAGCAGCATTGGTACCCAAACAGAACCAGATATGGTGGACACAGGAACACAGACACTTGTGCAGAATTCTGATTCTCAAGTGCAGACAGAAAAGCAACTTTCAGCTATCACACCAAGAAAAATCAAATTGATCAAGAAAGTAAATGTGGTATATTGAAAACTATTTCCTACATTTTACTGATTTATTTTGTTTTTGATTTGATTAAAATCTTCATTCGAAATGATGGTTATTTTTATTTCATATGTGCAAACCTACCTTGAATACTGAAGGAAATAATTTCAAGGAATTTCTTATAAATGATTCATTCTATTTCCTTCAGTAAGACTGAGCAGAATGATTCATCAGCTTATGGAAAAATAAGATGAATTGAAGATGTTCATTCAGAAGATATCCTGAGATCTGTTCCTAACCTTAAATTACAAAGAAAAATTCCACATTGCACATAGGTAAATGATGATTTATCGTTCACAAAAACAAAAAATATCCTCATGTCCTGCTTAAGTTTCTGATTCATTGGCAAGTCAAAATAAATTATTATCAATTTTTATTATTTCATTGACACTATAATGCTACAATAACACACATGTAAATAAACTATTCTAAGGTAGATTCACAATGTCCACCTCATTCTGTAGTATCGTGTTGTGATTGGGTGAACATACATTTACGCGACGGCTATCAATCTATCCACCAATGAGGATTTGATACGTTGAACGCGGATAGCTTACTTGTAAGATGTAAGCGCATCTTCAATACGTATGTCAGTTTCAAAAAATCTATACTTCAACCTGCTTCCAACTAATGAGCGGAGCGTAACCCATCGTGCCTGTTCATTCATATGGGTTCTTTCAAGGTCATCATCTAAGTTTCACTATTTCATTCATGAATACTCCAAGTGAAAACTCTTTTCCCTCTTCTCTTTGCCATAAATCTCAAAAATTTGTTTTGAATCAACTCTAATCTGTTCTTATGCACAGCATACTGAGGATTCCACACAACCGTTGCATAATTAAGTCTGCTGTAGACATAAGAATGAAATGATGCTTTTAATGCTTGAATGGAATTGAAGTTTTTACTTTGTCTGCATTCCCTTATATTCTATTCACATATTCGATCTTCAAAAACGTGATATATTCTTACCCACTTTCGAAGGAGCTATAGAAACTTGAAGACAACCAAAATTTCTCACAATGCCATAAGAAACTTTCACTCAACCCAACTTTCTTTCAATTACTAAATAGCCACAATGCTCAAAGTGGAATGAAATGGTGAATGAATACAAGAAGGTCAAAGTCATTTCCACAAAATGTTCATAAAATGAACAAAAATGGTAGATTTCGGGAAAAAACAACTACATCCCTAGCTTATGCCACGCAGGACATTGAATAACATCCTCTCGAAATCTATGCATCGACTCGCATAAACGAATACTGTTGAAAGTGATTCTCACCTTTTGTCGATGAAAGACGCCTCGGGGTTAATAAAATGCCGACTTGATTTTTGTTTGGCTAGGCATCGCTGATTCGGCGGTCTTAGTACTGCTGGCTGAAGACTACACTGCACTGATGGGAGTCAAAGAGCTCGAAACCAGTCTGTGGTTGTCTAGCGGCCTGGCTGAATCGAAATCAATAGTCATCCAAGAAAGAATCACTTGTATCCGTATTCGTTTATACGAGTCGATGCATAGATTTCAGGCGGATGTAATTCAATGTCCTGCGTGGCACTAGCCAGGAAAGTAGTTGTTTTTTTCTCGAAATCTACCATTGTTGTTCATTTCATGAACATTGTGTGGAAATGACTTTGAGATTTCTGTATCCATTTACCAACTTTCTTTGTCGCAGTAAACTTGACATTTTTATGAGAATTGTGTTGCATGGAAATTAAAATCAGGAAGTATTCTTCGCAAAAATTACAGTCCATAGGACGAGTTATTTCTCAACTATTAGCGACAAGACTCAAATTATTGATTTCAAGTTTACTCAAACTTGAATGGAAGCTCGTCAAGATATTTTGATGAATACCTGAATCACACTATTTTTGATGGTTCTTCCAATTTCCTCACTAAAGGACTGTCCAAATCGCGATATTTCACAATGAAGGTACAATTTGTAAGGGTCTTTGTTCTGAGGCCCTTACTTTGACGCTCTGTTCAGGACAGAAGACTACTCTGGTATTTGACAGGGGGGGATTCTCGAGCGCCAGATTTTTGATAAAGTTGATTTACTTCAACGGCTCCTCCCAACTTAGTTGGGAAGGAGGCTCAAAGTAGCAACAGTGGAAAAAGGTACAGGAGGTATACCTACCTCGGTACCTACAGTATAAACCAGGGGTCAATGGTATTGAATCGACCTGGAATCAATAAGTAGCCAAGGGAGTGTAGGCTTTAATTACAAACCCTGGGTCTAGCCTGGAATACTGGTTGCTATTTCTGGTCTGGATAATGACAGGAATCAGAGCAAAATATCTCTCAGGTCTTTGGTATTTTATTGTTAGGTATGGAAAATTAGTTACTCAACTATTTCATCATTTATACTTGGAGAATCAGAAACACAGTTTCAAACGAATCAAACAGATTCAATTCCTATTCATCTCTCTTTTTCCTTCGGTTTTCTAATTTTCCAATCTCGGTATTTCAGTGAGGTTAATTAATTAATTATCTTTTTCCATTCATGTCAAAATTCCAAGAAACATAGATCACCGCCTGACGGGACACAAAGCACAGAGAACCGGATGCACAGGACAGGATTTCTCGAAGAAGAGAAGAAGAAGAGTTGTTAACTGGCTTGTCAGTATCAGTCGTCAGTCAATAATGATATTCTGCAATTTTGACAAATGAAAATATTGAAAATCACTGAATGAATCATTGAACCATTTGGAACTGAAAACAATGACGACAAAGACAGAAATATTGAATATGCAATCACTAAAAAACCGTTTATTCGTAAATACAACTGTCTGGATTCGTTAACAGGTCGGGTGAGTATCGGTATGAAAAACAACAGGAATGAGAAGAATCTATGAACAGGAGGAATAACACTGGTGAAAAATATACAAACTTACATGTGTAAAAAAAAATCACTATACAATACTATTTTACACTGGTTTTGAATGAACTATGAGAGCACTAAAAGATCAGCTTGAGGATCAGGAGCTTGAAGAGCAACAGAGATCAGGTGGTGTAGACTTGTAGAGAAGAGCTTAGAAAGCGTCAAATCCTTGGCTGTCTTCAGTATTTATGCACTGCTTTGGCCTTGGCACAAGGACAAGTAAATCTGGAATCTCATTGGTCAAGACTCCCACCTTGTCATGGCTCATGGCCATGGCCACTAAATCTGACTTTGAAAAGCACATGTGCACCTCCAACACAAAACGCGGCAAAAATAATATTACACCCTAAATGGGCACAGGAACAGGATATTCTACCTTTGCTTATGCTACTAAATGAATTTGGCTGAAAAATATTCAATAAACAACAAAGTTATGAGCAGTCAAACATTCATCATTTCAACTGATAAATAATTCAATCAAATTCCATAGCATGAGCAAAGGGTTGAAAATATGGAAGTCTTTAGGGTTGTAATGATGTTCATGAGAGTTTACTATCAGGAAAAGCTTTGTGAAGTCAGGAATCAATGCATCACTCAGCTCTTTCAGGTTTTCAGGTTTCGAGCTTTCGAACAGGTGAAATTCAACTAGAATCAGGCTCAGGTACTTAGATTCTGATCAAAACCAGTCTAGTAATGAAGCTGGTCAAAAATACTTCATTACAAATTGACATGAACGAAATTAAGTTTCGTTTACAATTCTGATTGTCAGAATTCATGAGTAACGTTTCATTTTGTCGACAGTTAAAACACAAAACCTTTTTTCACCGTGTTTTAAGCTTATTAAAATAGTTATGCCCTGAACTTGGGAACTGTCCCAGAAGATCCTCGAATAGAAGCTTTTTCAACTATAATCGAGACTAGGTGAAGTGATGCTTTATTCAACTCAATACCTCTCTGACACTCTGACGTGAGATGTACTGAGTGCTTCTAACATCATAATATCAATCATATAACATCCCCTATACTTTTGAGGAAAAAAGATGAATCAAAACATTTCATAATCTTTCAATCTCTTCGGTATTCTTCCTTCTCGCTTAGGTCGTCCCTCTTCAACTTTTGTTTGTGCCGTTTGTGTTTCTACTCTTAGTCCTTTTTCTTTGACTGGTTTTAAATGTACTTAGCTTCTCCTTAGATCTTGGTCGTCTGTGTCGATGGTAAAAGATCTTGAATTTATTTGTTGTCTTATTATTCCTGGACTCCATACTTTGTCTTCTTTAATTTTCTTGAACATTACTCCATCACCAATTTTCAGATCAGGTGTTTTCTTTGTGGTCCTATCGTAATATTTTTCACTTTACTCCTTTTGTTTCTCAATCTCTTTGAGTACCGATGAAACAATCTTAGGTATCAGCTCACTATCCTTGATCGGAATGGTGCATCTTGAATTTCGTGCAAAAAGTCTTTGCGCAGGAAAAGATCCAATTTTATTTGGCGTTTTTCTTACTAGAGTCTCGAGATCGTACCCGTGTGTTCACCGAACACGCCCGATCGTTACCTAATCGGTGGGGAGACCAAGACGTAAGCAGGCAGCCATGATACAATGAGTGGGCAGGCAGCTTCTCTCATGCTGTCTCTAAGGTTTTTGTAGTACGGGGTGGGCCACCAACAGTTTTCTTGATCACATTTCAAAATTTCTTATTTTTTCGAATAAATAAGAAACATTTGATAAAAATCAAGTGATGTACTGCGACTTATCAGATAATGAAAGCGATGATTCAATTTGCAATAATTCGCTGTGTCACGACGAGTCCTACATGTAAATATCGAACCACTAATCGAAAATCATGAAACTATATGTACATATTATATGCTTATGTTTTATTGGCGAGGACGCTCGTTTCATTCAATTCATTTTCGATAATATTCATCTGCTCCTCTATAAATTATTATTAGTAGTTAGTAGTAGTAGTAGTAGTAGTAGTAGTAGTAGTAGTAGTAGTAGTAGTAGTAGCAGCTTTGTTATTGAAAATGGAACACCGTATATTTTATCACATTTTTCGATTCTTCTAATTGAGCTATGATTTCAAAAAAAATTCCAATACCTACCTCCTATCCCTATCCTCCCTAGGAACGCACGATGTTCTTTGAACATTATAGGAATCCCTTTTCGTGCGCTCCAAGCGATAAAAAAAAGCTCAAGGTATACCTATACCTCGAAATGGCTTACATGTTCCCTCATCCTAACATTTTATTCACTATCTACTGAAACAAATACAGAGTTTGAAATAAACAAAACAAATATATCACATAAAAAAACACACTCTAATATTCAACATCAAATGAAATTCAATCCCACTGGATGTATTTAAGAATATAAACAGTGTGCATGCCACTTCTAATGGAATCAACCCGTACATCTAACGTAACTGTTCAATTTTCAGGAGCGATAGATATATATTCCCTACCAACTATGACCAAAGTGACATAATCTTCAGTGAAATCACAGATTGTGAAATACACTGCTCGGGATATGGACCCACCAACATTTCCGGAGAATGATATTAGGAGGCAAGATAGGTTGAAAATCACTTCAGATTCGAAATCAAGACGTAACTTTGTACCTCGAAAACGAAGCAAGTTTAGGACACATGTTTAAATGACCTTTATTCATCATATTATTATATCACAAGGAATCACCCCTTGAATTATTTCGGTGTTATTTAGATACACCCTGTATAGATCATTCTTCATCCCAATATATTTATTCAACATTTTTCCCATAGCGAAATTCAGCAAATACCGATGGCGAGAGCACTATATTTATTGATTTGATGTCTACCTATAATATATGTAAAACAAAAAGGCACAACTACTAGTGTTCCGTTTCGAAGTACATTAAATTGACAAATTTGACTTCAAAATGATTCTGGCACGCGCCAATATTCATAACGTAGTTACTGCTGCCTGTTTACGTCTCCCCACCGCTTAGGTAACGATCGGGCGTGTTTGGTGAACACACGGGTATGATCTCGAGACTCTAGTGTATGTCTTTCTAGCATCAGCATTTCGTAGAAATCGCTGTTACTCTCTACGCTTTTCAAGATTAGATTGTTCGCTATTTTCACTGCTGATTCAGCCTTACCATTTCCTTGCGAATGATTTGGACTCGATGTCACATGTTCAAAATTCCAAGATTTTTGAAACTCTTTGAATTCAGAGTTGACGAAATTTGTCGCATTATCGCTGATTACCCTAGGTTTTATTTTGTTATATTGCACCTATTTCCACACAAAAGCCTAGAGATAATAGACCCTATATCTGGTGAGAATTTTTGATCGAACTGTAGTTTGCCTGTTGGACAGTGGTGCCAACGTTTCGGTTTGCGGTAAGAAAGCCTTACCTTTTTCAAGAATCTCGATCCGAAAGTGAATACTTCCAGTTTGAAACATGTAACAACTGTAGATGTTACTGAAAAGCTAGTTCAAGGTAAAGTGAATATACCAGTTTGTGTGGATGTTATTATACAGATTGTCCCAACTGTGGTGGTTCCTTCACTACCTCACTCCTTTATTCCAGGCAAAGATTTCTGCAACCAATTCAAAATCAAAATTGACTTCAAGAATAAAAGGTGAAACATTCATAGTTCAGTTACAAATAGGCTATTATCAATTCTATCTGGTGAACTGGAAGGATTTCAAAATCTAGAATTATCCAATTGTCTGGATTTGTTACCTCATGAGAGAGTTCAAGCTCAACAGGTTATAGAAAAATTTAACGAAATCGGTTGTGATTCACGCCTTTGACTCACAAATAAAATCAAGCTTACTATCGATAATGGTGGGTCCATATACATCATCAGAACGTATCGACACAGACCGTCGATTAGTAGGAATTTATTTGACTAGAATAGTAAGAAATCAGAATAGCAAATCATCAGAACCATATTTCAGCGACTGCAATATGTACAACCCGTAATTTGTCGAACCGTACTTTGACAGACTGCATTATGTCAGAATGCACAAATCACAATAGTATATCGAAAGACAGCCATATATTCAGAAGTGTACTTTGCCAAACCAGTAAATGAAAAACTTTCCATGTCGTCAGAATCATAAAAATATATAATCGTAAAGTCATAGAACCGTAAAAGCACAGACTGTGATTCAGCGACCCGTACTCTGTAGACCACCATTTCATCAGAATGAACATTCCCGACCAGCAAACTGGTAGAATTGTGATGTACAGAATCTGAAAATGGCAAAATGCGAAAAGTTCATACCCGTAAAAAGACAGACTGTCGATTTTTGATACCTGTAAAATGAAAGATCCGTACAATGACAAAGTCGTATAAGCACAGACTGCCAATACTCTAGATCCGTAAAATGCAAGAACCGTACATCGACAGACTCATAATCCATCGGACTACCGGAATTTTCGATCCATAATTCATCAAAACCGTAAAACGACAGACCCGTAAAACAGCAGAATCGTAAAATGACTCGTACAATGGCAGAATCGTGCAGCTACCAAACCCGTGAATTTTCAGAATTTTTTGGATTAAGACCCGTGAAATAGCAGAACCGTGAAATGGCAGAACTGTACATTGACAGACCCGTAAAACATCAGAACCGTACATTGACAGACCGTCAATATACCAGAATGTGTGAGACGCGTGGAGACTCGGAACAAGCGGTAGCGCATTGTTGCCAAGTTGAATCGATACAAATTCCTTGCTATACCTACTCAAATCTGATTCAAACTGTTTCATGAAGAATTCTAGAGGGCTGAGGAAGGTTCGTACATTGTAGTATTTGTGTTTGATAATCTGTTTGATCCGAATCAGGAAGATATTGACATGATAATTTGTATCTAGATGAAGAAGTATATATCATTCTTTTTGTTGAAAAATCATATAACGAAACATCAGACATGTGAATATAATGATGTTTTCTATGTATAATAGGTGAATCTATTCTCGGAGATTCTATAAGGCAGAAATGGAATCATTGTATGTCCATTTCTGAACATATAAATATTGGAGAAAAACATCGAACTTTCAAACTTTTCTATAGTATGATGGTCTGAGATTCGAATCAGAGTGTATACCTTTCAATTTGATTCTCCAATTGAATAGTAGATAATATAAATAAAGAACTTGTAGCATTTGTATATCGCTATTTCGTTTCGGGAAACCTACTCCCTCACATGACTTCAGTTATAGATTATATACGGGGTGTCCCAAAATTGCTCTACTTGAAGTAGAGGTCAAAATAAGTTGATTGGACCCAATTCGTTTATACACCAAAATGTTTCGTTCGTCAATGGGGTACTTTGTATGTGATCAATGAGGTACTTTGTATGTGATCAATTTCATTTGCGTTTCGGAAATCATAATGACTTCATTCATCTTCCATGAAATGTCAAATCTCAAGCAATGACGGCTCGAAATACCGCCTGTTGGTTGATCGAGGAGGTGTTACATACATTTTACTTGATTATTTGGGATTTATCCTCCTCGCTTCTACGAAATAATAATATGAGCATAATTTCAATATACAGTGTGGTCATTTAAGTGTGCAACATATGGGAATCTTCTTAATGAATTGCACAATCAAAATACAGATAGTGCCAAGAGTTGGTGCATGTTCGATCATCATTTCAGGTGCACTCAGAATAGTTGCAAGTCAAACAGCATACCGGGTAGGTAAAAAGATATAAAAAGTGCTCAGGAGTGAAGTACCCGTATTTCAAAAAATTCAGCAGAATGTTATTGAGAAAAGTTGTTCACAATCAAAATGCATACCTACATTCCAAAACATGGCTTCCTAAGACATTCTTCAGTTCATCAATTCCTTTCGTTAATAAATTCCCATTTTTTTTTTAAATTCAAGCATATTTTTGCATTCAACTTGGATTTAAATTTTTTTAGGAAATCACAAACTTCATGTTTGTTGCAACGATATTCAGCTCAACTTTGAAATTTTGCAAACCCTATTTTCAACAAGGTAAAACATCATTAATGATAATATGCATATTCAAAAACCTTCATTTAATGTGATCATTTTGTATTTGAAATGTTTATGAAAAAGCTGAACAAATTGATCGACAACCATGATATCTTTTGAAAAATCACGGACACCCAAGAAACAAAACAAATGAGGGTTGACAGTAAATATTGAGGCAGTTTGGTGACATACTCCTTATTTAATGATGTTTCACCTTGTTGAAAATATGGTTTGCGAAATCTCAAAATTGAGCTGTATATCGTTGCAACAAATATCAAGTTTGTGATTCCCTAAAAAAATAAAATCCAAGTTGATTGCACAAAAGTGCATTAATTTGAACAAAAGTATGATCAACTGATTTTTTTATGATCAAATTATAAAAGTGTTTTGGGTGAATATAAAAAAAATACAAATTGGGAAGTTATTAATGAAACATATTGAAACACTAAAATATGTCTTAGGAGGCCATGTTTTGGTATTCAGGAAAAACTTTCAATTGTAAAGAACTTTTTTCCATAACAGTTTGCTGAATTTTCTGAAATAAGGGTACTTTACTCCTGAGCATTTTTTATATTTTTTGACCTACCCTGTATGCTGTTAGACTTGCAACGATTCTAAGTGCACCTTGAATGATTACCGAACATGCACCAACCTTTATCACTATCTGTATTTTGGTTGTGCAATTCATCAAAAAAATTTCCATATGTTGCACACTGTACAAGTACAGAGGATTTGCCCCAAAATTTTACTGAAATTCAAATGGCACTCTGTATGGATAATTTTACGTAAGTCGATAGAGCGAAAAAATACCTTCCAAATGACATTTGTTTTCAAAATGGCGGATCATGCAGGAACCTTTTTGTCTGCAATCATCATGGACACATTGTGACGTCATCCGTCGAATTTTTGGCAAGCATCCTCATAAAATAAAAAAATTTACGAAGCACTTGGATTAGTTATTGATGGAACATATTTTTTAACGCTTGAAGCGCACGAAAGGCAATCCCTATGATAATTTGTTTTTATTAACTCATCATTTCAAACAATTTTCTTAGACTTAAATTCCCCCAAGAATGTGGAATAGGAATGGTACTTTATTCAAGGAAAGATCAGTATAAAGAGGTCATTATGTTGTTTTTATAGGAATATCGAGGAATGTTAAATGGTAAAGTTGTTTGAAACCACCTAAACTTTTATTTTGTGTAGTTGTTTTATATACAGTGTCATTCGTTTTTTCGGGTAGGCTATTAGATTCGTGTTTTTTTTTCAATGAAACACCCTGAATTCAGCTTTCCATGAAGATTTCGAGATGTTCCATTCGAGAAGTTGTCTATTATAAATGTGGAAATTGAGAATGAAAATCAACCTGTTTCAGGATATCCCTTGGAAATATTGAGTTTGGCTCGAAATTCTTTTTTATTTAATTTGACATGTGATGTGGAACTTTTCAAAACTACGGAAATATTGAAACTTCTCACTTTTCGTATAACCTGTGGTGTAAAGTGAAATATAACATAACTGGTTTAACTGGTGATGAAATATTATTCACTACAGCACCAGTTACGTTATTGAATATGTGGTTGGACGAAAAGAATAATGCATTTCAAGCTGCTTTCTCAATATCAGTTGGAAAAACTAATCTTGAATAAGCCATTTTCCACTGATGGAAGTATCGAACGAGTCTTTTCCGTGAATTTGGTCACTAATTTGCGACCATATTATTTTATGACGGATACTTCGAAGTGTCGGGCGGAGTCGACTTGCCTATACTCAATTTTTGTACATAATCGGTAGAATTCATGTAGAAATGATGGTCATTATATTATCTGTTCGAGCGAAAATTTCTAGCAAAATTAGAAAAAAAAATTACACGTAATACGTTCGTTCGTCCCGCATATTCCCTACGAATATCGCATCAGAACAGTGAGTTCGGGTTATTATATCAGAGGTAGGTGGCTATGTCTTTATTGACTACCCGGTAAACATTCAACATTACATATTTGAATCATATCACGGTTTTCTTCAGACGTCTCGTATATGACGTTAAAATAAGTCAATTAATTGGTATTGCAACAATTGGTCATATATATCACTCAATTGATACCAAACCGTGACCATCCTATACAAGACGTTTGTCTCATGATAACTCATTGATATCTTATTGTTGATTGAAATGATATCCCAGATAGCACAAATTCCTTTTGAGGCCCTTCTGAGGCGTTCACAATCATGTCCTCAGGACGTCGAGAGCGAGCCTGAGGACATTCTCAAGACGTCCTCCTGTTACCATTCTCTACATACTAATAACGTCTCAGAACATCCCTATAAAATCTTTTGAGACAACCTCAGGACATTATGGTAACAACTTGAGGTGGTTTTTGATGATGTTTCAAGGAGGTTCAAGATTTATGGGAGAATATTATTCGTATACAGAATGAGTCACTATAGTGTGTTCTCCTCCGATATTAGCCAAACCGTCAGATATACAGGCTGATTCACGGTGGATGGCACATTAGACGTTTCTGGTGAACCAGACAACGGATCATTTTGAAAATTCAATGGAGGGCATATTCGGACATTCTCTAGCCAACTGAAATATTTTCGACAATGCGGTGTTGCCGCTTCTATTAGAAAGCAGTAGCAACTTTGATTTTTCAAATGGAACACTCTGTATTTTATAGCATTTTTAGATTCTCCCTGAAGAGCTGATTTCATCGATGTATCACACTTGGGGTGTAGCGGAAATGATTACAGAGATATAGGGTGTGAAAAATCGACATTTTTCAACTTTAGGAATTTTTTTTTGTCGAAACTATTCATTATTGGTCAAAACGGCTCACATGTCCCTATCTCAACTTTTGATCAACTATCTACTGACATTTAATTGAAACAAATACAGGGTGGTGCAGAATTCAGAATCTTGATCACCCGGTATATGTCCCAATTAAATATCAGTAGATAGTTAATCAAAAGTTGAGATAGGGACATGTAAGCCGTTTTGACCGATGATGAATAGATTCCACACAAAAAAATCCTAAAGTTGAAATATGTCGATTTTTCACACCCTATATCTCTGTAATCATCTCCGCTAGACCCCAAGTGTGATACATCGATGAAATCAGCTCTTCAAGGAGAATCTAAAAATGCAATAAAATACAGAGTGTTCTATTTGAAAAATCAAAGTTGCTACTGCTTTCTAATAGAAGCGGCAACACCGCATTGTCGAAAATATTTTAGTTGGCTAGAGCATGTCCGAATATGCCCTCCATTGAATTTTCAAAATGATCCGTTGTCTGGTTCACCAGAAACGTCTAATGTGCCATCCACCGTGAATCAGCCTGTATAAAATGAAAATTCAAGTACAACAGTAATAGGGTTTCATAAGAACAATCACCTGAAGTTGTTTTCATATCTATAGGGTGTTCGAATTCCAAGATATCGGTTGAAGATTGGTTTTTTTCAATGGAACACCTTGTATATTATTGCATTTTTGAGTTTTCCCTGAAGAGTTGATTCCATCAATGCATCACACTTGGTGTCTAGTGGGAATTATTACAGAGATATAGGCTGTTGACAATTGAGATTCTTCAAATGTAGGATTTTCTGTGTCCAAACTATTCATTAATGGTCAAAATGGCTCACATGTTCCTGTCATAACTTTTGATTAGCTATCTACTGATATTTATTTGGAACAGATACAATAAGCTGATCAGTATTCTGAATGTTAACCCATCCTCTATTTGTTCCGATTGAATGTCAGTAGAAAGTAAATCGAAAGTTTATAAGGAAATGTGAGCCCCAATATTGAATAGTTTCCACAAAAAAAATCCTGAAATTGAAAAATCTTGTTTTTGAACACCCTATATCTCTGTAATCATTCCCGCTAGACCCCAAGTGTGATGCATTGATGGAATCAGCTCTTCAGGGAGAACCTAAAAATGCAATAGTATACAGGGTGTCCCATTTGGGAAAAAACAATCATCAGTCAATATATCTTGGAATTCGAACACCCTACAGATATATATGAAAACAATTCAATGTGAAAGTTCTCATGAAACCCTATTACTGTTGTACTTGAATTTTCTCTATTTATCTGATGGTTTGCCTAATATTCAATAAGGATAACACACTATTGACTCACCTTGTTTTAGATGTATGACAAACTGACATTTATCATACAGGGCGTGGAATGAATTTTATTCGAATCAAAATCATCTAACCTATGTGAAAGAGATGTGCATATATCCCAAACATCATGGATACGGATGATTTTTGATAAATTCACGACTCAACAAGAACAGAGTATGTATACTAGTATATTTCTCCCATACATTCCAATTTTCATACCAATTTGGTAAGTAATATATTTTTTATATCGTTATATTCATCATAGTATTCATCCGATTCTGGAAGAGAATGTCAATTCTCAATTTCAGACGATATTCATTTTATGCTCAAATTCCTATCGTGTATGTTCAATTGATATAATTCAATGTTCGTCGTGGCATATAGCCAGGAAAGTAGTTGTTTTCTGTTGAATATGCCGAGAAAGAATTAATAATTTTCATCACATAGAGAATGCGAATTCTCAATGTATTTATTCAAATGTATCCATTTTTTCATGTTTATAATATATCTGAGAATATTCCTTTTCAAGACTCACCTTGTATTATGCAAATGATAATAATTTCCTCAAAATAATATGGATCTCATGATATTTGCAGAATTTCCCTCTATTTATAATAGGTTCAAATGAAAAACCAAATGAAAAACTTACATTCTATTATTTATAACTTATTCTGAAAAATTTCGATTTCCCTTTCAAAGAAATGTATTTCAGCTTCTTGTTGAGCACTACAAGAAGTTATTGCCTATTGATAGTTATATTTCTCCATGTTGTTTTTGATTTCTGAACTCTGGACATTCTTGATGCAGAATAATCAACTGGAAGTTGAAGCCTTCATGCAATATTTTATAGATTCTGAAGAAGCAAAACTATTGGAATGAAAATATCATCAGGTTTGTGTTTTGCATAACCTTCTGAAACAAACAATGTATTAATATTTTATGTCCAGTACTTACTATCAAAGATATGATTTATGTATATAGTTATAGGTACCAACCATTACTGAAAGTTCAAGTCTGCATAGGTACAATCTTTCATAATTTCCAAAGAAGCCAAAATATCTTGAAATAAAATATCTCTGCTCTGATGATATAATCATTTTGTGTTATCAATAACCTCCTGAAACAAATAATGTACCTGTTAATATTTCATGTTCCAGTCCCTACTATATCAATGATTTGATTTAGGTACCTACCTTTATTGAATATACTGAAAGTGCAAACATGCATATGCAATCTCACATAGATTTCGAAGAAGCCATGCAAAATATCTTGGAATGAAACATCTCTGCTCTGATGACATCATCAATCTTGTGTTCTCAATAACTTCATCTGAAACAAATAATTAACCTATTAACATTTCATGTCCAGTACCTACTATATCAATGATTCGTTTCAGGTACCTACCTTTATTGAATTCATACTGAAAGTTCAAGCTTCCATACAATATTTTATAGATTCCGAAGAATTAAAGCTATCTTGGAATAAAACATGTTTGCTATGATGATATCATCAAGTTAGTGTTCTCAATAACCTCCTGAAACAATAAATAATGTATATGAATGTATCAATATTTCATGTCCGGTACTATCAATGATTTCATTTAGTATTTACTCACCATTGTTTCTTGCTACCTGAGAGAAATGTCATCAACAGAGATTATCATCCTTTTGTTATTGTTATCTTTTAATTGTGTGCAATAAGTTTTTCTCGCAATCATTTTGTGAAATAGAAATTTGATGAAAGTATTCAATGAATACTCTAATAATTTTGATATAATCATTAATATATTATGATGTATCTTGAACAAATCATGACTATCATGAGACATAACCTCAATTCTAGTTCTTCTTTTTCTTCCTTTTGTCTTCGATGACACGTTATTTCATGGAATGTCATCTGAAGACGTCCGTAGGCACGAAATTCTTTTCATCCTCAGGCTGTCACTGAAAGAACTCATTTAGGACAATTACAGCGCTAAATTTACGCCTGATGATGTTCTTAGGTTGTAGAAAATAGAACGTCCTCTCCAGGCGTTAGGCGACACATTGAGGATGACCTCAGGCGAGTGTGTGCTATCTGGGATGAGTAGTTATACTACCGCGGAGGTGGGCCAGTCCATCCAGTTCTCGAGCTCTTGTAGATAATAGGGGGGTCTAGTTGTGGCTTGTGCAGACTTTTCCAGGTGCACAAGTGTCATCGACAATGACCAGAAGATGTTGTCACCGAAGATTCACTTTGTCACCTGTCACCTATAGGTACATTTCACCTGTTTCACCTACTTTACTGATTCACAATTATATGTTCCTAATTCTAGTTCCACAGACCTCAATCACCCTATATACATGTTTGAAATATCAATTGGATATCGCAAGCTGACCCAGAGGTCAGGATTATCATGTTTTTATTTTGAATGATATGAGACCTTGTTTTTCATATATTTTTTTCTGCAGTTCGATTGAATGTTATTCAAAATCCAGCTGACAAGTTATTTGTGCCATTAAGGACCATTTTGGAGAAATTTTGCTGAACTTTCAGTTCCAGGAAAGTATAAAAGCTGTGATTATGTTATACCTCAATATCAGGTATACCTGCTGTGAATTGTTTGTGTTGTGGTAACTTATTGGTGAGTACCTCGTAATATGTTTTATTTCTTGTGTTTTATTGATGGGTATATGCTATCAGAATAGCTATTACCGGTTTGGGTTTATTGAATGAAATCGAAACAGTGGAATATAGGTGTACAATTCATTTATTGATCATGAATTAGGAAGATATGATACTACAATATTTTTATTACATTAGTGAGGGGGTTATACCTTACTAAACGGTCATGTAATATTATACAGTAGGCAGAGGTGTTTGCAGGAATGTTTTGATTTGTTTCAAATTCGAGGCGAATGTCCACACTTCCTGTCTTAAGAGATTCGTTTTGTCTACTACAATCTATTACAATTAATGGTGCTATTTCATGGAATTTTGATAATGTTAGACACGGTTCACCAGAATTTTTATAGTAATATGACTCTTGAAATCGTGCATACATTTCATATATAACAGAAAACTGATATTTATTGAAATTGAGATTCAAATTGTCATAGGGGTACACTTCAGAGTTCAGGTAAAGTTTCATATTGGTGAGATTACAGTGATCGAATTGACTCATATTTTTTTGAATGTCATTTTTTCTGTTCGTTTGGAAACCCACAATAACAAATCTTGGCTTTTCCATTTGGCTGGATGCTTTGACGTTCCAGGAGTGGCGCATAGTTGACTGTAAAAGAGGATATTCATGATGTTCCCATGACCTGAAGGCTATCTCAAAATCTCTTCCCTCTTCAATATACTTGATTAACCGTAATTTTTCCACATCTGAAACCTGGATATGGTGAATTTTCCATAGAACTTTGGTTAATTCAATTTTCGGTTTCTCTCCTGCCTTGGAGGATATCGTAGGATTAATATCATTGCTACTCCTGATGAGAACAAGTTCTTGCCGAATATTCACCAGAATTTTCTTGAAATCCTCACAAAATCCCAATAGATGTTTGAGTGGTAGACAAACGCTAATGTTCCCCTGAAGATCAACAATTTCCGGATGACCAAGATGATTCCAACCAGCATTTATATATCTATTGCATTCATTATTTGTATAAGAAATGTAGCCCTTCATAGCTGATGTGATTCCAGGATTACGAACTCAATCCACAACGGACCCACCAATTTCATATCGGATTTCATCAAATAGAAAAGCAATACCATTGTTGATAAAGTTCAGTGTAGCACTCACTTTATCTTCATTGTCAGTAATTCTACCTTCTAGATAAATGTAACTTTGTGATGGTAATGTGTAAATATCCTGCGTTTGAATCGGAACACGTATCTCGAATGACTTATTTAGGCTTGTATTGGCATATGGCGGATGAGAGTGCATTTCGCAATTCGTTATCGCATTGTCCATCATCACATGTTCACCAATATTCAAAATATTGAAACTCATGTTTGTTGTGTTTCACTTCTTCTTCCGCAGGAACACCTCAGGAGAATGAAGATTCTTCTAAGACCAGCGTTGATGTCCAATTTTAGGTTATACCAAAATTCGTAAAAAGTCTTCGTTTTGTTTTTTATAATAATAATTTGAAACCGAGTGAAATGAGGAACTGCTGATTTTCAGGTGTTAACTGTTTGATGTCACCTTTCGGACTGATACTTTTGATTGATGGAGAACGCGTCTCCTGACCCATTGTTGTTGTTGTTGTTGATGACATTGGAATATTATAGCGAAACACCATAATTATTCACTAGATCTCTTTCAAATGCAACCTGACTGTTATGACTTCCTTTTGGAAATTAATTGAGGTTCCAGTTTGATCGACTATTCTGAGAATTATTTCATCAATGTAATTGGAACTGATTGGTAGATAAATGACATTTGACACTTTCTCAACTATTCGAAATCCACTAGGCACTGATGGATAAAACATGTGCAATGTGTGAACGGAAGAATTATCATTGTACGAATTCGTTGTTAAATTACATTCAACACACACTGAATTCACCTTGGAAATATTAATTGGAAAATCTGATATATGTTTTTTATTAGCTTCCAATTTCCTCTTACTGAAACCTAACAGAGTTGCTATCGAGTCAGGTTTATCAAAGTGTATGAGTTTGTTGCATGTTATCTCATACCTTAGAGTATTACGATTAGCATTCAATTTGAGCTGAATCTCGGCAGTTTTCTCCTCCTCTTTCACAATAGTATTTGAAATTTGAGCTTTTTTTCCCTCCTTCTCTTTATCTTTTTGATGCAATTCATCCAATTGCATCATAATATTCCGTTCAATGTCTTCAATTTCATAGGAACCTTCAGGAATAATCAATGTGTGTTTGCCGACATAGAATCTGTTATTTTTCTCATCTATATTGGGAATAGTGTTGAAGGTCACGAAGTCAATCAGACCTAAGACATGGGTTTTATTATCATCTAAAATGATAGGTGGATGGATTTTAGCTGATAATACAGAATCTCTCGCGGATAAGGTGAAAGTATATGAACACGTCATGATTGTGATAAGGTCATTGAAAGAATGAGATAAAGTTTATATTTTATTGAGAGAGAAATTTCAAACATAACTGACCGCAATTCACAGAATTAAAAGTTTGATATACAGTGTGATTATATAAAATATGACAAGGTTCATTGGAATTGAAGTAATCTGAAGTTTCCAGTGGTGGTCGCAAATTACCATAGCTATCAAAATAGACGATTTGTGGTCCTATTTTTTTGTAGGCAGTCCAATGCGTCCCCGGTCCATCTTTGTTATCCAAGTTTATCACGCCACGTTCTTTCCTTCTGATTCTCTTGGGAAGATCATTACTCATAAATACACCCCTAAAATGGGGAATGTTGAGTTCTTTAACGTACTTCAGAATATCCAAATTGGATAGTGGGAAATTGAGTGGTATCCTCTTACGAGATTCCCGACGTTTATTCATCTTCATCTTGTTGATTTTAGGATAATACTATGATGGTTATCTTAAAAAAAGTCCCAAACCAGTTTTATATGGTCTCAAATACATTCCTTTCTCCATTTCAATAGCTTCCATTGTTTTATTATGCCGTTGGGATTCTTCCAATTGATTTTTTGCTGATCTGGCATCAGTGACAGCCTTAGCTACACCTGCAGCGCCACCTGTGATTGCTCCAAGAGCACTCAATCCCGCGAAAATCGGAATCAGGGGTAACAAGCCACCTCTCTTTGGAATTTTAACAATACGTGTTGGTTTGCTGTTGAGTTTTTTCGTTGACCTTAAGGCTACCTTGACTGCATCGCCCACAGTCTTGGGTTTTTGGGAGATGATGTTCTTTTTAATTTGTCCGATTGCTTTAGCGAAACATACCCCCTTTTTTATTTGTTTCTTCTTGATAATCCTCTTCTTATTATTCCTACGTTTGGTATTTCCTTTGGAACTCTTTCGAGCCATCTGAACTGTAAGAAACTCTCTCGTATACTGACTCTTTCTTATTGATAATAATTATACAATTAGGTGAATTTGAGTTTTTTATTTCCGTGATCGTTGCTTTCTTCTTCTTCTTCTTCTATCTCGGTATCCAAACTTCTCTTTCTAGAATTTGTTGTCGTTGTTGTTGTTGCAATATTTAACGGTTCACTCATATCACTTGATTGAGTGCCTCCCTCATCATCTATTGTTCTCAATCTTCTTTTCGCGGTTACCCCTTGTCTACGGTTGATCATATGTCCGAGCACATTTTTAGGCTTCTTAACAGGAATGGTGTCTGAGATATCTGTGTTATCCAATTTCCTCTTGTTTGCACATCTTTTATTCATGGGATAATCGTCAGCAATATCGATATCCATCAAGTCCTCCTTCTCACAACGCTCTTCATCATCATCATTCTGTGATTTCTTTTTTCTATTTATCTTTTTCTGTTTTCCTATCCGTTTAGTTTGTTTAACAATTCTATTTGTTGGAATTCCTTCCTTTAGGATTCGCATACTGCTTTCAATATTTCCTAGAGATTTTTCTAAAATAACCTTCGTTCTTCTTAAAACTACCAGACATTTGTTGACAGCTTGTTGTTTTCGTTTTCGATTTTGTTCTTGATTTCCTATTCCCATCCCCAATTTCACTTTAGCTTTCATAGCACCAGCAACGCCTAAAGCTGCTAATCTCTGTCCATAGGAATTATTCTTTAATCTGAATTGAGCCATTGCCTCGTCTGCCAGAATTCTATCTGCCTTATAACGATGTTTCAAATCTTTTTCTTTGGAATATGCTATGTCATGTTCCTTGCAAGCTTCATCTATCCGTTTATACCCTTATCTCCTCGAGCGAGTCTTTTTTCCAATTTTGTTCCAGGACCACAGAATCTATATCCACCAGGTATATGTAACTCGAAAGGTAGTTTATTTATGGCAGTATTCAAAAGCCCATCACCTGAATAGTAGCGTGGCATTTGTGTGTGTGTGTGTGTGTGTGTGTGTGTTTATTCAGTGAAATACAGAAAGCATCTGATCATTAAATTATTTTTTTTTTCTCATGAAATGAAAGTTGTTCCACGAAAAACGACTCTAAATATTGAAAATAATATATTCGAGGAGGAAGAGGAATTCAAAAAACATGGAATATTGTTTCCACATACAATGAGGTGTATTATTGTGGGTCCTTCGAACTGCGGTAAAACCAATGTTATGATCAATCTTCTCGAACATAAGAATGGATTGAAATTTGAGAATATTTATGTGTACTCTAAATCTTTATATCAACCGAAATATAAATATCTAGAGGAATTGATCAAACCAATAAAGGGTATGGGATATTATGCATTCAGTGCCAGTGATAGTATTATGCATCCGTCAGAGGCTAAACCGAATTCGATATTCATATTCGATGATGTTGCATGTGACAACCAAGAAGTAATTCGTGAATACTTCAGTATGTCTAGACACGCACTAGTAGACTTCTTTTACCTGAATCAGAGCTACGCTAAAATTCCTAAACAACTGATCAGAGACAACTGTAACTCCTTAATTTTATTCAAAATGGATGATATGAATTCACGTCACGTTTATGCAGACCATGTGGGGTCAGATATGCCATTTGATGAATTCAAAACTATGTGTTCGTTATGCTGGAAGGATCCATATGGTTTTCTTTCAATATTCAAAGATTGTAAGATCAATGAAGGTCGCTATCGGAAAGGAATTGATAATTTCATACTCATATAAACTCAAAGGACCTCGAACCCAAGCTGATTAGAGCTGATCAAATACCCGATCAGGTATCTGATCAGATACCCGATTGAAGCTGATCAGAGCTGATCAGATACCCGATCGAAGCTGATCAGATACCCGATTGAAGCTGATCAGAGCTGATCAGATACCCGATCGAAGCTGATCAGATACCTGATCGAAGCTGATCAGAGCTGATCAGTAACCCGATCGAAGCTGATCAGATACCTGATCGAAGCTGATCAGAGCTGATCAGATACCCGATCGAAGCTGATCAGAGCTGATCAGATACCCGATCAGAGCTGATCCGATATCAGATCGAAGCAGATCAGATACCCCCATGCTAACCTGTTGAACAAACGAAGAAATGAAGTCGAATGAGAAAGAAATCAAAAAGAGATTGATAGCTAAACGTAAAACGGTGAGAGATAAATTGGATATTTTGAAGCATAGAGAGATGGTACATGAGAATATGTTCAATCCTATTACAAAACACCTGAAAAGTATCGAAACTACATTACAGAGTACTGGTCAGCAACAACAACAACAACAAATTCCATATCAGAAAAATGCTGCTGCAGAGCAACTAGATTCCTTCAAATCACCGTTCATGATGAAACCTAAAAGGAATTTACTGAACTATGAGACACCTAGGAATAATATTGGAGAGCCGGAGAGTAAGCCTAAAATTCCTCGACGTCTATCCTTGCAACTCCTCACACCAGCAGATTTGAAAAATGATAAACCTTATACTGAGAATGACTATGAGGATGATGATGATGATGATGAACCTAGTGAGTTGAAGCAATCAATTTTAGAGGATATCAAATCTGATGAAGAAAATAAACAGCAAGAAACACCATCAGCCGATCGCCTCATGGATATTACGCAAGAATCGTATGCTGACTATTTAGAGCAATATGATCCTTTACCCAGAAAATATATCAATAGTATGTATCAGGATGAGGGCAACAAAGAGTTTGATCATAAGTATGGAGTAAGATTAGACAGGAATACTGAAAAACTCATGATTGGTGATTCTAGAATACACATTGAAGGATCCGATGTAATTCTCAAAAATAAGAGGTATAAAGGTACACAAGGTTTATACGAGCTATTGTTCAAGAAAGACCCCCATGATTTCACCAGGGAGGATGAGCATAATTATAAGCAGATAGTGACGAAAACTAATGCCCATCGGAGATATTACAAGGCGAATAAGCAAGTGGATGGTAGTAAGCTACAAAAGTATAGAAAAATTATTGCTCCAATGACGAGTTCTTCCTCCATTGGAAAAGGAATGTTAATGGAGGTGACTAACAATAAGATAGATTACATTCGATGGGATGATCCAAATGAACTTTGCGACAGATTACGGTTACTGTTGGCTTCGAAGTCAGTAGGGCACACCGGTCATACTAATGAAATTAACTCTATCGTTGAGGAGTTGCGTGAAGCTCATATCATTGCATAAAGAGAGAGAGAGAGAGAGAGAGAGAGAGAGAGATAATGGCAACAATCGCTAAAAAACAAGTGGTTGAAGAGATCCACAAACCAGCAAGAATCAATTTCAAAAGACGTAAAGTCATCATCAAAGGACTCGATGATCTTTTTCAAGCCGATTTGGTGGAGATGATACCATATGCCCGCGAGAACCAGGGTTACAAATATATATTGGTTGTCATAAATTGCTTCTCGAAATTCGTTTGGGCAATTCCTTTGAGGAATAAATCGAGTACAGAAGTGAGTAAAGCCATGGAAATTATTTTCAAAGAGCAGTCTCCTCAAAATCTACAAACAGATCAAGGAACTGAATTCTTCAATAGAGAATTCCAAAAACTCATGAAGAAATATGGTGTGCACCATTACAACACTTTCAGCGAAAAGAAGGCCTCGATTGTAGAGCGAGTTAACCGGACTTTGAAAAATATGATGTGGAAAGGATTCAGTTTACAAGGGAACTATAAATGGCTGGAATTATTGAGGAAGATCGTCAATAAATATCACAACACAACACACAGGACTATAAAAATTAAACCCTCTGAGGTTACGAAAAGAAATGAGAAAATGCTACTGCAAACCGCATATAACCGCCTCAAATTCGTAGATTTGAAACACAAATTTGATATTGGTGATTATGTACGTATATCCAAGGTTCGCGGAGTTCTCGATAAAAAATATTACCCTAATTGGTCTACTGAGATCTTCCGTATAAGAAAAGTACAATTGACAAACCCAGTTACATACTTATTGAAAGATGATTCTAACAAGGATATTTTTGGAGGGTTCTATAACGAACAATTGCAAAAAGTAAGATATCCAGACGTATATCTCGTAGAGAAAGTGTTGAAGAGAAGAAAGGGTCAGGTGTTTGTCAAATGGCTTGGATTCGATGATAAGCATAATAGCTGGATAAACGAGGATAATATCGCATGATGTTGCGCAATCGGAGGACTATATAAAGAGCTCATCACGATTTAGAATTTCAATCACTTTCCAATCGACACTTCCAGCAGTAATATCTAAGTGTGTGTGTGTGTTAATTTTGAAAAAATGTTCATAATTGACGTACAAGGTTTCCAGTATGGAAAAGATAACTTTTTGTGTAGAGAAATTGCCATTTTGAATGTGGACAATGGTGTGTGGCAACATCGATTCATCACTTTACCACTTGACATGTCACACTACAATTCAACTGTTCTCGAACATATGGAATGGTCCACTAAACACTTGCATGGATTGGAATGGAGTCATAAGGAATCATCTATTACAACAATACGGTATGAGCAAATAACTGAATTCATCAAGAAATGCATTGGCTGTTACGAAGGAGAAGAAATTCTAGTGAAGGGGTTAGAAAAGAAGATATGGTTGGAGAGACTACTAAGGATGAACAATATTATTGATTTACATTAACAAGGATGCCCTGCAATTGAGGACTTGAAGTTATTTTTAAGATCAAATCATTGCAACCAACATTTATATAATAATTCTAATTGTGCTCTGGAAAATGTCTATTATTTATGGTACTGGTACCTTCACTGTAAACTCTGATGATAAATCGGTTCAGAATAAATGAAAACAACATTCACGATTTCGATTATTTATTGCTTCCTATCATATAATATTCACTAAAACAACCAACTTCCAAAAACAACAACAACAAAAACAACAACTACAACAAAATACAACAACAACAACGAATCAGTCAATGATTTCACTACAAAATAAATTTTGTTTCATTCCATAGTCGTCTAATATTTGATGTAATTTCAATGAAATTGGACAAAAACAAAACATTTCATCACACCTCAGGCATGAGAAGGTTCCAAAATCTACAATACCATTCAACTCCCTGCATTTTTGCTCTCCACTACTTGCAGTATACACCACTATTATATGCCCATCACCATCACTCCTCTCCACTTCAATCGTGCCAATTCCCTCTTCCTGTTGTTGTTGTTTTTGTTGTTGTTGTTGTGGCTCCTAGAACATTTTTCCCCCATCATTGATACACACATCACCCATCACTCTCGAATATCTCCACCTGTGATTCAACGAATGGGGATGATGGCCCTTCTTCTTCTTCTCCTTCCCGAGGCGAGTAGGCTTCCACTTCGGGAGAAGAAGATGTTTCTCCTCCCTCAATTCTTCTCCGCTTCTCTGAAGATACATCTTCTTCGAGGGCAAAGTTGAACCGCTTACTCGCCTCTTGCAATAGGTCCAACTCCCGATCATTTTTGGAGATGTATGTACCTATATTTTCATAATTGAATTTCCAATTTTCAGGTCAGCTATGCATCAATTGACGAAGATTCTATGTCACGGTGCAACCATGAAGAAGCTGACACCCGTTTAATATTCCAAATAATAACTTCCATCGAAGAAAATAGTTATGTTATTATAAAAACTGACGATACTGACGTACTAGTCCTTCTTTCATATTATCATTGGAATAACAAAGTAATGAACAGTTCTGAATCTTTCATGGAAACTGGACACTAGAATTCGGTAACAGACAAAAGAAAATTCATTCCTATTCACGAAATCGCCAGAAAACTAGGAAAGCCTTTGTGTGATGGATTACCAGCATGCATGCAAGAGATCTGCTATTTTGCTTGTCTTCAGATTGTGAATGTGTGGATGCGTTTCGCCTGGAAACGTTCCACCCCGCGTACCATTCAACGAATTACGGGTTGCCTGAGAGGTCCAAATCCTCAGACCTCAGATACTGGTTGTTAGGTATACGAAGAAGTGATTCGCTATATCAGTGAAACTCATTGTGTGGTCGATCATACATTTATTTCGGTTCTGAATACCATTTACTTGAATAAAATGTTCTTGGGGATAAAAACTCCTAACTCTCTCTCGGTCAACGGACGTCTACCCAATTTTTTTGTTCTAAAAGAACGAAAATTACAAAACTGTCGGTACCTATCTATAACACAATAAAAACCGATTGGTACATATGTGTACTATATTGAAATTAGTTATGTTATTATAAAAACTGACGATACTGACGTACTAGTCCTTCTTTCATATTATCATTGGAATAACAAAGTAATGAACAGTTCTGAATCTTTCATGGAAACTGGACACTAGAATTCGGTAACAGACAAAAGAAAATTCATTCCTATTCACGAAATCGCCAGAAAACTAGGAAAGCCTTTGTGTGATGGATTACCAGCATGCATGCAAGAGATCTGCTATTTTGCTTGTCTTCAGATTGTGAATGTGTGGATGCGTTTCGCCTGGAAACGTTCCACCCCGCGTACCATTCAAAGAATTACGGGTTGCCTGAGAGGTCCAAATCCTCAGACCTCAGATACTGGTTGTTAGGTATACGAAGAAGTGATTCGCTATATCAGTGAAACTCATTGTGTGGTCGATCATACATTTATTTCGGTTCTGAATACCATTTACTTGAATGAAATGTTCTTGGGGATAAAAACTCCTAACTCTCTCTCGGTCAACGGACGTCTACCCAATTTTTTTGTTCTAAAAGAACGAAAATTACAAAACTGTCGGTACCTATCTATAACACAATAAAAACCGATTGGTACATATGTGTACTATATTGAAATTATTCATATGTGATCAACTATTACATACCTTATAGACCACACGTTTTCGCAAAGTTTATATGACAGAACAAACACAAATATTTTTCAAAGAAACATCAAAATTTCACGAAATATACACAGTCCCATTAATAATTATCGAGAACATAACCTTATAATATTGGATTGGTGTATTTTCTGCTTGCTTGAAACGAATAAAAGTGACTCAGAATATTTGCAGCATCTGTGGTACATAATATTATGTGTATACCGTTCAGACTGAAAGAGGAAATGATTTGGGGCAGAAAGTGCAAATTTTTGTTGGTCTCACGAAAGGCAATATCCCAATTTATTAAAACTCTTGGAAGTTTTTGGGAATACTTCAAAGAAGTTTTGATAGAGTTGTTCGACAAATATCGAGGTAGACTACAAATAGATGTACTGTACTGAGCTTTTTGTCGAGTTCGTCTGTCTGCATGGTATTGCTATAGTGATAGAATGATAACCGAACGTTTGAAGAAGATTTCCCGTAGAAGTTTTCATGAACAAGTGAGAGGTCGCCGTTGTTCCAATGATGACAAGGAGTAAGTGAGTGTGGCATCACCAACTAGGTGAATTAGTTTGATGTTTATATATCGACTATGTGAACTCCGTAATCATCAAAGATACAACATTTTTGGAAACAGCAACTACTCCAACATAATTATCTTTAATATATCAGGTGACCTTGGACCATAGGCGCCACCAGATAAAAATAGGATATAGGGCGGACGAAATTCGAAGATGAAATCGGGTAACCTACGAATGAAAACTGAGTGTGAATACTCAAAGCTAATATTAATCTGTGTAATTCTCGAAATGTCATCTCCAACCATTCAGAACTTGAAGACTAATTTTTCATGATATTGACCATATCCACTCGTCAAAACTGAACCCATCACTAGTTCCTAAGCAGGTTTTTGAACAGCCTCTGTGAATCTGAGATAGAACAATCAATAAAACAATAATTGATCTTCGCATTGTCGAGTTTAGACGAAAATGTAGTTTACCTAACAAATGCCGAGAGTCATACTTTTCCGCACCTGTTTATTCAGATATAAAGAAATACATAGAGAATTCGCATTCGGTATGTGATGAAATTATCAATTCTTTCTCAGTATATTCAACAGAAAACAACTACTTTCCTGGCTGCGATTTTACTAAATATACTGTACGCTAGCACAAACCACGCCAACCGTAATATCTCATCTTCGAAGTACTTAGGCAAAACTCAGAAACTATTCATCCTTAACGAACTAACCTATCCCTGATTGCAATATTTTTGTGGAAGGAAAACCGAATGGAGTGAAACACATTGAATAATAATATATTTCAAAAGTTGAGTTCTTCAACAAAATTGAATAAAATGAGACTGTTTATCCTAAACGCACTAACCTATTTGACTTCAAATATTCTATGAAAAAGGAAAATCAGAATGAAGTAAAACAACATTGGTGAAAAAAAAAAGTTGCAAAAAAAAAATCAAGTTCACAGCGATTCGAACCATGGACCTTCAGACTCAAAGTGTATTAAAGTCGTTTATTTCCATTATCCTAATCTATTACATCACAAATTTTCTATCACATTTCATATTTTTGTTCTGGAGCATCATATAGTGCCCCTAGATGTTCCTCCGCGTGACGCAGAGGTGGCTGGTGTTGGCCAAGGGATGTGAGAGGATTTGTGAAGTGTTCGTCGCAGAGACCGATCTCCTAGGGCTAGGCTTTTTATAAAGGTCATCTCACTGTGGGTACCCTGTGGGGCGGGGAAGTTGCTCATCCGTGATCAGTGCAGGGAGTGTTTCCGGTTTTTGGAGGAAAAATAAAATGAAAAAACAAAAAACCTTCTTCTAGTTAGGCTCGGACAGCTGGACCTCCACGTTTCCGTGTTTGTACATCTGTCCGAGTTCAGTGTCGCGTTTGCTCGTAAGCAGTGGCACTATTTTATTTTCTCGTTTGAGAGATAGTGTTGCCTAGATCCTTCCCAGCGTCTCGGACGTGTCCGGGAGTCCGAGAAGATTCGCGACTATAGATTCTCAGGTTCCCTAAAAACATCGGTTGATGCATATATCAGCCCATGCTTTTTGCGTATATTATGGTGTTCTCTGACTGTGGTGATATTCTGGGTAAGGTCACTTCCACACACATTTTCTTGATTGCATATTGCGTTTTTTGTATCAGGTAGTTGGTGTTTCTCCTGAATGACATACGGGTCTCCAATTTGACTCCCAGGTATTTCACGGAGGTCGTGTCTGCCACCTCAACCCCTTTGACGGTCAAAGGTTTGCTCAGTCGGGAGTTGTTGACTTTTCGATGGAAATTTATGACTTCAGTCTTTGCACTGTTCATGCAGATCTTTGACTCGTCAAAGTACGGTATGATTCCCCTGTCCAGATGGATCTGGATCTGTGCCCTGGCAATATTCGAGTCGTCCGAGTGAGCATATATCGCCGTGTCATCGGCGTACAGTGCTGTACTCGTCCGCTCGAATACAGGGAAATCATGCGTGTATAAGGTATACAACAGAGATGAGACGCACGACCCCTGCGGAACACCTGCCTCGAGTGGAAAATCTCCCTCAAAGTGGACAGCGCTAACCAGTTGACCATTTGGGTGTATAAATTTACTGCGTACAAGAGATTGACAACGAGAGAGCTTCAGTCGAATTCGTGTCGAAATCATAAAAAGTGTATTCTTGCGTTCGAGCACAGTATATTTAGTGCGATGTGCTGACTCCGAGTATATCGGTAATGTTTGGAGATATGACGTATTATGGTGGGCGTGGTTTGTGCTAGCGTGCAGTATATTTGGTAAAATCGCTTCCTGGCTATATGTTACGACGAACATTCAATTATATCTTTTGAACACACACGATTATAATTTGAAGATGAACTCTTTTTTTTTCCTTCAAATCAAAACATATATGCACATAATATCATTCTGAAATTACAACAGAAAACAACTACTTCTCTGATTATTTGCCACGTCGAATATTGATTTATTTATATCTGTTCAACATCCAGAAGGAAACATGAAAATAAAAATTATCTGAAATTGAGAATTGGCATTCTCTTTCATTGTTTTTTTTTTCATATTTTAGTTCCTCTGTTGATATTTTCTTCTGACATAAAGACTGAAGGTTTGGTTGCTTGAACAATTTTCTATCATCAATAATAACAAAGTCATCGATGGCTGCTGACACTCAACTTGGATTACCCTGAAGAATATCCCTTGACACGTGGGATTCACAAGAACGTTTATTTAATAGCTTCCATAGTGAGTTTCACAAAAACGTTTATTCAATGGCTTCCATATGTTCGTATGTATATATATATATATATAAGCATTTTTTCATCAACCCCTATCTACAGCACCGCACTAATTATCGTTAATAAAGAATTCTCGAAACAAAATTCCGTAGCTGAACTTCGATTTCAATCTAGTTTCTTATCACCTTCTTCCTTTTTCTAGAAATATGGGTACAAAATACAAAATGAATGGATTTGGGTATGACATAGATTCATATAAAGAACATTCAATATCTTGTATCTATAATCAAACTTTGAAAACTCCAAAGTTTGTTGTGAAAAAAAATTGTAAAATTGTTCTATCCGTCATTCGGTTGCCCCCTTACGAGCAACCCTCAGAAATCTTCGAAGGTCTTGTGCGAGCAAGAAATGACGGGGGCCTTACCTTTCAACGTGTGATCCCAAACACTTGTAACATGCCAAACACCTATTTCTCGAACCCTTCTCTCTCAACTTACTTCAAGGAATCGTAGTTTTTAAGAAAATACTTCAAATAAACACTTTCTTCTCCATATAGCGAAAAAGTTGGGTGACGTTCATATATTTTATATTGAAATGTGTAAAAGAGCAATAGGAACATAAAAGCAGGTCGAACTGAAAATATACGTAGAATCCCCACATGACGTGAGAGCAGGCAACACTGTGACCGGCGTTCGCTCTGCGCGTGGCTGGTAGGCCTCTCTGCAGTCTGTCATTTTACGGTTCTGCTGCATTACATCCTGATGAATTCCGATTCTGCCAATGTACGGTTTTGATTTTTTCTGGTTCTGCTGACGAACAGTTTCTATATTTCACGATTCTGTCGATGTACGGTTCTGAATTTTCACGATTCTGTTATCTTACGGATCTAACATTTCACTATTCTGCTGGATTACGGTTCTGATAGTTTACGATTCTATCACAATACAGTATATGACATTACAGTCTGATGAAGTACATTCTGTCATTGAACGTTCTGATATAATATGATTCTGATGGAATACGGTCTGTTGTATTACGAGTCTGTCGATGTACGGTTTTAGCATTTTACGATTCTTTCAATTTACAGTTCTGATATTTTGAGATTCTGTGAATATGCTGTTCTGATTTTTTGCTATTCTGTCAATGTACGGTTCTGACATTTTACTATTCTGTCGATAAACGGTCTGTTATATTTCGATTCTGACAAAGTACGGTCTGCTAATGTGCGGTCTGTCATTCTGCGATTCTGACGAATTACGGTCTGTGTTGTTATGATTCTGACGAAATATCATTCCGCTGTGATGTTGGTTTGTTAGTTTTCGATTCTGTATATTTGCGGATCTGCGATATTGCTATTATAGAAAAATACACATCTGCGCATTTGCAATCTGTTATTGTCTGGTATGCTCATGTACAGTATACAAAATACGGTTCAAGGGGTTGCGGTTCTGTGCATCTACAGTAGAGATAAATACGATTCCTATAAAATATTGTTCTGTTAAGTTACTGGTTTGAAAATGTATATTCTGATGGATTACGGATCTGCGATTTTACATCCTGGTGATTTGTGTGTTCCCGATACAATATTCAATGTCACCTTATATGCTGAACATCCTGAATGAAGAATTAGATGAGATGATGAAGCTTGGGGTTGTGGAACCTTCACAAAATCCATACAATAGTCCTGTACTTCTAGTCAAGAAATCTTCAGGTGGATATCGTTCTTGCTTTGATGGGAGAGAATTGAATGACATCACAAAACATGATAGTTACCTTCTTCCTCGAATAGAGAGAATATTAAATCTACTTAGAGATGCGAAGTATATTTCAAGCATAGATCTCAGAAAAGCTTTTTGGCAAGTGCCATTTGATGAATTTTCAAAGGAAAAGACTTGCTTTAGTATTTCGGGGCGAGGCTCATTTCAGTTTGAAGTTATGCCATTTGGGCTATGCAATAGTGCACGAACTCAACAAGGACTTTGTGACACTCTTTTCGGTGCCAAGTTTGAGCCCAATATTTTTACCTATCTTGATGATATAATTATTACATCAAAAACCTTTTCTGAATATTTATCTCTTTTAACTGAAAAAGAAAACATTCTGGAGGAAGCTAATTTAACTATCAATCCTAAGAAGTGCGAATTTTTCAAGACCTCACTTAGATATTTAGGCTATGTTATCGATAGACAATGTCTTCTGATAAAGTCACGGCAATGACAAATTTTTCACGTCCTACTACCAGTACTGAGATGAAAAGGTTCATTGGGATGGTATCTTGATACAGAAGATTTTTGTTAGGCTATTCCGACTGAAGTAAGGGCAACCGATCACTTGATCAGCTGAAGCTGAAGAGGCCTTCGTGAAAATCAAAAGTGCGCTAGTTTCCTCCCCTATTTTATGTTCAGCCGATTTCGGAAAACAATTTATCATTTTCTGTGATGCTAGCGATTACGGTATTGGTGGCGTGTTGACACAACAAATAGATGGTTAAAAAAAAGTAATTGCATATGCCTCGCGCACTTTATCTCGTACTGAAAGAAATCACACAGTCTCGGAAAGAGAACTATTGAGCTTAATATTTTTCATTGATAAATTTAGTCCCTATGTAGAGGGCAATAAATTCAGGGTTTCCACAGATCATAGTAGCCTTCTGTGGTTGAACAACTTGAAAGATCCGTGTGGCAGACTTGCTCGGTGGGCTGTCAATTTGAGACAACACAATATCAAATTATTGTACAGAAAAGGTTGAACAAACGTCCTACCAGATTTTTTTTCACAAATTCCTCCGAATGATCCTCCTGATGATGTTCCAGGGATGAAAGTAGATCTGATAGAAAATTCAGCAGATAGAAATGAGAAGTGGTATACTTCTCGTTGTAACAAGGTTATCAAAGAGCCAGATTCATTTCCTCAATGGATAGTCGACAGAGAACTTTTGTGGAAATATGTTCCTTCGGAAAACCCGTTTGAAACAAATGAAACTGAGTGGAAGATAGTTGTCCCAAAGTCCCAGCGATGTGAAGTCATCAGAGACAATCACGATTCACCTACTTGTTCACACTTCGGTGTGTATAAAACTTTTTCGCGTGTTCAACAGAACTACTACTGGCCTAAGATATTATTTGATATTAAAAAGTATATTCGTTCCTGCAAAATATGTCAGTCACAAAAAATACCTAATACGGGGTCTAATGGGTCGTGAGAAGCAAGTTAGCTTTCCCCTCTCAAACTATTGCCATAGACCTAATGGGACCCTTTTCCAGGTCGTCCAGAGGCTTCACTAACTCGCTGGTTGTAGCTGATTGGTTCTCAAAGTATACTCTTTTAAGCCCTTTCCGTGATGCTGAAGCTCCTGGGATTGTTGAATTTTTGGAAAATCACGTATCTTCAGTGTGTAGAATGCGAATTTCCAATGTATATCTTCATATACAGTGTCTGCGATTTCAACCCGCAACACTCTTTCAATTCGAAACTGATTAACAAAAACACACAAAAACACATATACTCATCATAATATGGTATTCAACGAGCTCTCTTCCAGAATGTGAATAAATTTGAATAATTCGGTTTCTCAAGGACTATCAGGCAATTTTTAATCAATTTGTGACTAGATTATTCGATTCAGGCATAGCTGAAATGACCCCATACACAATTTGAATGCACAATCTCATATGAAGTGTTAGTTATTCAGGGAAAATTCTTGATATTTTCTATTTCACGATCCACCCTGTATTGAAATCTGAGGAGTTGACATAACCGATGAAGTGGTCATTCAATGGACGAACGAATCCGATACTCAGATACATAGTTTCTTCGTTTAACTTCTACAGTCAACCAAACAGTAATGGAATTGAAGTTGACACATTTTTCATAATGATCCAAATCTTCTCTTCCTGGTTATATAAATGATAGTGACTGACTCGGGAAGATATTCTCTATACATGACAATTTCCATTTTCATCTCAAATTTTCTTTCCATTTTGCCAAAATCTGTATATTATGACCACATTGAGTATCAGTGAATCTCATTGCAGTCTTTGGAGATTGTTTTACTGTCATTCTATTCGTATTTCATTTGACAGTCATTTATCAAACAATACGATTCTCAAAGTAACTGTGTGGTGCAGTATGTGAAAAACAGTTTACTTGAGTTTTCAAAATGGTGAACCTCAACTTTGATTTTATTTGCACACACTGTATATAACAATTTTTTTTGTTTATTATTATATCGGAGAATATTCCTTTTCGGAAAAATTTATATTTGTAGGACTCATTCCACTTATTATTCCATGAATAGAAATAAAACAATAATTTCATGTAATATTTTCATCTGCAGTCGATGCGTTCGTTGATGCTCTTCATACATTTGATACGTTGCGTCCTATCTCTAGGTGATTCATGTCACTCCACTATCACTCAAGTCGAGAGGTGTCGAGAGGTAAGGGTTTTGTTAAAAATCAAAATGATTCTCAAAAATGTCGATCGTCTAGAATTATTCCATGTACAAATCAAAATTGAGTGCCTTTCACGATTTGGCCTAGAGTTTATTGTTGAGTGTTTTTTATTTATGATGAATATAGGAATATTATGATATCCATGTCCATGACAGATTCCTGCATGTGAGTATTTCTGTTTGATATTCTATCAAACTCTCAAGAGGAAGCGAAATACAAAATCAATAACACCACATTTTATTATGTATCAACTGTCCAATCAACTGCCGAAATACAATATCGAAAACATGAGGTTCCTGATCATTGATACAACTTTTTCAACCAATCAATACGTGTATTTTGAAATAAGTGGAATAATCTGCTGAATAACACACTGATGAGGATTATTTCGTCGAAACAAATAATTTGAGTTGCATACAAATGAAAATCGTATAACTGGTTAAAAAACTCGAACCAAAATCGTGGGCATTGATCCTTCTAAAAAAAAACAATCGAAATTTATCACTTAAATAATTCAAGCACCCGGGCACCAAATCGAAGCGTCAAGCGGATGCACTGAGTGAATATTAAATGTATTCATCAGAACGATGAACCATCATTTAGTATCGAGATAATTATCTACCTGTAATCGAGAAATACCTTGAATTCATGTTGATTATGCCATGTCATGAACAAGGTCAGGTAATTTTCATATGAGGAAGGATAAATGACTTCGCAAATATTTGTTCGTGATATAAACCAACACAAAATGATAAATCATCGATCAGTTTGTCTCATCACGGCATCAAGATGTTGACAGAAATTGCGATATTGTTTGCGAGCGTGGCCATATTAGCTACTTTATTTGTAAAGTACAAATACGGATACTGGAAAAGAAGAAATGTTCCTTATTTGGAACCAACGTTTCCTACTGGAAATAACAAGAGATTTTTTCCAAAAGGATTTGCAATTGGGCAATTATCTCAGTATTTTTATGATGAATTCAAAGCAAGAGGGTTGAAAATGGGAGGTGAGTTTACTTTTCATGATAGAAATTACTATCGTTGTTTAGGTTCATCCATGATACTACCTTAGTGACTCGTGAGTACATTATTCATCTGATATATTTGAACTGAAAGAGAATATTCTCAGATATATTCATGAACACAAAAATATTGATATATATATATATATATATATCGACTAGTAAATAGTGAGGTTTTGCAGCAAGTAAAAGAGAACTCTTTGAAGATTATCCAAGCTTTCGGAGTTCAATTGATTCCATCATCAGGGCATACTACAATAATTATTGTCAGTAATAATATAAAAGTCAAAATTAATTTGTACTCACATCTACGTGAGGATGATTACTATGATGTTAACAATAATTTTCAGAGATGAAATGTGATACATCATCTGAAAATTATTGTTAACATCATATTAATCATCCTCACGTAGATGTAAGTACAAATTAATTTTGACTTTTATATTATTACTGACAATAATTATTGTAGTATGCCCTGATGATGGAATCAATTGAATTCCGAAAGCTTGGATAATCTTCAAAGAGTTCTCTTTTACTTGCTGCAAAACCTCAGTATTTACTAGTCGATACCTAACTAGTCAGCAACGACTACCCTTCTACTATATATATATATATACATTGGGTATAGGGTTTGTGGGGATGCAGCTGATGTGGGACTCAGAAGAAAACTCTTGTTACTTTTGAGAAAGCTTCCGGAATTTGATTAATTCCTCCGTCAGTCTCTCTAAAATGAAATGTACAATTATAATATTGAAAACAAATGGGCATTAGAAATTACTTATAGTATATGAGATTGTAGAATTGCAAATCAGTACACTGAAAGAACAGTTTGGTTATAATAAATAAATATGATTAACTGTTACCAAATCTGTTATTGAAATATGGCTTATTAAACGTTTGTTTGAAAAAAACAAATTATTTGTTCACACCCCCATGAATAAGCCTCGTGCATGATTGAATTATGATTATTTCATGAAAATATTCATTCGTTAACTGAGAATATATATTTCTTCACCCACACCAAACAATATTTATTATTTCAAAATCTTTGTTTTTAGTAACCAAATATTCATACATAAGTACAGCATGAAAAGAAACCTTTTATTGATAATAAATAAATATTTTGTTCGCTGTTATAATTCAATGTCTTCATTTCAGAAAATTGCTTATTGATTTATTAAATTTCCTGATGTATTACCACCACTCGTGGATCTCTCCGAGGGGGTGTTTCTAAGCCTTATATCAATTACAAATTTAGTAACAGTTAACGAATATTATTTATATAAGTATATAACCAAACTCATCAGCTCTCAGCTATGATGGCATACAAACGTTTCCATGTAAATATATTACTTTCTTTCAAATTCATGCAAAGCAAATGATATTAGAAAATACACATGCATACTACATAGGTATCCGCACCTACTTACGTTCAAAATGTTCCAATATCGATTGATTAGTACCACATGCACTCACTGTTTTTTTTTTAACTTACTGAATGTTGTAAAATAGATGCACCTCGGGATGCACTGATAGTCGTCTGCCATTATTTTTTCATACGTGATGTCGTACCTATATGAAATTATCCCAAGAAGCTAATTGTAGACGTAAATATACATGTCCAGATGTAAACAAACACTCACTGTCATATAAGGAATTGAACTAGTATAACCATCACACTTCATAACTTTCGCGTTGGTCGAAATCACAGGTAAATCAGGAACGATTTCACAAAGATGCACACGGTATCTAAGATGGAAACTAGACTAAAATGATGGCCCATACGCATGACAGTTTATTAATTATAACCAAATGAATTGTTATGATTACCAAACGAAGAATAAAATGAAATATCCATTGTTATCCTTCATATAACGTATATTTATAATAAACAAATGTATATCATAATGAATAAACACATAGATTTATCAACAGACACTGTATCATTGTTAATTATCACCAAATCACATTATAATTATTAATTCCTCTTATTGATTTTCAATTCATGAATCTGCGTAATAGATGAATTGTTAATTATCAAATAATGTTGTTCACAATGAACAAATATGACAGTAATAAATCATTTATTGTTTATAAATAAAGCATAAAAACAGATACGATTTTGATGAATAAGCCTTTTCAATTATGAATATGGCTAATTAATTATGAACAAATTTGACGTTAACAAATATTTGATAATTATTACTGATATTTTTTTTTCGGTGTAAAGAGAGACTAACGAAGGAATTAAATAAATTCTGAAAGCTTCCTCAAAAGTAAAAAGAGTTTTCTTTTGAGTCCCACATCAGCTGCATCTCCACAAACCCTATACCTAATCTATTGATTTATACAGCTACTAATATTAATTGAATATAATTGTATATATATATATATATATATATATATATATATATATATATAAATAAAGAAATACACTGAGAATTCGCATTCTCCATGTGATGGAAATACCAATTCTTTCTCGGTTTATTCAACAGATAACAACTATACTTTCCTGGCTATTTGCCACGACGAATATTGAATTACATCTATAGAACACACACGATAAGAATTTGAAAACAAAATCTCCTGAAGTAGAAAATCTGCATTCTCCATTATATAAAGATATGCATTCAATATTATTCGGAATTTTCAACAGAAAACAACTACTTTCCTGGCTATTTGCCACGTCGAACATCGAATTATATCTGTTGAAGATCCAAGAAGAGAGCATAAAAAATCAAAATCCTTTGGTATTCAAATTTTTTTTCACGTCCTGTATGATGAATGTCAATCAAAAAGAATTATATAATTGAACAAAGATAGTATGAACTCCTTTGAATATGATGAAATCTCATGGATTTTCCTTGAAGATATCTTGTGGATATCTGTAAAAAATATCTCTTGATCTTGTAAAAGCCCAATTTTTTCCACTCGTTATGATTCCATGAGATCGGATGACAAGTTATTATCGATTTCGTTTTCACTTATTCCACGAGAACCATGATTCCAATGCAAGAATTATTTTTCCATAATCTGAAAGGAGTATAAGGAATACAGAAAAATCCCATTATATAAAGGGTTCACTTCAAGGGGAACCACAAAAAGTCATTGATATGGTAAATATTTCTGCTGGTATTATGAGATAGTTTGGAACCTCTTGTGTGACAGATATATGATGACACTCACATGTTGGTGAATCATCATCTGAAATCTTCATTGAAATTTCCATCAATGGGTAGAGAATCTGATACTGATTTGAAAAATATGTTGGATACGATAACGAAAATATTATTTGCTTTGAAAAAACTTGGGATTTCAACAAGTTCTTGGGATCTAATAAAAATCATCAATATGACAGATAAGTTTGATCAAAATACATTTCGTGTATAAAAAGAACATAGACAGAAAAGAAAATTAGCTGCATTAAATGAATTCAAAGAGTTCTTGAATGACAGGGTGAATATGTTAAAAAGAATTGAAGGAAATGAGAAGTAGGAAGATAGTAAAGTAAAAGTTAAACATCATGATGAGAATCGATTTTATAAAACACTATTATCGACTCCTGCGCCAGTTTCCTGCGTGTGATGTGAGAATAGATATTATATGAATAATTGTCCTGAATTTCTGAGATTGAATGTACACACAAGATATAGACAGGCAAAGAAGTTGGGACTATGTCTCAATTGTTTGAAAAAAGGAACTGGCATTAGCAAAGATTGTGGATCAGGTGGCTGTAGATAATGTGGATCTGAACATAATGCGCCTCTACACTAACAACAATTTGTGAATGAATCACGAAGTGAGAATGGTAATGGTGAGCAAAAAAGTCCAGGTATTAAAACCAACCCTGGTATATCACGTGATTCAAATGATCAACAATTTACTGAAGATAACTCAACAAATCGGATCGAATATTCCTTCCTGGATTTTGAAAATATTGACATTGGTGAGGTATTATCATCGACAGCTCTAGTACAAGTATTTGATTCGAGTAGGGATTTAAAAAACTGTAGAATATTACTTGATAGTGGGTCACAATAAAACCTGATAACAAGTGATTTTGTTGAACGATTGGGTTTAATCAAGAAATCTTTGGATATTCTATTCATAGAAATAAATCAGGTTGTGAATAATATCAAATATGGGTGTACAATCACATTTCAATCTCCACGCAGTAATTCCAAAAGAGGCGTCTAAAAGCAAAACTCTCCTCATCCATCTAGAGCAAATTCTAGAAAAATGAGAAAAACTTGTACAAGGTTTATTATTCTGGAAATTTTCACCATAAAATTCAATCATATGTAGTAGATTTCACGAAATGATTCACCATATTTCAATAAAATGTAAGTCTCAATGACTTTCAGAAAAATGATATTTAAGTTTGGATAAGACAAGTATTGCACCGACAATATGAATTTAGCAAGTTTTGATATATATATATATATGATGACACTCACATGAAATAACTTATGATGCCACAAGGTTCGAGTTTTATTGATGGTTTATTAATATATTTGTCAACTGTCTTACATAAACAATGTATCTTGACTGTCCACAGAATGTGGGAAAGAGAATGAAATTATAACTGAAAGGTGATTCCTAGAATATTCAGTGCACGGTTTCCCGTATTGTCTGAAGACGACACCTTTTAACAGCGTCTTGTTTCTGTCGAAGTAGATGTACACCAAAGTGGCAATGTCCTATCACAGTGATGATATAACACCTTCCCCCGAAGATTCAACTATGCAGTGTCAGCGAGGTAGTTGAACCGATGAAAGTTCAATCCTTTCTTGATGATTTTCTTCTGGTGCTGAATGTTGTCGTCGTTTGATAAGTTTTTTTATACAAAACTGTGCTGACGACTCCAAAAAGCATAACATAGATCAAAATGGTCCATATGCTTGGAACATGTGGTATTTCGTCAATTCGCAAATTCGGTTGGTTATCAAGAATTTGTCTTTTCAGCATGTGTAGGTCATCAAGTTTCATGTCGTCTAGCTGGACGCCTAAGTTCACTGGAGGCTTGGGATCGGTAGAGACGTCAAGGTCGGGAAACAATACGGGTTTGCTGATATACGCAATTTCTTTTCTATTGATGATTACTTCTTTATCGGTGATCAGCTGACATCCGCTTGGAATTTCTACGAGGAAAGTACCAGACAATTTTTGTATTTCCTCTTGTGAATTGCACTTCAATTTTATAATAACTTTATAGGGCATTATGACAATCCATTGATTAGAGTGATCCAGATGGTCATATATTGGCCTCGTCACCTTGATTTGGGCTTGTTGACAACCGGAGGTGTTCTTCAAGTTGAGTAGCTGTATTTCGCAAGGGTTATCTTCGATAATTTCCTTAATTTCTACTGAAGTGCAGATATACTTTTGTGATCCAATATCAATACAGAGGTCGCTTATGAATGCATAGTATAATTCATTTTTGAGTAAAAATCTATTTCGTGGAATGATAATCTTGAACTGACTCTTTGCTCTTATGGGAATAGGATAAAGGTGGTAAATATCAAAATTGAAAGGGTGCATTAACTCAATTAATATACATATTAGCAATGAACAACTTTCGGTGGTAAAGGAAGCGAGAAATCTGGGTGTCACAATGGACTCTGACTTAAGATTTGAAAAACATATAAATAAACAGTTACAACGTGCTTACGGTAGTCTGAAAATTATTTATGGTAATCGGCATTTGTTATCATCTGGTATAAAAAGAGTTTTATGCGAAACACTGGTCCTGTCCCTATTCAACTATGCCGATGCACTCTATGGTCCCAATCTAACAACCCAATATAAGAGAAAAATACAAAAAGTACAGAATTCATGCCTTCGCTTGATTTTTGGAATTCGACGTCGCGAAAGAATCTCGCACAAGTTACGTGAAATTGGATGGTTAAATATGGACAATAGAAGAATTCACCATACCGTCACTCTGTATCATAAAATTATAACCAAAAAAGTACCCCCCTATCTAAGTAATAAAATAGCATACCGTACTGACGTTCATAACTTGAACATAAGAAATAAGGGGCTTCTAACCGTACCAACTTTTAGAACCGAATATTTTAGACGCTCATTCAGTTATCAAATATGGCTTTTATGCAACCCGATTCTGGAAAAAATGAGAACATTGAATGCATCAAAATTCAAGCTGATACACAAAATTCATCTATTAGACGCTCAAAATTAGACTTGGAACATAACATATGATTTACCGGCTATGTACATATATCAATATAAAATAGGTTATACTCAATCCCTAAGTATTTGGCATTTTCCTTTTTTTTAGTATTGTATATACACAGGTTTTTGTGGGTTAAGTGGAAGAATATTTCTTGTTATGCTCTCTCGTGTAACAAAAAATAAACTTCGCCCTTTACTTCTTCAATATGTATTTACTCAATTTAATTTCTGTAATAATTTATAGAAGTAATAAAGACGATTTATTATTATTATTATTATTATTATTATTATTATTATTATTATTATTATTGGAATTCGAAGAATGTATGTTATTCTATCATTTAAAATAAAACATTTAACTTTGACCAGATTTTCGAGAAGAAATGTGTTTTCGAATGTGATCTCGAAAGGCAATTGTTCTTTTTTTAAAATAAGCTGTAACATCTGAAGTTCTCGAAAAAGTTCCTTAGTGTTCATGATACTCGGATGCATTGTTCCAAGTCTTGCAAATGTGATAGAATTCTCGATATCTTGCAATATTGAATTTATAACTTGATACATATTGATTATTTGGTTCATGATGTCTTTGATGAATATTGAATTTTCTCTGAATACGCTACCCTCAACAATTGATGCAATTTGATTAATTTTAGACTCCAACAACTTTTCATTATGTCCTATTTGCTGAATAGTCGAATTGAATTTCGTTATCATTTGAATTGATAATGAATTTTGTATTTTAATATTGGATGACAATTCTTCTTGGTTCAGCTGAAGGTTGTTTATAAATTTTTCATAACGTTCTCCGTCAGTTGCATCTAAATTCCCAGAAATTGATTTGAAAATCGACCCTAAGCCATTAATTAGCCCTCTTTTGATTCTAAGTGGATGTGGCACGATTTCTGATAATTTGATTCCGGCCTTTTCTTTAGTGAAATTCAATATTTTTGCGAAATTTGAAGTATCTGCCGTATAGCTAGGATTTTTGAGAACGTGATTTGTCAGGGTCTCAGATTGTATATGTAGTTTGTTGCGTTCAATAATAATCGGGTTCAAGTCATAATAGTGCAAAAATGTGTGGCTATATTGTTCTATTTTCGCGTTTCCTAGTTTGAGGGGGATGAGTCCTGGGTTGTTCTGAAGGTTTTAAAGTGTGATCTTTTTCTCCTGAAGTCCGAGCACGACAGGGAATCTAAAATGATATTTCCTAATTACTTAATGAATATGTTTTCTTGAGGGGCCTTTTTATGTTATCCATATGAATTTTTCTTTGCAAAGCGGTCGAAACGGTTTTTTGTGCTACATTAACCTGGTCAATCTGAATTGCTTTTTTGAATTTATTTGCGTTTTTCTGACGGATATGATTTTTGATGAAGACATTTTGGTGAGGTTGAAAGATATTGGGACTATCGCGATTCATGTTGATTTTTTCGATTAACTTTTCTTTATTCCTCATTAAATTTTCATTTATTTCTGCAAATAATAATTTTGATTTCTCCCTATGATTTATGATATAATCATTGACAATAATCTGATCAATATTCATATTGAATGGATTTTCATTTTTTATGTGACCTCGAACAATATCAATAGGTTTCAATTTAGTGGATGAGTGTATCGAATGATTATAAGCAAGCAAGGCATAAATGATTTTTGTTTTTATTGAAGTTTTTTGAAATCCTTTCGTATCGAGTAGACGAATTTGTTCGGCCAAGGTAGAGTGTAATCTTTCAATCATACCATTTGATTGTGGGTGATATGGGGAACAAAAGTGAACATCGATTTTGTGAAGTTTTAGGAGTTCCAGAACTACCGAGTTTTTGAATTCTGTTCCATTGTCCAAAACTATTTTCAATGGTACTCCATGATGAGAAAAGAACATAAGAAGGTTGTCAACAATTTCTGTTGCACATAGGGATTTCAGTGGATAAGCTTGTGCATATTTGGAAAAACTATCAATTATTGTAATAAATTTAGACTGCTCAAAGGTGAATGTGTCGATGTGAACAGTTTCGAATGGACAAGTTGCTGTTGGTGTCATATTCATTTTCATCCGTATGGGGTTTCTTTCATATTTGCTTTGTTGGCAAATTTGACATTCATTGATATAGCTCTGAACTGAATTCTTTGAAAAGGGCCAGTAGTATTTTGATTTTAGTCTTTGTTCCGTTTCATCAATACCACGGTGGTTTGTTTTACCTTCGTGGTAATTTTTTATGATTTCTGGAATATCGTCTTCGTTTGTCACGTCAATCATTTTCGTTAAACACCGTTTGAGTTTGATTGAAGGCCACTTGAAGAATTTTTGAATTACTACTGAAAACTTCTCGTAGATACCAGGATCCTCAAAATATAAATGATATTGTTGATCGGGAAGAACGTAATCTTTTATAAACTTCACAATATCGTCATCGAAATTATTCAATGAAATTTGAACTGACACTCTCTTCTTTTTTTCGAATAAAATAGTTATTTTTGGTTTTGCTGGACTATGTAGAACTGTAGTTATTATTATTTGATTTTGGCCGTGATTTATTGGTGATTTTGATATAGGAATTTCAACGATTGGGTTTTGTTCAGAATTTTAATGTATTGTAAGGTCGCTAGTTTCGAGATTTTCTTCATCAGGTTGTACAAGTGTAGAAATATTGTCGTGTTCGACATCCTGTGAAATTTCATTCGATTCATTAACGATTTTTGTGTGAATTTCGATACGAGATAAGACATCCACGTTAGTGTTAAGTTTGCCTTTTTTGTATATAATATTATAATCATATTCTTCCAATTTAATTCGCCATCGGAGTAATTTTGAATTAGGGTCCTTCATTGAAAAAATCCACTGAAGCGGTTTATGGTCGGTAACTATATTGAATTTGCGTCCAAAAAGGTACGGTCGAAAATATTTTGTTGCCCAGACGATAGCCAACAACTCTTTTTCAATGACTGAGTAATTCCTTTCAGAATCATTGAGTGTTCGCGAGGCATATGCAACGGGTAAGTCACGTCTAATGGGACCTTGGGATAGAACCGCTCCAAGGGCTACGTTGCTAGCATCTGTGGTCAAATTGAATGTTTTTGTGAAATCAGGAAATTGTAATATAGGTTCGTTCAAGAGCAGATTTCTACATGTTTCAAAACAGGATGAAAATTCGTCATTATGTTCAATTTTCGATCCTTTTTTGAGGCATTTAGTGAGGGGTTTTGTCAAATGGGAGAAATTATCGATGAATTTGCGATAATATCCTAGCAACCCCAAGATACCTTTTATTTCTTTGGTAGATTTTGGAAGAGGATAGTTTTTTATAGCTTTAATTTTGTCTGGGTTCGGTTAAACACCCTGTGGAGTAACAATATGGCCTGAATATGCTACTTCCTTACACAGAAATTCCGATTTGTCTAACTGGATCTTGAAATTTGATTCTCTGAGTCTCAGAAAGACTGATCTTAGTCGTTCCAAGTGTTCTTGTAGGGATGTCGAAAATATTATTATATCGTCGAGGTAAACCAAACATTTTTCATTCTGGATACCTCTGAGAATATTGTCCATAATTCTCTGGAAAGTCGCAGGCCCATTTTTGACCCCAAATGGCATACGTAAATGCTCGAAATGCCCATATTCAGTGCTGAATGCTGTTTTTTCAATGTCCTTTTCATTCATCTCGATTTGGTGAAACCCGCTTGCTAAATCGAGTGTCGTAAAATATTGGCATTTACCTAATTTATCGAGTAAATCTGTTATATTTGGTAAGGGGTATCGATCGTCAATAGTTTTTTCATTCAATCTCCTATAATCCACAACAACCCTCCATTTTTGTTCTCCTGAGGAATCAGCCTTTTTAGGTACCACCCAAATTGGAGATGACCAGGGGGAATGACTTTCTCTGATAATGTTTTGGTCCAGCATTTTTTTAATTTGGTTTGCAATCTCTTGTTTGTGAATGAAAGGGTATCTGTAAGATTTTGAATAGACAGGAATTTCGTCAGAGGTATTTATAGTATGTTTAATTTTGCTTGAAAAAGTTAAAGGTGTATTGTCATGATAAAATATATCAAAGAATTCTTTGCATAGCCTGAGAATTGATGCCTTTTCCTCGTTATTCGAATGATCTGTTCGAATTTTGGAAATATCTAAATTTAGCTTTGGTGTGTCAACAAAATTATTGAAATCAAATTTTCGAATTTGGTTCCTGTCAAAATTTTCAACTGAAATTATTTCTGAGAGATCGAGGCAAATTTGATTTGTTGAATTATTCAGAATGGTTGTTAACGCTATTCCATTTTTTGCGAAAGTCAGACATTCTGGAATTTCACAATATTGAAATCTCTGGTGAGGGATTATTATTTCACCATCAGTAATAGAAGTTTTGATTTTGATTACTCGTTCCGATCGAGGTAATAATTTGATTGAATTCAAATCGCTTTTTGTTTTATGATATAACAGATCGATTCTTGTATAAGGGGTAATCAATAATCCGTTGTCAAAACACAATTTCGCTTGCAGGATTTTCAAATTATCGATACCGATCAAACCATCAAATACATTATGAAATTTAAACAAGAAAAATTTCAGATATTGTTCTTTAGGCAATTTAAATATATTCGGACATGGAATCATTACACTCTGTTTGTGTGCGGATTTTTGGAAAACTGTCGAAACAATAAAAGGATCGTGTCTAATTGTAGTTGGAAATAATTTGTACGCTAGATTAGGTCTGATAAAAGATTTCGTTGATCCCGAATCAATTAAAAATTTCAAGTCATATTCCGGAAATACAATATAGGGTAATTCACTGGTATTAACGTTATTGAATGATATAACCTGCGGTTTCACGTTTGATCGTCCGATCGAGGCTGGCTTTGAAAATTTTCATTTGAAATTTGTCTTTCATCAATTTCTAAATCAGAAAAATGTTCGAGATTATCATGATTTTGGTATGGGGGTTCGGGAAATTGGTTTTCGTACTGGTAATCCCCATAATTTTGGATCATTTCGCCATTTTCATAAAATGATTGATTTATTTCGGTATTATATAATTGTTCTGAGTTGGAGTGTCTTTGTGATTGTCTCGATGTTGAAGGATAATGTTCGTAATTAGTAGAATTCCTCGTAGAAACGCTCATTGGCTGAGGATATGATGTATGTCTAGTCGATGTACTCATTGGTGTAGGGTTTTGAAAATGTTTGAGCTGGTTTGGTTTGAATACATTCTGTTTTTGTTGAGGTTGCCTAAAGACTTCGGAATTATTGAAAAAATTTTGTGGTTGAATGTTGGTTCTTGTATCAATTGGGATTGGTTGAGAAGGAAATCGCTGATTTTGAAACTGATTATTATAAGTATGTCTATTGTATGGTATAAGATTCTGAGAATAATATCTATTTTGTGGAGCCATATCAAGTCTAGGCTGATTTGGTCGATACAAATTCTGATTTGTTGAATTTTGAAGGTACTGAACGTTTTCTTCTTGAATTACAAATTGCAAGGCTTCATTAAGTGAAGCAGGCCTCATGCAACGAATTGTAGTACCTAATGGTTCTCTGAGTCCAGATAAAAAAGTTTTCAATGCCAAATTATTATATAGAATTTTTTTTGTACCTTTTGAAGCATCTACTTCATGGAGTTCCACATAACTACATAATAAATTGAGAATATCTAAACATCTATCATAAAACAGTTGCGGTTTTTCATTTGGCATTTGCCTCAACATCACTAAATCCCTATTAAGGCATGGTTCGTCTCTCTGGTCAGCAAAATTTCTAACAAGAGTATCTTTCAAATCATCCCACGAAGAAACGTTCTGAATGTTGATAACAAGTTTAGCATTTCCCGTTAATTTTGAAATCAACGAATTCAGGAAATAGGTATTCTGAAAATTATTGGGGTTTGTTTGATCTTAAAAATTTAGTATTAAACTGTCACAGACAGAAATATATCTATTCAAATCATTCGGATTGCCATCGAATGTTGGGACGCAATTCAGATATTCCGGTTTAAATGTTTGAGTCATTATGTATCCTATTTTTGTATGTGGAATTGGATTATTAGGAGGAGCTTGTGAGTCAACGAAAGATTCTTCTTCGTTTTTGATTATTGTCAAATGTTCTAAAGCTTGAGCCAAGTTATCAAAATTGTCAACCATTGAATTGTACCTACATCAAATAAACGACGACTCTGTGCATCATCTATGAGGATCACGTCTGGATCGGCGATTTTGTCTTCACCAGGGTTGTTCTTCTCTCAGAAATGGACTATTTTGTTCCAAATCTCGGTGGGTTGCTGCTGTTGGGTTTTCTGCGGATCTGCGATAGATTGGGCGTCCTGAAGTTCGAGGAACCACTCCGTTTCAAATATCAACTAACAGTTTTTCACCAAATTGTTCAATATCCAGTTAATCGTTGATACGAAAATTGTCCGTTCGATACGAAACAATTCCGGATATCCTAACCGACTGCGCCAAATAACTTATGATGCCACAAGGTTCGAGTTTTATTGATGGTTTATTAATATATTTGTCAACTGTCTTACATGAACAATGTATCTTGACTGTCCACAGAATGTGGGAAAGAGAATGAAATTATAACTGAAAGGTGGTTCCTAGAATATTCAGTGCACGGTTTCCCGTATTGTCTGAAGACGACACCTTTTAACAGCGTCTTGTTTCTGTCGAAGTAGATGTACACCAAAGTGGCAATGTCCTATCACAGTGATGATATAACACATGTTGGTGAATCATCATCTGACATCTTCATTGAAATTCCCATCGATGGGTAGAGAATCTGCTACTGATTTGAGAAATATGTTGGATACGATAACGAAAATATTATTTGCTTTCTTTGAAAAAACTTGGGATTTCAACAAGTTCTTGGGATCCAATAAAAATTATCAATATGACAGATAAGTTCGATCAAAATACATTTCGTGTATAGAAAGAACATAGACAGAAAAGAAAATTAGCTGCATTAAATGAATTCAAAGAGTTTTTGAATGACAGGGTGAATATGTTAAAAAGAATTGAAGAAAATGAAAAGAAGGATGATAGTAAAGTGAAAGTTAAACATTATGATAAGAATCGATTTCATAAAATACTATTATCGACTCCTGCACCAGTTTCCTGCATGTGATGTGAAAATAGATATTATATGAATAATTGTCCTGAATTTCTGAGATTGAATGTACACACGAGATATAGACAGGCAAAGAAGTTGGGACCATGTCTCAATTGTTTGAAAGAAGGAACTGGCATTAGCAAAGATTGTGGATCAGGTGGCTGTAGATAATATGGATCTGAACATAATGCGCCCCTACACTATCAACAATTTGTGAATGAATCACGAAGTGAGGATGATAATGGTGAGCAAAAAAGTCCAGGTATTGAAACCAACCCTGGTATAACACGTGATTCAAATAATCAACAATTTACTGGAGATATCTCAACAAATCAGATCGAATATTCCTTCCTGAATTTTGGAAATATTGACATTGGTGAGGTATTATCATCGACAGCTCTAGTACAAGTATCTGATTCGAATAGGGATTAAAAAAACTGTAGAATATCACTTGATAGTGGGTCACAATAAAACCTGATAACAAGTGATTTTGTTGAACGATTGGGTTTAATCAAGAAATCTTTGGATATTCTCTTCATAGAAATAAATCAGGTTGTGAATAATATCAAATATGGGTGTACAATCACATTTCAATCTCCATGCAATAATTCCAAAAGAGGTGTCTAAAAACAAAACTCTCCTCATCCATCTAGAGCAAATTGTAGAAAAATGAGAAAAACTTGTACAAGGTTTATTATTCTGGAAATTTTCACCATAAAATTCAATCATATGTAGTAGATTTCACGAAATGATTCACCAAATTTCAATTGAATGTAAGTCTCAATGACTTTCAGAAAAATAATATTCAAGTTTGGATAAGACAAGTATTGCACTGACAATATGAATTTAGCAAGTTTTGATACGACAAAAACAGGATAAGACCAGTTTTGCATAAACAATATCTTATTCTCATCAATAATTCTCAAGCCCATTTCTTCTTCAGCTTCAGCTCTGACTTCACAAAACTCATCTCGAGGAGTTTCCTCTTCAACATGTTCTCCTGCCACCAACAGTTCGTAGAAGGCAAGTTCTTTCCTCAGATACCATTCGTTTCCGAAATGTCCATTTAGTAAAGTTTCAACATTTGCCAGTTTTAATGGATTTACTGGAACTCCTAATGTTATTTCTTCAGGAGAAAACATATCTTGTTCCTTGCCTTTCTTCAATATACATCTAGGTGCTCCATAATTTGAGTTGTAGTTAAATTCTCCTTGTACCATGGTACCATTCCTTTGATTTCTTGATATCAAAAACCTTTTTGCCAAAGAGAACTTGAAGTGTCATGACTGAACAGGTTTGAAATATTCTGCCACACAGGATTTCCAGTCATTTACTGCACAGTCTCTGCCTAACTTCACCACGGTTCCGTGTTCCTTGAAGATATCGATATATGTCTCAGGATCTGTGATTGTTGGGTTCCGTTTTGAAATTTTTTCAATCCTTCTGAACACTCTATCTGAAGGTAGTAATGAATGCCCAGGAATAGGAAATACGAGTTCAATGGTTTTGATATTGGGTGGAGCAGTACTTGCTAAAAAGAAGGAACACATGCCAATCATAGTCGAATTGCGATTTTGTCCTCCACGCCCATCAGCACAGAGTCTGATGATAGAATATGATGATAGATCGGTTTGGGAAAGACGATGATATACTGCTGAAGCTACTGCATTCGAACCTTTCTTATATTTGTGCTCCATCCATGTATAGATGAAGACATTTTCTAATGACATTTTGCTTTCAGATAAACCCTGAACAATAGTGAAATTATACGTGTACAGCTGTCGGCTGAAGTAAGCAATTTGGTCTGGAACCTTTGGGTTGACCAAGTTTTTTTGGCAGTCGAATGAAAAAGTTATCATATTATAGCGCATTTCCTGCAGTTTTTTGAAAAATGCATTAGCTCTCACCTTATGTACTCTTTTTTCAATATCAAATTATTTCTCACATTGTTATCCTTCTCAGACTTTATTTTTTCCGAAAGCTCTATACATTTTGAGCAGGCATCTGTTATCGGACTACCGAAACCAATGTTGTAGTATTTTGTGAATATATCTCGGAAGAAAGACCTCTTTACTTTGAGTGTCGGTTCTGTGGACTCATCATACAATCTCCATAACTTGGATATACTTAGACCACTTGGCAAATATTGTCGTCCATGGGATTTCGAACGACAGTAATGGCTCTCCATCCCTGTCAAATTTTCGATGAATTTTCTCACAGCTCTTCGTTTTTCATCATATTTGATGTACCTCGATCACCCCCACGGTTCTCTCGAGGTATGAGCCCAGAATTAAAATGTGATCTGGAAATTCTTTGAACTCGATCTCCAGAAATATGAAGGATATTCAGGAACGTTGTTTGACAAACCTGAACTTCAAATGATTGGCAACCAGCTTTTTTGACGAAGTAGTTAGTTGTCACAGTCTTCCTACTACCACCGTCCTTCTTCTGTCTATTTTTCTTTGGTTCACTGCATCTGCAATATCTCAAAATGAAAGCATCTCTTTATGTTTTTACTTTCCCGAGAAGGCTTTTTAAAAAATCACTTTATATTTCGAGAGACAAAAATTATTGATTCAATCAGTTTTTACAATAATAAAATATACGTCTTTACTCTACCAAGATCATGTCTATTCTGAATTGCGGTTCACAAGGCATTTCGTTCTTTCCCTGAAGTCGAATTTCTGCTGATGTTGATGTCAGCAGGTTCTCACGGGAAACCGAGTTGCTGCTTACATAATTCCTCCATCCCTTAGAAGGAACTCGAGGGTGGAACGACTTGAGTTTCGTTGATGGCCATCCTCTGGGGTTCTTGTGTTCGTTTCTTGCAAAACCATGTCTGGACTCTGCTTCTTTTGGCGATGCATAGGTAGGCTAGGACGCACATGACAAGCGTCGCGACGCTCCCAATGGACCATAGGGAATATCTTCTGTGAAGGCTGATCGTCTCAAGGGGTTCGTCTTGTAGTTGTTACAGTTGAAGCTCGTGTAGTTTATCAAGGGAAAATTTCTCGAGTCGCAGTTTTTCAACATGAAGAGTTGTCATATTGAAAGCTTTGATTTCTTCCAATAAAATGGAATATCCTATAATGACACCCTTCTCATTCTTGTAGCTGCTGTTTTTATGGAACATGCTGGTGGAATGACAAAGAGGTACGTGCTACGGACTATGGCCACATCATTTTCTTTGCAATCAAGATGGAGTTTCTGATTTTCTGGGAAAATACCAATTTAATGGGGTTCGTTGATTTCTTCAATCAACTGTCGACTGACGTGGATCGGAACTTGTTGGCAGCTGATTGAATTGCTTTCGGCAGACAGAAGTGACGTAATGCAATCCAAGTTTTCTCGAAGGGGTAGAAGATGGTTCTTCTTGCAGAGGTAGTTTGGTCTAAGCTCAATGCATTCTTCGTTGTGGTATTGATAGTCTTCGTTGCTCAAGGTTATGTAGGTTGCAGGAGGTATAATTATTGATTGGTTTCGATTAGGAATTGGAAAAAGGTGGTAGTGTTCAAATGTGTTAGGGTGAACCAAAGGGAAGTCAAGTGAAAATATCATTTTGTCATCAGATATAAAAACGCTGGTTTCTACTATACTATAATATTTGAGGTAATCGTCTGAATGAAACAGCATTTGCGATTCAGTATGCGATTTATATAAGTCATTTATCATTTATTTAAGATCTTTTGGAAAAACAATACTATGATGTAGAGTTCTAAGGTATGCGAAACTCACAGCATTTTCAGTTTCTGAAAGGAAATTTAGGAGTGATTCAAGATTAAGTTTAATTTGGTCCAATATATCATGAATTGTCAAATAATGGAAAAATAGCAGAGATTGATCATTCAGGGCTTTTGTCAACAGATTAATTTTATTTTCGATCAAATTTTGATTTTTCTTGAAAGTAGTCATCGTGTCATTGATATTATTCATCAGATTAGCTGTTAATGAAATATGTTTGTTCACCTTCCTGATTATTTTGTTCTGATTGCTTTCGAGTTCCGAAATGCTACCATAGATTTCTTTCGCGTCTTCTTGGTCAAGATTTCCAGTGAAAAATGTCAGAAGTGATCCTGCTGGATTTACTAAGCCTCTTTTTGTTCTCTCTTTAGGAAATAGTGAGTTCATTTTCCTATTTACTGTGTTTACTCCATATTCAAGACGATTATAAATATTTTGTAGAATATCGGTTCTGATAAGATGACGATTGTTGATTAGCGTACCCAAATGGTTGTACTGATCGGTTTTTGACTGAATTTGTTGACGTAAATAATCAATTTTGATGTAGTGAAGGAAGGTATGGGAAGCGATCTTTATTCTGGCGGTTCCGAGTTTGAAAGGGAGAATACCAGCGTTAGTTTCTAGACTGTGTATCTGAACTTCCTGAGGTTTCGTCAGGTGAAGTGTCATCAACCTGCAAAAGGGGATTGTCGGTCATTCTTCTGGGAGGTTTGAATACTTGTTTGTGGTAGGTTTTTTGTGGTGTTGTCACTGTTAGGTCGTTACTTTTGGTCACGTATTCAGGTCGGTAGAGGGGATTTGTTTTGGATTGTCTATCAGTCAATTTTCTATAACCAATTCGGCCAGGTTCGATATCTGGTGGGTCTTTGCGTTTCTCATTTAATTTGGAAATTACGTTTGTTTTCTTCTCTGACATTTTGTCATGAAGTTCACTATATAGGTCGGACATTATTTCTTTATGTTCATTGATGGTATGATTGATTATTTCTGATTGATTATCGATATCTATTGGATCTTTTAGTTCTAAGTGTCCCAATAAGAGATCAACTGGTTTTTGTTTGGTAGCCGAATGAATAGAGTTATTGTATCCTAAAACTGCATAAGTAATTTTTTCGAATGGATTCAATTTTGGTTTGCTTAAGGCAAGAGTGCGCATATGTTCAAGAATTGTCGAATGAAATCTTTCTACGATTGAATTACTATTTGGGTTTAGTAGTAAGGTAAAATGCTAGTTAATTTTATGAACTTTAAAAAAATCTTTCAGTATACTTTGCGTGAATTCTGTCCCGTTGTCGGATATAATATTTTGTATGAGGTAGAGAGAGATTGATAGACAGACTTGGTAAAATGTATGCTTGTCCAAATCGGGAAAAACTATCACAAATTGTGAGAGCTATTGCCTTGTCGAATTTGAATGTATCTACGTGAATGGTTTCGAAAGGTTTCCTCGGTGTTGGTGTCAGTTGATGTTTAATAAGTGGGGGATGACGTTCATATTTTACTTGTTGACAAATAGAACAATTATTTACGAATTTCCTGATGTCATCACTTAATTTTGGCCAGTAATATTTTATTTTCAGTTCATTAATAGTTTCGTGAATACCTCTATGATTCGTAATGCCTTCATGAGTTGACTTGATCAAATTTTGTTGTCTGTTTTCATTAGTAACGTCAAATAAAAGTTTATTAGATTTCAAGATTTTGAAAGCTGAATTTTTGAATATTTGGGGTAGAAAAACACATATTTCTTTATGAAGCTCTTGATTTTCATCGTTCTGAAAATACGAGACATATTGTCGTTTTGCGCCACCAAAGTCTTTCAAGAATTCAACAACTTGTGCTTGAAGTGTTTCGTTTGTCACATAGAGATACCATCTTGTTCGGCTCACTGGATTTCCAAAAATTTTCTTAGTTTCGAAACGTGAATTTTGATCAACTTTCATTATGACTATCTGACAAAGAAAATAATTCAAAGGTTGGTCGGTTATATTTATGGTCAAAATTGGGTTTTCTGCACTTGTATGTACAGTCTGATTGTCGTTGTTTTCGTCAGGGTCTACTAGTCCTATCATTGATTGATTATCAGGTTCGTTACTAGTGGAAGGTCTAGGATTTTCGTCTGAAATGGGAGAGGGCATCCGCGTTTGTGTTAATTTTTTATTTTTTGTAAATTATCTAGTAATCATATTCTTCAAGTTTTAATCTCCAACGGACCAAACGAGAGTTTGGCTCTTTGAGAGACATAAGCCATTGAAGAGGTTTGTGGTCTGTTATAATTTTGAATTTTCTGCCAAACAGGTACGGCCTGAAATATTTTGTAGCCCACACAATGGCTAACAATTCTTTTTCAATTGTCGAGTAATTTTGTTCTGAATCATTCAATGTGCGTGATGCGTATGCGATAGGTTTGTCTTGTCCCATAGGGCCCTGTGAAAGAATGGCACCTACGGCAATATTACTCGCGTCTGTTGTCAGGATGAAGTCTTTTGTCAGGTCAGGATATTGAAGGATGGGGTCATTGGTCAGGAGAGATTTACAATCTTCAAAAGTTTTGATAGAGAGTGGATCATTGATTTTGATTTTGGCTCCTTTTTTCAAACATGAAGTGAATGGTTTCGTGATCTTAGCAGAATTTTGAATGAATTTTCTATAATAGCCTAAAAGTCCAAGAAATCCTTTGATTTCTCTCCTAGTTTTTGGAATAGGATAGTTGATGATAGATTTGATTCTATCCAAGTTTGGTTTAATACCATCGGGAGTGATGATGTGCCCTAAGAATGCTACTTCAGTCCTCAGAAATTCTGATTTATCAAGTTGCACTTTTAGGTTACTCGCTCGTAGTTTTTCGAAGACTAGTTTCAAGTTTGTTGAATGTTTCTGTAAAGAGGTGGAAAAAACGAATATGTCGTCCATATAGACTAAGCAAATTTTATTTTGTAAATCTTTCAAGACGTTATCCATGACTCGTTGGAATGTGGACGGGGCATTTTTAAGTCCGAAAGGCATGCGCAAGTATTCGTAATGTCCATGCTCAACATGGATTGCAGTTTTTTGGATATCATCAGGATGCATTTCAATCTGATGAAAACCACTTGCCAAATCCAAAGTCGAGAAATACTGGCATCTGCCTAATTTGTCAAGGATGTCGGATATGTTTGGGATAGGATATCTGTCGTCAATTCTCTTCTCGTTAATTTTTCCATAGTCGACAACTATACGCCATCTTTTCTTGCCTGATGCGACAGATTTTTTGAGGACTATCCAGATCGAGAAAGACCAAGGAGAGTCACTGGGTCTAATAATTTCCTGTCTGAGCATTTCATTAATTTGTCGTTCACTTCCGGTTTATAAATAAAAGGATAGCGGTATGATTTCGAATAAATAGGTGATTCGTCTGTGGTTCTTATTTTATGTTTGACTTGATTTGTGGAGGTAAATTTTGAATTTTCGCGGTGAAATATATCTGAAAAAGAACGGCATAATTTTTCTATGTGATATTTTTCTTCTTGATTCATGTGCTCAGTTCGTATAAGTTGCGTAATGTCGGGGTTTTGAATAGTTTCGTAATCTGTGTCTGGTATTGTCAAATGGTAAAGTTCAAAGTCATTATTGTCATATCGTTTTACTGGTACCGGTGTATAAAGGAGAATTTCTCGAACACCACTGGTGTTATTGTGAATATCAACAGATGCATATCCTAGATGAGCTATAGTCAGACATTCGCGGATAATGCACTTTGACATATGAGTTTCAGGAATTGTAATAGTACCTTCTGGTATCGCTACTAGAATTCTAACTGATTCTATGGAAAATGGTTCGATTCGTGCGAAAAATGGAAGTTTGCCTTTTGTTTCGTAGTGATCTATCAAAATTTGGGAGTGGGTGTTTTAGTAATCGAATTTTGAATATCTATTCGAATATTAGGATCTTTTAGAGTTTCGTAACCAATTAGACCATCGAAAAAATGATGAAATTCAAACAAATGAAATTTGATTTTCTCATCTGAATTGAATTCGCTGAAAGCCGGAATTTCGGCACACTGATCTCTGCAAGTTGTTTGAAATATTGATGATATTGTGAAAGGTTCCTTTTTCATGAAGTCGTTATAATAGTTTTCTGCAATTTCGAGGTTCAAAAATGGTTTGGTAGCTCCTGTGTCAATCAATAATTTTAATGGGGGATTTGAAATTTTGATATATGGAAGGTTTTTTCGGTCATGGATTGAATGAATTTCTATGTGTTGGTTTCTGAAGAGTCTATTTGTTGAAAATTTTGATTAGTTTCATCAATTGGTTCTGATTGATATTCATCATGATTAGGATTTTGGTAACAAATTTGGTTTTGAGATGTGCTCGGTTCATTTTGATAGTCAAAATATTGATCATCGTAATAATGATTATAATATTGGCTGTCAAAATATTCTTCGTCAATTTGTGAGTCTACGTTATATACTTCTTCAGGGGTAGAGTTCATTCGGGGTTGTTGGTGAAATGTGTCTGGTCTATCGTCATTTCTTTGTCGAGGTTCAGTTTCATAAGAAATTCCGCTCATTGGGGTAGGTCTAGGTCTAGTTTGATTTTGTGGGTTTGATCTTCAAACATTACTTTGATTTCGGAAAGGTCTCTGGTTTCCAAAAACTTGACTGTTTGTGAAATAACGTTGTGGAGGGGCAGGCCTTGTTTGAATTTGTACAGGACCGCGTGGAAAGTTAGAATTTTGAAAGGTTGGTCGTGGGATATTTTGAGGTGGATTTTGGAAGTTATTTTGCGAATAATTATTGAACTGATGATGATTTTGAAATTGATTCTGATATCCATGATTGTATTTCGGATTTTGTCTCGGTTTGAACTGATCGTTAATTGGTTTTTGCAAATGACGAATATTACTTCCAGAAATTATGTATTGCCTAGCTTCTGCTAAATCGTTGGGTTTCATTGCTCTGATTGTCGAACCTGAGGGTTCTTTCAATCCTGCAAGGAAAATTTTCAATGCATGTGTGTTATAAAAAGTTTTCTTTACTGTCTTGTTATCTGGATTATTTTCATGTGTATCAAGGTAATTGTGAATAGCGCTTAAATTTGACCTAATACGAGTATAAAATTGTAAAGGAGATTCATTGTTAGTTTGTCGCAATTGGTCCAAATAAAAAAGTAATCCGTTTTCATCTCTCTGATCGTCAAAATAAGAGCGTTTTTTACTGATTGCCAGTCTTTTGCAATACAAATACTGTAAACTTCGCGTGCTTCTCCTATTAATTTTGCATAAATGCCGTGAATTAATGTTGTGTTTTGAACACCATTGATATTTGCGGGATTCGGGTCTCAATATGTATTGATTAGGGTATTAGCTGTATCCGAATATGAAGATAATTCTAATGGATTTCCGTCAAATTTCGGAACAATCTCTGAAAGTTTGGTTTCAAAATGTGGGATTGACATATTGTTTGATACTTCAGGTGAATTACTATCTTCTGTTATGTTCAAGACAGAAAGAAGTCTGATTGTTTCTGACTCTGATTCTAAATTTGCAATTGGACTTATTCCGGTATCTAAATCTAACTCGCGATCTATATTTTCACTTGAAAAATCTGAGGGCGTGGAGAATGACATAAAATCTTGGAAGGAAAATAAATGATATGAGCAACTTACATCAAAACGAAGATTTTCATTCCTGCTTCGACGAGACTGCTTTTTCTTCTACTTCTGCTTCATTTCTGCCAGTTGGGGTCCTCGATGGAGCACTGGGTTCTTCTGGTTAAACAGTTGAAACTGACAGGTTATTTTCGATAAATTCCCTTTTCAGAATCCGTACGACTGCGCCACTTTATGTTTTTACTTTCCCGAAAAGGTTTTTCAAAAAAGCACTTTATATTTCGAGAGACAAAAATTATTTATTCAATCAGTTTTTACAATAATAAAATATACGTCTTGACTCTACCAAGACTATGTCTATTCTGAATTGCGGTTCACAAGGCATTTCGTTCTTTCCCGGATTTCTGCTGATGTTGATGTCAGCAGGTTCTCACGGGAAACCGGGTTGCTGCTCACATAACTATCTTGCACAACTTTTTCGGTAGTAGAGTGGAAGCTGCGGTGAAAGTTATAGATGTCTCGAGGAGATAGTTTTTTACATTTGTATGTTTTGCCATCATGATTCCATGAAGGATATAGTGGTAGACATTCAGCAGCATATCTGAAAATAAGTTATAATTTTATTATAAGAGGATATCTAATGCAAAAGCAAAGATGATTCAAAATACCTTTCACGTTAAGCTATCTATCGCTTTTATTTGGACTTATCGGCAATTCGTTTTCTACCTTTTCCTTGTTCGGATGGAATCATTTTAGATTCCATTGTTGGATGTTTGAACTAACCATTGAAGAATAACAACCGATAAACGTTTTATTTCGAAGTAACAAGTTCGAGTGAACAACATAAACAAAACAAAACGATCACACTGACGAGATTTGCATTGTCCAGTCACGTGATTCATATTCAACTCATCCTATTGGCCGCGTGGATAAGACAAGTTATGCATTGTAACAGACGATGGATAAGGCGACTTTTGCTGTGACAACAGATTTTCACAATTTAATTTGAGTGGGATAACGCAAGTTTTGCCACATATCGCCACTACCAGTCTGTGGGGACTCAGGAGAATGACAATCTACAATATCTAACTCATTCTTCACCAAAAGTGGATAAGACGAGTTTTGCTTCTAGACGCCTCAAAAGAACTGTGTCATGTTTGGTAATTCCTCAAATAAGTGACTCAATTTCAAATCAGAAGTTAGATGTGGACCATTTGAATATACCACATCACCTGAAGTAAGCTGATTCAGCATTTTTTGCTGAACCAGGAAGAATAGATCTACTCCTCGGTGCAGAATTATTCTACAGTTCGCTGTGTGTTGGTCAGGTATCTCTTGGCAAAGGTGAGCCTACATTGCAAAAGACTCGGCTAGGTTGGGTTGTTACAGGTTCGGTTCAGTTTGGCAAACATGATTTTTCAATTGTTAATTGCAATTCAGCATTGATAAATATTCACTCACAACTGGAGAAATTCTGGAAAGTGGAAGAATCTCCACTTTTGGATACTGTCATGTCACTTGAAGATCATGAATGTGAAAAAATATTCTGTCAGACTACTAAGAGAAGTAAAGATAATAAGTTCATTGTTCAGATTCCATTATTAGATCCTCCTACTGGATTGGAAGACTCAAATGAACCTGCTATCAATCATTTCTTGGAGTTACAAAAAAGGCTAGCTGAAAATTTCAAATTGCGAGAAATGTATGTGGCCTTCATGAAGGAATACTTGCAAATGGGTCATATGTCTGTGTTTCATGAATTTATAGTAAATCAAATTTCCCACTACTTACCTCATCATGATGTATCGGACGAGAATAGGGAAACAACAAAGTTGAGATTTGTGTTCAATGGGTCCTTCAAAACAGACACAGGTTATTCTTTGATTGACTTTCAATTTATTGGACCTAAATTACAAGATGATCTCTTTCAAATATTGCTTAGATTCAGACAACATGCAGTAGTTCTGTGTGCCGACGTGGCTAAAATGAATCGAATGATATGAGTTGACAAAGAATATGGATCACTTCAGAAAATAGTATGGAGGTCTTCAACCTGTGGGGAACTGCTTGAGTATAATCTGAAAACGGTCACTTATGGTACTCGATCAACTCTTCACTTGGCGATTAGATGTTTGAAGCAATTAGGGCTGGATCATTTAGATAGATTTTCAGAGGTATCACGATCAATTCTGAATGATTTTTATGTAGATGACATGCTGTCAGGCTGTAACTCATCTGAAGAAGCTATTATTATTTGTCATGCGGTGGATGGTATATTGAAAAGTGGTGGTATGGAACTCAGAAAATGGTAATCGAACGATTCAGAAGTTACTCAATATCTTCAACAGGTTGAAAAATTGATGTTAGGTGGAGATCAAGTTTATTTTGAGGAGAAAGATGTGCACAAAACTCTTGGACTTTATTGGTGTTTTGAACAGGATCATCTAATGTTTTCTATTGGCTTTTCTGAACGATCAACAAGAATCACGAAGAGGTCAAGTTCATCAGATGTCTCTAGAATTTTTGATCCTCTTGGTCTGGTAATTCCATGTGTAATGTTAGCGAAAGTTCTACTGCAGAAGTTATGGTGTGAGAAAATGGATTGGGACGAAACATCATCATCATAATTGAATACACAGTGGCAAAAGTTGAGAGGACAGTTTGTATACTTCAATGAGCTGAAGATCAGAAGATATGTTGTCTGTCCTAATCCTATTCAAATTGATATTCATGGAATTTTCTGATGCTTCCATGCGAGCTCATGGAGCATGTATATATATCTGAAAAGAATCGGGCTCAATGAAAATACAATGGTTTTACTATTTTGCTCAAAAGTGAAGGTTGCTTCCTTAAAATCACTCACAATTCCTATGTTGGAACTATGTGCAGCCTCATTACTCGTGAAGTTGGTCGTAACCATTGAACAGGCTATGAGTATTCTGTTCAAGAAAATTTATCTATGGTCAGATTCTACAATAGTGTTGGGGTGGATTGGTAGGTCTCCTGATACTTCATAAACATTTGTTAGTAACAGGGTGTCTCAGATTCAGAGTTTATCTTTAACTGTGAATTAGAATCATATACGTTCTGAAGACAACCCAGCAGACATATTATCTAGAGGTATACACTCTGAAGGCATCTCAATTTGTCAGAAATGATGGACAGGTCCTGATTGGCTCACGATGAGTGAATCAGAATAACCTGCATCCGATGTACATCCATCAGATGACTTGCCCGAACTGAAAGATTCGACAAAATCTTGTAATTATGTTACTATGGATGATGAAATCAATTTGGATTGGTTCAGTAATCTGAATCGTCTCAAAATGATAAGAGCCCAATGGTTGAGATGGTTAGACTAAGTTAAAATGAAAAAGAATCCGAAAAATAAACTAATAAGTGTAGATGAATCAAATCGCGCTATGACTGCACTCATTAGAATCACACAAATAAAATCTTTCAAAGAAGACATTCTGGAATCAAACAAGAATACATTTTTCAACAAAGTTTTACTCAAACTAAACCCATTCATTGATAGTAATAGTGTGCTCAGGGTGGGGGGTGAAATACATTTATCTCCGTTGGAATATTGTACCAAACATCCCATTCTGCTGTCAGCAAAACATAAAGTGACTATTCCATTGTTCGAATTGACTCTTATTACATGCTGGCCCTCAGCTTTTATTGAGTACTATAAGGGAGAACTATTGGGTAATTGGAGAAAGAAACTCTGGGAAAGTATCACATAACTGTATTATATGTTTTAGAGCAAATCCTTAGCCACTTGATCAAATTATGAGAGTTCTTGCTGATGCAAGAGTAACACCCTCTATTCCTATTTATACTACTGGCATTGATTATGCAGGGCCATTTTATATTAAACAAATTCAAGGACGTGCAGAAAAAACCTCATATTGTTGGATAAGTCTATTTATTTGTTACTCAACGGAAGCAATCCACTCATAAGTGGTAACTGATTTGACAACGAAAACATTCATTGCATGTTTTCGTTGATTCGTTTCGCGAAGAGGTAAACCAGCAGGAGTATCTTCTAATGGGTCAAACTTCAAAGAAGCCAACGCAGAAATGAAGCAATTAGGTAAATTTATTTATTATTTTCGCGAACGATGGTATTTCTTGGAAATTCGTCCCATCTAACTCTCCCTATCTTGGTGGTTTACGGGAGGCTGGAGTCCGTTCTTGCAAACATCACCTGAATCGAATATTGGATATAGCTTCCCTGACATATGAATGTTTTCCAACTTAACTTGCACATATTGAGGCAGTTCTCAATTCCCGACCATTATTTCCATTATCCTCAAATCCAAACGATGTGGATGTCCTCACCCCATCCGATTTTCTGATTGAACGGCTCTTCACAACACTACCAGATCCCGATTCAACAAATATCTCTTCAAATAGTCTATCCAAATTCCAACACATACAGATGTTGTATCAACACTTTTAGTCCAGATGGTCAAAAGAGTACTTGATGGAGCTGCAGCAAAGAATCAAATGGACAAGAGAGAAAGACAATCTAAAAGTTGGACAATAAGTGATTATTAATGACAACAATTTGTCACCACTCCACTGGCGGTTGAGAAGAGTTATTGCTGTGTTTCCTGGACCTGATGGGAAGATTCGTGTTTCATCAGTGAAAACACAGAATGGAGAACTAACACGTGCCATATCAAAACTGTGTTTCCTACCACTGAGAGATACAATTTGAAGAAAGGAACCCCCCACCAAACATCGACAAGCGGTAGAAAGCCGGGCCCATGGCGAGAACGGCGGGCAAATGTCGATGTCGGCATGCCTCGAAAGGCCCTCCATATAATTTCGAAGGATTATGTGACGAAGGCAGAATGTACACATAACTATGATGGGCCTCTGTTTCCCAGCCGCTTATCTTCCGCTGTATGTATCCAAGTCCAAGGGCCATCAAAATTTCAACGGAGTGTGCCATCATCACTCACTCGACGTTGGCATCCCTCGCTTGCGTGAGTTTTCATTTTGATCATTTTGCAGTGGTAACAATGATTCAGTATGGCGTATATTGATTTCTTTGTTTATGTTGTTTCAACACTCTGAACAGAGATATTAGTACTGTGTTCAGTTCGTGTTTTTTTTTTTTTTTTATCGCTTGGAGCGCACGAAAGGGAATCCCTATAATGTTCAAAGAACATCGTGCGTTCCTAGGGAGGATAGGGAGAGGAGGTAGGTATTAGAATTTTTTTTGAACTTTTGGAGATTATATGTTGTTGGGAATACTTCCACAGGCAATGAATTCCAGAGCCTAGCCGTTCTATGGATGAAGGAGTCTTGATAAAGTGCTGTTCGACATCTTTCGAGGTTGACAACGAAAGGATGTGCTGACTGGGCTTGTCTAGTTCGTCTGATTGGTATTGCTAGTGAAGGGATGATAGCAGAGATTTCCGAAGAACATTTCCCGTGGAAGTATCGATAGAAAAGTGAAAGGTCGCCGACCTTTCTACGGTGTTCCAATGATGTCAAAGAGTGAGTGAGTGTGGCGTCACCCACCAGGCGAATGGCTCTTCTCTGGATGGAATCTAAGAGCATCAGTGTATGTTTTGGTGCTGAACCCCATATGTGGGAACAGTATTCTAGAACAGGCCGTATTTGCGCTTTGTAGATCATGAGAAGCTGTTGAGGTGTAAAGTAGCTTTTCGCACGGAACAAGAATCCGAGTTTTTGTGAAGCAGCTTTTGCGATGGATCTGACATGATTATCCCATGAAAGAGTGTTGCTGATGGAAATACCGAGCATAGATATGGTGGGCTTGGTGGGGATGGTGGAGCCAGACATTACAATATCGGGCATACTGAGTTCCGCCTTTCTAGAGAAAATGCAGGCTTGAGTTTTGGTGGCGTTGAATTCAACTAGGTTGTTTGTTCCCCAGGCTGTGATTTCAGCAAGATCTTCATTGACAGCATTGACCTGCCTGCGCCGTGAGTTCTTAGTTTCCTGGGAAGAAATGGGAATTCTGGAAGAGAACGCAGTATGGAGGGTACTATCATCTGCAAAGCTGTGGATGGGGCAAGTTGTTACTCCCAACAGATCATTGATATGAAGCAGGAATAATGTTGGTGCCAAAATTGATCCTTGTGGAACTCCGGAATTGATGGCAAAGGTATCAGACGATACACCGTCCACCACCACGTGAAGCGATCTGCCTGAAAGAAAACTCGATAAGAGATGGCATAGCTGAGGTGGTAAGCCGTATGATGGTAGTTTGTGGAGGAGTCCTTCGTGCCAAACACGGTCGAATGCTTTCGAAATGTCCAACGCGACAGCTAGAGATTCCCCGTGTTTTTCTATTGAAGATTGCCATAAATGGGTGACGTAGGCAAGTAGATCTCCAGTAGATCTTCGGTGGCGAAAGCCGTATTGTCTATCATTGATGATTCCTGAGCTCTCCAGATATTTGATAAGCTCAATATTGATGGCTTTCTCCATCACTTTGGAGATTACTGATAACAGGGCAATGGGCCTGTAGTTGTTGGGCAGGTTCTTGTTCCCTTTTTTGGGGATTGGTTGGACTCTAGCTGTCTTCCAGCATGATGGAAAAATACCCGACCTGTACGAGATGGTGAACAACTTGCAGAGAATCGGTGTTAATTCTGGTGCACATTTTTTGAGGATAATGGGTGGAATTCCATCAGGACCGTTAGCCTTATTCGTTTTGAGACCAAGCAAAATTCGTCTGATAGTGCGTTGACGGAAGACGATTTCGGGCATTCGACTCTCAACGGGTGGAATGTCTGGCGGCAGTTTTCCTTGGGAATCTAAAGTAGAGTTTGCTGCGAACATCTCTGCAAAAATATTTGCTTTCTCCTGCGATGTTGTTGCTAATGTGCCGTCGGATTTGGACAGTGGTGGAAATGAACTATCAGTGAAATTTCTTCCGACCGCTTTAGCAAGGGACCAAAACGAACGGGAGCCATTGGGGCAATCTATGAGTTTCGATCTTATCTTGGCATTGTATGTTTCTTTCGAAGCATCTATTGTTTGGCTGCAGTTATTCCTGGCATCAACGTATTCTGCTCTAGTCGCGAGGTTAGGGTTTTTGCGCCAACGATGGTAGGCTGTTTGTTTCAAGGCAACAGTTCTAGAACAGTTTTTGTTGAACCAGGGTTTCGAAGGTGATGATCTTTTCGAAAAATGAGGTATGTATGTGTCCATTCCGAGCATGATGATCTCGGATATTTCCGCAGCACACTGTGAAGGGTCCTCAGAGTCAAAGCATACTCTATGCCAAGGAAACTCGGATTTTTATACAAAATGGAAGGGCATTGAAATAAATACAGAGTGAATGAGGAACAAACATATTGTTCGGGACATTAGATTAGCATAAACTGAATCCATTTTCGCGATCTGAGCATCACCTGTGATGGAGTGTCGTAGGTCAAGATATCGTGACATGCGCGACAATGTACACACAGCAGGAATGCTCAGAATATACAGACACTTCGACTCTCGCCGTATTTTCGTGAATAACGCACATTTTTTGGTGTCAACGTCGACCTTCGGGATTTTCGACACAATTTCAATATTAACATTTTTCTGGTGTCATATGAATGATCAACATTGAAACATATCGGGAAAATCTATTCGGGGTGTCGGTCTTGTTAATGGTGAAACCAAGGAGCTCCTGAGAACATCAACCAGCAAGGGCATCAGCCAGCCATCTTAGTAGCAACCGGCAGAAATTCACGAATAGCCAGGTATTTATCCATTCATAAGTGATGCTCTCGATATTTTTATTGTCAATGAATACAGTCCACCGCTTAGTAGCATTTTCTTTAGTCGACTTATAATTTGGAAACGAACATTTGGCCCTTCGAGCCCGATAGGAGATTTTTAAAAATTTCTTATAATTTTTTCTATCATTTCAATTAGTGACATAGGTACTTAACTAATTGTTTGATTCATAGTTTCGAAGTGACAAAGTGAAAAATTTTGAATATTTTGATCAAAATTCGCTAATTGATTTGTCTTAAATTACCGTTTTTACATTTATTTTTGTTAGTCATAGTATAGTGACCGCAAATTTGTTTTGGTTTATTTTGGCCATATTGAAAATTTGATCAATCGCTTCGACACCTTCATCGATGCGTTGACCGTTGAATCAATGGAGGAGGTGTCTATTTAAGGAAGTAGAGTGGGTGACAGATTTGTTGCGCCGTGAAACACACTGATTTGGGGATCGATGACTTGCAGACAGAATCAGCTGTTTATTATTGTTTATTGAAATTTAGATTTATTCGATTCAGATAGTAAATATTCATTATATTGTAATTCACGCCCGGAGTTTTGAATTAGATCGCTTCTTGTTGTTTACTATTTGCGCTAAGAACCAGTTTTGTATAACATGGCAGATAAATTGAAAAAACAACGCACGCTCAGGAATGCTTGCATTAACGAAATTCAAATTTTAAGTGATCTCGCAACGAGAGTCAAAACCGAGCCGTCAGTTCGCACGCTGTTTCGTGTTCGCTATGCGGAGATGGAAGACTGTAGAAACGAGTTTGATAAACAACACCAAGCGATTATCAATACGCTGGTGGCTGCGGAACCTGTGGTCGATATGACTTCTGAGGAGGCTATTTACGAAGGATTTCGTAATGAATATTTCGCAATAAAAAGCATTCATTATGACCTCTTTGAAACAGATCAATCAAATTCACTCAATCTTAGCATTCCCGGCGAGGTAAATCAAAATCATTCGCGTGTACGTCTTCCAAAATTAGAACTACCAAAGTTTAGTGGGGATTATACAAATTTTGCGTCATATATCGACTTGTACAATTCCTTAGTTCATTCCAATTCATCCATATCTGACGTTGAAAAATTTAATCACCTGATTGCGAGTTTACAGGGCGATCCTTTATCATTGGTCAGGACTTTGTCTATGACCGCTGCTAATTACGCAACGGCATACCAAACTCTAGTGGATAGATATTCAAATATCAGATTAAGGGCACAAGCCCATTGGAATCAAATAGAAAACACCCCCAAAGTTAACCCTGATAATCCAATCACGATTCGAAAGTTGTTAGACACATTTTCAGAGAATTTAGCTGCGCTACGTGTCTTAAACTATCCTGTTGCTGAGTGGAATTTCATTTTGTATATGATGATTCATTATCGATTAGATAATAGCACGTTACAAAGATTTGAGTTAGTGCACGGTTCCACTGCTGTTCCAACTTATAAAGAGTTGACAGAATTTTTGAATAAAATTTGGATCGCTACGAATTTTGCCCCCTCTCAAACTCGTAAATCCAATAATAGTCCCAAACCGCAACAATGCAATATCCCCGTTGGACAGAATACGAAACGAATAAATTCGTTTTTTGTTAAACCATCCACACCGGTGTCCTGTGTGATGTGTAAGGAAAATCATGTTTTGTAATCATGCCCTGGATTTTTGAGTGAAACGCCAGCAGAACGCCACACTTTTTGTAAAACCTTACACCTTTGCTTCAATTGCTTGAGCAATATTCATACTATCAAATCCTGCAAATCAACTCATTCATGTTTACATTGCAAAAAGCGTCATCGTACTCTTATACACTTTGAAAATAATAATAATAATAATGGCAATCAAGAAAATTCATCACCATCTTCGTCGAGCGATAATGTATTACAGAATTCACATTTACCCGCTAGAACAACGGCCTTATTTGGAGGTGGAATTGCTTCACCACATGAGAGTGTTCTGTTGTCAACCGCAATTATTGAAGTACTTGAGGCTCGAGGGACTTTTCAGAAAATTCGCTGTCTTCTGGATTCTAGTAGCATGAGTTCCTTTGTTACACAAAAAACTGTCAATCGATTAGGTTTAACTCGTAAGGAATCTTTGATAGATATTCGAGGCTTAGGCGCAATGCAAACTATCTGTTATCTTGGTGGAGTATCTTTATCGCTTCGACCGGTCGATAATAGTACAATTAACATAATGGTGGATGCAATTGTGTTATCTAAAATTTGTGATCCACTACCAGGTTCGAAATTGTCTAGTGAACATTGGTCGCATCTTGCTAACCTAAAATTAGCAGATAGAAATTTCGCTACTCCTGCTAATGTTGACGTACTCTTAGGCGCTGACATTTTCGGTCAAATTCTGTTGAATAGACACATTGCAGGCAACTATGATGCGCCTACGGCGGTTAACACCATATTTGGGTATGTGGTCATGGGAAAAATTAACTCTCGTCATTCAGATTCCATTTCTTCGCTTCTATGTACTTCAAAGGACATACACTCTCTTGATGACACTCTTAAATTATTCTGGGAGAAAGAAACTATTCCGGATAGACCAACCTTAGCGGCCGACGATGCAGTCTGTGAAGAATTATATATTCGGACATATACCAGGGATGAAACTGGACGCTTTTGTGTAACACTTACCCTGCGGAACTCCGTTCCTAAATTTCCTGGTTCACGCTCTATCGCTCTACGTAGATTTTTGGGCCTAGAACGCAAACTTTCGAAAGACCCGCAACTGTATCTAGAATATTCAGATTTTTTGAGAGAATATTTAATGTTGAATCATATGGAACCCGTTTCAGACTCAGAGGAATCAGACACGGCTTATTATATTCCTCATCATTGTGTTTTAAAACCTCAGAGTTCGACCACTAAATTGAGAGTGGTTTTCAATGCATCAGCAAAGTGTTATGATGGTTATTCTTTGAATGATCAATTGTTTACTGGCCAAAAATTACAAAAGGACATTTGTTCAATTTTATCAAATTTCAGATTACATAGATATGTTATATGCTCTGATGTTAAACAGATGTATCGAATGATTCTTGTCGCTCCTGATCAACGTGACTTGCAACGAATTATATGGAGATTTTCGCCAAATGATCCGATTCAGGAATTTAGACTTCGTACGGTTACTTATGGTGTTGAATCTTCCCCGTATTTGGCATTACGGACGCTAATTGAACTCGCAGAGCAGGAAGGGAAGAGGTTTCCAAGGGCGTCATTAGCCATTCGCCGAGATACGTTTGTAGATGACATCGCCACCAGAGCTTCATCATTAGAAGAGGCATTTTGCCTTCGTGATGAGCTTATCGAACTATTCCGGAAGGGTGGTTTCGAGTTGCGCAAGTGGTGCTCGAATGAACATTCCCTACTTCTTGACCTGCCTGAGTCGCATCGCACCAATCATCCTTTGTCATTCGATCATGAATCCGAGAATTCATCTATAAAAATTCTGGGGCTGAACTGGAATCCTACAACTGATTATTTTTCCTTCAGTGTTCAATCACTCGACAGACCGTTTACCAAGTGCACTATGCTATCTGACATCGCACGGCTGTACGATCCGATTGGCCTGTTGGTTCCAGTGACATGTCTAACAAAACATCTCTTACAACAATTGTGGATATCAGGGGTTGAATGGGACCAACCCCCTGAGGAGGAAATCTGTCGCACTTGGTCCAAATTCAGATCAGAATTAGGTTTATTGTCTTCCCTGCACATTCCACGATATATTCTGACCAGTGTTCATAAATCGTATGAGCTTCATGGTTTTTGTGATGCCTCCATCAAAGGCTATGGGGCTGTTGTTTACATCAGACGTCTTGGTGGGGAAGCTCACATCTCTACCATGTTTTTATGTGCCAAAAGCAAAGTGGCACCACTCAAACGTATAACCATTCCTAAGTTGGAGCTCTGCGCCGCGCTTTTGTTGGCAAAATTGATCAAATTTGTTTTGACGCTGTATAGCGATAATCTAACCTTCAATCAGGTTTGCGCTTGGTCTGATTCTAAGGTAGCACTCACATGGATCAAATCTTCTCCTCATCGCTGGCCCACTTATGTCTCAAACCGCGTGAGTCAAATTCAAGAAAACATAGCTCCGACTCACTGGTTCTATGTTAAATCGGAGGAGAATCCTGCCGATGTTGCGTCAAGAGGATTGCTGCCCTCGCAAATGGTCAATAATAATTTTTGGTTCCAAGGTCCTGATTTTCTTCGAGAAAGGGGTGATATTCGGACCAAATCTCCGCCAATCTGCCTTACCCCCTCAGAAGCTTCTGAGGAAGAAGTTAAGACGGTATTAATCGCAATTTTCGAGGACAATTACGTTCTTAATAATATTTTAGAGCACCACTCTTCTTTCCGCACCGTACAACGCCAACTCGCGTTCATGTTACGTTTTGTTCATAACTGTAGATTTCCTTATAAAAAAAACATGGGTCGTTGTCTACACAAGAACTTTATGAATCACTTATGCTCATTGTTAAGCACACGCAAAGTATTTTTTTTGCAGACGAGTTGAAAGGGAAGGGCTTTTCCAAACCCCTTCGGAAGTTGGGTGTCTTTCTCGTGAACAAGGGTCTTCTAAGGGTCAGTGGTCGGTTGGAGTACTCAACCTTATCTTATGATGTGAAACATCCTGTAGTGTTACCTCGCAGCTCTCGCCTAACACATCTTTTGATAGATTATTATCATAAAAAATATTCACACGCAGGTTTGAGAACTGTTCAGTTTCTCCTGACACAACAGTTTTGGATTTTGTCGCCAAAACGGGCTATTCGCTCAGTACTCTCGAAATGTTTGACATGCTGGAAAATCCATCTAAAGACTTTTCAACCACCCATGGGTAACTTACCCCATTCGAGAATCACGAAAGCTAAGGCTTCCACGCACAGTGGTGTTGACTTCGCAGGGCCGTTTCAAATTACTATGCATCGCCATAGAGGAGCTAAATCTACCAAAGCGTATGTCTGCGTTTTTGTATGTTTCGCTACGAAGGCAATTCACTCAGAATTGTGTAGTGATTTGTCTTCACTCGCCTTTCTCGCTGCGCTGCAACGATTTATCGGTCGACGCGGGCGTCCCAGTCATCTATATTCAGACTGTGGTACTAATTTTGTCGGTGCTAATCGACAGTTGAAGGAATTGATGAAACAGGCATCGACCATCGAAAGTATTGACTGGCACTATAACGCCCCAAGTTCACCACATTTTGGTGGTTTATGGGAGGCCGGAGTAAAATCGTTCAAAGGGCATTCAGTTCGCGTAATTGGTCAACAAACTCTGTCATATGAAGAAATGTATACTGTTTTAGTTTTGATCGAAAGTGTCTTAAATTCACGCCCTCTAGTGTCAATAAGCTCTGACCCGAATGATATAGCTGTTTTAACGCCCGGCCATTTCTTAACACTCGCTCCGCTGTCTGCAATATCAATGCCAGATCTGTCATCCACACCCCTAAATAGACTGAATCGTTGGCAGTTATTACAACATATACATCATGACTTTTGGAAGAGGTATCGAAAGGAGTACCCCCATACACTCCAACAGAAGAGTAAATGGCTAGATCCACAAGTTCCTGTGCAACCCGGAACTGTAGTCTTAATCAAAAATGATCAAACGCCTCCTTTGCAGTGGCCATTGGGGCGCATGAAGTCTCTTTCTGTTGGAGGGGATGGAGTGTCTCGAATAGCGCAATTTGAGACTGCCAACGGTTTGTTTGATCGGCCTCTAGTAAAATTGTGCCCTCTGCCAATTTCCTAATTGAGTATTTTTTGTTTTCGCATCTATGTTTGTGTCGTCATAGGAATTTCATGATTCATCAATTTCCAACTCAAGTTGAGTTTCAGTTTTTTTATGCTTTTGTTTTTGTTTTTTTTTTGTGGGGGAGGATGTTCAAGACATTAGATTAGCATAAACTGAATCCATTTTCGCGAACTGAGCATCACCTGTGATGGAGTGTCGTAGGTCAAGATATCGTGACATGCGCGACAATGTATACACAGCAGGACTCAGAATATACAGACACTTCGACTCTCGCCGTATTTTCGTGAATAACGCACATTTTTTGGTGTCAACGTCGACCTTCGGGATTTTCGACACAATTTCAATATTAACATTTTTCTGGTGTTATGTGAATAATCAACATTGAAACATATCGGGAAAATCTATTCGGGGTGTCGGTCTTGTTAAGAGGGCATATTCCACAGCGCCTCCGCCAATAAAAGAGGTACCGCTCCCAAGTTCCCCTATGGTTATGGATCATCCAAGAGGCTCAATTTTTTTTTCCTGGGTAGTCAAAGGTGCAATCAATGCATCTTATCGAATGGATTTTCATTTTTTCACATATACTAATTTATAATCCCCTGTAAAGTAGTGCGTTTTTGACCGATTTTGTGAATTTTTTTCTACGTTGTGGAATCGAAAATTGGAAATCTAGTCGATAAGATGCACAGATCAGATGTAGTACTCTCCAGAAATAATTTTTATTTGCTGAAATCTTATTTGGTTTTCGCATGGGAAATTGGGAGCGGAGGCACCGTGAAGAAGAATTTTCCCTGTAGGCGCGGCACTTAACAAAAATAAGCTCCTTCCATAAAATTCAAATGCCTTATTGATAGTCAATGGTCCTATGATGAAGTATGATATTTATCATTTTCACGAAATAGTCTGCGACCCAATTTGTCTTTTCATACTACGAACCTATTTATATTTCGTTCAATAAACTCACCAGCCTTATACCTGATATATAATAAATATACAGGCTGATTTTAAAATGAGTGCATATATTCAAGACATATATATGAGAGAGTCTAACAAAAATTACTGAAATATTTGATTTTTCCTAAGTCTTCACATTAACGAGAAATTTCATTTTGAAAATTGAACATAGAATGCTTCGAAATTCGAGTACGCCACTGGGAAGCAAGTGAAATCTGCGGAATCCTAGGGAATCCACAATTCGTCATTCACTAAAGTCAAAACAAGACAGTGTTGCCAGATTGTTTCAGAGACGAATATCCTGATAAAAATTTGTCACAGAATGAACATGGAAACTAATAGAGGTGAATGTAATATGTACAGGAGCCTTATTTTTTAAAGTTTACTGAGAGAACTGTGGGGTGATTATCTCCATGGATCACGAGAGACGGAGAGAAACATGAGGGGAATGATAGAACGTCCCCCTTCCTTCAATTCTAAAATAAGGCCACAGCGGGTAGATACAAAATTAGCAGACAATAAATAGGTACACAACATACACAAAGTTGAATATCGACTCACCTAGTAGATTTTCTCATACCTGCTCGAACAGCAAAACTCCCGAGAGCAAACAAATACTAATATCGAGTCCATTCCATCCAATTATTTTATTTTTTATTTTACGTTTACAATTATTTTACAATCCAGCACACACAAACAAAACTATTATCATATGATCTGTCAACATCATTTCTCAAAACAGCAGTATCTGACTATCTGTGACCATAGATTTCCCCTTTGCTGTGACCTTTGACAGTACTAACTAGGATTGTTCGCGTTCTATTACTATTTCACGAAGATTGTTACGATATTACTATTTGTCATGAATCTATTACTATTTGCTATTAGCACCAAAATATGTTCCAATACTAAAAAATCTATTTCTGTGCTCAGCGGATAATTATGCTCCGTTCTATGTTCTATATTTATGTCAAAACTGTGATTAGTGCGATAGGGTTTGACAAGAATGACATTCCGAATGTCAAATGTCAGATTTTTCTTTTTGATACAAATCTGATACCTTTTTCCAAGGAAATCTATTACGAAAAAATCAGACCCAGGAACAACACTGACTAGTAAATGTGAAGTTTTGTTTCTGACAATTTGCTTGGAAAGTGACGATGCATTTCTCAAACATTGAGCTGAATGATATGGTTCTTATGTCGGGTCGTTATTGTGCGGGGCACATGAGACTCCTCGAATGACACGAAATTGTAGCGATGCAAGGAGGTGGAAGGTGGAAGGAAGGGTCTAAAGGATTTTTCAGTAAATGAACTTCCAAGGGGAGGTGTTAAAATATACGTTTTTCTAGCTTATGTGTACAAATCTTGGGTGAGTCCATTTTAAAGTTTTTGTATTATCTTTCTGAAATTCAAGACCAGGGTTAACTTCTTCCCCATGTACATTTTCTCGATCATACATTTTATTTAATATCTCCTAATTGTCATGTAGAGTGGCAACGTCGCTTCGTTCATCACGGTCGACTGCGGATTGCAAACGATAGTTGTGACAGAAGTAGAAATCTGGGCGGAAAAAGGGTATTTTGCCCCAAATCTATTTTGATCCTGATAATATTTTTTATAGTGCTATTCGGTAGTATACCTCAAGCTTTCTTAGTGTTTAAAATATATGCACTTATTTTAAAATCAGCCTGTAGATATCATGGAATCAACAAAGCAACTGTGTTATACCTACTCAGTTAATAGATTATTTCTAATTCTTCGAACACAGGGATAAGTGCTGGAATGTTCTAAGCGATATTTTTAATATACCTATAGTCCAACAAATAGATAGATATAAGGAACATGATAAAATGATCAAATGAATCAGGGTGATTTCAACTATAAGTAGACTAATATTTTTCATGCAAAGTTGAGCCAACAAAAAACACAGGTGCTTCGTCATACCTTCATTCCTATGGAATAGGTGAAATGAGCGAAAAATTAAGATTTATTAGACATTAGACAACTGAGATATATGCATTACCCTGTATATTTTGTGACAAACCTAGTTGAAAAATGGGACATCAAGAAACAGAATACCAAGAATATTGAATTCATACAACATCGTTAACCAACGGCCCCGAAAAACTCCTTTATCGGGGGAATAAAAATACTCAAGCGGCCAATTAATGGCAGTCTCTGAAAAGTCTCAATCGGACCGAAGATATGCCATGAATGCAGTATATTTGAGTACTTGCTTCTGCCCACCAGAAGCCCTGCAATGTAATAAGCGGCATACTGATGGCTCTAGAGAGGCGGTCGGCTGTCGGCCGCCGGGACACGGGCTAGCCGGCCCAATTTAGTTGTACAATAGAGGACCGCTGTTACCGCTCGCCGGCAAGTTTGATTGTACCTTTAGAGGGCCGCCAAAATCATGTTTGCTGGGCCTTTAGAAGTGAACTCCATAACAAATTTTTCAACTTTTCATCAAACTATTGTTTCTTCATTTGATTTATCGTTCATATTGAAAGGACATTTCAGGGTGGGGAAAATGTTTGTGCTCTATCTGATGTATGAAGAATTATCTATATCAAACATTCAGTATTTCATACTGTTTCGAGTAGTTGCTATGAAGAATAATAATAAGTTTTGTTTTTTGAGAATTGTCAATCAAATCAATAAAATTGCATTAGAAATGTTATAGTTTTGATGATCTCTTATATTTGGAGTTCGAAAGCGGATGATGATCCCAACAGCTCTGCTTGAAGGATCATGCCGAGAAGATACAATACTCCCGTACAATCGTTAAACATAGTAACTCTAATTTCGCAACTTTTCGCTAGAGCATTATGAAATTTTTGAAAAACATTTGGCTATATCTTCGTTGATTATCTAACTAGGAATCCGAGATTTGGACAGATGGAATGTTCTTATTTCATGTCGGTTATGGTTATGAATACATACATGTACTGTTGATATAAACTGTGTTCTCTATCAATTTGGACTTACATATTACGAAATCACTGCACAGTTCTCGAGAGTAGAACTCAGTAACTCGATATACTGATAATGTCACTCAACTTTGCAGCTCAGAAACGTAGTTAGTAGATTTAATGGATAGAGAAATGATACGGAATGTTAGTATGTCGTCTCATAGGGGGATAATTCGAAAAATTTGAAAAGCTGTAACCCAAAAATCATATGATCTGATATAAAAAAATATATGCGAGGCAGTCTTTGAAGACTACCGATAGAAGTGAGAGGTGAGTAACTTGTGAATTGTATCGTCGAGCTATTAGATTATATTATTATTTCCGGAAATTTTTGGTTTATGAAGAAGTTTTTTATTATTTATTTGAAAATCGAATGCGATGTATATACTGTGGAAAAGTAGAGTATTGAACTAGAAAGAGAGAGTTGCCAGTAGCCAATATATTACTCGTATTGGTATATATGTATGCCCAGCCTCCCCAACTAAGCCACTTCGAATATCATTTATGTTGAATGTCACCTCTGTATTGTGTAATGAAACATCTAGGAAAATGAAAAATAATATTTATTCTCGAAACAAACTAACATAAACTCATTATACCAGTTATGTAATCTCAATCGAACCTAAGGTGAAGTGAAACAAATAATTCAAAATATTGAAACTCTTGCAAATCAGGAGTTATTATTCGATGTGTTTACCCAAGTCCTTTAGATCATCAGAACTTGGTAAATTCATCCAAAATATCTGCTTCCTGGGAGGCATGTGCGGTAATAGATCTCTCACAATGATATCCTTCTTTTTGGTATTAATTCCTCTGTCAGACCTCACCGTTTCTGGTAACTCCAATTTGAATTTCGGTTTCAGGATCGATGCTTCTGAGAATTCATCATCTTCCAATTCTTGTTTGAAAAACATTTTTCTTGATCCCTTTCTAAATTGCACAGATTTGATATCCCCCAGCTTTGGTATTGGGGAACCCTTGTTCCGCTGAGTGCACCCACTGGCAAATACTTTGAAGTCTTCAGCGCGTAAACTTATCATCGTATTCAATTTATTCGAGGATTTTATCAATCTCTCCAAATCTTCATAGTCCAAGACTTCTGGAGTCCTTTTCCATTTCTTTCCGATTTGGCCATGTATTGAATCTGCTTTCATGAAGCTATATCCAGGTTCGAAGTATTTAAATGTGATGCTTTCGGGACCCCAGTCCTCATTAACAAAAATTATACAAGCAGTAAATAAAACCCAATTCTTATTCTGGGCCGTGCAATTATCTGTCCAGAATGTAACGTGTTTCGTTTCATCGTCTAGTCTGATCAATGCGTTGTAGTAAGCAGAAACAACATCTGGGCCATTTCTTCCTCTTATAGCTTCGTGCCATAGGACACATTTATTTCGGCCACCCACTTTCAAGTTTGCAAATGTTTCGTGGAACACAACAAGTCTGCTAACGAAAAAAGCATTTTTTATCGTCATTTTTGGCAAAATGAGCACTTTTTGCTTCGATCATACAACAGACTAGATGAGTAATCCGTAGCCCTCGCAATACAGTTTGTTTGGAACCAACATCAAAAGTGTTCATTTCATGCTAAACAAGGATAGCAACAGCTGATTCTCCCAGCAACAGTAGCGTAGGGTGAAAAGTGCTTCATGTTATTATAAATTCGTGACCCACTTTTGAATAGCAGCGAATGAATATACAATACATAACTCTCTCTCAGTGATCCTTCCGCAATCTTTAGTGGCAATAGATATGAAACACATTTTTCTGAAAACTTGATTCAAATTCCGAATATTTCCAAAGATGATTAGAAAAACCGATTATTCGCGATTTAATTTCAATCCTTTCATGACGTTATTTAAATAGATGTTTCAAAACAAATTACACATTTCCGGTTCTACAAGATGGTGTTATCATATTTTCAAACAGACTTTTTTTCTTCGAGCTGCCATCCCGCCATCACCAACTTCGTTTTTTTTCAATGGCCCTGGATTTTCCATTCAGAGTTCTAATAGCTCTCATTTTCCTGAAATCAACGGTGTATCGGAATCATTCAAACAATGTATATTGATTGCATTGGAACTCATGGGTTAGGGAGAGTAAATTATATTTTCAATAGGATTGAAAACAGATACTTTTTCCGCTAAGTACAATACACCATTGATTCGAGTAGATTGAAATCTCTTAAAATCCATGATCGTATTGAAAAAAAAAACAAAGTTGATGATGGCAGCTCAAAGAGGAAACGTTATTTCGAAAATCGGATAACACTATCTTGTAGAACAGAAAAAGTCGCCATGAGAATGTGTAATTTGTTTTGTTATCCAAATAGAGTGATGAAAAATAAAAATGAAATTTTTTATCGCTTTTTCTCCAAAAATCTTCAGAAGCATTCGGTAATTTCCAAATTTCAATACAGCAATTTCCTAGGCACGAAATTGCACAACTTTACCATAATTTAACCGACCCCATATCTCTACCGGTTCACGAGATCCCAACGATGAAGTTCGAATTCCAGCCTCCCTGTACAAACATAAGAATCCCAGAAATAACGTTTCTGATGAAATTGCTGCCTTTCCGATACATTTTAGAAGAGTGGATTGATAAATCATAGATGAAGAAACCCAAAATCATCTTCCACGAACATCATAGTAATTTCTTTCATCATGAGACACATGTCGCAGACGGGAACACACAAATCACCAGAATGTAAAATCGCAGATCCGTAATCCATCAGAATATACATTTTCAAACCAGTAACTTAACAGAACAATATTTTATAGGAATCGTATTTATCTCTACTGTAGATGCACAGAACCGCAATCCCTCAAACCGTATTCTGTATACTGTACATGAGCATACCAGACAATAACAGATTGCAAATACGCAGATGTGTATTTTTCTATAATAGCAATATCGCAGATCCGCAAATATACAGAATCGAAAACTAACAAACCAACATCACAGCGGAATGATATTTCGTCAGAATCATAACAACACAGACCGTAATTCGTCAGAATCGCAGAATGACAGACCGCACATTAGCAGACCGTACTTTGTCAGAATCGAAATACAACAGACCGTTTTTCGACAGAATAGTAAAATGTCAGAACCGTACATTGACAGAATAGCAAAAAATCAGAACAGCATATTCACAGAATATCAAAATATCAGAACTGTAAATTGAAAGAATCGTAAAATGCTAAAACCGTACATCGACAGACTCGTAATACAACAGACCGTATTCCATCAGAATCATATTATATCAGAACGTACAATGACAGAATGTACTTCATCAGACTGTAATGTCATATACTGTATTGTGATAGAATCGTAAACTATCAGAACCGTAATTCAGCAGAATAGTAAAATGTTAGAACCGTAAAATAACAGAATCGTAAAAATTCAGAACCGTACATCGACAGAATCGTGAAATATAGGAACTGTAAGTCAGCAGAACCGTAAAAAATCAAAACCGTACATTGGCAGAATCGGAATTCATCAGAATGTAATGCAGCAGAACCGTAAAATGACAGACTGCAGAGAGGCCTACCAGCCACGCGCAGAGCGAACGCCGGTCACAGTGTTGCCTGCTCTCACGTCATGTGGGGATTCTAGGTATACTTTCAGTTCGACCTGCATTTATGTTCCTATTGCTCTTGTACACTCGAGAATAAGATCGTTCATATGATATGAAGTGATGAATGACCACATTCCAATATGAAATATATGAACGTCACCCAACTTTTTTGCTATATGGAGAAGAAAGTGTTTATTCGAAGTATTTTCTTAAAAACTACAATTCCTTGAAGTAAGTTGAGAGAAGGGTTCGAGAAATAGGTGTTTGGGATGTTACAAGTGTTTGGGATCACACGTTAAAAGGTAAGGCCCCCGTCATTCCTTGCTCGCACAAGACTTTCGAAGACTTCTGAGGGTTGCTCGTAAGGGGGCAACCGAATGACGGATAGAACAATTTCACAATTTTTTTTTTACAACAAACTTTGGAATTTTCAAAGTTTGATAATAGATACAAGATATTGGATGTTCTTTATATGAATCTATGTCATACCCAAATTCATTCATTTTGCATTTTGTACCCATATTTCTAGAAGAAGGAAGAAGGTGATACGAAACTAGATTGAAATCGAAGTTCAGCTACGGAATTTAGTTTCGAGAATTCTTTATTAACGATAATTAGTGCGGTGCTGTAGATAGGGGTTGATGAAAAAATGCTTATACACACATACATACATACATATGGAAGCCATTGAATGAACGTTGTTGTAAAACTCACTATGGAAGCTATTAAATAAACGTTCCTGTGAATCCCACGTGTCAAGGGATACTCTTCAGGGTAATCCAAGTTGAGTGTCAGCAGCCATCGATGACTTTGTTATTATTGATGATAAAAAATTGTTCAAGGAACCAAACCTTTAGTCTTTATGTCAGAAGAAAATATCAACAGAGGAACTAAAATATAAAAAAAAAACAGAAAGAGAATGCCAATTCTCAATTTCAGATAATTTTTATTTTCATGTTCCCTTCTGGATGTTGAACAGATATAAATAAATCAATATTCGACGTGGCAGATAATCCAGAGAAGTAGTTGTTTTCTGTTGTATATTCAGAATGATATTATGTGCATATATATTTTTATTTGAAGGAAAATGCAAATTCTCAACTTCAGAAGAGTTCATCTTCAAATTATTATCGTGTGTGTTCAAAAGATATAATTAAATGTTCGTCGTAACATATAGCCAGGAAGCGATTTTACTAAATATACTGCACGCTAGCACAAACCACGCCCACCATAATACGTCATATCTCCAAACATTACCGATATACTCGGAGTCAGCACATCGCACTGAATATACTGTGCTCGAACGCAAGAATACACTTTTTATGATTTTGACACGAATTCGACTGAAGCTCTCTCGTTGTCAATCTCTTGTACGCAGTAAATTCATACACCCAAAAGGTCTACTGGTTAGCGCTGTCGACTTTCAGTATGAAGGTCCATGGTTCGAATCGCTGTGAACTTGAACTTTTTTTTGCAACTTTTTTGTTTTTTTACTTCATTCTGGTTTTCCTTTTTCATAAAATATTTGAAGTCAAATAGGTTAGTGCGTTTAGGATAAACAGTCTCATTTTATTCAATATTGTTGAATAAGAACTCAACTTTTGAAATATATTATTAATCAATGTGTTTCTACACTCCATTCGGTTTTCCTTCCACAAATATTGCAATCAGGGATAGGTTAGTTCGTTAAGGATAAATAGTTTCTGAGTCTTGCCTAAGTACTTCGAAGATGAGATATTACGGTCGGCGTGGTTTGTGCTAGCGTACAGTATATTTAGTAAAATCGCAGCCAGGAAAGTAGTTGTTTTCTGTTGAATATACTGAACAAGAATTGATAATTTCATCACATACCGAATGCGAATTCTCTATGTATTTCTTTATATCTGAATAAACAGGTGCGGAAAAGTATGAATTTCGGCATTTGTTAGGTAAACTACATTTTCGTCTAAACTCGACAATGCGAAGATCAATTATTGTTTTATTGATTGTTCTATCTCAGATTCACAGAGGCTGTTCAAAAAACTGCTTAGGAACTAGTGATGGGTTCAGTTTTGACGAGTGGATATGGTCAATATCATGGAAAATTAGTCTTCAAGTTCTGAATGGTTGGAGATGACATTTCGAGAATTACACAGATTAATATTAGCTTTGAGTATTCACACTCAGTTTTCATTCGTAGGTTACCCGATTTCATCTTCGAATTTTGTCCGCCCTATATCCTATTTTTATCTGGTGGCGCCTATGGTCCAAGGTCACCTGATATATTAAAGAAAATTATGTTGGAGTAGTTGCTGTTTCCAAAAATGTTGTATCTTTGATGATTACGGAGTTCACATAGTCGATATATAAACATCAAACTAATTCACCTAGTTGGTGATGCCACACTCACTTACTTCTTGACATCATTGGAACAACGGCGACCTCTCACTTGTTCATGAAAACTTCTACGGAAAATCTTTTTCAAACGTTCGGTTATCATTCTATCACTAGCAATACCATGCAGACAGACGAACTCGACAAAAAGCTTAGTACAGCACATCTATTTGTTGTCTACCTCGATATTTGTCGAACAACTCTATCAAAACTTCTTTGAAGTATTCCCAAAAACTTCCAAAAGTTTTAATAAATTGGGATATTGCCTTTCGTGAGACCAACAAAAATAAGGTATGTAATAGTTGATCACATATGAATAATTTCAATATAGTACACATATGTACCACTCGGTTTTTATTGTGTTATAGATAGGTACCGACAGTTTTGTAATTTTCGTTCTTTTAGAACAAAATAATTGAGTAGACGTCGTTGACCGAGAAAGAGTTAGAAGTTTTTAACCCCAAGAACATTTTATTCAAGTAAATGGTATTCAGAACCGGAATAAATGTATGATCGACCACACAATGAGTTTCACTGATATAGCGAATCACTTCTTCGTATACCTAACAACCAGTATCTGAGGTCTGAGGATTTGGACCTCTTAGGCAACCCGTAATTCGTTGAATGGTACGCGGGGTGGAACGTTTCCAGGGGAAACGCATCCACACATTCACAAACTGAAGACAAGCAAAACAGCAGATCTCTTGCGAAAAGTCTTCTATTTATCGAGTAACCCAATCATGGAGTATAACTTGATGGAACCTTGAAATTATATTATATGCATCGTTCTTACATGTGTTTTGAAGATTTACGATACTCTCCATTGGTCGAGAGAAAAAATATTGGAATGAATGTCAAAAAAATGTAATTTCTTGTTTTCTCTAATTAGGTTGATATATTACAACTATGATAGGAGATAGGGAAATGAGTTTTTTTTCCATATTATAGAGAAAACATTCGACTACATTTTGATATAAGTATATTTATTTTTTGAAATTTGGGAATATGTTAAAAATTTAAAAGAATAAGAGGATAACACTTTTTCATCACATTTCAGTTCGCTTCAACACCCAATAAATTGCTTATTCGACCAATGAACGATACTTTTTTTTCACATCAAAAACTGCGGGAATTCATAACGATCATTTCGTATCGATTATATGAAGATCTATCTTGAACAGATTTCTCGATATAAGCGTTTTACTGTAAGTACACCTGTAACTACCGCCCGCTACCCGGTATGCGAGACTTGTTTCCAGGAAATACCACCGACTATAAGTTAAACCCCATGATTGGGTTATTGAACGATAGACCGCACAGTCTGCCGTACCCCCATGGTCGAGAGGACAGGTTCACCAAAATACGCACTGTTAGTTTCTGGAAAACTGTCAGTCGTTTCAAAATGTCAAACTTCACTGATGATCGAATTGGCTATAAGGAGTCAGGAAAGAATAGTAAAATAAATCCAGAGTTTATGTTCAGAAGAATTACAAGTGCAGCTCAGTTCCAAGATTCAGATTTCACTAATATTTTACCCTACGAACTCACACCAGTCCCACTCTCTCTTTTTCATGAAGATAGGACTATGAGAAAAACATCTTGCCAAAAAGTTATATCTACATTGTAACATATTGGCAGATACTTGTTCAACGACTAGTTTCTATTTCATAGATGGAATGGTCATTCTGAATGAAGTGAATGAGAAATCTTTCAAGACTCTCAACGATTTGGCAGATAAGATACTTCAAAGAATGCTTTTCATTTTCAAAAAATATTCTCGCTGTGATTCAGTTTTTCTGGTATTCGATAGATATGATATCAAGGATTCCATAAAAGACATGGAGAGACGTGGACATCATAATCTAGAAATATTCAGTATTACAGGAAGTCGACCAGTGCCAAACTACAGGAATTTTCTGAAATCAACACCAAATAAAATGGCACTCATAAAATTTTTGAGCCAGTATTTGATGGATTCCTTCAAGAGGCTACCAGGAGGAAAGTTTCTTTTCATTGCTGGAGGATCGAGAGATGCCGAATCATGTTTTAAGGTTGGTCACGCGAACTAGATGGGTTTATGTACCTATATTTTCATAATTCAATTTTCTAGCATGATTTTACCTCTGGATGCCATCATTCTCACATATGAAGTTATTAAACTAGAGGGTTATTGTTCTTCAACTTCACAACTGATTATTTGGCGCGAAATGGTAACAACACTTGGAAGTGACTACGTAGTATCAACAATGCGGAGGTTATAGTGCATTGCTCGTACATATTTTTGTGCGATGACAGCGTCAACTATATACGCGGGAACTAAAATCGGGAGTTGCAGATACAGAGGGGTCTAAGTGACTTCCAAAGGAATTTTTGCTACCTATATGGAAGGTTACCCCCTGTACATTCAGTATCTGAAATCAGCAATGAGAAACGTTGTGACTTCTGTTTTCGGAAGTCACAACCCCAAAATTTGAAGACCAAACATCCAGGAAGAAATTGCCAACTTCACGCCTGCTATTCTGGCATTAGGATAGTCACTACAAACGCAAGAAATCGGTTCACTCCTTGCATGGAAAAAATGGGGGACGTCACCTATCTGATTATTTGATCTTCAAAAATATGTAAAACAAAACTCTAGGTATGCGCCTACATTATGGAAAAAATTGTTTTTTTTTTAATTTCTACCTGAAATAACTATTTCTTTTCAGCTACGTTACTAGAAAGAAACTGAGAAGTACGACGTACGACTCATCAAAGCATTATATATAGTCATAAAATGTATTTGTGATACTCTGCTATCCAAAGTGAGGGAAAAGTTTGATTCAGCTCATATGAAGTTTATGCGCTTTTTAACAAAATTTGAAGAAAAATTCGAGAGATTGATTATTAAAAAAATTTTGAATTGGCGTAACAAATATGATGGAAGAAGAAACTAACACAACCCGTCGTAGAGCTGTATAACACATCACTAAATAAAACGTGTAGAATGACTTCCTCGTTCGTCATATTCAATCGTTCTCGATGAGTTTTTGCGAAAACACTTCAACTCCTTGTATCCCAAGAACTGAACACTTCACAATCCATGTCCATACCTTAGTCATATAAAATATAAATATAAAAATCTATATCACTATCAGAGTTCATGCCTCCAAAATCATACCCGAAAAGAAAATTAGTGCGCCACTAGTTTCTGAGTGAAATTTTCTATGAGATAAAGTTTCAATTTGGCATTAGCGCATTTATCGCTGAGGAACTTCGAAGATATGGAGGTAGTCCAAGAAGTGTGAATTCGAAATGTACAGTCCTTTCTACGTAACCAGTAGTTAGGAAACGCGTCAGTTTGTTTGACGACGGGATTATGCGGGACGAACGAACGTATTACGTGTAATTTTTTTTCTGATTTTGCTAGAAATTTTCGCTCGAACAGATAATATAATGACCATCATGACATGAATTCTACCGATTATGTACAAAAATTGAGTATAGGCAAGTCGACTCCGCCCGTCACTTCGAAGTATCCGTCATAAAATAATATGGTCGAAAATTAGTGACCAAATTCACGAAAAAGACTCGTTCGATACTTCCATCAGTGGAAAATGGCTGATTCAAGTTCAGTTTTTCCAACTGATATTGAGAAAGCAGCTTGAAATGCATTATTCTTTTCGTCCAACCACATATTCAATAACGTAACTGGTGCTGTAGTGAATAATATTTCATCACCAGTTAAACCAGTTATGTTATATTTCACTTTACACCACAGGTTATACGAAAAGTGAGAAGTTTCAATATTTCCGTAGTTTTGAAAAGTTCCACATCACATGTCAAATTAATTTCGAGCCAAACTCAATATTTCCAAGGGATATCCTGAAACAGGTTGATTTTCATTCTCAATTTCCACATTTATAATAGACAATTTCTCGAATGGAACATCCTATCAACTATTGAATTCTCGAAATCTTCATGGAAAGCTGAATTCAGGGTGTTCCATTGAAAAAAAAACACAAAGCTAATAGCCTACCCGAAAAAACGAATGACACTGTATATAAAACAACTACACAAAATAAAAGTTTGGGTGGTTTCAAAATTTTTTTCATTTAACATTCCTCGATATTCCTATGAAAACAACATAATGACCTCTTTATACTGAACTTTCCTTGAATAAAGTACCATTCCTATTTCACATTCTTGGGGGAATTTAAGACTAAGAAAATTGTTTGAAATCATGACTTAGTAAAAACAAAGCATCATAGGGAATTCCTTTCGTGCGCTTCAAGCGTTAAAAAATATGTTCTATCAATAACTAATCCAAGTGCTTCGTAATTTTTTTTATTTTATAAGGATGCTTGCCAAAAATTCGACGGATGACGTCACAATGTGTCCATGATGATTGCAGACAAAAAGGTTCCTGCATGATCCGCCATTTTGAAAACAAATGTCATTTGAAAGGTATTTTTCCGCTCTATCGACTTACGTAAAATTATTCATACAGAGTGCCATTTGGATTTCAGTAAAATGTTGGGGCAAATCCTCTGTACTTGTACAGTGTGCAACATATGGAAATTTTTTTGATGAATTGCACAACCAAAATACAGATAGTGCCAAAGGTTGGTGCATGTTCGGTAATCATCTAAGGTGCACTTAGAATCGTTGGAAGTCAAACAGCATACAGGGTAGGTCAAAAAATAAAAAAAATGCTCAGGAGTAAAGTACCCTTATTTCAGAAAATTCAGCAAACTGTTATGGAAAAAAGTTCTTTACAATTGAAAGTTTTTCCTGAATACCAAAACATGGCATCCTAAGACATATTTTACTGTTTCGATTTGTTCCATTAATAACTTCCCAATTTGTATTTTTTTTTTATATTCACCCTAAACACTTTTATAATTTGATCATAACAAAATCAGTTGATCATACTTTTGTTCAAATTAATGCACTTTTGTGCAATCAACTTGGATTTTATTTCTTTAGGGAATCACAAACTTGATGTTTGTTGCAACGATATACAGCTCAATTTTGAGATTTCGCAAACCATATTTTCAACAAGGTAAAACATCATTAGATAGGGAGTATGTCACCAAACTGCCTCAATATTTACTGTCAACCCTCATTTGTTCTGTTCCTTGGGTGTCCGTGATTTTTCAAAAGATATCATGGTTGTCGATCAATTTGTTCAGCTTTTTCATAAACATTTCAAATACAAAATGTTCACATCAAATGAAGTTTTTGAATATGCATATTATCATTAATGATGTTTTACCTTGTTGAAAATAGGGTTCGCAAAATTTCAAAGTTGAGCTGAATATCGTTGCAACAAACATGAAGTTTGTGATTTCCTAAAAAAATTGAAATCCAAGTTGAATGCAAAAATATGCTTGAATTTGAAAAAAAAAAATGGGAATTTATTAACGAAAGGATTTGAAGAACTGAAAAATGTCTCAGGAAGCCATGTTTTGGTATTTAGGTATGAATTTTAATTGTGAACAACTTTTCTCAATAACATTCTGCTGAATTTTTTGAAATACGGGTACTTTACTCCTGAGCACTTTTCATATCTTTTTACCTACCCTGTATGCTGTTTGACTTGCAACTATTCTGAGTGCACCTGAAATGATGATCGAACATGCACCAACTCTTGGCACTATCTGTATTTTGGTTGTGCAATTCATTAAGAAGATTCCCATATGTTGCACACTTAAATGACCACACTGTATATTGAAATTATGCTCATATTATTATTTTGTAGAAGCGAGGAGGGAAAATCCCAAATAATCAAGTAAAATGTATGTAACACCTCCTCGATCAACCAACAGGTGGTATTTCGAGCCGTCATTGCTTGAGATTTGACATTTCATGGAAGATGAATGAAGTCATTATGATATCCGAAACGCAAATGAAATTGATCACATACAAAGTACCTCATTGATCACATACAAAGTACCCCATTGACGAACGGAACATTTTGGAATATAAACGAATTGGGTCCAATCAACTTATTTTGACCTCTACTTCAAGTAGAGCACTTTTGGGACACCCTGTATATAATCTATAACTGAAGTCATGTGAGGGATTTTAGCACAATTGACAATTAGAAATCACAAGATTCGAAAACTCTTGGGGAGTAGGTTTCCCGAAACGAAATAGCGATATACAAATGCTACAAGTTCTTTATTTATATTATCTACTATTTAATTGGAGAATCAAATTGAAAGGTATACACTCTAATCCGAATCTCAGACCATCGGACTATAGAAAAGTTTGAGGTTTTTCTCCAATATTTATATGTTCAGAAATGGACATACAATGATTCCATTTCTGCCTTATAGAATCTCCGAGAATAGATTCACCTATTATACATAGAAAACATCGTTATATTCACATGTCTGATGTTTTGTTATATGATTTTTCAACAAAAAGAATGATATATACTTCTTCGTCAATATCTTCCTGATTCGGATCAAACAGATTATCAAACACAAATACTTCAATGTACGAACCTTTCTCAGCCCTCTAGAATTCTTCATAAAACAGTTTGAATCAGATTTGAGTAGGTATAGCAAGGAATTTCTATCGATTCAACTTGGCAACAATGCGCTACCGCTTGTTCCGAGTCTCCACGCGTCTCACACATTCTGGTATATTGACGGTCTGTCGATGTACGGTTCTGATGTTTTACGGGTCTGTCAATGTACGGTTCTGCCATTTTACGGTTCTGCTATTTCACGGGTCTTAATCCAAAAAATTCTGAAAATTTACGGGTTTGGTAGCTGCACGATTCTGCCATTGTACGAGTCTGTCATTTTACGATTCTGTTGTTTTACGGGTCTGTCGTTTTACGGTTTTGATGAATTATGGATCGGAAATTCCGGTAGTCCGATGGATTATGAGTCTGTCGATGTACGGTTCTTGCATTTTACCGATCTAGAGTATTGGCAGTCTGTGCTTTTACGAGTCTGTCATTGTACGGATCTTTCATTTTACGGGTATCAAAAATCGACAGTCTGTCTTTTTACGGGTATGAACTTTTCGCATTCTGCCATTTTCAGATTCTGTACATCACAATTCTGCCAGTTTGCTGGTCGGGAATGTTCATTCTGATGAAATGGTGGTCTACAGAGTACGGGTCGCTGAATTACAGTCTGTGCTTTTACGGTTCTATGACTTTACGATTATATATTTTTATGATTCTGACGACATGAAGAGTATTTTATTTACTGGTTTGGCAAAGTACACTTCTGAATATATGGCAGTCTTTCGATATACTATTGTGATTTATACATTCTGACATAATGCAGTCTGTCAAAGTACGGTTCGACAAATTACGGGTTGTACATATTGCAGTCGCTGAAATATGGTTCTGATGATTTGCTATTCTGATTTCTTACTATTCTAGTCAAATAAATTCCTACTAATCGACGGTCTGTGTCGATACGTTCTGATGATGTATATGGACCCGTCGCAGACACCTTATATTATGTAATCATGATTTATTGGATATGTATTGCTTTCACCTCTATTTGTGGAAACGATGTTGAAATTTCGTATGATACGACACTGGCCGCTTACTTGTGAGATGACGTGTTTTGATTATTAGGTTTGAATTGTCTTTCACACATCTCACAACATCTCACCATTGTTAAAAGTCATCAATATCAGGTAATCAATTCATAATAGCCACATAAAACAGAACACAACTAAGAAAAATCCTTCCAAACAAAACGTAAACATCACAAAATATTTATTGCTGTCGATTGTCAAATGCCGAGTAGCGGTGTTGCGACATTGGCCAAATTTTATTGAAAATTCCCATATTGACATGCTGAAACTCTCGACAAGATGACCAGAATATTTATGAATCACTATGGATTAATTCTTCAGAATTGTTACTATACCTGATTCGACTAACAAATGTATGCATGCGTGGAACTGGATTCATGAACAGGCAACAAATATGAAGAGACAGGGCATTGATTACTTTTTAATCAGACGGCATGACAACAATGGCTAGGATTGGGAACTAATATTATGATTGTTGTGAGAATTCATGTTAGCATCAGGATATTTGTTATGTTATGCTTCTAGGGGGTTTGTAGTTCGGAGACTTTTTGCATATCGGCAGTATATAGTTCTTGATCGTGGTCCCATTTTTTAGTGGCGTCTTCATTGTACTTTTGACGTGCTATTGTATATCTCCGTTTGTGTATTTGAAATTCATCACAAATTGAACATGTTTCGTCAGGTTCGATGATTTCAGAACTACTTGGCATTTTTGTTGGGATTTTTGGCGGAGTTGGTGTTATAATATTGTGATCATTCGATGGTATCTCAGGTTCCGTTGGTTTTTCAGGATGTGAATGCTGTTTGAAAACAGAACATACACTGCAGTCGTCTTGAGATGGTGATGAAAATCCAATATTTTCTCTGTCGAATATCTTTCGATAAGTTTCATAGCTCAAGTTTTCATATTTGGAAATAAAATCTCTATACATTTGGTGTATGGTGATATCACATGGTAAATAACGCCTATTGGGAGCATGCTCTGTTTTATAGTGTGATACTTGCGGGTGAAACGATTCAATGTGTTTCTTAACAGTGTTGTAATTTTTTTCGCCAATTTCTTTCATTTTCACTGCGTTTACCTTACCTCTTCGATCTTCCAGGCAAGGAAGGTCATTGGAAGTACGCTTGAGAAAATTGGTGATCAAGCCATCTGACTTAAAACCAATGGTATGGATGAACATGGGTTTGCAAACAGGAACCATATTATGTTCATGTTCATTCACTTTTATATCCGTGTGTTTTTCATTCGGTTTGGCAGAGACTCCATTCGTTTTATCCAATAACTCATTTGGCTCAGTTAGGATCTCATCTGATATGATAACCGATTCATTTGGCTCAGAGGTAGAAATGAACGCAATATTATTACCTACGAAATGTTGTTGGTCTTCTTGGGTTGTTACTGAAGACGATTTCCTGATAACTGGTAGATTGTAAATAATTGAATAATTCTTATTCCTTTCAGCATCAACTTTCCGATATTTCACAGGCTTCTTAATTATATATTTATGAAGGAATAATTGCCTCTGACCAAAGTCGAGCCTCCTGAAGTAATCAAAAATTGTATTTCGTTGTTCTGAACTCAGTCTTTCGAAACATTTTTGCCTACAATTGTTTTGACATGGAGGCAAAAGTTTGAGTTTTTCAGTTGGCGCTGATTTATCTGAACTCCGTTTCTTCGGATTTTTTCCTAAGGAGTTTCTAGATACCTGTTCAGGTGCTGCGACCTGAGGAATATCATCAATCTCTTCTGAATTGAGTATGTGATGCTCGATTGGACTTCGTGATATCTTTGATTGCTCCTCTAGGAAAAAATCTTGATCATCATTTTGAGTTTTTTCGATTGTCTCCGTTAATATACTCATCATTCCATCCGTATTCGATCCGTTCTGAACCGGGTTCGGCACATACGAGTTTATCTCGCTAATTGAAGGTTGAACAATAGGATGGTTATTGTCAATTGCTTCAAGTTGAAAATACATTTTGTCCTCGGATGCATTTGTTGGAGTTTGCTTTTGACCAAAAAGGAGTGGATTTGATGTCTCAATAGCAGTCTGCATTTCGTCTACAGATAATCCTTGAGACTCCCAAATGGGCATGTTGGGAAAAACTTCTGACCCCTCTTTATAATCGATCAATCTCAACTCTTTCGTAATTGAGCCGTGCACAAGCTCCCTATGGCTATCAAAAGTATCACCACTGTTCATGAAATATCTAGGTGTATACTTCCTTTTCTTCTTCTCAGGCTCATAATCGGGATCTCGATCTGAGTCATCAGCAGGCGAATCTGAGAAATCATCTGCATTGCTCTTTTTCAATCTGAAATGAATAGTTTGTCAGTTGTATGACAAACACATACAGGGTATGGAAAAATCATGAACAACATGGAACAATGTTTCGAGCAATTACTAGTCCTGATATTGAGATCATGCATTATCTTTCAAGAATAATTCAGAACAAGTTATTGTGTGGTATATTCAATAAAAACAACTACTCTCCTGGCCAATGCCACGCCGAATATTGAATAATATTTATATTGAAAACCTATAGGTATTGGAAGAATATGAAATCGTAATCTGGAATGAAGAATTACCATTCTCCTTCAGAATTTTGTTCACATCAGATGTCAAAAGAATCGTGGACGTTATCATACGTCTGTTTGGAATGCCTTCATCGATAACTTTCGACGACTAATATTCACATCATATAACATATTTCATAATATGTAATGACATACTCTCAAGCAGGAGTTGACATTTAAATTTTTCTCTAAATCATGCATATTATAAATGATTTTATCTGAATGGGTAGGTACTTGAACATTTCTTCTTCTACTCCACTTCTAATAACGAATAATCAATGAATATAACCATCGAAAAAATACTTCTAGAAGCAATAGTTCAATGAAAAGTAGGATGTTGAAGTTACTTTTCCATCTATTCATGAACGAAATATCTCAAACACATTGTGCTTATAGCAGTAAAAGTTGAAAACATACTTCGATAGAAAGAATTCGAATTATTCAAGCTAATGAAACTTCGTCATCACTACTACTGAATTATTCAACTATCTACTAGTATACATACTTTTGCAAAGCCATATTCAAAACATGTCTACCACGACTAATAGTCGTCACTTTTTTCGTGTCCATAATACAAAAAGATGGTTAGTTTAGTGCTCAAGCCTGCTAGCTCCTTGCTTCAGATTACGAAACTTATAAGACGTTCAGTCTGTATTCGAATGAAGGGAGTCACGACTCTACTAACTCACGTTCTTGCATGTCAGAACAAGAAAGGTATGTTTTGTTACCCCAACTTTTTTCTGGCTTCCAATCAGGAGATCGCACTTCAACTAGAGTCACTATCTTCGTTAATTGCATTTTGAAGATATTCGACGAATCTGAGACAGGTTATAATGCCTTTTCAAGTAAATTGCAGATTTAAAATGAAGCAACTCAACTTACTTGTTTCAATTATTGAATTCTGGTGAACATCTATATCGTGACTCGACTTACTATGTTCTTGACTTGGAAATGCGCGCAAACATTACAAGAAAGATTATTTGCTTATTTTTATAATAGTAATTGACAATATTTGTGAAATGCATTGAAGAAAAGAGGCAGTAACTCCACATGCTGGATCGGAAAATTCAGTAAGTAAATTTACTGAAATCGAAGAGCTGATATTTCAGTAACCAGTGTTAGGACTTCAGTTTTTTTACTACATACCAAATTGGGCTCATCAGAAGAGACATATGGGCAAAAAAACTCAATTTTCAAGTAACCCGAGTTACTATGTTTAACGATTGTACGGGAGAATAATGGTTCATGATCTGTGAGAATAGTGAACCTCTTCAGTATAAATATGGACGAAATTTCTCCACACTCCAACTTTTATCAATTAGTTATTTTTTATAATACAATAATTTACCTCAGCTTTATTTAGTGATCTCCTGGCGAAAGCGATAGGTTTGTCATCTGAATTCGATTATATTGAAGTAAATTCATTGTTTCAAAAAATCTGATTATGCAAGACCTGGTGGTTGAACTAACGCTTTTTTCCGTTTCTCGAAAATCATCTGACATCCTTCATTCCAATTGAAGTGTTCTTTTTTTTTGATGATCTGTTCAATTCAGCTGCGATTTCTGCAAAATTCCTGATGAACTTCCTATATTAATTTGCAAATGCTCCGAACTGTTCAGTTGCGTCAGAATATTTTGTTGTCAAATTTTCTTGCATGAAACGTATTTTCTCAAAAACCAGACACATTCCTTCAGTTGAAATCACGTGACCCAGATGTAATATCTATTTTTTTCAGGCATTCACATTTGTAGGGATACAATTTCGAATTTTCTCGTTTCAAACGTTGTAACACTTCAATTGAATTCTGATTATGTCTTGTCAAATTACCACCGAGATCTAACAAATCGTTCAATGAATGAAACAGTTCTCATTGTTCGACCCTGACAAAGCAATAGTCACCGCACGAGAGGAAGTACTTGGACTCAGTTTCGACCCCATGGGTAATCTCATCATTTGATACTGACCTTTATCAGTCGAGAAACTTGTGTATGATTGAGATAATGAATCCAGCTCAATTTGATGATAACCCCGCGATATGTCATGATGTGTGAAGAACATTGATTGATTAATGGAAATGCATTCTCCTCGATACATTTGTTTGAGATACGATAGGGAATATTTATCCTACATTCCTTGTTACCATTACTGTCTGATTTTTTCAAACCACTGATTTTTTTCCAATATATTGGATTTTTTTTCTATATGTTGTGTGACCTCCAGAAGATTTCGTGAGAAGCCACAAAAAAAAACAGAATTTACGAAAAATAAAGGTATTTCATTATCAAAGACCATCATATTATTCCTGAAGAATTGGGTAGAGACATAAACACGTTGAAGTTAACCCAGGTGACGAAGTCTGAAGAAGCATTGTCCTGATGGAAGAAATGTAAAAAAATGTGTTGAAATATTGAAAACTCCCTTGATATATCTTTGTTAGACATGGTTATTGTTTTAGCACATATATTTTGTGAACATATAGTGCAAATACTAATGAATACAGCAACAAAAGTATGCAAATCACACCAAACGTTGGTTTTGTAGGTCAGAAATGGCATGTCAGAATTGTCAAGTTCAGGAGAAATATATCTCTGCAAGCGGCATAGGAAGTGCTTTTCCTATCGCACTCAACAGGTAGAAAAGTAGTACTATCCTTGAAAAGTCATCAGAAGTTTGTTGTTAGGCAACGTTCCAAGTGATTTCACTGAAATTGGTAATCTCATTCATTGGAAAATAACACGAAATGATTTCATGACATTTTGAGGGGAATGTATGAGTTTCACAAGGCAGAAGATGTTGATTGACTATGCCTTGGCTGAATTCCTAGAGTCGCTACGCTCTCGGCTATGAACTATCACTCGCGGCAGTCAATCTAATATTCTGCTGCCTAGTGAAACAAATGACTATTTCTTACTAGGAATCTCATACCATTCTTGAATGTATAACAAATTGGGAGATGAAAACTAGATGTTGCAAAACTTGATGGATCAAAGTGACCTCGTTTTACGGAATATTCATTGGAACTCACTTCCTTCAAATCACCTCAGGAATCAATACACGAATTATTTACTGATGTTAATAAAACATCACGAATGTATTTATATGATTGTTGCAGGTGTTTTCTTGGGGTTAGATCCTAATTTGGTACTCTTGGACCCTGAAGATGTGAGAACCGTATTGATCAAGGACTTCAATAGTTTTGTGGACCGTGGGATTTATATGACCAATAAAGTTCCTATTACTGTACATATGGTTTCACAGAGAGGTCCAGAATGGAGGAATGCCAGGGTATGTTTATACTTTCAGCTATTTTCATTGTTGCATATCTTGTTGATAAAAATTGATCCAGTTGCAGATCATTCTCATTTTTTCATGATTATGCAGTATTGGTTCTCGAGAATCATTTTTTCCAGTTATATGAATATATATATATATAGAAATATATTGAATTCTTGCGAGAATCTGTTCCAATTTTTCACGATGTTATTGGAGAAAAACTGAGGATACCTTCTTGGAGCAATTTGTGGTGGAATTTAACGTGATGATATTGATTTATCTATGCAACGTTCTGTATCCGCAAAAATATCATCAACAGATCCATTCCAAATATACAGTCATGTCATTTCGATAACAGATTTTGAATAATTTCTACATTCTGAGGACAACCATGTATCATACAATTTTGGTAGAAACTTTGTTTGAATATGTTTCGACATAGTAATAGTCATCGTGAAATTTTTTCTGAAATTTCAAATGGGATATTCCATTAATTCTCCCTGTTTTATAATAATATCGAATATTAATGTGATGATGTTCTTTCCAGTAATAATTTCCTATTTGTCAAGGTTTGAACTGGAATGTTATTGTCACGTTTTTTTTTTCCAGAACAGTTCGTATCAAAAAATCAGCACTAGTAACAAAGTTCACAAACTATTCAATATCTGCGATCCTGCCTCATCAACTTAGGATGATCAATTCAGAATTTCTGTAACAATAGTTAGATTTTCAAGGGCGTTACATCTGAAATAAACTGACATGCATTTGAAAAAATATACTTGGTATAATCAGAATTTTTTGACAAAGTTACGAGGAATATTCATCTAAAGATGCAAATGAATACTGATATTACTGATAATATCTGCTACTGTTATAGCACGAGTTGATAACGTTGTATATCCCCTCTTCATATACTAGGTGAACAATGAATAATAATAATAATAAGAAGAAGAATAATGATACTAATAATGATAAAAATAATAATAATATTAATAATAATAATAACGACTAACATGCTTGCTGTTTTGATCCTACTTCACTCATTTGGAGTGATAAAGTGGACTCAAGTCGAGCTGCGACAACTTGACGTAAGAAATCGCATGATGATGCATCTCCATAGGAGTCTGCATCCAAATTCGTCCGGTCCACGATTATACATACCTAGAGACCAGGATGGCTGTGGACTCTCGACCTTGGAGAATCTCCATAACAGAATGGTTCTGGATGGCGCCTGCAGAGTCATCAGGAGTAGGAGCTTTTCTTCATGAAGCAGCACGTCGAGCAGCCGATGAATTGTCTCTGATTTTCGACTCCGAGCGCGAGGTTCAGGACTCAGTTACTGAGCTAGATCCTGTTGGGAGAAAGGCCCGCATCGAAGCTGCAGAAGTGAGAAAGCCCCTGCAGCTTCACATGGGTGAGCCGATGCATTCGGTCTACTTCAAGACCATTGCAGACAGGGGCTTATCCAAAGAACTGACTTTCGCTTTCCTCAAGTCAGGCGGGCTCAAATCGGAAACAGAGGGGTTCATCATGGCATGCCAGGATGGGGTTTTCAACACTCTCGTCTACCGTAGCCGTGTGATGAGTATGGAGGTCCCTGACACAAATCGCAGGGCCTGCCGCAGGGCGCCTGAGGCAATTATGCACCTGCTGTCTTCTTGCACGGTGTATGCAGTCTCGGCCTATATCCATAGACACAATGCGGCATTGCGAGTTCTCTATTATCACTTGAGGCACTCGTATGGAATAGACGAGACCCCAGTGTTGCCCCATGCTCCGGGGGATATTGAGTCCGTTGTGGAGAATGAGAGGTGCCGAATTTATTGGAACTTCTCATTCCTCGCCATCAGGCAAATACAAGCTAACAAGCCTGATGTAGTCCTTCTCGACCATCAAACCAAAGCGATGTTCGTTATAGAGTTTTCGGCGCCAGCCGAATAACCAAACATCGTTTTGAAAGAGGAGGAAGAACGGACTTAATATCGAGATCATCTCATTGCGTTCACTCAAGGAACACGGTTCTTGGTCCCAGTGATTATTCACCTCACAAGCTGTGGGGAGTAGTCACTGGATTTTATTCATCACGACTCTGCGTGGCGTCGGAGGCCGCAGGGTCTTGACTGGAATTACATAAAATCAAATCATGAAAATATTAATAATAATAATAATAATAAATGTTTACATTGGAAAAACTGTTTCATAATTGAAATGCGACACGTGACAATATTCTTTTTCATTGAATTACTGTATAGTAACATATTTTATCTTCCCCATTGATGCTGGAACACACTATAAAATTCTTGACCAGCAGCAACAATATTGAAGAAAACTTCTTGTAGTGACTCCTCCTATCAAAAAAATCATATAATTATAGCTCGAATTGAATAATTATTCATCAGGAGAAAAAAAATCAACATTGAGACTTCAGCGGCCTCTAGCGCCAAAACAAGCCATCGAAACAGTTTGATATTTCGACATTTTGTTCAGAATGTCTTGGACTATAACATATTAAAAATCCAGCCAATTCGACATCAGGCCAATTTTTCCTATAAAACGTGGGGTGTCCTTTCATCATTCTTTTTTATATCCGTTACAGGAGTTTGCTTCCTCCATCACCAACTTATTCACTCAGTAGTTTCCCTATTTTTGATTCAACCATGGAATAATTTGTTAAATTTTATCGATAAATCAAGAATAAGGTAATATCATATACAATTCTATGAGTTAATAATGGATACGTTACTAAGCAGCTCTAATGAACAGAGAATATATCTGTTCAGAAAAAAAAAACATTATTATTCTGAACATTTGTTATTCATTTCTTTGGTTGTTATTACTGATCGTGTTGTCAATGTCCAACCATAGAGAAATTTCAAATGGAAAATCATTCAACATTGAACGATAATTTGAAGCGATGCATTGATAATGATTTAGTGAAATATCTTCCTCCATTCTGAAGTATGAATTGACGAGTACATCATGATCTGGGAAAAAATTACCATATTGAAGTGGATGATTTCAAGAAAACCTTGATGATGGTGGACACTGAGTCGAACCACATTCAAACTCTCTCGTATATAACATGATTGAATCAAGAATAATAAACCTTCCAGAAACAGTTAACACATAACCAGTACTGTATATTCGAAAAATGAGTTGATGATGGTTCTACGAAAACAAGACAACGTATTGAGCAATACTTAGAATCGCATCAGAAGTTGATATAGTATTTTCAGTTTTTCTTTATCTTCAACGATGATTGTGAAGAACTTCAATAAGATTTCCACCAAAATACTAATCACACGACATGTTTTGCCAAGACAGTAGCTACTTCAGGTGAAATACTAGTACAATAAACTGAACTAACATTGGCTTGCCCAACTTTTATATCCAACTCTCCCAACCTGAAGGATTAGAATGACCTGTAGAATGTCGATAAATCTAAGTTTTTAGAAAGTAGCAGTAGCCAGGATATCTACATCAGAATACTATGTAGCATATCAACTACGAAGGGATGAAAACAAATACCTATTATTACCTTCTGAAATCACAAATTCAACAGCTGTGGATTAGTGGGATCTGGATTCCTCGCGTTTGTTGCTTTCTAGGGTTCTTTAAATAATCAATATCATTTATTATATACTGACACCAGAATGCTCATTTCCATCAAGTTTGAGAGCGACAAACGTGTCGCATACGCGACTTGTTTCATGATGTGCGCATGCTCGGTTTTAGGTTCCTTGAACTGCATCGTTACCAGATTCTCTAGAGAGTTATGGATGAAACTATTTCAATCAAGATTGTTGTTTCAAAATTGTTGTTGTTTTTAAGACTCGATATTTCATGTATTTTGTACAGAATGGTGAATGCACATTGGAACTGTGCCACTAATTTGTATCTGGACTGCTCACAATTCTGATACAATAAAAAAGTTGATTGATTACTATCAGGTAAGTTCAGCAACCTCGACACTCATTCCTAGAACTGCATTTTAATGGACAACGTTGGATATCTATCTGATGTTCAAGTAAGTATTTCATCTGGAAACCAACCATATCCATGTACGCAAATCGAATTTAAATTAGGATGTCCATCATATATAATACTTCGTAGTACGAATTGAACATCCATCATGACGAGAAATTTCAAAATTGTTCATTTGTGTTTTGGTGAGCTTGCGTGAGTTTTGCGTGGTTTTGCCATAGAAATCATATCATATCTTCATCAGAGCGTTGTTGATTATTTCCAGAGCATAATTCTAGTATTTCGTAGTTCAAGCCTTAGTTCACAGTTAACAGCTTCATGTGGTCTTCACGTTGAAGGTTAGTACTCATTTCTGTATTAATCCAGTTGTAGCTCTTCAATATTCAATAATTGGGTAGTAAGCAAATTGTTACCTCAACATATCTTCAATCTATGGATATAATGACGCAAATTATTGGATAGGTAGGTGAAACGCCCATCACCAGAATGAACACAAAAAAGATATTTGAAACAGGCGGTTAACCCAAGCAGAAACTATAGAAGAGCGGAAATTATATCTGATGTTGACAATTTCTGAATGAATGATGTGACAACAAATGAGAATGCAGTTGGAGCACCATTGAACGATTGAATTATGTCCGACTGAAAGTATAATTTAATACAATCGGAGCCGTTACAAGAAATAAGGAATATGAGGGCACGGTTTTCAGCTGTAGTATCGCTGACTTACTAGGAGAAGTATCTCAGAAGGACTATGGACAGTAGTGAATGAATTAACCAAACCGCGAAAACTTCACGAAATTTCATCGATATATTATACTGATCCAAGTATAATATCGGAAAAGTTCAATTCATTTTTCACCACTGTAGGTACAAATTCAGCAGCAGAAATTAAACTGGATGAGCACTATACAGAAACCAAAGTCATATCAGAACATACCATATTCCTACATCCCACAGATGAAAATGAAATTCAAGAAATAATTTCTCAACTAAAAAATAAAAAATCACCAGGTCCAGACAGTTTGAAAGCTGAATCATTGAAACTCATAACAATTCACATTGCTAAACCTCTCACCTTTATCATCAATGAATCAATGTCAAGAGGCCACTTTCCATCCGCTTTCAAACTTTCAACAGTTGTACCGATTTATAAAAGTGGCAGTAAAACGGAAGTATCGAACTATCGTCCAATATCTCTAATATCAAATCTCGGTAAAATATTGGAGAAAATCGTGAAGACAAGATTAAACTCCTTCCTGAAGAAACATAAGCTGTTGTCGGATGCGCAATATGGATTCACAGAAAATAAATCTACCCAAGACGCAATAAAAGAACTAACCAAGAAAATATATAGTTCTATAGATAACAAGAAACCTTCCATAGGAATTTTTTTAGACTTAGCAAAGGCTTTCGATAACGTGGACCACAACATTCTTTTATCAACCTTAGACGATCTAGGAGTGAGGGGTGAAGCATATGATCTTTCAAGCTCATACTTAATTGGCAGGAAACAACAAACGAAAATAAAATCCATCTATAGCAAAAAAGAAATAATATCATGCGGTGTACCCCAGGGAACGGTATTGGGGCCTTTGCTCTTCAATATATATTTGAATAACTTATTCTCAATACAAAAAGTAGGCAGCATCATAAGTTTTGCAGATGATACTATTATATTTTACGAAGGAGATACATGGGACGACTTGGAAAGTAAAATTAAAAGCGAAATTGTTTACATCAAAAAATGATTTGATAATAGACTATTATCAATAAATCTCAAGAAAACATTCTACCTGCCGTTCTGTAGCTCATCCACCAACCTCCCAACATTCGATAAGATATCTTTAGGAATTAACCTCGAAATATCACCAACAAAAAGTGTCAAATACTTAGGTATAATGATAGATAGCCATTTGAGATGGGATGTCCATATTAGTTATCTTGTCAAGAAATTACGAAATATTCTATATAGATTCAAACAAGTTTCAAATATACTGGATATTAATGAAAAAAAAATACTCTATCATAGTTAAATTGAATCACATTTAGATTATGGTATTATAGGATGGGGTATGGAGTGTCTAAGACACACCTGAAACCACTAGAAATTATACAAAAACGTGTATTGAAACAAATAATGTGTAAAAATAACCGATATCCAAGCCAAGCCTTTTATGAAGAGGCACAGGTTTATGATCTAAGGAAACTTCATTTCATGAGACTAGGAGTTACACAATATTTACATAAAAATGAACTACTAACTCATTCCCACTATCATAATACACGGCAGAAAAATAATTTCATAATCCCCTTCATGAATAAATCAATTGGACAAAATTGTTATACATACTTGCTTGCCTGAAAATATACAGAATGAACCGACAATCCAACGTTTCAAGAAATCGTTCAAAGATTATTTAAAAAAAATTACCATCCGAATTCATAAAATCAATTATAGAAAACTGAAAGAATTCAATGAATATATTTTCCTGTACTATCTGTCAAGAAAAATACTACTTATTCACTTCAAATATATATGCTTCGAATATTTTTTTTCACACTATCCATACAGAATTTTGGGATCATTCGTATTATTCGATTTTTTTCATATACAGGGTGTCTCACTGGGAACGGTAAATAATTCAACTGTGAATAGGGGTCACTGAGGTGATTTCAAAAAACCCATGGTTGATGGGTCTTCGACTTCTTATAACCGAGATACAGGATGTTTCATCAATTTTGTCCATATCTTCATTGATAGATAGATAGATAGATAGAGTTTATTAATCCTTTGTGCTACAACATGTATAGATAGGATAAGTCACACATGATGGTAAAGGGTACAAAACTACAATTTGAAAAAATAAATAAATAAATATAAAATACATAATACTAGATTAAAAGTATATGTGATACATATTCTTATATGGAACACATTTGTTAATGTTCCATCTTCAAGTAAAAGAGAAAAAAAAATAAATTAACATGTAAAACTTCATATTATTTATAAAATTATAGTCAAATAGTACCGACAGCTAGTTTAAATTCATCTACAGTATAAAAACCATTGTCGGCTAAAAATATTTTCAATTTCCTCTTGAAATTTTGAGGTTTCAGTACTTTCATTTCAGTTGGTAACATGTTGTAGAGACGAACACCGGCGAACATAGGGGATCTTTCATATTTTGAGTGATGGTGTTTATGAGTAGTGATCATATTTCTACTTCTTGTATTATGGGTGTGAATTTCCGTTCTCGTTTTTAATTCGCCTTTCTTTCCATGTATAACTGTTGATAGTTGCATAATGTATATACTTGTTACAGTTAGTATTTTATTTCGTCGGAAATTATCTTTACATGAAGATCGATAATCTAGATTAAAAATTAACCTCAACAAAGCTTTCTGCTTTATGAAAATTCGATCTATCCTTGTAGATAGTCCCCAAATGATAATGTTGTACTTGATAATGGAGTGAAATTTGGCATAATACACTGATATCAATGATTTTGTATCCAACTTACTTTTCAGCGATTTAATCAAGTAATATGATTGATTCAATTTTTTACAGGTAAACTCTATGTGATCATGCCATGTAAACAGTGGATCGATCATTGTTCCCAAGAATTTAGTTGAATCAGATAGCTTTAGGGATTCATTATGAAAACTGAATAACTTTCCAACCAACCTGTATATATTTTTAAAAATTGATACACTTGCTCAATATTCCCTGTGGATTTGATTGAGGCAACAACAGAAGATGTGATCCAGGTCCGGCTTCACTTAAAATTCACAAATTCTTTCTGCTAGAAAACAACACCGTATACATTCGAATTTCTCATTTTTTTTGCCATATCTGAAAAGAATATCAGAATTTCTATTCAACGATGTGCTTTTTATTCGTGCACAGACGATTTTAACTATTCATATTATTTGCTCAAAATATCATTTCAGCTCATTTTGGGGTACAAAATTGGAATCAGACGAGATTTATTAATCTTATTACTTCCTATTCAGTATACGTGAGTATTACATTTGGAAGGAGTATTTCATATCGTTCTTTTTTTCAGACTCAGTTGCAGGTCCGTCATAAAAACTATACAGGGCTTTTCACGATAAGCGTTAATTAGATGTTTCTGGCAAACCAGGCAACGGATAGAAATCCGAAGGTATGTATGAATTAACATGATCTATACGTCCGCTTCTACTCATAAGTAGCAGTAACTTTGATTTTTCAAATGGGACACCCTGGATGCTTCCTAAAGAGCTGATTTAATCGATTCACAAAGTTCGGGGTCTAGTGGGACTAATAACTGAGATATTCAGAGTGGGAAAAATCGAGATGTTTCAACTTTGGAATTATGTTGCGAAAATATTTATTATTGATCAAAACGGCTTTTATGTCCCTATCTTAACTTTGTATCTATTGACATTTAATCGAAACAAATACAGGATATTTTATAATTCAGATCTATGCACCACCCTGCATCGGTTTCAATTGAATATCGAATGGAAAGTTGAGATAGGGACATTGAAGCCGTTTTGACCATGCAATAATGAATAGTTCCAACACAAAACATTTCTAAAGTTGAAACATCTTGATTTTCCACAATCTATATCTCAGTTATCAGTCCCGCTAGACCTTGAATGTTTTGAATCGATGAATTCTGCTGATCAGCGAGAATCCAAGATAGTAATGAAATACAGGGTGTCCCGTTTGAAAAATCGAAGTTGCTGCTACTTTCTAGTAGAAGCGGCAAGGCCGGATCGTTTCAAATATTTCAATAGTGTGGATTATGTTGATTTATACATATCATCGAAATCTCAGATTCATCCGTTGCCTGGTTTGCCGAAAACGTCAAATCAACGCTCATCGTGAAATGCCCTGTATAGTTTTGATGACGGACCTGCAACTAAGTCTGGAACAAAGAACGATATGAAATACTCCTTCTTAATGTAATACACACGTATACTGAATAGAAAAGTGATAAAATTAATAAATCTCGTCTGATTCCAATTTTGTACCCCAAAATGAGCAAAAATAATATTTTGAGCACATAATATGAATAGTTAAAATCGTCTGTGCACGAATGAAAAGCACATCGTTGAATATAAATTTTGATGTTCTTCTCATATATGGCAAAAAAAATGAGAAATTCGAATGTATAGGGTGTTGTTTTCTGGCAGAAAGAATTTGTGAATCTTAAGTGAAGCCGGACCTGGATTTCATCTTTTGTTGTTGCCTCAATCAATTCCACAGGGTAGATTGAGCGAATGTACCAATTTTTAAGAATATATACAGGTTGGTTGGAATGTTATGAGACAATGAAGTTATGGACAAAATTGATGAAACATCCTGTATCTCGGTTATAAGAAGTCGAAGACCCATTAACCATGGGTTTTTTTAAATCACCCCTGTGACCCCTATCCACAGTTGAATTATTCACCTTTCCCAATGAAACACCCTGTATATATATATATATATTTCCCATATATTCTCATTATCATATTCTTATTATAGGCAATTAAATATTCATAATTATGATATTCACTAACAATTTAATGAGGTTTAAGTTTTTAAGTTTTCATACCTGCATAGGTAATAATATTCAATTATCAATGTTTGTATATAGCTTAGGTATATTCACTTGCACTTCGAACTAAATACACACTGGTACACATGTATATTTCGATGTACATGTTACCTCGTAGTTGCTCGTATTCATTCACACTAACATTTAAAGTTCCATAATTCATGTATCTATCATGTAACTATCTATTTTTCTTCTGTGAATAAATTTATTATTATTATTATTATTATTATTATTATTATTATTATTATCTTTCGAAAATAATGTTACATCAAAAAATAATGATTCATCAGATTTGAGTGGATATGACCACGAAATTCGAAGTACGAACCGAGCCATATTCACTTACTATTTGAGCATATCAAAAGACTGTAGAAAGGTCGCCGACCTTCCACTTCTCTATGAATACTTCCACTGTGAAAAAGAGTATCGAACAAAACTCGTTCGTCTATAGAACGCCAGAGATTTGAAATTCTCTGTTTATGAAAGTATACCCAAGAACTTAGCACCCCCAGAAGTTCGAAAGAAATTAAAAAATCCACCTCCTCTTTTTATCCTTCCTAGGTACGCACGATGTTTCACGAACATTACACTACTTTTTTCTCGTGGGCTTCATGGGATGAAAAATGAGTATCCCCAGCCGATACTTCGAAACTTTACAATATTTCATTCGTAAATCGAACCACAGGTTATTCTTATCCTTCAGATTAGGATATTGAATTTTTGCAAGCTAATGTGAGATCAGTTCATAATACCTGTATTTCACCTCAAGAAGCTACTGTGTTAGCGAAACATGTCGTGTGAATGAGAATCTAGTAAAAATCTGATCGTTCCTGAAGTTTACGAAATTCATTATGGATTCTCATCAAGTAACGGCAGAGTCAATTCGAATAAAAAAGATCGATGATGGAGTAGAAAAACAAATGAGTCGATCTTTCGGAAACTCACTTTCCTAAATCTAACTGGAAAACGACGAATAATTTTGCAAGCCATTGAAAAAATGTGCCTGGAATTGATGAAATAGAATGTGCAAGTTGTTCCAGATTCATCCGAATTCGTAATTCGGATACTGTCTACGAGATTCTCATGCTGTGCTACCATATCCTGATCACAATGTATAGATAATTAGTGGGAGATATATTGCGTGGAAGGATCGCATTATTCAAACTGTCTGGAGATTAGTCAATAAAGTTGTATTATTCATTATTTCAATTTTGTTCGTTTCTATGGAATGAGATTATAAGTATCATTTCAATATTCGTGTTGAGGACAAACCAGATGGTTTGGCCCGAAATGTCACTGCGTTCAAAACTGTTTCTATCAGAGAGCCTAGAAGAAGATTCAATTCACTCGTCAGTGACACTTTGTTCTGACTGGGTTTTGGAGAATAGAAATGAGATAGGTATATGAAAAATATAATTTTTTTACCAATCTTTGAACCTTTTGGAAACAAATCTGCTTTCGTTTTTAACATAAAAATGGAGAATATTTTCTCGCAAATTGGTCAGGCATCAGTTCTCACACTTCTCAGTGACAAATAGTGACATTGAATCCATCATTTTCATATTCAGATTTCGGTAGTGTTCATATTAGGTTTCATCTATATCCACTAGATAGGAAGCGATGCTATCGTCTTCGTTCGAAAGAATGCGAGCGGATTACTTGATTTTATCTTTCGATTATCTACTTTCTCAATGATTTTGATGTTATTGCACTCTGCCATATGTTGTTCATCTTCTGGAAGGATATGTTCAGCTGGTCTCTATTATTTATCGATATTTCTGCTCTTCAAATCATCTTTTCGTTCTTCTGTCCTCACTAAGAGAATTCGCTCTATTCCACCTGTATAATACTTTCCACCAACACAAGGTTTATTATGTGAACCTAATTTCTTCATGATTTTTCTGCATTCCTCGGTTTTTTCAAGGTCAGAATTGATCTCATTGTATTTGTATTTCTGAACGATGTTCCCACTTGAAATTCATCACCAACACGTTTGAATTTCTCAGGAATGCAAGGGAGGTATGGTATATTCTTGATTTCGTGTATTGGTATATCGATGGAGTTCTCTGGATACAAATTGAAAAACATTCCTCGAATGGAGTTTATTTTCGAAAATTTGTTGGTCTAATGCTATTGACTTTGCTCTATTATAGAGTGATACCTAATGGGAACACGTACGTTTTGTAAACGTTTAATCAACGTAAATCAGGTTGATCAGACGTTCATGATTGAGGAATTAAAGGTTGATATATGGTTAAAGAGAATGACGTTGAATATAAACGTTTAATACACGTATTGAGGATGATATGTCCTAACGATCCATGGAATTCGTATATTTATAGAACGTTTTCCCAAAACGTTAGAGAAATTCTTGGGATGAACGTTTCTTTATCACGAATCCTTCATCATTTTATAACTGATAGTGAGGAAAAAACGTGAATAAATCTTTATTCAACTAAATTTCCCAGCCTTCATCTGACAATGTTCATTATACCTTGTTGTTAAACTATTTCGCAACTCATAGTTGAACTGCCATCAGTTATATAACCTTCATTCGAAACGTTCGTTGAATCCTTGGAATGATCGTTTGTTCAACTTCATTTTTTCAACAAAAATCAACTGCTGGTCAAGAAATCAACGGGTCGAAAATGTTTTCCAACAACGTTTCTCCACCGTTATTTGCCAACGTATAATGAATGTTGATAACAAACTATTTTTCACATTTTGGTAGAAGTGCTCACGGTTAAGTAACGTTTTTTGATAACGTTCATTGAACTGACAAGTCTGACGTTTTCCCAACGTGAATCTTCCATCATCATTCAATAGTCAGTAACAGAAACAACATGATGTAAGTATATGCTTTGCAATTACGTTTCCCAACCATTACTCAGTAACGTGTGGATAATGTTGTAATCGTACTATATTTTACATTTTGGTATAAGTACTCACGGTTATGTAACGGTTTTTGGTAACGTTTAATGAAATTCCAGAACTAACTCCAATGGGTACACGTGCGTTTTTTCAACGTATTATCAACGTAGAACAAGTTGGATAAACGTTCATGGTTGCGGAATTCAACGTTGAAATATGGTTGTAGTATTGCAAGTAGTATGCATTCATAAACGTTTCACCTGAACGTTAGTCAGACGTTCGAAATAAACATTTCTGTAACGCGAATCTGTCTACATTTTCTGACCGACAGTGAAAGAAGAAGGTGAATGAAACGTTTTTCAACTGTTATTCGTCAACGTGTAATATAAGTTGTCGTTAAACCATTTTCTTTATCATCCGTCATTTGAGAACGTATGTTTTACATGGATACAAAACTCTTTTCTATCGATCCGGCAAAGTCCTAACGTTTATTTGAAACGTTTATTGAACTCTTGAAATGAACGTTACTTGAGCTTATTCAAAAGTATTCGATAACGGTTGGTAGAAAAAGAAGCGTGTTATATATGTTTTCCTACGAAGTTAAATCATCATCATTAGACAACGTGTTTTTTTTTTCGTTTACATCTCGCCGACGCTCACACCAAGAGTTCAGGTACAAATACGAGTAGTCGAACAAATTTGAATAAAAATACGTGAAGATAGGTACGTCACTGAGAAGGAAGTGGAACGGAAAGAAAATGCATAGACACGGAATATCAGGTTACTGAGTTATGATGATAAAAATCGCAATGATTATGAAAATAATAATAAATTCATTGTAGACACGAAAATAACGAGAAGTAATCTGAAACCGAAAACTCGACGGCTCGAAATTGATCCGATGTGAATATTGAAAAATCTTTTTTCATCACCTTGTTCGAATCATCATTTTTGAAAGTTAATGACACGTTGAGTAATCCTTCATTAACGACAATCACTGAACTTCGAAACATAACGTTTATGTCACGTTGATACTCAAGTTGAAGAAACGTTCCCAAAATACGTTCATTTCTTTCAGGTGATTTGGTTGAATGAAACGTTTTATCATGCGACAATTTCTCGTTGAATCAACGTTCGGGAAAAACCCCTTATAAACGTTCGGTTTCAAACCATTCAGCAACGTTTATATCTAGCTCCATGTAATTGTAGGGTCGAACGCTGGAAATATCATCTACTTGTTTTCATTATTCCATGTCGGTTGTGTATGGTTATATTTTATGATGTTTTTCTCGGAATAATTGATGAATATATTACTCAATTGAAGATAATAGTGATTTCATGGCCATGCCAAACTTCTGCTGATGAAACTCATAATTAAACTGAAGATATGTTGTTTCCAGGAACAATTCCTAAAATTCGATGATTCATTGGACATTCAACCATACATTGAGAATTCGCATTCCCTATGTGATGAGAGTATCAACTCTTTTTCAGTTTATTCAACAGTAAACAACTACTTTACTGGCTATATGCCAGTTTCGTTTTCTCAGTGAGAGTATCATCATCTTCTCATTCATGATGCACCATTTGTAGAGTTTCATTTATTGGAATATTCATAAATAAGCTTACTACAACAAAAATAACGAGGCTTTAATTCTTATCAATAGTGAAATCATCAATCTTTTTCAAGAGATGATACTCATATTCTATAGAAACGAGAAGAAATCCCGATGTATCTGGAATAATGAACGTATGTATGATCCTTCTCAATTTTCAACTTCAATTTGTGATTGGAATCTACTTTTTTCAATAATTCCAAATATTTCATGGTTGATTTCAATCAACCTTACCTGACCTCTACAGTTCGTCATGTAGGATTCATTTCACGTTGTTCTGTCACCGTCTCACTAGCCTTTTTCTGATTCTCATGTTGAATATGAAGTTAGGACACTATGTATATCCGAGACGAGAATCGGGGCCGCACTTTGAAATTTAAACACGCATCACTTGTTTTCAGGTAAAATACACCAGCGTCTTCACATCTGCGAAAATGAAAATTATGTATGATACAATGAAAGGATGCATAAAAAATATGATGCCGACATTGGACGACAGCTCAGATAGAAATCTCGATGTCGACGTTATGGACACGATAGCACGTTTCACTACTGACTCAGTTGGTAAGTAGTCCAATCAATGTTTGACCCAAAGGAGGATGTTCATAGCATAAGCAATGACCTGAGCGATTTATTCAGAAACTTGTTCGAAGTGTTCGGACAGTGAATACGCTGAAAGTTAGAACGTCTAGGAGGTGAGCTAGAAGGCGAAGAGTTTATTGCTCGAATGTCTGAAACGGTTCGTCGTAGCAGAAATTTCCTGAAATCAGTTGAATGCTGATGGAATTCTTCACAACTTCTTTAAAACATTCATTCCGAATCTGCTACTGTTTCCAAGATGGACGCTCACGAGAGTGAAATTTTCCGAGTAAAAAATTCTTATTCGACATTTTTCAACAACCCTTATATTATCTCAATGATTTGTTTCAGAATAAAGATTCCTAATGGAAATAGAGAAAATTGGATTGGATACTAGTTCATCTATCAAAGAGGCAAATGTTATTTTTATGAGTAAAGCAACGTGCGGTAGTTGAATGCCGCGATCGAAGATATTTTCACGGACCTCATCAGAAATCTCACAGGGTAATTCCTCAGAGCATTGATTGGACAATTATGAACCCTGCCAAATAAAAACTTTTTATTCCATGATATTCATCCAACTGTTGATGTGAACTTGCTTAACTTCTGATTGCCTAAACTCCTATCACCCGAAACATCCTGCTACTGAAACCTGGTCGTAGAGAAACCAAAACAATTGCTTTGTCCAACTGAGAGATGCAGCACAGCAACATTGATTTAAACACATTTTGTTCTCACATTCGTTTACTGGTTGTCACACGATATCTGCAACTTTCAGGAAGAGCAAGGTGCGGAATCTTCAAAATTCACTAGGCTTCTGGAATAATTGAGAGAGCTGCATAGATATTCAACGACCTTTTCATCACTCACATCGAGGTCGAGGAGGCTGGGAAGATATGCTTTTTCAGTTGAAATTCAGTCACTTGGAACCAGTCCCTTCCCTTTGAGACTTCTCTCCAAATCACATGAGTTGGCTTCCCAATCACAGGCCGACTTGACTCGGCTAGCTACTTGCGCCCCGCGTGAACTGCGCGAAATTAAAGTTGAGTCACGACATCATCGACCTAATCGAAAGAGGCTGCTTTGTGACATACGCACTGTGTTAGTCAGGGATCCATGACAATATCACTATGGAAATCATATTTGAACGACAGCTGTGAAAGTCTAAAACTATTATTGTTGAAGTTGACATGCCAGCGAGCGATAGAGATAACGTTGCGCATTTTATCAGAATGGATTGGAATAATACTATCATTATTACCATCAATATATAAAAACACATTTCGATCAAGAAGTGAAAGAATATATATTAGACGTTTCATCATGAACGCTGCTTCACAAGAACTAGGATGTTTATTTCATGCGGGAAGTTAGTATACAGAATACAGATATACACATTTTCAAAGTAATGTTTTTATAAATAGGCCCAATATCCACACAAACTCCGATGCACCTCGATATCATTCAATAAGACAGGTCATTACCCTGAAGAGTGATGCCACACCCAGTAATACCTCAACACAATGATACAGCACCTGAACTTTGGCAATCTCTCACTCTTATACAGATTTATCCACAGGGAATGATTTTCAGAAATTTTTGATATCATTCGATCGCTAGAAATACCAGTCAGACGCACTCGACAAACACAGACAACGCATCCTTTTTTATCAATCTTCAATTTTCTGAGCAATTCTTTCATGAAACTCGTTTCTTGATGGAGCAAAAAAGCTTCACCATAGGAAATGTTCCCAAGATCCTCAAAAGTTCAAAGTTCAATATCTTCCCCTTCTCCTAGACTATGCTCGATTTTATATCGAACATGATTGGCTTTTTACCTCGTTCACTTTGAGAGATGGAGATAAATCATCTTACACCTATTATATTATAGCACCTGACATGTCAACCAAATTCATCATCTTGAAAAGACCACGAAGTACTCTGTCTTCTCAATCAAAATTGATATATTATTCCTAATGCTAATTCGGAACAAAAATAAAATTTGAACAGAATACTAAACACATATCCATCACGAAAGTCGCTACTCAAGAACTAGGATTTTCATTACAGATAACCAGCAACTCTATAAATTACAGATACTATCTGTTCTACCATATTGTTTCCACATATAGTGTTCAGCAACCACACAAACGTTGATGCACCTAGATTCCATTAAGAGTGACAGGTCATCACAGAGGAGTCGGCAACCTTTTATATTTCTTCAGATATACTTAAACGGGAAATAATATCCAGAAACCTCTGCTATCATTTCATCACTGACAATAGCATCCAGACGGAGTGGACAAGCTCAGAGAACACTTTCTTTTGTTGTCTTCTTCGAACAATTCGCGAAAGAATCGGCATTACGCTTAAATTGAAGCCTCAAATCAAACTCAAATTATGTTATAATTAGTTTTGTGATTCAACTCCTTTTCACGAAGCAATACTGCTAGCTCGACGTTAAGCTATCATAACTTATGTTTTTTTCAAGCACAAATCGAAGGGCAATTTATTAGGCAATTGGATGAAGAATCAGTCCAAAATTAGCCTCGAATCAAGTCTGATAAGGAAAATAAAGATTTCTAATAAGTGATTCTGCTAGCTTATTGGAGATGTGGAAATGCTATTATAGCTCAAGCCTCAAAATATGAACGACATGAACGTGCTTGCGCCTCACTCCTCATTCAAGTTTGATGATTTTTCATTTCAGGTGCGTCGATCTTTGGCCTGGAATGCAATTGTTTCAAAGATCCAGATGCGGAATTCCGAAAACTCGGAAGACATATTTTCGAGCAGTTTTCTCTGGCAGACAAGATGCGTTTATTCATGACTGTATATTTCCCCACATTGGCAGAGAAAATAGGGATTTCAAATGTCCAACCGGAGGTTACGGAGAAATTCAGTAGAATCATCAAAGAAACGGTGGAGTACAGAGAAAAGAATAATGTGTCGAGGAAAGACTTTTTGGATATGTTGATCCAACTGAAAAACTCAGGGGTACAAATGACTATGGACGAAATAATCGGCCAGGTGAGTGTTCACGAATAATATAATAAATTCATTCTCGTCGCTTATTGCTCGATCTCAGATGTTCTGTAATATATATATACCTAAAGGATTTATTCTCAATTAGTGAGGGCATAAGAATTGCGAGTTTGTCAAGATCATCAACATCATGTTAACTCCGAACTCCGAAACAGTTCGATACACTGCTAGTTGAAGATGTCGACCGCTGTCGAATACGCGCATCGGCCTTGAATAAATGTGATTCTGGACTTCAGACTTTCATGAAGAACGCACTGGCAAGCGGAAGGCAAAAGTCAGTTGCAATCCTATAAACATTTGTTGGGTACAGGGTGACCCACATTGCGTTGTCCCATTATTATTACTATTTCTGGAACGGTTGGAATGTTGGTAGAGAGGAACAGAAAATTCACAATTTGGGGGACATAAGGATTTCGTGAGAAAATCAGAGTTATTATGCCTTTCTCGCGGTAATTGCGAAATAACATAATCATTGTCTTTCGTTTTCAGACGCTAGCGCTCTCATTCAGATAAATAGAAGGAACGATACAGAGATTATTCCTTCTAACTCGTATGTTATTCAAACTGGTATTATCCAATTTTCTTCATAACGTTACGGTTTTCTTAGGCCACGCTCAATTTTTTCTACGAATCACGGACCTGATATAAATAGATTGGTATTTCCATTTTGTAAACAGAGATTCATCATACTTTGAGTATCACCCCACTTATATCATTTCAAGGACCGTGAAGCGACAAAGTCAACATGATTTGATAGGTTTGACATATCTTCTTGAATAGGCATCGGAGGAAAACAAAGGTGACAAACCAAAGATCATAAGGATATCTCGAAATAACCTCCACCATTCTATAAACGAAGATTGACTCTTGATACTTGTTTTGTTGCTTTCTTCACCATTTCTGACAAAATTGGCTGAGAAGCCACTAGTGTTTGTCTCACCTTTCTCAAATCTGTGATAGGATAAGCGTAGTCGATTTTTTCCGAAGCATCTCACAGAAAATACTCAGGATTCAGAGATGGAGATTGGAGCGGTCATCCCACTAAACCGTTAGTTCTAATCCAATCGTCTAGGAATTCGCGCGTTCAAATAGTCTTGTACAATTTTTTCATTATGGGTTACACATACATCTTGCTGAAACCATAACTACATACAAACTTTCAGAGACTGTTTCGAAGCAAATTTATATAGGAATTTGACTCCGTTCAATATATTGTCGATGGAGCATTAGTCAAATCAAGAGTAAGAGGAATTCAAAAAATGGATGAAATAGTGAAATAAATTCATAATGAATCAAAACAATGTTGGTCTTTTGTTTCACAGATATAAAAATCTATTTAGCACATTTCCTCGAAAGCGTTTATTCTGAACCTTTTTTTGATAACCAGGGTTGTGATGATGATATGAATGATGCACTAAGGAAAAAATTGATCAACCTCCATTAAAGAAACCTAGCTGTCTTATAATAGGTATTTGTCTTACTAGGCAGCAAAGTAGTAGATTGACTGTCGCGGCTGATAGTTCATAGCCGAGCGTAACGAGGCTAGAAATTCAGCCAAGGCAGTCAATCTACATTTGCTGCCGTGTATAACATAAAATTTTGTCTCCAAATGATATTAAACAAATTTTGTGTAGGTATTTTTTCATTGAAAACTCCTTTATTTTGTGTCCACCCAATGTCGGTGTCAATTATGATTACTTATTTCATTGGAGTTTCTTGAAACTTTTCCTGCCTAGGCAGTGAAAAAACACCTTTTCTGCCTGTTTTGCGGAAGGCAAAGCCACTATCCCTGCCACTTGGAGAAGAATGCTATTCAATTCATTCTATTATGACTACCCAATAACAGTTACTAGATAATTAATGAAGCATGATTTGAGGGCTACACCGTGGGCGTATCACGTTCATTTATCAATGTGTGTAACTTTGAATACAGAGTACAGTGTGTCCAGTATTTGATGCTTCTGCGTGATATCTCAGTTATCTTCTGGGATAGTATCTTGCGCTATTCACGGTTCTTCGTCACTTTTTCGTGAAACTCAAGATTGCATTATCTGATCTTGCATATACCTGTTTCTGTTTATAAGATACAGGGTGATCTCAAAAACTTATACCTGTTGAATCACCTCTATATCTATGGAGTTTTTCAACGAGAATGATGAATCAAAGTCTCATCCCATAAAGAGTTTAACGCAAACCCAGTGGAGCACTCATAATTTCTTTCCGGGTATGTTTTTGCAGATATGACTCAAACTAATAATTCTCTGAAAAAAACACCCTGTTTCTTGTAGCTCATTGAATTTTTTTTTTCTATAATATACAATGTCTGAATATCGAATTTTCAAAAATACTTCTAAATCACTTAAATATTGAATTTCGATAGTGGGCTTTCTATTTTTTATATGAAAAAACGTTCCAATTGAAGAAATACCTTTCCTTATTTTTTCATAAAGGGGCCAATAACGATATCAAAACTCATGAACTACCAACTCAGGTACCTTGACGCAACTTATGTTTGGTTAGGAAGTTAACCTCCACTCTTATAAACAAGAAAACACGAAAGGAGAGCAGAGTGTTGTTTTATTCAGATACTCTATTATGTCACACAGACGGGTCGCGCTCGACTGGCAGACAGGACTCTGGTGCTGAAAATCACCAAGGAGGAAGAGAGCTATGCCTTGATCGAATCTACTACCATTCTGGTTGTATTCAGGTAAAATAGGAAAGAGAGCAGAAAATTGACATCCCCTGGAATAGTCAAGCAATGCTTGAATCTATTTGCCCCGCAAATTTCAGAACTGCACTAGAATTGTGGTTATGCTCTTGAAAAACTAGCTGAACTAGAGAAATTAGAGATTATTTGGGTGCCTGGGAAACAGTTGATATCAGATCCGCGACACGTTCCTGAGTACCAGAGTTCTCACTGGGCATTGCAAGTAGCCAAGCCATGTCTTTTTCCAACAATTAGGCGGATGAAGCACTAGGAGAACATTAGAGGCATATAATTGGCGCTTGCTGAAAATGAAAAAATCTTCAAGCCCGATCCAAGCAAGTCGCAGACGGTGCGGTTGCTTGACAGATACCACCAAGTGCTGGAAAACCTCATAGGGGGTACAAACAAGACACCATAATTTGCTCAGACACCTATCGCTCATAGATGTACAAGATTCATCCTCTTGACCTGAATGTGAAGAAGACCAAGGAACGTCAAATCATGCTCTCGGAGAGTGTGAAACGTATGATAGGATCAGATTCCAAATCTATGAAGAGAATAAACTTTAACAAGAGAATCCATTCATCTAGAATTTATTTGAACCGGCATCCAGAAGGTCTGGTGGAATCAGAGAAAACTAGAAGACAACTTGGAGATGGAAGTGTAGATAGTTGAAGAGCAAACTACTCTGATTACATCCCAATAATATGATGTAATTAACTTTTTCCTCCAATTGGCAGCAACTATTAATTTTTCTGTCACATATCAATCAGCAAAGTATTACTTTTTCTGCCTAGGCAGCAAAATGATTGAACTCAATGGAAATAAAACATTTGACGTAAACATTTAATAGCAATTATTACATAAATCGTTTATAATATCCTTCATATTTCATCCGAGACTTCTCCGGCAAATAATTCGATTCCATATTTTCTTCCATCTCCCTCATTTCTGGAGGAGTAAGTACTTCCAGGTCGCTATCACTGTCCATCATGTGATAATTCAAATATATAGATATTTCTTCGCACAACTGTCAGAAATTTCATGAATTGTCAAACTATAATTATTATTATGGACATTTCCAAAGCAACCGACCATTCCAACAACTACAGTTTCTATCAAATTTCATTCCAATTGAACACTACAGGAAAAATAAAGAGATTGTGGAAAATGTGATAATTCGCAAATACAATATCCTCCTATATAATTATGGACAATCAGAGGAAAAATCATAATTATGTTCAACTCGGCAGCAAAATAAATTGACTGCCTTAGCTGAATTCCTAGCCTCGCTACGCTCGGCTATGAATTCAGCCCCGGCAGTCAATCTACTACTTTGCTGCCTAGTTGAACAAATAACTATTTCACATGGTTCGAAATTGTTTCAGATTCATTATTTTGTATTCTTGCTGTATGTTGAACGAGGAAGTGGTATATACAATATTCCAGATTTTTTGGGTTTTCTCCTTGTCGTTTTCATGTGATCAGAATATGTGTATTATTTCAATACACGTTCCGTGTAGTGAGTAGTTAGTTTGGCCTGGAATTTTGTATCAGAACCTCGAAGAGTGACACTTTGTATTGAGAAAGGGTTTCCAGAACGAAATAAGATTGTCGAGATTCCATGAATGCCACACCTCCGTTATCTTATTGGAGCTGAAAGATTCTCAGCGAATGCTCCTCCACTCGGAATGACATGAGAAACCACGTCATCCATTAAGAGACACGTACCTACCCTTGCCAGGCACCCTCAAACCTTGATGAATTGGAATTAACTCTTACTCTCGTTGAAGCAAAAGAGCTGAACTTGATACATATAACTTGAGTAACAATCAAAACATATTTCCTCAGTAGCCAGACCGTTCTGGTGGTGCTAACCTTCAGCCAGACAGACATTCAGTGCCTTCGTGAAGTACTGATTGAAGTAATTTTCAGTCAAACTATCAGTTTCTGAAGCATCTTCCGGAAGAGGTATACTTCCGATTCCAATTTGCTCCATTCAAACAAAGAAACTGAATATACAGGGTGATCCACGTGATGGAATTATCATGACTGCGTCAATTTTTCCAAATGGCAAATCCTATATATCATTCAATTTCTGGAATCTCAATTCAATCATACACCACACATAGAGTTTGTATACAGTTAGTCTGTTACATGAAGCTTTCTCGTGAAGTAGTATAAAGATTCATTTCCAGCCAAACTATTTATTCATGGACAACCTCCTGAGACAGATCAAATTTCATCTCTACTCTCCACAGACGTGAGGAAAAATCGAATCAACAAGTTGTTCCACCTCTGATTCATGACGTCCACGTTATTTTTTTCCGAATACAACATGTAATAATATCATAAGAAAATCATCATCACCATACGCTTCTCCATGTGTAGTTAAAACAAAAAATGATGGATCATTCAGATTCTGCATTGATTATAGACAGTTGAATGAGAACACGGAATTAGATCCATTCCCATTCCCAACAATAGATAACATTATTGAAAAATTTGGAGGCTGTGAATATTTTACCAAAATTGATCTGAAGGATGGATTCTGAAATATCATTATATCGGAGAAAACAAGGAAATTTTCAGCATTTGTTACAGATGACGGTCACTCCGAATTCAATAGACTTCCATTTGGATGGAAGAATTCTAGTGCCAAATTCCAGAGGATAATGCAAGAGGTTTCAGAGAGTTTTTTGACTGAAAAGGTTGTTGTATATATTGACAACATGATGTGTGGTGGATAAACATATCAGGAATGTGAAGAAATGACTATGAAAATTTTGGGGAAACTAAATGAACAGAATTTCAAAATTAATATCAAGAAAAGCTTGTTTTGTGTTTCAAAAGTGATATTTCTGGGTAGAGAGATAGACGGTGATACCAAGAAGATGAAGGGTGAAATAGTAAATAAGGTGAAAGATATGAAAAAACCGTATGATTTGAAATCTTTACAAAAATTCACTGGTTTAACCAATCATTTCAGATGTTACATAAAGGATTATGGAAAAATAGTTAGGCCTTTGGATGAATTGAAAGGAAAAAACAAAAATTTTATATGGACCGACAAATGTGAAGAAGCTTTTAAAAAACTGATGTTGATTACATCAGAACCTATTCTTAAGATTGCTGATCCAAGACTAGAATACGAACTCTCGACAGACGCTTCATACTATGGTTGTGGTGCGATATTATATCAAAGAGACCCACAGGAAATTAAAAATCGTCAATTAAGAGTAATAAGTTATTTTTCATATACTTTTTCAAAAAGCGAAAGAATTTATTCAGTGACCGAAAAAGAATGTCTTGCTGCCATTGAGGCAGTGAAATATTTCAGGATATATTTAGATGGTAGGAAATTTTTGATTCATACAGATCATCGAACTCTAACACAATTGTTGACGACCGGAAATCTCAGGGATCGTCTAGCAAGATGGCAGTTATTTTTGAGATGTTTCGAATTTCAAATTAACCACAAGAGAGAAAAAGAATAACAAGATGCTGATGCAATAAGTAGACTGTGTATCGACGTACCCAAAAATGTTTCAGAAGTATTCTGGTGCAACTTAAACATTCAAAATCTTGAGTTGGCAGACGACGGAAGATACTTGGTGAAAAATAGTGAGATGGTGAAGGAGATTTTGACCTTATATCATGATGATGCATACTCTGGAGGACATGATGGATACTATAAGACTAACTATAAAATTTAACACCGATTCTTTTGGAAGGGAATGACCAAGGATATAAAAAAATATGTACAAACTTGCTCAGTATGTCAGCATGTTAAATTCGAATATTTGCCAAAACCAGATTTCGTCCACCTTACATCTTGCTCTCAGAATCCATATGAAACTATCCATATAGACTTTGGAGAATTAGCAAGAAGATCAGATCGAAATAAAACAACAAAATCGTTCCTTATTGTTATTGACGAAGCCACTAGACATGTTTCAGCTAAGGCGATGAAGGAAAGTTCGGTCGCTGTAAAAAATTACCTGAATCAACGACCATACATTAAGGATGTCAAAAATATCGTAAGCGATGTTGGAAAAGCATTTGTGTCTGGCGAATTAAAAGAATGGGCTTCATCTAGAAGTATTAACCTCATTCATACAACGCCATACCATCCAGCGGGGAATGGAATTGCGGAAAGAACAATTCGAGAGTTGGAAACATACCAAAAGTGTTATGAAGATTTTCCAGGGAGGTGGAAGAAATGTTTGGAGGCATCAGTGCGACACCACAATTATTCACATAACGAATATTTGGGTTGTTCACCGAATTACAAACTATACGGGAAATCAACATTATTACAAGCAGATAGAGAGCTTGGAATTGACCTATCCTCCAAAGAAACCCCTAAAACATCAGAAGAGCAACTTCAATATAAGAAAAAAGTGCAGGAACAAGCCAATAAATCAAGAAAACTAAGACCACCACTGTTGACAACTGACGATTGGATATTGGTTCGGACTCAACGAATTGGAGAAGAATATCTCACAAGGGGTCCTTTTGAAGTCAAGAAAGTAAAGTATATTGATGGTGTACTAGGATATGTTCACTTCGATGTTGATGACAAAGAAAAAATGGCGCATATTTCTAATATTCGACAGTTTCATCACAGGAGTGATGATTTTTTTGGACGGGGAGTTTTGTAGGAATATAAACCCTCTATACAAGATATTGTGTCATGGTGATAATAATGATATCTAGTATTGATTGTACTTATGAAACTTGAAGTATTAATAAAACTAAGGAGGAATTATTCCAAGAGTTATTATCAATATTGTTTGGTCTCACTTTCAATCGATACCTTTTTATTAGATGAAAATTTATACGATTTGATTTTCACTATATTTGAATGATATTGCAAGTCAAAATCAACCTCAAATTTTAAAGGAGTTGGATCTGAATAATTAAGAACATTCGGAAAATTGTCTTCAATGTATTCTTTCGAAAATTCTATTTTGTGACATTCATTTTTCTTGAATATATTCAGTTTATTCAATGTCTTCCTTCCCAAAATCATATCGAATGGTATATTATCTACTACTCCGGCTGTTATCATAAATGATTTATTGTTGACTTTCAATTCCAAAAAACATTCCTTGAAACATTCAGTAATTCCAGCTAAACTTCGAATATTGATGTCTGTTCTAGACACAGACATACCGTATTAACCAACTATATTTCCATTGATCAAATCGATGTCTGAGCCAGTATCACAAAGAGCACTTACTTTGAAACCATTAATAAGTACGTCTTGTACATTATCGTCATTTCGTTCTGTAAAGTAATTCGAATAAGTATAGTATGTTTCAATTTCATTTATTTCATCATTTCTGTTTGAATATGCACTGCAATAATTGGCGTTGATTTGAGTGTCGTTTCTATCTTCTGTTATCCTTCTTCCCATCAATGATCTATTTTCAACCTCTCGTCTTTCCGGAGCCAATCTGTTTTGAATCCCTCTTCTTTCATCGAATCTCGAATGTGAATCATTCCTACTGTCTGGAAATTTATATGACCTATATGCAGATTCATATCTTTGTTTCAGTTTTATACATTTCAAAACTTTCGATAGCTCAATTTTGGTTCTAATTTCTCTTTGAGTTAATTGATTTTGAATATAATCAGGTAGCCCTAAGTTTATTATTGCGATTGTTGATTCTTCTGAAAGCTTTGAATCGCCCAAATTAGTAAACGTTGTTTTTCGAAAAAATATTCCAACAAAGAACCATTCTTATATCTGAAGTTTATCGCTTTTTCCCACTTGAGAACAACCTCATCATCAAACGTAGATATAAAATCAATCCTCCAATCCGTCCATTTGAAAATATTCACATCTATTTTCAATTTGTCTTCAAACCATTTTATTGCGATACCAGTGAGATAAGATCGCATGTTGAATATTCTCTCTGAATCGGATTTCCATTTTCTAGACAATGCCATGTATTCGAATCTACTAATCCAAGCGTTTGGATCTTCATTATTGCCGCTAAACGGTTCTATGCTCATTGGATTTTTGTCTGCCGTAGCAATTTTTGTCCATTTTTCCATCATTTTGTCAAGATCTTCCTTTCCAATCATCATGACATTTCTGCTGTCACGTCCATCCAAATTTTCATTATAGATGTTAGTCTCTTCTGCATTTTCATCATAATTGATACGTAAAAAATCTCCTTCTTCCACCGACTGCGCCATTGTAACATTATTGATAATAACTCTTGGAATAATTCCTCCTTAGTTTTATTAATACTTCAAGTTTCATGAGTACAATCAATACTAGATATTATTATTATTATCACCATGACACAATATATTGTATAGAGGGTTTATATTCCTACACAACACTATATATATTATGCAATTGTCAGAAACTCCATGAGGAGCTGAATTCGAACATATATCACACATGGGGTGTGTAAAAATCAGTGAGTCCGTTACATCAGGAATTCTTGTATTGAACAATTTCGAATTTGCACTTATCTTTGGGCGTAGATACAGAGACTACATGGTATCAATTTCTGAAATCCCAACATGGAAATGGTGAATTTGAGATTAATTAATGGAAATATCCTGCAACTCATTAGTTTGCAAACGTCACTTTTTGTCACTAAGTTGTGTCCAATCTAATGGCTGACAAAGACTGGGTTTTTGAGTTCTGGTTGAATCGGCTGGAATTATTCTTTGTTGTAGTTTGTGATACCCTGATCAGAAGCTCTCATGAGCCCAACTTAATCCTATGACTAGTTTTCGAGCAGCAGCGACTCAGATATTGGATTGTTTGCCTCTGATGGTGTAAAACAGACATATTTTTCTAAGTGATCTGGTGTCCTATGAGCTTCGAAAAACGACCTGTTGATAAAATTTCAACTTTAATAAAAAGTTTGTTTATAGAAAAATTCGATCAACTGAAATATTGATAACAGGGTGATGCCTAATATATCGACAACTGATTATGTTTTGTGATAAACATAAATTTCCGTATATCAAATAGGAAAAACACACTATCCATGTTGAGAATTGAAGTTCATTGAATGAAGCAAAAATCGAGTATAATGGGTGGTATCGCACTGGGACGTGAGCGTTATTCACATCATTTTATGAAACTCTATTGATATTTTGACTATGGGAGCGAAGCTATGTGCTATTTTGTATGATGCAATACTTGATATTTCAAGTTTGTTTCATCAAATCCTTTTTCATCTTACTTGAACAGACATTATTCAGAACTCACTTTCTAGCTCTGGGTATATTCATGTTCAAGTGATATGAAAGACCCTTACTTCATAATTCTGAATCAGCAAGGGTGTAAGATGAAGAAAGAATCAATGAATCAATCATGAAGTAGTAAGTTCTGCATATAATTCAGTCAGATTGATCGGGATTCAAGTAACTGGGCAAAATCACCCTGCGTACTCGATTTTTTTAATCATTCGATGAACTGCAATTCTCAATATTCTGTTTCTTTCATTCGATACTCAACAATTCATGATTATTACAAAACATTATTAATTGTCAAAATACTAGGCATCACCCTGTTATCAATATTTCTGTTGATTGAATTATTCTTCGAAGAAACTCATTATTGAGGTTGACATCCTATCAACAAATTGTTACTTAATGCTCATAGGGCACAAACTCACTTAGGAAAATGTTTCTGTTCTACCACCCTTGAAGGCACACAATCCAACATTTTGATAGCCGTTGCTCGAAAACTAGTTACAGAATTGAGTTCCAGTCGTTAATATTGGAGACCGAAACGAATTCGTTTCCGGAACGTACAATGATGAGTGAAAATTCGATATCTTCCTATATACCTATCATATTCCTCGTCCCTAAACCTTTTTTTATACACAGTGTCACTGACATTCGAGTACTTTTCTATTCTCTGATAGGACAATTCTCTGAGCGCAGTGAAATACTCTGGAAAACCATCTGATCTATCCTCACAACACGTATATCAAAATTGAACTTATATTTCATTGTGTAGAAGCGAGGAGGAAAAAATCCCAATAAAACTTGGAAAAATGAATCATCCTTCTATATTGAAAAGGAATATTCTCAGATATATTATAAACATGAAAAAATGGATACATTTGAATAAATACATTGAGAATTCGCATTCTCTATGTGATGAAATTATTAATTCTTTCTCGGCATATTCAACAGAAAACAACTACTTTCCTGGCTATATGAGAATATTCCTTTTCAATACTTTCATACCCAATCAAGGGGTTCAAACTTGAACGATGGAAACTTGTTATTTTTATAGACCTTCAATCGCAGATTCGTGATTGGGTTTTTTTCTCAATTCAGAATTTCTTTCCACGCCCTGTATGATAAATGTCAGTTTGTCATACATCTAAAACAACATCCTTCTATATTTTGAAAAAATCAGGACATCGCTTTTTGAGGACATCGTTCATCTCCATAATATTTCGAGAATGTCTTTTTTGTGAAATTTTTACAAAAATGCTATTTTCTTCAGATTTTTTTTCAGTATCTGGGTAGATTCCTCTTTCCTTCGGAAATATCCAATAGCGATCAATTCATTGTTAGTGATAGAATAGGTTACTTCAAAATTGAATTCCATAGATTACTGTAACGAATTATGACTTCCTCTACGTAGACGCAAGAATTTGAATAGGAAGAAACTATGTCGAAATTGAAATGGATTACTCTGATTTTTCCTTTTATATAAAATACATTTTTTTCATTCGACCTACAAAGTCCTGTTCTCGAGTAGAGAGACATTTTCGAATTGATGTAAATTGGATGTGAATAACTCTGTATAACCTTCTCATTCAATTCGCAGCCAAACATTTTCCTATTGAGCCATGTTTCATATGTTTTCTGAAACACCTAGTACCTATGCCTTCTTTTTATTTCCAGACATATATATTTTTCACTGCTGGATTCGAAACATCTGCTACCACCACAACGATGACATTGTTTGAACTGGCTGAAAATCAAGGGGCTCAAGACAGACTTAGAGAAGAAGTGAGAGGCACCTTCGAGAAAAATAACAATGATTTCCCATATGAATCGATCATGGAAATGAAATACCTTGGTCAAGCAGTCGATGGTAAAAACATAAACATATTCAATTATTTGGACCTCGAGTCAAGTTCAATAAGTATTCCGAGAACATGTTCATCCATTTTGAGCATGATAGAAATATGCATAGATCTTATGATTACGGAATGGAGATTCAGTTCAGTCACCGTGTACATTGCACATGGACAAAGGTCAGAAGTTGATGATCTTATAATCAAGTCAAGTCAAGTCAAGTTCAATGAGTATTCCGAGAACATGTTTATCCATTTTGAGCGTGATAGAAATATGCACAGATTTTATAAATACGGAATGGAGATTCAGTTCAGTCACCGTGTACATTGCACATGGACAAAGGTCCGAAGTTGATGATCTTATAATGAACATATTATATGCATAGAAGACTAGAACCCCTGGCACGATCACCTATCCTATCACCACTACCTTCAACCAAATCGATTTTCACACGCCTCGATACATATTCAACGATCCTAGCATCCTATGTTTCCTTCTGGATTGCCAAATCAACTGCTCAATTTTGAACAAGACTGATATATGCTCTCAATACCTAAGTCTCTGAAATCCTTATTTTCGAGTCATTTTGATTGAATAGATAATCTAGTTATTTTTGTTATTATTGTTTTATTGCACAGTGGTTTCAATGAACTTACTTATTATTTTGTATTCTGGTGATCGTTTATCGTATCAATTTCGAATCAAGGTATACAGATTAGTTGAAAGGAAATACAACTGATCTATGTGGTATAAATATCAAACTTGAAGCCCTCTAGCGTTGAAAACAGTGAGAAGTCAATAGTTATGTATCGATCTGTGTAAGTTTCTATTTTGTAAATATCAAATTATAACCCTGATAACACGAAGCTACCTAGAAGATGTCCATAAGATAGGCATCCTTGGACATTATGAACATACAATGGATTGCACGAAATGTCCAGCCTTCTTCAAATGGATATCCATCAGATGTAAATCCTGTACATCTATTGTTCAACTACGTTTTTTAACATGCTCGTCAGGGGTGAGCTTCGTATCCAGTCACACTCCAAGATATTTCAACGCTTTTTTGAGTGGAGGTGGTTATGTCAAACTCCACGTTTGATGATGAATTTGCCTTGTACCTTCTTGCTCGTTCGGCAATTTTGGTCCCTTTCTGAGAAGGATCTGTGGTGTAGTCATCAAAAATCATCATCACATTGGTGCCATAGTGTCGCTGATCGTACTTGACAAAATTCCAGAACATGCGTTTTTTGTATTTTATAAAAAAAATCATATCTCCGTAACTATCAGTCCTAGAAACAAAATTCTAAACGTGAATCATGAAAAATTCAATCCTCTACAACATTGAATAGAGCATTTGTGGCTTGAATGCACCAAAACGAAGATATAAGCGAAAATCTGGAGGAAGTGCCGGTTTCTTTGGTTTTTTTTCAATATGGCGGAGGGCGCGGAGGAGGGGAAATTGTGCATTTTGCATTTCGAACACTCGATAGCCATCCTAGATAACATATCAAAAATCCAGAACAGTCTCTATTCGCTGGATTATTTCTCTCAGCAGCTAACAATAGTGCTACATCCTATTGACAACCATTTATGAGAACAATTGAAGTTGTTAGTAGTTGATTGCAGCTGTGTTTGTTTCTTAATGTCCCGTATGAATATTGTTGTTAATCCTTCTCTTGGTAGCAGTTCCGTTCATTTTCAAATTCTCCGTACTAGGTGTCAATTTATTCATTGGTTTTCAGAGTTCTGAAGGTGACGAAGTCAAAAGATGTAGAATTTCTCGATATTTTTTCACTCTCTCATCACTTCCAGTTTCACCAGAAATGACCCAATCTTCTGATCTTCAATGGAATACCCTGTATTCCATTCCATGAAAATAACAAATTTAACGATACTATGTTCGATGAAGTTATTCTGAAGGATCATGAAGATTTTTGTTTCATAAGTTTCCATATATTTTATGACCATATGAATATTTCGAACGCGAATAACTTCGTAAACCTATCTGAAAGAGTAAAGTTGAATTTGTTTCAATAATCCCTGATATTTATTGCGATGGAATTCAGGTTGCCTGATTTAGGAATCATGTAGTCGTTTCTTATCAAATAGGAAGTTGAACCAACGAGAGTATAGTATAATGCAGGATATACCAATTCACGATTACTTTTCCCGTGCAAAATTTATTCCTCATATACCTTAGGAACTCTGGGAACCAAGGTTTGTCTAATGAATTCGATAATACCCGGTATGTTCGAAAATAAACAAAAAACCTTATAGTGATAACGTTGAGCCAAATTAGCTGATCAAAAATTTTGTCAAAGGTAAAAAATTTTTTGTAAAATTTGTATATCGCTACTTCAAAGTTGGCAACCAACTCCCCAGAAGTCGAAACTGAATTCATTATGGTTGAAAATATCATAATGCATTATAATGTGGAAAATTTCCTATTTCAATAAATCCTGTATCAATCCCTCTGAATCAAGAACCATTTCAAGAATTCTTACAATGCTTCATTCGATCGCCCTCAATGGTACATAAAAATCAATCATTGCCAAACGAAGTGATCTCGAACTTTTCAAAAATTATTATATCTTCACATATCATCCTCTAGATCCTTATGTCGAAGGTCTTGATTGACAAAAAAGCACTGACGTTGTACTCAATTAAATGAGCTAATGGGAATTTGTGAGGAATTAATAATTGGTTGATTCATCCCAAAGTTATGACGGTTCGAGAATGATAGAGAGTTTTGCTCGTCTCACTTGAAATGTGGGGCAGTTGCTCTGAGATAATGATAATAATAATAATAATAATAATAATAATAATAATGATGATAATAATAATTGTTTTTATTGATGAGCATATCGGTACAGCAAAATAAATTCTCAGTACAAAGAAGAAAACCAACTTATCAAAAGGCAGGATTCAATTTCAGTCCATGTTCAAGACACAGACTGAACTTGCTCTTCCATCCAATCATTGCAATAATATAATAAGGTGTGCTACAACGCATCTTCGTAGACGTTCACCAAAAACGAAACTCATTATCATACTATTTCATTCGATGCTTCCAGAAACTCTGAGGAAATGGCCTCCAGTACAAACGTTTCCAAGGACATGCGTGCAGGATTACAAATTCCCAGGTAAAAACTTAACCATTGAGAAAGGAACAAAAGTGATCATCCCAGTTCTGGGACTGCATCGAGATCCAGACTATTATCCAGACCCGGAAAAATGGAATCCAGACCGATTCGAGGATAGGAATAAAAAATTACCAGCGTATTATCCGTTCGGAGATGGACCTAGGAATTGTATTGGTGAGTGAACATAATTGGAATGAACTCTTGATCCTCCGATTCCGATTTGCTCAAAAATGTCACTGTGTTCGAGGACTCAACTATCAAAAAACCTTGAATAAGAAATCAACTGATTCTCAGTGAATACTTGGTTAGAAATAAATGGAACATACCGTTTTTGAGAAAAAACTCAATTTCACAAAGGTTTTTAGTAGGGGTCAGATAGTTCATTGAAATAACTTCAATGTGAAGATCTTGAAAGTGAATTTGACAGTAAATATATTCAATTTGCATAGTGACACATGATCTTATCCAATGCAAACTAGACTCTAGGTTTCATCATACGTAATTGTGAAGAAGTTACGAATCTTGGAGTTCTTTGTTCCTTTCACTACTGTATTGTACGTAGCAAGCTTGAACATTGCATTGCGGTATGAAACTCATGCCAAGGTTAATGCATAAAAGCATTGAGAACAGTGAAGAAACAAACTCGAATTATTCTCGTTCTTCAAAAAATATAATATTGATTCCAAACGTCACTGCGATTTACTACTACACGAGTTTATATTCATTTGCTTGGAAAAAACGACGAGAAATAACAGACATAATATTCACATGTGAATTGATAAGAGATTGAATGGCTTCGGCGTCTCTTTCATCCATACTAAGTTCCAACGTAGCCACCATCTTTTCAAGTTCAAACCTAACATTCTGCATCTTTTCCTGGATTCAAAGCATCAATAATCCAATCGCAATATGTGAAGAAGTCAAAATCTGTGGCCGTCTGTATATATATTTTTCTCAAATTCGAACAAGTTCATAAAGCAATGGGCTTATATAACAAAAAATTTTTATTTTATAATTCGATCCCAGCAAACATCTTGATATGGGGCATCAATGGCCTAGTATATTTTTTCCATACCTGACATCAGCGGCCCAGTAAATGGTCCCATATGCGGGACTCTATATATCAGTACACTGCGGCCGGCAGCTGGTCCCAGTGCTGGGTACCCAGCAATCATATTCAGTTCTCCGGCAAAAGGCCAGTACAACATAATCGACACATTGAGTTTCCCATAGCAAGCCCAGCATATACATAAATGATGGGACTGTAATGGCCAATTAACGACATTGGTTACATACTATCGAGGTAGGGGAGGGGTAGGGGTTTTAGGGGTCCAATGGATCTGGAAGTTCTAGTACCTCTTTATTTCACAATATAACTCTTCATCATAAATCAGACACATACCAGATTTCAAGAAAAAAATTTTATGAATGACACAATGATATCTTCTTAACCTCTCTGTTCTTCAACGATGAAACTTCTCGGAGTGACTGCTTACTGGTTGGTGTGTGGTATCTTCATCTTATTGGGTAGCATTCCTTCGAAGTTGATTCTTCGTTGTGAGGTACTTCTGAAATATAAAATGCATCATTTGTTTAATATTATAGTGGCCTATGAGTTGCATGAGTTTATAACTTCATAATATATAGTCAAATGACGTGATAGCATGAAGCTATTCAATTCTCATTATGGTGTTGGCACATGTAATTCTGTAGCTGAAATCTTATTGTTATTCAGTTATTCAATATAGAGATAGGTTCACATAACCTGAGATTGCTTTTGATAGCAACAAACGAGTTAAAAATGATGGTTGCTTTTAGAGAAGTAATGTTAACTCTAATTATCATAATCATTAGGTATATGAGGTTACGAGATACCAAACACATGCATCAAATAATGACATTCAAAACACTATGTAGGTACATTGATACTTACTCAATATTATCATCATTGAAGAATCTGTCTTCTATTATTATCAATTGAGAATACTTCTGCCATCATAAATAACCATCACGGAAAGAGAGAACCACATTAATTCGACATAAACAAACTAGTACGCGATCACCACTCACGAGAGTCAGCCATCTTAGTCACATATGATATTGATCAGCTGATTGTTGATGTAGACGTTCCCAAAACATCCGCCAGGGGGATGAGTAGTGAATATGAAATTGGCCAGCAAAGGGCCAGATCTCGTTAGTATTCAATTAGTTCCAGACATCTTACCATCACAAGGCCATCATCGTATTTTTAACTGATGGCTAGTTGGCATGGGAAAATCATCGGCCCATTACCTATACCCCGGCATCGTCACTTTCCCAGACTAACCTGCACTAGGCCGGACTTCTCCCGCTAGTTCAATGTTTGCTGGGATAGAACTTACCCAAACTAGCTCACCACCGCAAACCGTTTCTTGCTGTGAGCTCCATACCTTTTATAAAAAATTATTGGAATCCCCGATTTTTCGGACCTCTGAAAACGAAGCGATGAGGTGACGTCAAAACCCTAATACTGAAACAAGACTATTCCAAACAGAGATGAATGATACATGATTTCTGACAGAGTGGATAAGCGCGAGATCACAGTTGAAAGAATTAATATATCAGCTGCCTCAGTCTCCATCGGGCGTTTGGTATTTTCTTTTACCTATGGCGAGATGGGGTTTCTACGTCATAAGAGGGTCCGTTTTCAGAAGGTACTATTATTCATGTCCAAAAATAAAACAATCCAGTTGATTTTTTGATCGAATTATGTCGTCAATCATTATTTATGTATAAAAGGATCATTATAAACATGGTTTGAGTTAAAAGTTTTACTATGGTGTACACGCCCATTGTACACTTCCATTCAAAACTAGATGAACAAGGTGTTCCTGAGAGGTTTTCACGAAAACTTACGACATAATCCTTGGACCGAAACAGTTTGATACAAACAAACTTACCTCATGAGTACAATATCGCATCTTGAAAGTTGTACTCAAATTTGGTATGTTCAAATTGCTATATGAAGCAATAAAAGCTGTTCCATGAATATGATGAATATCATTCCAAGGGCGTGAAATTTGATGATTCTGAAACTTTACCGCCAATAAGAAGATAGAGGGTTGAAAACAAAATTGGAATAGCGTTACTAGTTCACTAGAAAGGAGTACTCCAGATGAAACGAGATAACACTTATGATTTTGACACAGTTTTAATTCTTATAACGCGAAGCATCAGTCAGTACTTGATTGATCCAAATATATTTAATGAAAATTATTCGAAATCTCCATCATTTTCACGTTCACACTATGAAACAAACACCTATTAAATTTTATCCATTGATGACTGTTATTTGATTTTCGATCATATTCATTCTAGTTACATATAAAATTATGCCAACGACTAGTTGCCAGAGATAAATACTCTACTGGACTTTTTGTATTGACAATATAATGTCTGAGCTTATAATTACCAACGCAGGCAAGTGAATTTCAATCATTCAGTAACTTTTTATCAAATTTTTTCTCTAGTCGAAATGAATTACAATCGTTGACGAATTCGTCTCGAGTACAGACAAACGAGGGCAAAATGGTGTCATCGTCTCACAAATACGTTTACACATCGCCTGCACCTTGTGACAATCATCAGAATTAAGTCGGTCCAGTCGATATGCCACCTCGTGCGTTGTTCGTTACTTTTGTTGGGTGAATACAGCATTAGAATTTTTGTTGCTGCAATTCATGATTACCTTCACTTCAAAGGAATAGGTGAGATTGATAATCGAATACTCTTTCATCAAATGAAATATGATCTCATAAGCTCATTTATTTTTTGAAGCTCATCTGGTGGAAAGTCCGTGATGATGGAATCAAAAACTTTCAATACCATCAGAATAGAAAATGAATCGGAAACAAGCATATTATAAAAGTGATCATATTTGTTCATTTGAAGTGCTTCGCTAAGTGGAAGATAGTGCATTTTCAACATATCGTTTTTTGGATTGATCATTTCTAAAAGTATTTCGGAAGTTTGATGTATTTTTGTAATTTTCTATGACAAAGCTCATGAAAATGGATGTGCTGAATCGATTTTTCCATTCTAGATGGATATCTGATGAAACATTCAATGATTTGCCTGTTCTTGGTTTCGGAGAATAACATAATATAATAATAATATAGTTCATGATTGATGCTCATTGAGTTACCTCGTAGATACGAATTGAGTCTGCAATTATCATTGTTATTAAATTTCGCAATGCTAAAGTACCTGATGACGCTCATCCAACACTGCAAGTAAATCAATACACAATATGATGTATGCCCGTTATTCGTTTACGGTGTAGCCTTCAAGACATGAGTTACTGAATGATCTAGTGAATGTTTTCAGGACGAAAACTGAATCAAAAATAGCTAGGCTGTCTTCTATTCAATTGCAGATTTCCATGAAGGACAATCAAGTTTTGATAAGCGGTATTCGATTTTTTTGTTCAATGTACGAAGATTTATGAGTTTGATTAATTGAGTAAACTATCAGTAATTCCATTAATTTTTTCTTTACTGAGCCAGTGTTGTGTAGCGCCCAGACTGAGCAACTTTGTTCTGAGGTTAGTTCACTTGAATAAATTTTTTTCGTCGAATAATTCTTTGTATACTTGAAAATAATCAACATTTCGAAATCTTTTGATGAAATATCTGTCAATTGTTGCATTATTGACTGATGGTGAAAATTATTGGGATATTGATTTTGTTGAAACCATGAGAGAAAACTAATTTAATCAAACTAACCTTTTATATTGAACACAAGTTACGCTATCTCAACTCCATACTCAAACTCTCATGCTCATGCAATGATTTTTACATGATCATAATATAAAATTAATTGCTTATAATCCAGGGTTATTGAGCAATAAATATTCGAAAATTGTAACTTCAGAGTCGTCTAGCGTACAGACTGATCAACTTTGTGCTGAGGTGAATTAGCGTGTATCGAATTATTCTGGTCTGAGGCATATGAATGAGGTTTTTGTAAAGGTTTCTGAAAGACAACCTGTATAACGAGTGATTCAAATTCGAACGCCACCATTGGGATCGCGGAAAGTGAAGAAAATTGTTGAATCAGGGCAGAGTCGCGCATTCATATAACTGAGAATATGCTGTCGAGAAAATTCATATATTCCGAGTATTTGCGAAGATATATGAAAAAAAGTATAATTTTGTGAAATCATGTTCATTCTCTTCTGGCGTTCTCGGAAGAATGACACAAAAATCGATAGCACAATCACATAGCCACTTTGCACCTGCTATACGATGAAATTTTTGAATCCACCATCCGACGTTTCATCTTCACGCTATCATTATCAACTCTATTTTTTGAATAAGCGCAATATTGGATTTCCATTGATGTTAATCGCATTTTTCCTTTCGATTTTGATGATGTGGAATGCGTTATACTGCGCAACCTTGTGCAACCGGCCTTGACTCAGTTGAATAAAATCATAATTGGAGAATGTCGGTTTATGAGCAGAAGGAGTGTGATGAGGGCTATTATTATTATAATCATGGTGACGTAAGGGCGAATCGTCACATAATGAATCTTGAAATGTCATTATATAGCAGGGAGAAGTAGCCATGTGAAAGTGTGAATTCTCATATTATTGAACGAATAACGCCAGAGAGAATTGAAATGATTTCAACACAGTTTTTTTTGTATATCTCCAGAAGTACAACATGGAGTTAATAAATTTTCCCGACGGCATATGTTGAGGATCATGAATGCGCAACTCTGCCCTAATTTAACCATCTTGGTATCTTTTTCAGTTCTCGAAATCCCAATGGTGGCCCTCTAATTTGAATTACCCTCAAATGTGTGAATTTATTCATTTTTCTTTTTCAAATATTTTGTCCTCAGCATGACTTGTGTAAGCTTATGTCTACCTACTGATCAAATGCCCATCATGATTGGAACTATTGGCCTCTGGCCAGCTGAATGTTCCAGGTGTGAATGAATGAATGGATAATATTATATTATTTAACGAGCAGTAATGTTGATAGGTTTTTACTCACGCAGATGAAGTTTGCTCCACGAGCCGCAGACAAGTGGTGTAATTCATCAAATGAGCTATGACCATTACCGCGAAATGAATACCATACTTCATTTACGACTATAACACAAATATTGATTTGAGTAGCACATTATTTTGTTTGTTCACAAAATCAACAGTGAAGTTTGTGAACATTCAGTAAACTGAGTATGTTGGACTGAATCATGTGAATTAATTGTCTTCTCTTTGAATGTTGCATGAATGATGTTGATGTACTAGCTTGTTGAGGTGAAATGGAACTGAGGGAATATTCCTTTTGCAGTATATATCTCATTTTTTTGAAATTATAATAGTACCCCTCAGGCACAGTTGTTGATTGCCAACCGCCATGACGTTCCAGTGCCAACATATACACATGTAGTTGCTGACGAGCAGCGAAATCAATGCCCTGTCTATAAATTACAATTTGGTAATGTTGACGATGTAGCAATGTAATTCTTCATTGTGCAATTAAAATAATGATATCGTTCTTGATATATCGATAGAACGAAGATTCGGATACCTGAATCTCAACTATCCCGTAACAGTGAATTTTTGTTATTGTAGTACTGGCTCGTATGTACAGAGCCACATTGATGAAGATATTCGGTTCGTGAATAATTCCGAGAATCTTTCCTAAATTATAATAGTGAGGAATAGTAGTGACTTATAATAACTCAAGTTGTTCTCTCAAGGATACAATTGATTGTTCGAAGGGAGTTGAATATTTCATAAAAACTGCAATAGGAGTAGATGATTGAATGGATGATGAATAACGATAAAACACATCTCTTCGGATTATTGTTATAATATATCAATGCAGTCACCTCAACTAGAATAATTTGTAACAATATGGATGTGTATGATGATGATTTCATTTCCGATGTCTATTTCGAAAACGATACGTCACATCATCAATGCTTGTAGAGAAAATTACGTATCTTACAAATATTTGCTCGAAAGAGAATATAACATTGGGTTATTGGAAAAACACTCACTGCGTCTCCATCAATTTATCAAGAGCGTTTATTTCCAAATATTCCGAATTTTGCTTAAACACTGATGATATTGATTTATGTTTTTTTAAGGTTCACGTTTCGCCTTGATGCAGGTCAAACTAGCTTTGGCAACCATCTTGATGAGCTACAAAGTTTTTCCAAGTCCAGTCACAAAAAAACCACTAGAGCTCGATCCAGATACCTTTGTCATCACTGTAAAACCACGTGTACATCTGAAATTCAAGAAAATTCGATAATTATTAAGTTTTTCTAGCATAAAAACAATTACAAATCATTTATCAATCATATTACTAGGTATATTGTTATGATTGTAGTTACAAATAAACATTATATATTCAGAAAAGAGCTTGTAGTTGAGTTAATTACCATTGGTGTGAAACTAAACACATCCGAAAATATACACCGAGCCGAGCAGAATTAGTAGCCCTTATCGAAAAACGCCAGTGAGTATGGATATATGCTATCAGGCTGTAGACGGGGTGCTTATGAGGTTGAATTCTGGATGAAATTGAAAACTCCATTGAATCAAGATCTAGAAATCATTAAGTAGCAAAAATCAATATTTCTGAAATCAAGATGTTGAGGTTTTTATCTAGTAGAAAGCGATGTCGTTGGTTGAATAACACATTGAGTACATGTGATAATCATTCTGTCAGGCCGTTGAAGAGTTGCTGCAAGGATTGAATATCAGAAAAAATACATAATTCCTTCAAATGACGATGTCAAAGTTTTTCACTAGCAGATATTGATCACCTTGATCGAAATACACTACAATAACCTATTGAGATATTTGCCAAGCCATGGAAAGGTTGCTTCAAGAGTTAAATATCAGAAAAAAAAAATCACTTTTCGAATGAAGATGTGCAAGTTTTCCACTAGCAGAAATCGATTGCTCCAGTCGAAATACACAAACAACTTTTACAGGCCGTAGAAGTGTTGACTATCAGAAACGAAGGTGTACTTCGATCAAAAAAATCAATATCTGCTACAGCCTGGCAAAATATTTCGGTACTCACTGACGATATATTTATATCAGGGCTATCGTTTCATGCTGCTAAGAGACTTCAACATTTCCATTTGATGAATTCATCGATTCATTTTCCCAATTCAACCCTATTAGCACTCCTCCTACAATCTCTGAAGATATGCACTGAAGGCGTTTTCTGATCAAAGCTATCAATTCTGTTTGACTCAAACATCAAAATGTTCATCCAACTGGATATGTGGACATTCGATTTTAAATACATACACTATTCTCAGAGTATGTATCTGACTGTTGCTAGTTTCACAACCGTACAATCACCTATACTGATGATAATTATCATCTCAAAGGGCAATCAGAATATCGTCACTATGGGCCAAGATCTTCCTCGGAACATGGACTTCAACGTGATATAGATGATCATTCCAGTCATTTCAAAATAACTAAACGTTATCGATTGGTTGAAATATCTGTGTTAATGATCGAAATCATTATGTTTCTAATATTTTGGTAATTTATTGAAGACAACGAACCATGGTAACACTAATCTCTCCGCGAAATCTCAGAGAGATCAACATCAGGATCATATCGTGAGGTAGTGAAGATCGCTTTGTGCTGTAACTGAGCAAATTTCTCCTTGAAGTCCCAGGAAGAAATCTTTCAAACCTCAATTTCCAGTTATCGACTCCATTTCCACAACGAATTCACAATGTTTTTACGAAATTAACCTGAATCAGAAATTCTTACTGCGAGTTCGTTGAGCTAGCTGGAACGTAACCAGAACAAGACATTCTTGTTGCGAATTTCTGAAGCTATCACGTATGGAACGTAAACGAGATATTCTCACTGCGAGTTCGTACAGTTGACCCTAACGTTATCTGAATCAGAAATTCTTATTGTGAGTTCTTCAAGTCATTTCGAGGGTATCACACACAAGAAAATTTTGATGCAAAATCCTAGAGATATCCCGGAAGTCTATAATAAGTGATAGCAAAATATCAACATACGATATGATTTTAAAATCTCAAAAAATACTCCCTCCATCATTACAGATACATACATCAGAATTCTGAATCTTGACCCACCCTGTATTTTTTTACAATTCAATGTCAGTAGATAGTGAATAAAAAGTTAAGATGAGGACATGTGAGCCGTTTCGACCGATAATAATAGTCTCGACACAAAAAATTCCAAAATTGGGATTTTTTGTTTTTGATTACCCTATATCTCTGAAGTCATTCCTGCTAGACCCCGAGTAAGATGCATCGATGGAATTGGCTCTCCAGGGAGAACCTAAAAATGCGATAATATACATCATCTGTCGAGATCTTTGAATTCGAACACCCTATATGTATATATACATATAATATGAAGGTAGACAAAATATCACTATATTTCTCCGTGTTGGGGATGCAGTCAAAATATTGGCCTTGGATGAGAACTCTTCGTTACGTAGCCAAGCTTTCGGAAATGTTTATTTCCTTTATCAAGACATCTATGAAAATCGGATAAATAAAACACTTGTAGAAAAAACAGGTGACGAAATACTTACTAACATGAGATTGGTAAGATAATAATAGTCTCGACACAAAAAATTCCGAAATTGAGATTTTTTGTTTTTGATTACCCTATATCTCTGTAGTCATTCCTGCTAGACCCCGAGTAAGATGCATCGATGGAATTGGCTCTCCAGGGAGAACCTAAAAATGCGATAATAAACATCATCTGTCGAGATCTTTGAATTCGAACACCCTATATGTATATATACATATAATATGAAGGTAGACAAAATATCACTATATTTCTCCGTGTTGGGGATGCAGTCAAAATATTGGCCTTGGATGAGAACTCTTCGTTACGTAGCCAAGCTTTCGGAAATGTTTATTTCCTTTATAGAGACATCTATGAAAATTGGATAAATAAAACACTTGTAGAAAAAACAGGTGACGAAATACTTACTAACATGAGATTGGTCAGAGAAGTAAGATCCATACATAACAGGTACATCATCAGATTCATTTTTTGCTATGCTGGTGAGGCATTCATTATTTTCACAAAGCAGTATCACTATCTATTTTGGCGAAAACACATGTAAATCTGATTTTACAACAGCAACTGGAGATCAAAATGGAAGGTTGACGGTTTCAATTTGTATTTTCAAAGCTTCTTGTCGCATGATATACAAAAATATCCGATTCGGATCTACGGTCAGTGTCGTATCCAGAAGACGAAGTGGCCGGTAAATTCAAAATGTTAATTGGGTGGTAAACAATAAAAATTGAAAATTTTGATTCGAAAAAATGTAAGAGGATAATGTGAACAATAAAAATTGAAAATTTCAAATTTCACCAAACATAAGAGGATTATGTGAAGTACAATTATTATTTTGTTCAATTTTCAATAAGTTATTGTAAATAGAACTGAGATTGCCAATGTCAGATCTCTTGTTCATTCTGCAGTGTTCATTGGTAATAATGCAGAATGAACAAGAGATATGGCGGATCCACCATTTCAAATTTCCAAATTTTGATGAACGAACCATAATCTCCGAACCCGAAAACCCTCAGATACCAATTTTCAATATAATCGGATTATTATTACAAAACTCGTCCACCATATTGGATCCGCCATTTTGAATTCCATAATTTTGCTGGAAAAATCATGATCTCCTACCTCGAAAACCCCCAGACACCAATTTTGAATGGAATCATTTGATCATATTTACGAAACTCGTCCGTCATATTGGATCCGCCATCTTGAATTTCTAAAATTTGACTAAAGAATCATAATCTCTGACCACTAAAACCCCCATGTACCAATTTTGAATTAAATCGGATAACAATACTCGTCCGCCATATTGGATCCGCCATTTTGAATTTTCGATGTAAAGAATAGATCACAACCGATTCTCAGACCTACCAAATACGCACAAAAAATTCAATACAAATCGAGCCGTTCAGGAGGAGTTCCACCACTAACACCGTGACCGGGACAGGAGAATTTCATATATTATAAAAATTTATAACATGCAATCAGCCTATTCACATCCCTGGAGAATGGTGAGTTATCAGAAATATCCATTCATCTCTAGCAATACTAGTCAGACGAACATGTTTACTCCAGTCAGCTCATTTATTCCACATCGATATAATTATGTCGAACGACTCTTGATCAAACTTCTTTGTCAATAAAACATTATTTCCATCCGGTTTACAAGGCAGAAAAGTAGTAGATTAACTGCCACGGCCGGAAGTTCATAGCCAAGCGTAGTGAGGCTTGAAATTCAGCAAAGGCAGTCAATCTACATTTGTTGCCATGTGGAATATATATTTCTTCTCCAAATAATATTGAACCAATTTTATTGAATTTTTTTCATCAAAAACTCCAACATTTTGTTTTCATCCAATATCAGTGATCATTTCGATCACCGTTTCAATCAAAATCACCTGGAACGTTGCGTAGCACAAAATTTCCTCTAGCTAGGCAGAGAAAGTTCACCTTTCCTGCCTTTTCAGTGTTAGTGATGGATATATTCAGCTGAAATTGTAGAGATTTACTCCACAATCTGGTCTCGAAGAAGAACAATTCACAATTATCACTTTTTTCTGAATTGTATTTATTTTTCCATCTGTCTTTTTTTTGACAAAATATACTGATTCGATATAAGAATATTTACACAACGTATTCAACATAATACATAATGAATTCTAATGGGTCACATTCCTTCTTCTCAGTAATTGTTCTCTATGAGTTCTTGAGCACAATGATTTTCTTCTTCATTGTTCTTTCTGCTAGTTCGGTCGTTCACAGGTAGTATTCATAATCAGGAAACTGGTCGTCGAAATACTGTTTTGCTGGCGGTCTTCTTCTTCTTTTTCTCTGCATAGGTGGGCGGGTGCGTAGACCCTTGCACTCAGGCCTCTTCAGTCGGGCCCATTGTGCGCCCACTTGTCCTGTGAATCAGCTGGGCATGCCGATTTCTTCGACGAGATTCAGCAGCTTCCTCAGCTGAGTCCCTTTCACATCCTTTGGGTGCAGTATAATGCTCTCAAAGGCAGCTTTCATCTGATGCACCAGCGCGGAGCATTCAGTGAGTATGTGTGATGATGTTTCATCATCCCTCGAGCATCATCTGCAGATGGGATCATCTTCGATCCCTATGAGGTCTAGGTGCCTGTTGAGGTGGTTGTGTCCAGTTGAGAGCCTAACAACCATCTTCATACCCCTTCTATCAAGTGACAGGATCTCTCTCGTGAGCTCTTTCAAAGGTTCCTTCATATGAAGCTTTGATTGTCTCATTTCTGGTGTGTCCCGCCATGTTTCAAGGAACTGCTTTTGTAGCATTTTCTTCATGAAGGACATAGCCGTACTATTGGGTATTCCCAAAATCGGTTATGGTCCAATGGGTGTCGTTTCTGAACCAATCTTGGCTAGTCTGTCTGCCTCCTCGTTCCCCGGGATACCAGAGTGTCCTGAGACCCACATGAGGCTGACTTTCTTAGTTTTTGCTATATTTTCTAAGGCACTTCTACACTCGGACACCAATTCAGTTGTGATCCCATTGGATCTCAATACCATAATAGCAGCTTTGCTGTCCGAGCATATGGTGACTGGTTCACGTCCACCTTTGCCGAAATTTCCTTGGACACACGTCAGAATTGCAAACACTTCGGCCTGAAACACTGAAGCGTATTCGCTAAAAGGTACTGAGATTCCTTTTCCTGTTCTTTCTTTATATACTTCTGCACCAGATCCACCACCATCCTTGAGCCATCCGTGAACCAGGTTGATTCCTTGGCAGGAAGCAAACCTGGTGTATTGCCAGTCCATCCCTCTCTTGTGGAAAAAATGACATGCGGAGCTATATTGGAATTCAGAACTGGCAGAGTGCTGCCCCTTACCATCAGCAGACTGGGACAGCTTTCTTCGGCCTCGTTCCATGTTAGGAAGTGTTCATAGACCTAGTTGGACCTCAAGAGCCCTAGTAGGCGCTGTTCTAATAGCACCTGTCATTCCAAAGCAAGCCAGTCGCTGAACTCTATCCAATTCATGTCTGGTTTTGCTCTCTTTAGTACTGGTCCACCATACGATGGACCCGTACGTTAGTGTTGGGCGAATAATTGCCGTGTATATCCAGTGAAGGGTCTTAGGTGATAGGCCCCACGTTTTTTCGAAGGCTCTGCTGCATGCCCAGTAGCAGCATATAGCCTTCTTGGCTATATATGCTTATTCCAGGTCAACTTGGAGTCGATTGTGACTCCAAGATATTTGGTCGAGCCTTTGTATTGAAGACACCTTCCTGAGAGGAAAACCTTTGGAAGTGTACCTATTCTAATTCGCTTGGTGAATAACAGCAGATCCGCTTTTTCAGGATTCACTCTTCAGTCCACCGGCGGAGCATAACTGTTCCACTTTCCTGAGAGCTCCCATCATGGAGTTTCCTAGGTGATCCACCGGTTGGCCTTGAACTATAATAACTGAGTCATCTGCATATGCTTGCGCATATATCCCTGACTCATTGAGTGTTGTGGGGAGCTCATTGATCACCAGGCACCATAGGAGCGGTGATAAAACTCCACCTTGAGGGCACTCTCTCGATACTCTGGCGGTCACATAACTCCCACTTAATTCTGCTCTTACTACCCGCTGTGATAGCATGGCTCGCATCCACCTAATCAAAGTTGGGTTAGTTCCATGTCTTTCCTCAGCGGAGCAGATGGACTCAAATGAAGAATTACGAAATGCTGGCGGTCATATATTCAATTACTCGAACTCTTTCATCTTTAGCAGGATGAAGTTGAACTATTCTGCTTTTCAGGCTACAGTTTCTTGGTTCATTCAAGTCAGCTATTGGAACAATATCTCCTATTTGGATAATTGTGGGATCATTATGCCACTTAGTCCTCTTGATGGGTGATAGTACATATTCTCGTGACCATCTTTTCCAGAAAGAATCAGCGAGTTGTTGGGCTATTCTTCATTTCTTGAGGAGATTTATATATTTTTTTCTATCTCAGCACACGATAGAGAGGCATACGATGACTCATTCAGAAAATAATCAGGAGTAAAAGTTTTGGGATCATTGAGGTCAGTTGAGACGTGAGTCAGTGGTCGGTAATTGAGTTTATTCTAGAATTCTACAAGTGCCGTCCATAACACATATTCTCGAGGGATTTTTTTAGTGAGGACTCCTCTGAGGTTTCTCTCTATTGATCGAATCAGGCGTTCTCAAGCTCCACTTATAAATAGAGCTAGTGAAGGGTTAAAAACCAACTTCATCTTTTTCAAAAAACTGAATTTCTGAATTTCTGGTTGGTCTGATTTTTGAAGATTTCTTGGAGAGTTCTCTTGCAGCTCCTTTGGAACAGAGACCATTGTCACTGTAAACCTCTTTGGGAAATCCTCTTCGACTTCCAAACTGTCTGAAAACATTGATGAATCTATCAGGGCTCAAATCATCAGCGATTTCTAAGTGGACTGCTTGAGTGACCATACACGTGAAGATCACACCGTACCTTTCCTCGTGAGTTCTTCCAACGGTGATTCCTAGAGTTCAAAAGTAGTCCACTCGTGTCTATGATCTGATTGTAGGTTCTAGTCGACATGTTGGTAGTTGTCCCATGATTGGTTCATCTAGAATGCTTCCTCTGTTTATACATCTTTGGAAATTCGACCAGCACCTTCTCACAGCTTGTCGCATTATCATTTTCCAATATTCGTGACGCTAGTGGTTGTCAACCTGTTTTTGTCTGTTTGTTATCTCCTGATGTAGGTTTGATACATTGTTCAACCTTCCACAAAGTCTCAGAAGTCCATCCCCATCTAGGATTACGTCAAGAGAAAATAACCTACTGGATGCTGTTTTTCTTTTTTCGGCTTTCGAAATGACTATATCTTCAGGAAATTATCTCTGTCGAGACATTCTCGATAATAGATGTTCTGAACTTCTAAGTTCAGTGTCATCTCACTCACTATTCTAATTCCTTTCCCTGCAGTTATCAATGAATCTTTTTATCCAAGCAGTAGATCTCAAGAATCGCTGTCATTTTGAAGATCTTTCAAGACCTGGACTATCTATAAAGTGTCTTACCACTTGTGAGATGACAAATTCGTTTTCTGTTTGTGACGAGGTGAAGAAAAAGGTTCCAGAGGAGATACTCAAGTCCTTGCATCCATGAAGTATACTTTGACTTCCTTTGTCATGCTGCCACCGAGTATGACCAACACATGCATGAGCATTCTCAAAAGCATCACAAAATATGTGCGATTGAATTGAGCGGTCGATTCTGTCCATGGCACAATATTGTCAAGGTAGTCTGAAACGATGAATGTTACCCAGATCATTCATCCAAGTATTCCATCTTTCGTACAACGTATTTGGAATTTTGTCATCCCATTCAACCTTACTCCTCTAGATACCCTGCAGTAGTATAATTCCATAAACCATGAAAGGACTCCGCACTCTTTCTATATTAAAATGGCGTTCTGTCGGATTTTTTGAATTCCTGGTATATTATAGAACTCGACCTAATGATCAAATGTGCCGAGTCCTAATCCGATTCTATGATCAGTTTTTGAGATACAGAGTGTTGAAGTTAAGGAATGCCCACTTTTCATCTACCCATATCTCCAAGAAAAGACAAATGAATCAGAATTTTCTGCAAGTAGTTTTTCAGTTCAACCTTCAGGTTCAACGACCATGTACAGAATCAACCAAAGCTGATCTTTATCACAGGGTGACTCACATCTGAATTATCGTGTTATTTTCAATTTCTCAATATCGATATCACAACTTGATAAAAATTCAAAAAATCAGAATTATCATTGTATATGTTATCCTTACATGAGATGGATTCATTATATTAATAGTATATAACAGATTTATTCACAAAAACTCAATTTTAACAAAGATTGGTTAACAATAAGAACTAATCGAGACACGTTCCAATACCCAAACTAAAAACTGAACTGCTCGGTGTCCGTTATCACTCGCCTGCCGGTCTTGATTATTCAATAACCGCATTCCAACGATGATATGGTTGATTCATTGCTGACAACTAGTTGTATTCACGGGGTGCTCCGAATATTGACGCTAACATGGCCAAACTGACGGGTGTTTCAGTCTCGAGACACTTGATTTTGTCGCCACCTAAACGGCAAATGGGCTATGTCACTTCGGGGGTACACTTTTCCCTTGGCTGTAATTGTTGCGCAGCTGGTGATATCTCAGCATCTGAACATGTATCGTCTTCATTACCTATAGTACAGAAATCAATTAATTAGTTCGTGTATGGGACACGCAGAAACAAGTCTGACAGTAAACAAATACGACTCGTAAAATGCATCAGTCAATTAGTGAAGCATGACTGGGAGAACTCTTCGGTTAAGTCAAAATGAAACATAACCGGAAAACTTCATCAATCATGTCACTGCGGAACATGATCGGAAAGAAAAACAGTCATCAATCAAGTCACTACGGAACATGATCGGAAATAGTCATCAATCAAGTCACTACGGAACATGATCGGAAACCAGTTCATAAAGAACACCAGAACTTGAATCGGAGTATTCATGAATGTTACCTTCATCGACATTTTCGCCGCTTTCAAGCATATCCAGTGAATCACTCGTGTCAACAGAAAGACTCCAATCAATCGGCCAGGGCCTCAGCTGTTCCTTGGCAGCCTTGACAATCTTATTTTTGCCAACTCGCTTCAGTTCGTAACGGTCTTAGGGAGTGACAGCAATAATTTCATAAGGTCCCATGAATTCAAAATTGGTTTTACTGACGTGCATTTTGCTAGCTCTATATAAGAGTACAAAATCTCCTACGGAATAGTGTGTAGTGTCCCGTCTCTTCAAATTGATTTGTTGCTCTACAGCTTCACTAGGCTTCAAACGTTTGGCAATACGTTCGCGATCTAACTTCAAATTGCGGACGGTTGACAAATCCTTGCCCAAGTCGGCAAGGGCGGCTTGAATTAGTGGTGTACTTGTCTTTATACCTATGAGGGCTTGTAGTGGGGATACATTCGTTGATTTCTGAATGGTGGTATTCAATACGAGCTGTATTTTCCACAAAGAGCTCGGCCATTCTTCTTCGAGTCGTGTTTCAATGCGAATCAAATTCATAATTGTGCGCATATAGCGTTCTGCTTGACCGTTAGCTCTATGGATATCAGAAGTTATGAAATGATAGTCAATGCGCCAAGTATCTAAGAATTTACAAATATTAGCATTCTTAAAATTTAAGCCTGCGTCCATTACAATTAATTTTGGAGTACCAAATAGTGAAATGAAATTTTGCCGAAGTTGCTCTCTGTTTCCGAAGACGTCTGTGTTTTTAATGGTATCAGATTACAATATTTAGAAAAAGAATCAATTATTACAAACACGTGTTTATAACCGTTAATAACTGGCAGTGGGCCTAGACAGTCTATACAGGGTGTAAATTTGAAAACTTTCAATGCGAATATCCCGCGAAAGAAAAAAGTTAGGAAAACGCCGTTTGGCAAAAATGCTGGAGAGTTAAGGGAAACTAGAACCATCATATTTCGGTCAAGGGATGAGTCACCCCGTCGGCGCGACACACCCCAACTTTGAAATGTCAAATAGCACTTCCTTTTTTGTGATGCCTCAAATGAACAGTCCCAGTCGGTAGTATTCACCTGTACAAGACTTTTTTTCCACCCACTACAGGGTGTACGAAAAATATAAAGTCGAATAAAATAAAATGAATTGTGTTAAAGGGATATTTTATTTGATCAGATATTCCAGTCTGTTGTAAGCAATAGTATTATCGATGTTCAGATGCCATTCTAATATTTTGGAACACATCTCTCGGAATATATCGGCATTCTGCATTTTATTTTATTCGACTTTATGTTTTCCGTTCACCCTGTAGTGGGGGGAAAATAAGTCTTGTACAGGTGAATACTACTGACTGAGACCGTTCATTTGATGTATCACGAAAGAGGTAGTGCCATTTGACATTTCAAAGATGAAGTGTGTCGCGCCGACGGGGTGACTCATCCCTTTACTGAAGTATGGTGGTTCTAGTTCCCCCTGACTGTAGTATTTGTGCCAAACGGCGTTTTCCTAACTGTTTTATTGAGCGAGATATTTGCATTGAAAGTTTTCAAATTTAGACCCTCAAATTGATATTTTTCGTACGCCCTGTAGTGGGTGGAAAAAAAGTCTTGTACAGGTGAATACTACTGACTGAGACCGTTCATTTGATGTATCACAAAAGAGGTAGTGCCATTTGACATTTCAAAGTTGGGGTGTGTTGCGCTGACAGGGTGACTCATCCCTTCACTGAAATATGGTGGTTCTAGTTCCAGTTTACTCTTTAGCATTTTTGCCAAGCGGCGTTTTTCTAACTTTTTTATTTCGCGAGATATTCGCATTGAAAGTTTTCAAATTTACACCCTGTATGTATTGTATAGAAGGGCTCATTTGGTTTAACTGGCAACTTGATTAGCCCTCGTAACGGCCCAATACGAGTTTTTTTGACTGCACAAACTAAGCAGTGCCGAATATATTTTCTCACAAATGCTCGCCGATGAGGAAACCAGAAGTGTTTGAGAATCGAGTCCACAGTTTTATCAGTGCCAATGTGACATTGTTCGTCATGAAACAAACGCAGCAATCCCAATCTACTATGTCTAGGTACAAAATATCGGATGACTTTAGTTCCACCGGGCAGTAAAGTTTGATGGCATAAGAGACCATTTTTTTCAACATATTGATTGGGATCAAGCTTGCCTTCACGCAATGAGGTCAACATTTGCTTCACCTCAGCATTACTCTTCTGTTCTATATGTAACCACGTATCATAATGAGAGACTTTGAGAACTGCAATATGATTTCGACTAAGATAATCAGCGTGAGTCAATGTTGACCCTTTGCGGTAGACGATATCGTAGTTGAAATCTTGCATGTATGTCCACCACCTAGCAATACGAGGAATTATTCCTTTCTTGCGCTCAGTCGCTTTGACAGAGTTACAGTCTGTCACTATGGTGAATTTTATCCCAATTAGATATACTCGAAAATGTTTTAAGGCATTGACTATAGCGAGAGTCTCGAGTTCATAAGAGTGATATTTTGATTCGGCCGGCGTAGTACGTTTACTATAATATGCCACGACTCTATTTTGACCATCATATTTCTGCATTAATATTGCCCCATAGCCAAGAGAGCTGGCATCTGTATGCAATTCGGTTGGAAGGTTTGGATTGAAAACAACCAATAGTGGTGCGGACGTTAGACAATTAATCAAGTATTGTTTAGTTCTTTCATGATCGATTCCCCAAATGAAAGGAATATTCTTTTTTGTAAGTGTTGTTATGCAAGCGGTCCTAGTCGCAAATTCAGGAATGTACTTTCGAAAGTAGCTTGCAAGTCCCATCAATTGGCGAACTTGTTTAATATTTTTTGGTGATTCAACATTTCGAAGGGCCTCAACTTCACGCGTGCCAGGACGAATACCTTCAGAAGATATCTCTTGACCTAAGTATTCAATCTTAGATTGCAAAAAAAAAAACATTTTGCAATATTTAGCGAAAAACCAGCTTTTTTGAGTGCCTGTAGTACTAGCTCAGGAGAATTCAATCCTTCTTCAATAGTTAGGGAAGGTATAAGGATATCATCAAGATAAACCAAAGCCACAGAATCTTTAAGAGTTCCCAGTGCCTTATTGATGGAACGTTGAAAAACTGCAGGGGCATTAGCCAAACCAAATGGCATACGAATATATTCGTAATGCCCATCTGGCGTGACAAACCCTGTCTTTTCTATTGAATCAGCACTGATGGGTATTTGATGGAAGCCCGAGTTTATGTCCAACGACGTGAAAAAATGTCCTCGTCCTAATTGATCCAACTGATCATCTATCCTCGGTAGAGGATATCGATCTTTCATCGTATGAGCATTTAATTCTCGAAAATCTACTACCATCCTATATGAACCATTCTTATTTTTGACTAGAAGGACAGGACTTGAATTCGGGGAATTGCTTTCACGAATGATTTGGTTACTTAATAAATCTTTTACAATATTTTTTACTTCATTTCTCTCATGCGCAGCAAGTGTGTAGGGACGGCGGGAGACAATGAAATTGTCAATCAAATTGATATCAAGAGGAACATTATTAACAAGTGAAACATTCGTTCCCATGACGATCATATCAGAGTAATTACTGAGTGAAGTTATTAACTTACTTGAGTATTCATCAGGCACATTATACTTGCCCATGCACTCATTTTGTGTGACACATTAACATTCTTTCGTTCCTCAATATTACGTTTGACATAACACGATTCAACAGAATGACCTTTCTTGAAGCAAAATTGGCATAGTTCATTTTTACGTTCGACCTTGATAGTATGAGAATCGGCTGAAGTAGATGTACTAGGCTGATTTGACGTGTGGGTACTAGGTAGTGAATTACGTAAACGAACATCGAATTTATGATTGTTGAAATTCTTAGCAACGCGGCAACTATTTTTAACATGCCCAGTCTTACCGCAACGGAAACAAACTCGTGAATTACTTGGTTTGCTTGAAACACCCCTCGCGTTACTAAGCGCGTTATCACCATGCTCAATGCGAGGTCGCTTGGTCAGAGGTTGTTCTGAACTGTCAAACGAACTAGGTCGCTGTTGATGATACGTCTCCGGAATTACAGGCTTTTCAATTGTACTCACATAAGTTATAAGATCTGCTATTGTATTGAAATCATGCATTATCAAAGATTCACGAACTTTGTGTTCCGATATTCCAAAAATAATCAATTCAATCAAATCTTTGACACACCAATTGGCACGCAAATCTTTCAGCTTTGATAATTTCTTATGAATATATGAAACATAGGTATCACAACTCGAACTATAGAAATTCGCAGCTTCGCATAACAATGAACCAAGAATTTTCTCACAAGGAAATGCTTCTAAAAATTCCCGTTTAAATGTCTCCCAGTCCCTTTTAACTGGTGACCAATTTTCATACCACCATTTAGCATCATTAGTAAGGTATTTTCCCACTCTCACCACTACTTGCAGATCTGACCATTCGAATTCTTCCTTGATTTCTTGTATTTGCCGTAGCCAAGCCTCAGCAACATCCCTATCTGGTCGAAAAATTGGCAAATCCACTTGTTCAGGTGCTGTTCTGTTTGACTTGATAGTTTTCAAAACTTCGGCTAATAAAACTTCAATATTTTCATCGGTGAAACGTGAACGTGGGTGAATCGCACTGCTGATTATAGTATATAACAGATTTATTCACAAAAACTCAATTTTAACAAAGATTGGTTAACAATAAGAACTAATCGAGACACGTTCCAATACTCAAACTAAAAACTGAACTGCTCGGTGTCCGTTATCACTCGCCTGCCGGTCTTGATTATTCAATAACCGCATTCCAACGATGATATGGTTGATTCATTGCTGACAACTAGTTGTATTTACGGGGTGCTCCGAATATTGACGCTAACAATATTTTGATTATTCAAGGTATTTCGTGAATGCTGATGTTAAAAAAATAAAGTTCAATGAGCCACCTCGTGTTATCGGGTCGATTCAGGCTATTGATTATAATTTTTTAGAACACATTATGATGCATTTCATGGAATACAGAGTGATTTATCGATTGAAAAAATTGCCAACTACAAAAAAATATTCAAAAACCACTGTTTTTTTCATTACCCTCTAATTTTAGATTTTCACCGTTAAGGTCAGATTTTTTTTTCATCAATATTCTAAGTATTAATACCTCAATGAGATGAAGAATTTTCAGCTGCTTGCTATTAGTAGTTATAGTAGAATATAATAAAATTGATTACCCACTCAGATTAAAAACCTACTGCTTTGGAACTAAAATATTACTTGTAGGAAATATTACTGTTACTGAGATATTTCCATCGAAGACATGGAAGAATAACAAAATATACAGTATACAGGGTGTCTGCTACACCATGGATCAAATATACTCTAGCTGGTGATGAACAAGTTTATAGCCCACCAAAATATCATAACTAGAACTTTAATACATAGAATTCGATTCCTTCCTGTATGTTTCAAGCTACACACGAAGACAGGAATTATTTTTTTCAATAAAAGTTCCAATATCTCGAGATTCGTGAGATCCTGTATAATACAACTAACTCGTTTCCACGCCACCCTAGAAGAAGAATTTCCATCGCATTTTTTTTTAGTGGTACCATCAGAAGGTCTAGTCCACTGCACAAATTATATCAAATGTTTGTATGACTACCCCAAAAAATGGAGAATTTTCTGCTCCTTGCTATCATTAGTTTTCCGTTTAACCAGTGAAGGATATGGAAACTTGATTTCCATCTTTGATTATGAAAAAGTGATATTTCATCAGATACCTACTGCTTTGGAATAACAGATTATTAGTAGACATCACGAACATATTTCTTGTATTCCTAATGTAACTGCTGAAGTTTCAATACGCAAATCTTTATTTGTTAAGTCTTATGATAACCCGATATCACGTCACTTATGGTGGTATGGTAAAATCATCTCATACTATTCCGAAATAACATACAATGTGGAATTTGTGGAACTGATTTTGCATGATCCATGATTTGAAGACGACATGAATTCTTTCAGCAGTCCGTTCCCAATCTAGGTTCATAGAAATATTTCCATCAAGTTCAAGTATTCAATTTCCTTCAAGTCCATAATAAGGTGAACATATATCATCTTCTTGTATACATGTTCGTTATTTTTCCAGTTTGTGATTAATTTCCTTATAACTTGCATTCCAGAATATTCAGAGCGGGCTTAAAAAAAACAGAAAATGAATTGCTGTCATCATGTGAAGCTTGAAACCTACAAATAGGAATTGAATTCTCTGTACAAAAAATCAAGTTATGGTATTTTGGTGGGCTATAAACTTGTTTATCACCAGCTAGAGTATATTTGATCCATGGTGTAGCAGACACCCTGTATACTGTATATTTTGTTATTCTTCCAAGTCTTCAATAGAGATATCTCAGTAACAGTAATATTTTCTACGAGTAATATTTTCGTTTCAAAGCAGTAGGTTTTTAATCTGAGTGGGTAATCACTTTTATTATATACAATATATGGAAAACTAGTCATAGCAAGGAGCTGAAAATTCTTCATCTCATTGAGGTATTAATACTAAGAATATTGATGAAAAAAAAAAAATCTGACCTTAACGGTGAAAATCTAAAATTAGAGGGTGATGGAAAAAACAGTGGTTTTTCAATATTTTTCTGTAGTTGGCAATTTTTTCAATAAATAAATCACTCTGTTTTCCATGTAGTGCATCATGTTGTGTTCTCAAAAATCATAATCAATAGCCTAAATCGACCCGATAACACAAGGTGGCTCATTAAACTTTATTTCCATAACATCAGCATTCACGAAACACCATGTATAATCAATACATATAATGAATCCATTTCATGTAAGAAGAACATATCCAATGATAATTTTGAATTTTCAAATTTGTATCAAGTTGTAGTTTCGATATCTGGAAATTGAAAATAACACCCTGTGATGAAGATCAGCTTTGGTTGATTCTGTACATGGTTGTTGAACCTAAAGGTTGAACTGAAAAACTGCTTGCAGAAAATTCTGATCCATTTGTCTTTTCTTGGAGATATGGGTAGATGAAAAGGAGGCATTTCACAACCTCAACACCCTGTATCTCAAGAACTGATCATAGAATTGGATTAGGACTCGGCATATTTGATCATTATTAAATTCGGCAAAACACCATTTTTATGAAGGAAAAGTGCGGGGTCCTTTGCCAAAAATTCAAGTGGATCAAATAGCGACATGACAACTTGCAGGTCCTCTTGTTCAGTTGGTATTTTTTTTTTTTGTTAATAAATCTCTGCTGATATCATGAAATTTTGTTCGGAATCTGAAGTTATCCTTCTTTGGATTCCACCAAACTCCAAGTATTCGTTTTGTTGATTAATCTGATTCATCAAGATTTTTCTGACTGTGTGCTACCTTTCTGAGTATTGATTGATCATTCGCAATCCAGTTACAGATTACAAATCCTCCCTCAGTGTGTACATATACAGAATCTTGAATCAGCTTCTGAGCTTCTCTCTTGGTGTATGCTCCTCCTAGGTAGTCATCCATGTAGTGTGACAGGATTTTAACTTCAGCAGCCTCCGGATAATTCTGTATGGAGTCGCACCCATCTCGATTTTTGGGCTCTTGTGCCAGACATGGACCACCGACTGCACCAAAGAAGACAACATCGATGTCATGAACATCCGGTTCTTCATTTCTCTTCATCCCTCGATGAAGAATTCGTTGAGCGATCTTTTTTCCTGACCTAAACTTGAAGGAACATCTGCTTGATCAGCAGTGAAAGCGAATTTCTACATGCAAAACTTTAAGAAAATGGTGTGTAGAGAATTATGGAGGTCTGGTCCAGTGAGTGAAGATTGGTTTAGACCAACCCCATTTGATTCAGATGCTGCATCGAATACAATTCCTAATTGATTTGGTTTATTTGGATTAGTAATTCCAAAATGTGGTGGATTATATATTTTTGCACCATATTTCTCAGCTTCTTCTCCCGACAGCATTGGAATATAGTGTTTCTTTTCCATGTCGTTGATCTTGATCATGTTATTGTTGGCTAAGTTTTTGTCTTTGTCCATCCGTCTCTCGGTACAGTGAAGTCTTCTCATTGCAGTTTTCTTGCTTTCGGGTAGGATGGTGTTGTTGGTCTTCTTTAATAGCCTGGTGTCAAACTTGTTCCTAATCTTGTGCATAGTATCAAACAAAGTTTGTTGAGAGTGAATATACGGGTATAAACGGCGGATTTTCTCAATATCAACTGTTTTTTAGGGTAATGAGACCCTTGGATGTTCTGACATGGCGTGAATAATGACCTTATTTCGGATTATTTCCTCCGCAAATTCTTGTGACAATTGTAAGATCATTCTGCATTTCCACTCGATTATTTGTCCACTGCAAACATAAAGATTGATTGGGTCCATTCAGTTCCAATTCATTGGCTGAATCTTCAACTATTGAAACACCAGTGGATGCATCGTCCAGAAGTGCAAATGTTTTGAATACTTGATTGTCTTCATTTATCACCACTGGCAACATTTTCAACAATACTTCTCTATCTGTAGAATTATGACAATACATTTCCTTCCGAATGGTTTGACACTTCAGTAGTTGGAAGCACAGGAGTATGTGAGAGTTCATTATAAGGCTTTTCACAGCCTCGTACTTCGCAAGTTTTCCTCTTCCTGCATCCTTTTATGGAGTGATAAGGCGAAAGACAAGAAGGAAGATGTCACAAAAGATCATCATTCGTAAGTTGAGAGAACCGCGAATTTTGGAAAAATACTCAAATGATGCATTTCGTTTTCACAGCCCATACATTTTTTGATAAAATATTTAGTCGCGTGTGTTACTCCCCAATTTCTGAATTTTGGCATTCTATGGTTGAAATATTCCTCATCTGGAATAAAAGACATCTGTAGTTGACATGATCATTTCAAGGATGTTCACCTTGTACCCATTCTTGCACATCTGAATCTTGACTCACCACATCTCCATTTGCGTCAGTTTTTTCGCAAGTTATAGATCTGAAATCTCTTGTTGCTTTCTCAGCACTTCTTGCTCAATTTCTCCTTTCTCGATATCTGCTTCAATTTCTACACATCTTCTGTATGGAGCTGCGCTCCGTCTTGTCCGCAAACATGTAGTCCTACCTTCTTGAGAACCATTCTTTTTGCTGTCTGCTTTTGAAGATTCCATAGTAGATGAGTCATCATTTGTTGCATTTCCTACCGTAGATTTTCTAGAAGAATTGTTTGCCTGTTGAAGTGAACAGCTAGGACCATCTGCATTATCCTCAATTGCTGCTATAACTTGTATTGCTTGGTTGTCGTCGGCAGTTCTTGATCTTTTTTCGCAAGACGCAGACACTTTTCGATTCCAGACATTTTTGTCTCTGTATTCCAGGACCATATGATGAATATATTCACCTAAAAGTGTAGGAATTGCCTTCAAAATTCGGTATCGAAGAACGAAAATTCACAATTATTACTATTCTTTGAAAGTCAGAGAGAAGCCTTCCTTTATACCGCTTGAAAGAAAAGCATTTGAATTCTCTGTCGAAAAAACTATTTCCAAGAACTGATTATCTCTAAAAGTTCAACAAAAATCTGATGACTACCTAAGTCTCATTTGATTTCTACTTCCTCGCGCGATGTTCTCCAAACATAAAGGACAGTCAATCTTGTGCGCACCCAATAATATGATAAAAAAATAAAAACTCGAATAATCGATTGAAACTTCAAAATTCATATGTATAATTCATCATCTCGAACAATCAGAATGAATATTCTCAATGCAATCAGATTATATCTCTAATCATCTGAGATTCACCCATTCAAGGAGATAAGACAGTGAAACAATAATTAGATGATTTAATCGGCTCGAATGATATCTTCAAACCTTTCGATCAGTTGGGAATAGTCTAATATTTTTTTTTACTGTTTGAACATCAGAATCAGAAGGTTAAGTTTTGACTACAATATGAAGACGGAAATCAGAGTTGAAAATGCAACTGAGAAGGCAGAGTTACCAGGTGAGTTAATAGCTGATTTTTTGCCAGAATATATTGAGTGCACACTCAGGAATCATTTCGAGAAAACATAATGGGAACAATATTTCACATGAACGTTGAATTTGAAATAACCTATCATTAGTAGCGAACAAGAAACAGATTTTATAACGGAACTCTTCAAGATCAAATTTCAAAGAGATATTCGCTGAACATATAATAATCACCAATGTATTGGGGGTATAAAATAGGCTACAAGGGACGTATCGTGTGCCCATACCAGGAACATATCGTTTGTTCATTTCATTGCTAAATAACTAATAGGACGAGGCCACTATATAGATAGTTTCTCCCATCTCTACCACCTTGAGTTTTGAGAAGACATAACCACCTCGTGAAGTAATCAGTCCAGAATTCATTTCATTGGGGTTCTCCGTGAACTTATTTATTGAACAAAAAATGATAATCACTGACGAAATGTTCAAATTTCCATAACCAATAATATATCTTCAATCCAGAATGTGAAGCCCTTTGGTTTCTAGTGGAGTAATCATCAGCCATCATAATCAATCATCAGTGGCTGTTGTTCAAATGAGAATTGGAGATTGACCAGATTTTACCTTGGATTCTATCAATACCTACCCAACAATGTCTGACCGTGATCACTTCTAGATATTCAACAGGTCGAGGATAGATCACTCACTATTTATTTTTTTTTGTTTTCACAGAGGTTAGGGAAATTTCAGAGCATTTTCCATTCTCACTCACCTCCACTCATTCTCATCGACACTTTAGAGTTCATCGAACACAGCAGAAACATGGTGGAAACAAGAAAAACACTCGAAATCGTTATGAAATACCGAAAATGCCTTCAGTCTCCAAGTCTTCACATATCACTCACACCTTATAACAGTTATAACCTTGTTCTCGTTTTGAACTGAATATCAAAATAACCACTCAACCTACAGATCGAGCTTGAGAAATAGACTTGTAGTTTATGTGTATATCTTTCATTTGATTATCGTAAGAAATCTGTATGATAACGAATGCTTGCTGGAGAAGAAGAGTTGGAAGTGGAAAAGAAATCAAAAAATTAGGACGTTCACTGTTAAGATTTTTTCAAGAGTCTTGGTTAATCACGGTCCTATTCCAAGCAAATAGAAAGTTGCTGGTATATTATTCCCATCTTTCTGCTCCTCTGAAGGTGAAGAAATTCTTGTGTCGTCCTCAACTTCGTCGATTTTTTGGAAATATCTGATTGACTCAATTCTGTGACATTCTTCTCCACATTCAACTATTCTTGCACTTGGTGGTCTTTATGATAAGAATAAAGGAAGCGACTTTGTTGGTTGAAAGTAAACGTGCCAGGTTGATATTTGCGTTGGTTGCCGATTCCACTAATTGGGCGACTTGGCATTCTTTTCCAGCTTTGGCTATAACCTTCTGACTGAGAGGGACCCAACGTTGAGCAAGTTTATCAGGTCCAATTCGAAACCAACTACGTCTCGATCATTTCAACGAAGAAAAACGAAACCTCATAACAAATCTCTGTTAAGATTCTTCAGATATTTTTTATCTTGATGATGACGACTCGACGTTCACACTGGAGACAGTAGACCTACATTTACCAAATATTATCAGTACCCTCGAGTACTCAGGAATAGGTGAAGAAGCAAATATTGAAAATGCCCAATCAAGGTATCATTCAGCCTTCAGTTTCATCATGGTCATCCTCCGTTCGGGTTGTACCAAAGAAGTTTGATGCTTTCGGTGGACAGAAATGGCAAAAAGTCATCGACTTTTAAAAACTGAATAGAAGTCACTATCGACTACAAGTATCTACTTCCAAACATCTCCGATCTCCTCGACAAATTGGGCAAGTGCCAATATCTCACCACCCTCGATTTGGCTTTTGAATTTCATCAAATTGATATTGATCAAAAAAATATCCAGAAGAACGCATTAGGCCATTCGGATTGGAAAAGGCCACTTCCATCTTTCAACGCCTACTGGACAACATCTCAATTAGAATTCGAAATGACCGTTGCATTGTTTGATTGAACCATATCATCGTCTATTTTCCTACTATTCATAACATATCACTCGTAATTCAGAAGTTCTCAAACGTAGCGTGAAACCAAATTACTCTGAAGTCGAGTGTATAAGAGATTTTAGTCGATTCAAAAATCCGAGAGACATGAAATCTCTCCTTGGCCTTTTCGACCACTATAAGCGATTCGTCTCAAATTCTGCGAAGACTTCAGGATTCCTGACAAGACATCCCTCTTGATTCCTACGCAGACTGTATAAACTCTTCCGAAACACTCAATGAAGCACTCACTACATCTTCAAAACTAATCTACACAAATTTGGACGAACCTTGCCTTCTATTAACCGACGCCAGTGCATTCGTGAAAGACGCAGTCTTATCTCGAGAACCAATGGGTAAAGATTTTCCGATAGCTCATGCATCAAGAACCTTGTGTGCAGCCGAAACAAAGTACTCAACGATAAAGAAAGAACTGTTGGCAATAGTATGGTCAGTGGAGCACATTCGCCCATATCTTTTCTGGACACAAATTCGAATTGGTGACAGATCATCGTCCTCTGACCTGGCTCTTGTCAATTGAGGACCCTTGTAGTAAAGTAATTTGATTACGATAAAAACTAGGAGAATGCGATTATGAGATCGTTCTCAAATCAGGCAGAACTGATTCAAATGCAGACGTACTCTCATGTATTGGAATCAATCATTTTGATCAATGTGCAAAATTCGACATCCCCGATACATCAGAAAATTCCGTACTAGACGAACAAACCGACGAAGCAACACCTGAAAGAATCCAAGACGAATTCCATACCTCTGTCGACATATACAGAACGAAATCACTTATAGACTATTCAAAGATAAAATTTGTCAATTCTCAATGACTTGATGAATCTGATACAGACGTGATAATCTATCTCTGTCAAAATAAACTGCAAGTTTTCCATCATACTATCAATGGAGATATTCTTGAATAGGATACCGATTTTCACCCTGATGTTATCAACAATTTTAACAGCAAATCAGCCGAAGATTCAAATATTTTGAAATCGTTCTTCCCTTCGATCCCAAATCAGTCATAAAACGATTATTCTATAAATTGAAGAAGGATAAAAATCAATTAGACCCCTTTGAAACATACGTCGTTGAAAACAATTGGAATCTACCAATTCTGAGAATATTTTGCTTTCCATTCAAAGACAAAGATATCGAGATTGAAATTTGCCAGAATATCACCAGAATACCCGTTCCTGATCAAATAACGATCATATTGAAACAATTTTATTCAATCAGAGTTGATCTTCATCGTGGACTGAATGGAACTGTGGGAAGAATCAGAGAAAAATATAATCAACACGGACTAAGCAAAGCCGTTGAAAATGTTGTCAAGAACTGTGAATTGCATCAGAAGACTGGAGTTCGTAAAAGAAACTCAAGTACGCCATTATTCATCATCAAAACCCTGAAATCACCTTAAGAAAAATTCAATATTGACCTTTCTGAAGTAACGACAGGGAATTACGCACTGACAATCAGAGACGAACTTGCAAAATTCACGCGAGCCTATGCAATAGGAGACAAATCCGCAAAATCAGTAGTGAATAACCTTTTGGTATATTCACAACATTGTACGACATAGAACTAACATTTTCTTGTGTTAACCATCCACATTCAGACGGTTCACTTGAGATGATTAGAGTCAACTCAGTCCCAAATTTTGATGAACAGTCTTCCAACATGCTTTCATCTGCAGTCATGTGTTATAATATCATGAACAATAAAACACACGGTTCACTCCATATGAACTAGCATTTGGACATACCGCCTCCAGAGCGCATGATACTCTCTATAACATGAAGGGACCATCAATCTAATAGGAATTCTAATATTTTCTTGTGTTAACCATCCACTTTCAAACAGTTCACTCGAAAGGATTAGAGTTAACTCAGCCCCAAATTTCGATGAACAGTCTTTCAACATGCTTTCATCTGCAGTCATGTGTTATAATATCATGAACAATGAAACACACGGTTTCACTCCATATGAACTAGCATTTGAATATACCGCCTCCAGAGCGCCTGATACTCTTCATAACATGGAGGAACATTGAATCTAATAAAACGTTCGTGACCTTGAGACAGTTCAAGGAATAATTTCGGTGAAATTTGTGTGCAAACCTCTCATTCGATTTTCGATATGTTGTTACATAGTCTTCACTATATGACCCATGGAACCCTGCAAAAATGAAGAAAGCATTCATATAGTAGGGAGAAGAATCAATTATGGATCAATTTTCATTGAATCGGTGTTCAAACCTCTCATCTGAAATGTAACAATCCATAGTTGAGATGATCTTTGCTTTGTGGCCATCGAAACGTTTCAAACATCAATTGTCATGAAATTAGCGTATTAACTTTTCATTTGATATGTAACAACCCATAGTTGAGATAATAAAATTCGTGTTCAAACCTTCCATTCGATATGTATCGAATAACAGTAGAGGGAATCTCTGCTTTATGGCTCTCAGAACTCCTCGAACATTATTCCTAGGGAAATTGCTGTTCAAAACTCAATACCCTTCGTCATGACCAACATAAAAATACCACCCGCATACATATCTATCGTGCTATTGAGTTCTCATCAATTCATGGATGTATTCCTCATGTCAAACTTATTTGAATATTGTTAGGATGTATAACAAATTGATAATTATCATGCAGGGTGTGGAAAAAAAATTCGAATTGAGAAAACGCAATCGCGAACTGCGATTTCAGGTCTATGAAATTAACAAGTTTTCATCTTTTGAGAATGAACTCTTCGAATCTGAGGATGAAATCTTCTGGAGTTGAGAATTTGCATTCTCCTTCAGATAATGATATACTATACACATGATATCATTCTGAGTATCCAGAGGAGGGTTTTTATCCTTGAATAAACTCTGATCATCATGATCTTGAAATATCCGAAGATCATTCGTTGCTGTGATATGTAGATATTATCTTCCACAAACATGTTATATGACTTTATTCGAATGAACTTATTTCGGGTATCCAATCCTTCTCAGTATCCTGAAGTTCAGTCATTCTTCATGTGATGAACAATTTTCATATCCCTACAATATAACTCAAAATACAACGACCTGACATCTGGAAATGATTTGTTGACATCCAATTCATGTCATCGAAACATCTTGTTTGGATGTATGATGAATAAGATCAGAGAACAGAAAAGTTTTGCTGTTATACAAATAAAATCGTGGAAATGGTGGATTCTTATTGGTTATCAGGGGTAGACTCTAGTCAATAGTGGAACTCTAAGTTCATCAGAATGATCGAATTATAGATTGATAGCTTGTTGAATTAGTGCGAAATCAGTTCAACAGTTCAACAGTGGTGTCTGTTAGATTGACACAACTAATGATTTCGCAAGAATTTTCAGATGAATCACTCCAAATATTCTTAAGTTAGGAGCTAGCACTCATTCATCAGCTCGAAAACAGAAATTCAATGTATTTCTTGTTTTTCATCAACTTTCATTGTTTTTCAAGCTGTGCTTGGCAAATGAATATGTTTAGGTGATGAAAATGTATCTATGTACGATTCAATGATTCTAAATCCAACATCAGAGAGAAAATTCATTTATCTCTCAACTTACATCGATGAAATATAAAGACGATAACCAAGGATTCGAAGAAAGTGAAATCCAACATAAAAATAGTCAGTGTACAATGCGGTTTTCCAATTTTTGGACCTTTTGGAAATACCACTGCGCTACGGCCTATGTTTGAAGAAATGATGATCGAAGGTTGGCTGGTCACGTGTATTGGTAGAGTTGGTCTGGTCGTTTTCAGTGAACGCGGAAATATTGCTGTTATACAGAAGAAACCGTGAGAATGGATGCTTCTGATTGGTTTTCGAGAACATATTATATTCTGATTATTCATCGATCATACATCGATGACTCGTTGCATAGCTGAAACGAGTGACAGTTCAACAACGTCTGTGAAACTGACACAATTCGTGATGGTGCAAGAAGTTTGAGATGTATTACCTCGGTGATTCCAGAGTTCGAATTATTATATTCGATGCGATTATTTTCTTGGTACTTCTGAAAGACAGTTGAATTCTGATGATGCTTTTTGTTTGTATGTGACAAAATGGATTGGTTACTATGAGAATGAGAATGATATATTGTTGCTGATTGATGGAATTTTTCCATAATATATATCCACGTTAATTCGGAACTCAGCTAGATCGAACATTTTGATTGATTCAAAATCATACGAAGAAAATAATATCCATTATAATATTATCTGATTGCGGGATACTCTGCTATTAATTATTATTTCTTCAGATTATGGACGATGGGAAACAGATACGATCCAATACGAGTGATTGTGAATTATTCGCAGAATATCTCACAATCAGATGATATATCGAAAACAATGCACTTGTTATTCATCAATTTTTCGAAAACTAGTAGGATGAGGAATAAATCATTGACGTAGATAACGCATTACGGAGATAAGCGTATGTGCGAAACTTGACTAAAACACGGAGTCTTTGAAGGAGACATCTGATGGATTGGTGCTCAGATTATAATCTGAACATTCTGATGAAATCATGTGAGCTTCCAGGGTCGTAGCTTGATCTATCGGTTTCCCTCATTATCTGCCAGAATTGTCGATTGCACTCATAAGGTACCTGATCAGGCCTTTTTGGGAACAATCAGAATATATTCATTGTTTATCTCCTGAGCCATATCAATAAGAATACCAGGTGTCAACGAATCTATTAGACTAGTCACAACTTTTATACCATTAGGTGTATCAAAATGAGATTTGGTATAGGTGGATGGTATGTGAATAGGAGAGTTTTCATATATTTTTCACTTTCCGGTCACTTTCGATTTCACCGAAAATGGCTCCGGTTCTAAATTCTCAAATGGAACACTCTGTATATTGTAACATTTTTGGATTCCTGAGACAATTCTAGATCAGAATGTGACATTTCCGAGAGTTTTCATGCCTACTCAATTTTTTCAGAGTCACTTTTGGAATTGCATCTAGGTGGCCATATCATGATTTGAAGTTAACTAATCTAAGGACCTCAGGTGATATCAAAAAATTACAATCACAAAGCTTTTTTGACAAGTATGATAGATATGAATGAGACAAGTTGGCGAAATTACATTTTCGCGTCTAACTAATATTCTTCAAAAGGCGACCATTTTTCGACAAGCACTTTTCGAGAAAAGGATATTTTGACGAATCTAGCGATATTAATTTATTTTCGATTGGATTTCAAATAAGAACATAAATCAAATATCACTGACGGAAATGCTTCCTAATAATTCATTTACTTCTGTCAAGTGTGCCGAGGATAGGCATGATGCATTATATTGTGCAGTTATTTCGATCAAGTCTTCTTGAGAGAACAGAACTCAGGTTATGACAGTGACATGAGCTTCAAGAGCAGAATGTTAAATGTTCTTGATCTTCGTTGAATTTTAGTTTAATCCTCCGTCAGAATAATGTATACTAAAAGTGAAAAAGTGAATATGTTGTTATTGTTTGGAGAATGTCACAAAAATTCAAGGAATTCACTATAGTGAAAATTTCAAGAAATTAGGAAATTGAAAAAAATGTGAGTGCATTGATGAAGTTATTGTTAATTTTGTTAGATATTATGTTGATCGAATCGTAAATTAATTGGTATCGTTTGATTCGTCAAAATATCCATTTTTTGGAAAGTGCTTACAAAAGTGAATGAATTATTATCCATGGCACACTTTACAAAAGTGAATGAATTATCATAAAGTATTTACGTCAGTTCAATTTGATTTATGTTCTTATTTGTAATCCAATCGCAAATAAATTAGTATCGTTAGATTCGTCAAAATATCCTCAAGAAATGGCCGCCATTTGAAAATTGATAGTTGGACACGAAAATGTAATTTCGCCAACTTGTTTTATTCATATCTTTCATACTTGTCATTGGAACTTCGCGATTGTAATTTTATGATATCACCTGAGGTCCTTAGATTACTTTACTCCCGATCATGGCCACCTAGATGTAATTTTAATAGTGACTTCGAAAAAATTAAGTAGGCATAAGAACTTCCAGAAATGTCTCATCCTGATCTACAATTGTCTCAGAAATTCGAAATTGTTACAATATACAGGGTGTTCCATTCAAAAATTTAGAACCGGAGCAATTTCCGGTGAAACCAGGAATGACCGGGAAGTGGAAAATATTTGAAAACTCTCCTCTTCACGTTGTATTTACCTATACTAAATCTCATTCCGATATAACAAATGGTCTAGAAGTTATGACTTGTCTAATAGATTCGTTGACACCCGGTATAGTTGCATATCAGAATACGTTTATTGTCACTCAATGATATAAACAGAGAATTTGTTCATTATTCCAAATTTTTTGGGATTTTCTCTCCTCGTTTCTATAAAATAAAAATATGAATATTATTTCAATATACGTGTAGTAAGGACAAACAGATGATCTGCCCCAAAATGTCACTGCGTTTAAAGAATTTTCCTATCAGAGAGCCTGAAAGAGAAATTCACTAGCTTGTCAGTGACAATTTGTATTATTATTTCAATAGCGAAGTCGTATAATGTCTTGAAGCTCTTCAGTTTTCAAGACATTGTACGACTCCGCTATTGAAATAATAATACAAATTGTCACAGACAAGCTAGTGAATTTTTCTTTTAGGCTCTCTGATAGGAAAATCCTTTAAACGCAGTGACATTTTGGGGCAAATCATCTGATTTGTCCTTACTACACGTATATTGAAATGATATTCATATTTTCATTTCATAGAAACGAGGAGAGAAAATCCCAAAAAATTTGGAATAATGAATGTATCACCTCCTCGATTAACCTACAGACAGTATTAAGAGAATTTGTTGTTTCAATTTTCCTGACACACCTCTCCAATTGTATCAGCACTCTGCGCGTGATTTTTCCAGTTCCACTATGATTTGTATAATTTTCCTGCTTGTTAGTCTCCTGTTGTCTTTTCTCTCTGCATCTAGGAATGACATTCAATATCTACTTCTGTGAACACCATAAACACTCATACACTATGAGAGTGTAGTAGTGAGTATGACTGAATACTAAACTCCATCATACTCCATTGACAACTCAATTCAACCATGAACTGATTCTCAGAAAAGTAAACCTACATTTAACCTTCATAAGCTTTCAAGAAATGTCTTAACTATTCGAAGAATCATAAATTTTTATTGATGAGGGATATATCATGAAGTAGAGATGAGCATGGGAATCGAATGATATAGACAAATATCTAATGTATTCAACTCCAAATCTCATGTTCGTACTTCAAGCGAATGGAATGTAAGTCATCTAACTTGCCTTCACCCCGATGAGAGTCGAGATCAAGGTTCACCAGTTCATTGATATCTACAGTTAGCGACGAAGTAAATGAGAAAGAAATGCATAGAGATGCCTCGTCACAAGAAAGCGATTCATCAGATTTGGTTATTATATTGCCATGCTTTAGAAGCTGGCACTTATTGGTTAGCCCCAGAAAGAGACAAGCTTCGTTGTAATTCGTTTATCACTGTTCAAACTATCGAAAGTGAATAAATGTGTTTGAATGTTGCAAATAATCTACGATTCCTTGATTCAGAATCTAACATCAGGAGTAGGATCCACCCATCTCTACTCCACATCCATGAAATATAAAGAATAGTCGTGAGGCAAGGATTCAATAAAAATGGAATATAATAGGAGAGTCAGTGTACAATGCGGTTTGGAGAAGATATCTGAACCTAATGCATATATCACTTGGCATTGGCATTGGCGAAGTACTAGTGAGAGTGGAAAACTGAATATCCCATGAGTCATATTTCGTGGTGCGGATATAAGTAATCACTCAAATGGTATACACATGATACCAGAATTTCTATGGAATGAAATTGAATGGGAACATTCAGGGTTTTGTTCATCGAATTTGCCATCATTTTGTGTTGAATCAGTTATGATGCATGTTACATGATATTCTCATCAGAATTCTTCGAATTGATGGCAGACTTGTACTTCAAATTAGATCGCAATATATTTTCGGGTATTTCAGAATGCACAGATCACAATTTTTTTATATTGAAACTATCTAAGATCTCAAACTCACAATATGGGAATAAAAAACCTAACAGAGCCTATAATTTGTATCCACTGCTCAAAGGAGACCTGAATTAACAATCAATCAATTTGAAAAATGTTGGTGTCTCATGACATCAAACGAGGACAATTTCTGAGAATTTATTGGAATTGCAAGAATTCAATATTCAGTTTCCACTTGTGATTAGAGGAGAATTGTGCAAATTTGGGCTGTTTCCTGGAGATTCAAGTTAAATGATGAGAGTTTACGAGGAATAGCGAATTCGATTTGAGAATCATGAGAATTGCTGTAAAACATAAACATTGATGAAATAACCCTCGTCAAAGTTCATAACGCGATCGAACCATTGAAAAGTACTAGTTCATAGACAGACTAGACATCTAGTAAGTCGATTTGATTACTTCGTTTCTATTTTATTATTTGTCATTCATTCGAACTGAACAAACATTCAACGATAATATATCCTCAAACACTGCTCATTTGAAGAAACTTGCTTTAATGGGTTTGCTGTGGTTCACACGGTTGTTATCACGTATCAATGAACAAGTACCTATTTTCAATTATGATACCAGATTATATCTTGAAATAATGCATTATCATGCAATCCACAGTAGCTACGTCTTCGACAGATATTGAGCAAAGATTTCGAAGAATTCAATTTTGATTCATGATATACCTGGGCCAATCTACCAATCGAAAGGTACCGAATGGAGTTGATATTTCACAAACTTTTTGCTATGGGTTAACGAAGAACAAGAGCGAAACGTGGAGTTATACTTTCCCTGATTGAAATCAGCTGATTGTTGTCATTCGAACAGTCAACAATATGTTTTCGGGTGCATGATGAATTGATATTCATTATACAGGGCGTGGAAGAAAATTCTGAATTGAAACTCGATCACGAATCTGTTATCAGAGGTCTATAAAAATGACAAGTTTCTATCGTTCAAGTTCAAACCCCTTGATTGGGTATGAAAGTGTTGGGAAGAAATATTCTCAGATGAATTAGGAACAAAAGAATAGGAAGATATATATATATATAAAGCGATACATTGAGAATTTTCAGATATAATTCAATGTTCGACGTAGCAAATAGCCAGGAAAGTAGTTGTTTTCTGTTGAATATTCAGAATGATGTCTGCATATACATATTTTCGTTTGAAGGAGAATGCAAATTTGCAATTTCTGAAGATTTCATATCATATTCTCAAACTCTTATCGTGTGTGTTCGATAGATATAATTTAATGTTTGTCGTGGCATATAGCCAGGGAAGTAGTTTTTTTTTAACTGAAGAAGGGTTGATGTTCCCATCACATAGAGAATGCGAATTCTCAATGTATTGCTTTATTTATATATACAGTGTGTCCAAGATAAGGTTGAACAGCATGGAAATCTTTAGTATTATCTCTTTTGAATCATTGTAACATTGTCTACTAGGCTTAGAGTTTCTAATGTATTTGAATACCATTTCCTTATTTCTCTGCACAAACTATTGAATATCCAAAGTCCGCCATACCTTTCTCATAAACTAGTCTCAAGAAATAATTTACATAATCTTAACACCAGACATTCACAGGTACTTAACATTCCAAACCATTCGACTGCTCTGTTTGAACGCAGTTTCACATATAATGCTGTAAAACTTCTTAATTCTTTCAAACCAGAATCAACAACACCATGGAATTAATCCAGAAAATTCGTGAAAAATGAACTGCTGAATTAACAAGACTAATCACATTGTTACTTTCTTAGATTGACTCCCTTCTTTTGTCTATTTATGATTCCCGCCCCCCATAACTCACCAAAATGTGGTGCCCGTGCTGGAATGAGATGCCAACTAATTTTATTCTTCAGGAAATAATCTGAAAATGCAACTTGGGTTTCTTTGTTTTAAAAAAATGTATACAAGTCCTGTAATTGATTGTTTGCTCCTACAAAAACAGTTCCATTATCGGAATACATATTCCGTACCAATCCTCTCCTGGCAATAAATCTTTTGAAGCAATTCAAAAAAGATTCTGTAGTCAAATCAACGGCCAACTCTAAATGGACTGCTTTGGAGACGAAACAAATGAATAAACAAATAAATCCCTTGACATTTCTTTGACCTCTGAGTCTATGCACCCTAATATGAAAAGGTCCCCCATAATCAACCCCACAATTCGTGAACGGGCGGCTTGGAGCCACTCGAGACTCTGGTAATTGACCCATTAAATGCTGAAACTTGATTGGTTTTACCCGAAAACAAACAATGCATTTATGCAATACCCGTCTGACTGTACTACGACCACCTAAGATCCAAAAATGTAATCTCAATGTATATAATAATGCTTGTGGTCCCGCATGAAAGTTTTTTCTGTGTTCAAATGTGATTATTAAATTCGTGAGTTTATGATTTTTCGGCAGTATCATTGGATGTTTTTGATTATAACCTATAATTGCTTTGTTCAACCTTCCTCCTACTCTCAAAATTCCCTGTGAATCCAAAAATGGATTCAAAGATATGAGTTCACTTGATTTTGATAAGAATCCTGTTGATTGCAAATTATCAATGTCTGAATTGAAACATTTCCTTCGAGCGAATTTTATTAAACTATGTAAAGCATCTTCTAACTCCTTCACCGTAAGATTGATGGTCAATATTTCCGTTCTTTGTTGACCTTTACATTGTCTAATGAAACGCAAGCAATAAGCCCAAACCCTTTGTAATTTCCATAAAATCGAAAATCTTTCGATTATATCCATAGAAAACGAAGAACTAAAAAATGTTTGCCGTACTGATCTTCGTTCTGGTATCTCGCTTCCTGGAGATTCTTTCCTTTTCGGCCAATACTCCTCATCTTTCCTCAACCATAGTGGCCCATGCTACCATAATTCCATTGAACCTAACTTGTCAGGCTCTGTTCCCCTAGATAAAACACCAGCTGGATTTTCGTGCGATTTTACATGTGACCATTCCTCATTCCCTGTTAATTCTTGTATCTCAGCTACCCTATCTGCAACGGAAGTTTTCCAATCACTAGGCTCTTCCCTTATCCAATTCAGTGTTATCGTAGAATCTGACCAAAATTGAACCTTGTTTAATTTTATCCGCAACGCACCTATAACATCTTTTGACAATTTGGCTGCTAACACTGCGGCACACAATTCTAACTTAGGAAATGATATGACATTCAAAGGTGCAACCCTAGATTCACCACATAAAAGATTAGCAAAACAGTTTCCTAGCCCATCAATAGACGGTATGTACACTGCAGCTCCATATGCTACTTCAGAAGCATCTGCAAAACAATGTAACTGAACATTCATCAAATTTGAAACTGTAACCTGTCTTGGTATCTCAATTTTTTCTATCTTTCAAATTTCATCCCTGAATCGTACCCATGATCAATTTTGCACGAACTACAACTGGCCCAACCAACCCTAATGGATCAAATATCTGTGATATTATTGACAGAATAGTTCGCTTAGTTACCCGAGTCTGATTTTTATCGATATTAATTTTTTTTTACTTTGGAGAGGGGAGTTCTTGAATCCTGCTTATCTTTTTTTTTTTTGGGGTTTCTTGGGTTTTGGATTCGTTTGTGAAGTTAGGAAGTGGTGGAATTTATAAAAACGTTTCGCCCATGGCCATGGGCTTTGTCAATTTATTATATAATAATAATAATATTATATAATAATAATAAATTGACAAAGCCCATGGCCATGGGCGAAACGTTTTTATAAATTCCACCACTTCTTAACTTCACAAACGAATCCAAAACCCAAGAAACCCCCAAAAAAAAAAAGATATTAATTTTGTACCCCAATATATCTATATCTGCCTTCCATAACAAACCTAGAGCCTTCGAAGTGCTATCATCTGCTAGATAGTAAGCAATGCCATTATTCCTTTCACTATCATCTGCAAAAACCTCCTTTTTATTGAATATCCACTTCCTAAGAATGAAACCAGCAGTTTCTTAAATATGACTTATATCCCTCTTCAATACCCTTGCTTCCTCTACAGATTCTGCACCTGTCAATAAGTCATCCATGTAGAAGTCGCTCAATATGCAGTCACTAGCATCCGATAACTTATCCTTGAAATCATACCCTAACTGGTGCAAACATCTCACTGCAAGGAAACTTGCTGATGCAGTCCCATATACGTCACAGTATTCAACCTATATACCACTACTGCTCCATTAATGAGAAAAACGCCACAATATCCGTTGTAAATCCCTTTGTTCATTTTCAATAAGAATTTGACGATACATTCTTGCCACATCTGCTGCAAATACCACATTGTGTTCACGAAATCTAACCAAAATTGGAAAAAGACTATCCTGTAATTGAGGACCCACTAATAATATATCATTCAAAGAAATTCCATTATCAGTTTTTGCAGACGCAGACGCAAACTCAATGATGTGGCAATTAGTACGCAATTCCTTCTTTAGAAGTCTTTTGTACCCTTGTCATATGTCCTATATCAATATACTCTTTCATAAATTCATGACATTGATCCTTCATATCTTTGTCATTTCCCAATTTGTTTTCGATTTGTATCAATCTCTTGAAAGCAATCTCATATGAATTACCTAATTCACTAATATTTTCAGAAATTGGTAATGTAACTACAAATCGCCCCTTCCTATTTCTGAAGGTAGTTTCCTGAAATATTTTTTCACAAAGAATTCCTTTCCTAGACAATTTATTCTCTTGATTATTCTCCTCTAACTCCCGAAACTTTTGAATTTGTTTTTCGAGTCTGTCATTGATTGCAAAATTGCAAAGTCGAACTTGTTCTAATTGTTTGCCACTGACATTACTCGTATTACCTGCTACAATTCATCCAAGTTTTGTTTTTTGTAGAATTGGCTGACCCTTACCTAATTTAATCTGTCCTGCACATATCAATTGCCAAAATATAGATGCCCCTAGCAATACATCTATTTTACTCGGTTCCGCAAAATTTGAATCAGCTAGATTTATATTTGGTGGAATAACAAATCCGTCCGCTTTTACTTTTGTTACAGGAGTGGTATCTGAAATTGTGTCAATAATCAAGAAAGTTGAAGTGACTGAAAAATGTTTGAATTTTGAATGCAGTGTTGCCTTTACAAAATGATTAATATTCGAAATTGACTGCCCACTTCGTACCACTGGTATATTCGTATTATTTAGAGGAATACCTAATTCCCTTCTTAACTTTCTTGTCATAAAATTCGATTGACTGCCTGAATCTAATAATACCCTTGCCTCGTGTAATTATCCTGATAGGTCTGTAAAATATACCAAAGCTGTTGATAACAAAACATCTATATTCTGCATTGAAGAAAAGTTTTGATTTATTGAATAATTACCTTCCTGAACAATTTCCTGAGATACTGCAGCACATTGAAATGTTTGTGATGCTCCTGGTGGCTCAGTATTCAACTGTGTTTCTGTTGAATCCCGATTCTGGTCCCTTTTATCCTTGACCTGACTTTCCCGTGATTCAACCTTAGTATTTTGATTACTGTGGTGCAGAAGACTATTATGCTTCTTTCCACAATATTTGTAGCCCCTCATCGGACAATCCTGTACCTTATGTCCATGACCCAGACAATTCCAACAAACATTTGCCCGTTTTACCTCATCCCGCCTTCCAAATGTTGACAATCCCAGAATTTTTTTACATGCATACAATGGATGAAGTTCCCGACATACAGTACAGGGTTTGTTTGACGAAGTGAATGCCTTGGTAAATCTATCTGACTTTTGTTTATACTCATTAGATTGTACATATTTCTGAAAAGATCTATTAGGATCTATTGATTCAAGCAGTTGACATCTTTCATCTGAAAATTTTATAAATTCTGACATTGATGGGAATATATCCAATTGTCCCTGTTTTTTCCATTCCCTTCTGGTAACCGAATCTAATTTTGTTTCCAAAATAAAAATGAGAAGTGTATCCCAAGTGTCAACTGGCTGATCCAATGTTTTCAATGCACGAATATCTTTTCTGATTGTATCAACAAATGTTCTCAGATGAGAATATGATTCCCTCGACATTTGTTGAAAATTGTACAACGATTCTATATGATTCATAGTTATAATCTTTTTATTTTCATACCTGGCCGATAACAATTTCCAAGCTTCAGCATAATTTTGCGCCGACACCTCCAGAGCTCCAATGACCTCAGCTGCATCCCCCTTCAATGCATTCTTCAGATAGTAAAACCTCTGAATATCTGTGAGATTGTTATTAGAATGTATCAACGCATAAAAAGTATCATGAAATTCCAACCATTCCTCATAAGAACCATGAAATGTGGGAATCTCCATAATGGGCAATCTCACATTTTTCTCTACCAAAGCAGTACCACTAGGTGTAGCACCTACAGAACTATTTATTTGTGTAACTGACCCGTTATTTGATGAAATTTCTGTTGCCTGTGCGATTACCTCAAAATATGATTCCTGAAATGAAATTCTCTCTTGTTCCTGATCTATGGCATTTTCAAGATCTAATTCCTCTATTTGTGATTGTAAAATGTCAAATTCGTTCTAACATTCCTTACATTTTTCAATTCTTCCTGATATTTGAGATATTTTATCGTTTGTGAATGTTTTGATGAAAGTTTTAAACCTTGTTAATTGCCCCTTGACGACCCCTCTTTTCCGAATTAGTTCATTTATAGCTGATATTCATTTGAAAGAAAAATAAACCAAATGATGACCCTCACCACTGCAAAACTCAGATATATGCCTCGTAAATATCGTCGTCACAGAAGATTGTACTCACTCTGTTCCAATATGCATCTTTCTGACCTGAATATTATGTGTATGCACCCAATGTGCCCCTTGAAGTATATCTGTGTACTGCGCCCGTCGCTCTCCTTGATGCTGATTTCTGCGCCCAGTGTGCCCAACCGTGAATGTTATTGACCTGCTACTTCGATCCTGTACCACTTCGAAGCTGCCCTTTGACTTCTCCAGATCAAAATACCGCTTAATGTTCTTGAAATGTACCGACTTTCTTCCCCTTCTTGACTGCTCTAACCGCTACTAGTTCTTACATCCGCTCAAATAGAAAATATGTTGGATGACCCAACTGAATTTCTATTTCCTTTATGGTTTTTCAATGAAACTATATACATTTCCCATGTTTTTGTATTTATATTCAAGAAATACAATTTTGTTTGAGAACCTGTCACATATATGTCAGTTCTATCTATTTATTAAACAAAATTCTAAAACAAGAGGTATATGTTACTATACCCAATGGCACCTTTCTAGGAACCGTGGACTGTATATACCATATGATGAGATTAATATGCCAATGAAGTGAAGTTGAAACTGATTGTTCAAACACATATATAACATAAATTTTTTAGATCGATGCATTCTATCTATTCCCTCTCATCTAGACATATACCATATTAATAACATCGTATAATATTCTATTTCAGTTTTTTGTTTATTCTGTGAACTGAAAAGGTTAAGAGCTCAAGAGTAGCTATTTAGCTAATCTTCGCCTTTTCAGGGCAATTTGTCAAATAAGGTCAATTTATTATCATTATTATTATTATCATCTCGAAAACGGTAGGAGAAACGAAGTCGGTTGCATGAGGAAGATGTTGCGCATTCGCAGGCTCATATCAAGAGCCTTCGAAATTTTTCAAAATTATTTTTAGTTTTTGAATTATATCGAAAATAGTTAATTTTTGGAATAACTATTTCCCTTTTTTTCTTCGTCATTATCAGAGATGAAGAAAAACTGAAGATACTCTTTCATAGCAACTTTTGATAACGTTTCACGTGCTGATACCGATTTTTTTGAGCGACGTTTCGTATTCGTTGCACCAACATCAACTTTTGTTTTTTAAATATGATCTAGATGAATTTTCCACAGATTGTAAGGTTTTTCTATTCTGAATTCGTCCATGTATTATACAAGGTGGTTTATGTGTGTTTCGACCTATTTTCAGCCATTATCGATGTTTATTCGAAATTCCAAAGGAAAAATGCCATCAGTTCCACTTATTTTGGAGGAAAATAAGTCGACACACTTATATCCCATCGAATGGTTTCAATCAACAACCCATTGCAATTAGCGCGAACAAAAATTCCATCCTTACAAATTCAGAATGTGTCAAGCGCTAAAACCAGACGATGACGAGAGGCGCAAGACATTATGTGAGTGGTATACCAGGAAATGTCGACATTTTGCGGATTCTCCTCGAACACCCAGACGGCATCTCATATTCCTGGATTATGCCTACTACATCCAATTTTCCAATGGATATTGCATTATCCCTGGAATAGTACATGAATATGTGCTTGATCTGAAATCCTCGAAGAATATTCCTGGAATGAATTTTTCGTATATTCATTAGATATTTTATTTCCAAAGAATATTCCCTGAATATGTTTATTATCGAATATCCATTGAATATGCTTTTCGAAAATTCCAGGAATATTTCAGAAGCAGATTGTCGGAATGTCGACCTATGCCGAATGGACACGACACGAGGCTGTCGGTCATCGCTTTTTGTTCCACATTCCACACCAAGTGAATGACGTGATATCAATATGGACGCGAATATGCCGCGATTGTTTTTATCATAAACAGACGAGGATAGCACGGGATTATTAGTTCAAGCAGAAGTGATAGAATATGTATCGATTACTGTGATTAATAATCACATCGATATAAAGTTTCAGACGTTTGAAGTTAGTTACAATTCAAATATGGAACATTAACTTAGGATGCACTTCTCTTTTGGCCGCCATCAAACTGAAGAGGGTCACAAAGGAGACTCGATGGCACCTCAATACCAGTATGAGGTATACCTAAGATGTTACATTAATTAATTCATATACAGAGTGTATGTAAAATCGAGAAAATTATAGGGGTGATTCTGTGATGAGAATGAAGGTATATGGTTTAGAGTTTTTGATAACCCTCTCAACGCCGGATAATTTACACACATCCAAAGATAAAAAAAAACATGGTTTAGATTTTTCAATCCCCCTGTATATTTAGGTGAAGACACGAAAGTTGGTGAATATCATGTGTCAATAAACTACACATTTCGAAATGTTTTACACCCTGAAGTATGTTTAGAAGGGGTTGGAATATATTTATTTTACAACTCAAAAAAAAACAGCTGAAAAGACCAATTCATTTACTAACTCATTGTTGATCACTGTGAAAGCAATCGCCATGTGTTTAAAAAAAAAGTTGTTGAAAAAACATCTTAGGCGTCGAATATTTCGAGCCCTTACAGGGTTGGAAACATTCCAAAATGGGTAGTTTCATTGATGAATAATATCAACAGTTCAGTGATGTTGAATGCTCGATTGGAATGATATTTGAAGAGGGTTTCATCATGAATATAGCTCTTGAACGATAATCCTCAAGATAAAATATTCGCATATATTTCATGTACATTCGATGGTGTTGCTCTTCTTACGTTTTTTTGACATTATCAGACATAATAAAATATGATATATCTCATATTAAAATCTTCAATATATCTTTATGAAGATGATCGATGTCATGATCGAAAAGCGGCCATCCTAAGCAAAACATCCATTTCATAATATCTCACTTGAGTTTCCGTTATAAATATAGCTCAAGAATGATGATGATTTCAGAGATTGAAAATAAATGCATTCATTATGAATGTTGTCACTCATTTTGTCCCTTCGATATTCCTCATCATCTTCAGGAATACGAGAAAACCTCCAAGATTTCTTCATGAAGATGTTCGACGCCATGATCAAATTTTGAATATCACGAGCAAGACATCTCATGACAACGAACAAATAATGTTAAATTCTCGATTTGAAGAATGAATGAGAATGAATTCATTATGAAAATAGCTTCAGAACAATAAAAATTCACAAGACGCGATATTTGCATATATTTTATATACATTCACAAATGTTGCTTCCCAACAATTTTTTGACGTCATCAGGAATATCAAAATATCATTCTCCCCATGATGAAATTCCTAGTACATACAAAGTTGAAAAGATAATTGCGACTTCATAGTCGAATTATGACTATATCATGAATGTCAATAATTCTCGTTTCAGATATATTCACTTGTTTTGTTGCTTGAAATTCACATTTGGATTTTCAATTCATCTTAATGGAGATTATCGAAATTGTGACCATCTTGAGCAAGACATTCATATCTATGAAGATTATCGAAATTGTGACCATCTTAAGCAAAATATTCATCTCATGACATTTCGTATTAGTTGTATTCTTGATTGGAATGATATGAAAATTTTTTATCATATGAAATATAGGTAGCTTCAGGATGTAGATAGTCTGCTAGATGAAATATTTACATATATATTATAAATACAATTGATTATGTCTCTTTTCCTCAACAACATTTTTTCGACATCATCAGAAATCGACTACGAATAGTGATATGATCTTTCGTACATCCTCAAGATAATCGACTTCATGATTGAATTGTGACTATCTCAAGTAGGACAATTATCTCATGTAGATTTCTTTATTGGAGAGATAGATAAAAATGTTTTTATCATGGAAATAGCTTCCGAACAACAATAAACCCTGAGATTTGAAATATATTAACTGGTTTTTCATCTTCAAAATGTTGTTGGCATCACCAGAAAAATATATATCTCAGGTTGAGATGTTCAATCCCATGATCGATTTGTAACTATCCTGAGCATCACGACGTTCATCTCATAATATTTCACGAATGTTGGATTCCAGATCGAGAGGATGGATCAAATTATTCGAAAAATGGATTTACGTTCAGAACGATGATATTTTCTGAGATAGAATTCACCAAGTAATATCTGCATTCACTCCGTCTTTGTTTAAAACCACTTTTCCTTCAATGTAATAATGACATCAGGCAATATCAAAAATGCTTTCTCCTTTATATTTACATCCTCAATACATCTCCTTTAGGATGATCGATCTCATTATAAAATCATGTCCATCATAAGAAGTTCATCCAATGATGAATATGTGCATATATAAAAATAATAGTAATATTATGTCATTATTATTATTTCCTAGATTTCAAAATTATCAGAACATCAATGGTACACAGAAACTATGAGACAAAATGTGAAGGCGGGAATCAGTCATTCCTATCCAAAGACAAATAAGATAGATTGAAATGGAAATATGGCAATCAAGAGTTCAACTGAAGACATACAGGATGTTTCAAAAAAACCTGACTCTCCTACTAGGGTAGGTAAAACACTGCAGAATAAGTTGGGTTTACTCAGTAAAAACAATCCGTAACAGCATCCGTTATCAAGATACAAGGTGTTTAAAACTGATTCTTCACACAATTTTCATCTCGAAACTACTGGCAACATTGTGGTGGAATTTTTTATGGATGTTTCTTGGTATCTGACACATCGCATGCATTCGTTTTGATATCTGACTCTCATATGGGGCGCTACTTACACGGTTCGTATAGAGTATTTCTTAACATATCTTTCTTGAGGTGAGTTTCTTCAATCCAAATTTGATGTGAACTTGAACGTCATTTAATTCCACACCAAAAAGTAACTCTTGGTGGAATTCGATACTGTGTTCCGTTTTCGGAATATTTCGATTTGAAAATGATGAAGTGAACTGTTGCTGATATAAAGCTATGTATTAGAGTGAGTATTATGAAAAATTATCACCTATTCATTGAAAATCGAAAACAACAATACTCTCCTGATGCTGAACTCAATGATTCAACAATGAATCACAAGAATAACATCAAAACAGATTTGACTAAAAACATGGATCACACAGTTTTGTTGTATCTTGAGCAGAAAGTCTATGCTATACAGTGTGTCTCACTTACCATGCTCACCATGAGTATCTTTTTAACGGTGAGAGATACGAGGTCGGTTAGATGAAACCAAATGTGGAATTTGTCAAGGCCAACTATAATGTGAAGAAATATTTTGAAAAAATCTATTCGTTTTTGATTTATACGCAAAAAACAGATTTTGATCATTTTCATGTTTCCTCTGTAACTTCTTCATTTACGAAAATATTCAAATAGGAATTTCACATTCTCATGGCAGTTTTAAAAAGTGATTTCGAAAAAAATATGAAATTTATACCAACTCTTCTAGAATTTGAGATATCAGCACCAACTTTAGTTTTTCAAATGTAGGTCAAAGCGCACTATGACTAAGTTACGAATAACTTTTTTTTCTCTTCCAGATGATATGTCGCAGTAATAGTTTTGTGTTGATAACAACGGAGTTATCGCCATTTATTCAAAAACAAAAAATCATTTGGAAGCCGCCATCTTGAATTTATAAATTCTAACAAGAAAATCTTGATCTTCGACCTCAAAAACCCCCACTCACCAATTTTGAATGGAATCGGACCAATTGTTGTCCGCTATCTTGGAAGAGCCATTTTTCTTAATTTAAACAAAAATTTCATAATGTATTGTCACCGAAATTATAAACACCTGCCAAATTTAAAGTTTATCGGAGTTATGGAATTTTTGTTGAAATAAAAAAAATGGCTGCTCCAAGATGGCGGACAAGATTTGGTTCGATTCCATTCGAAATTGGTGAGTAGGGGGTTTTGAGGTCGGAGATCATGATTTTCTTGTTGAAAAAATTCATAAATTCAAGATGACGGCTCCCAAATAATTTTTTGTTTTTGCATAAATGACGATAACTCTGTTGTTATCAACAAAAAACTATTACTGCGACATATCATCTGAAAGAGAAGAAAAAGTTATTTGTAACTAAGTCATAGTGAGCTATGACCTACATTTGAAAAACTAAAGTTGGTGCTGATATCTCAAATTCTAGAAGAGTTGGTATGAATAACATATTCTTTTCGAAATCACGTTGAAAAACTGCCATGAGAATGTGAAATTCCTATCTAAATATTTTCATAAATAAAGAAGTTACGGAGGAGACATGAAAATTATCAAAATCTGTTTTTTGCGTATAAAACAAAAACGAATAGATTTTATCAAAATATTTTTTCACATTATAGTTGGCCTTGACAAACTCCACATTTGGTGTCATTCAACCGACCTCGTATCTCTCACCGTTAAAAAGATACCCATGGTGAGCATGGTAAGTGGGACACACTGTATAGGTTGATTCACGTCAAGAGTAGTAAGCCATAATTGAACATCACTTGAATGACCTTACAGCTGATCCTCAACTGTTTAGAAGAGAAATACATTTCTAAAAATGGAATATAGAATAGTGAATTCGTTGAAACGTAGGACATTTTGAACACTTACTATAACTGATTCAATATTTTATGTTTCTAGTCAAATATATTTTGATTATCTACTTATGATTCTTTGTTCCATCACTAACTTCAAGACAAGAATGATTTCATTGTTTATGGATCTGAATAAATAGGTTATTGAACTCAATAAAATTCATTATATACCAACTGCCATGAGAATGTGAAATTCCTATTTGAATATTTTCATAAATAAAGAAGTTACGGAGGAGACATGAAAATGATCAAAATCTGTTTTTTGCGTATAAAACAAAAACGAATAGATTTTATCAAAATATTTTTTCACATTATAGTTGGCCTTGAGGTTATTGAACTCAATAAAATTCATTCTATACCAGCATCATTACTTCTCCATTATTTTCAAATCGAAATATTCCGAAAACAGAACATAGTATCGGGTTTCACCAATTGTACCTTTTTGGTGTAGAATTGAATAATGTTCAGGCTCATATCATACTATCAGGATTGCAGAATCTGACCTAAACAAAAATTATGTTCCAAACAACCCGGTACGAACCGTGTAACTAGCGCCCTCTATGAGGGTCAGATATTAAAACAGATTCAGGCGATGTGTCAGATTTCAAGAAACAATTATAGAATAGAATAGAACAGAATAGAATAGAATAGAATTTATTCATCACTGAAATTTTACATACACCTACAGAATAGTATATAAATGTAAAACTTATTGGACTAGTCAAAAACAGAAACAAAAACATTCAGAATTATACAATTAAAAGCATAAAAAAAAAACAGTAGTTTCAACAAGATCGTGAAAACTGTGTAAAAAAATTATTTTTTCAACACCTTATATCATGAAAACGGATGCCGTTACGAAATTTGTTCACTAACCAAACTCAACTCAATTTGCAGTGTTCTACCTACCCCAGCAAGGGGGTCGAGTTTTTTCAAAACACCCTGTATATACGTTCATATCGATGATGATATTGTGAGGATTAAGATCAGTTTTCTCGATAATATTTTTGAACATCCATTAGGTACTTTTCTCAAGAGACATCTCTCCCAGTATAGTTCCGAATTTGCGTGCATTCATCATTTCACCGAACAGAAACAAACAGCGAGTGAGAATAGCGATATGAATTTTGGAGTTATAGTTCAAGAATGATTATTGGCATAGTGACGTGCAATCAGCAAGGAAATGACAGTTGGTCATTTCCAGGAGCCGAGTGTCATAAGTACCCGGATATGTACATGATGAAACTTCAGAAGGATATCTAGGAGGGAGAGAGACACTGCAGCAAATAAGAGAGCGGTTTTTTCATGTGAACTGCAGTGACGACGTTAGGAAGTGGTGCCGTGAATGCACTGTGTGCTTCGTCAGCAATGAACCTCATCTCGAAACAAGAGGACCTATGAGACTGTACAATGTTGAAATCCCTTTCGAGAGGATTGCCATGGACATTGCTGGGTCATTTCCAGAGACTGATAATGGAAATATCTCAATGCATCAGCTGATCAGTCATTTTGGGGTGCTATTGGAACTTTCCTCTGATCAGAGCCGGAACTCGAGAGTGGAGTTCTCAAGAAGATGAGCGAGAAGTTAGGAATCTACAAGACAAAGACAATTTTATAGCATTCACAGTCGAATGACATGGTGGAGCGGATAAAAGATCAAAACACCAACAAGACTGGGACTGATATTTTCTCTTCTTCTTGAATGTTGCCTCCAGATTCGTAGTACAGGAATCTACGGGACAGATTCTGGCAGTGGTTTCATTCGACTTGGTCTTCGGATGTAGACCTTCGATCTGAAAATCTCCAGCGATCGCCTGAGAAACCAATACGTCATGAGAGCTGAAGGTGCACAAGAAGACCTGGTGTGGATGTACAATCTACAAGGGAAACGAGGTATCTGTTGAAACTACAGAGATCTTGAAGAGGGCCTCATACCGCCACGAAGAAAATCAAGTATGTCATCTACCACATCAGTGAAGAACCCAGTAAAAAGTCAAGAATCAACAATCGACATTCCGGAAGAAAGAGAACTCACATTCGACGAATTCATTGGGGCATACAATGGTTCATCAGAAGCAAGGTTTGGCGTCACGAAGAAAGAGCACTGCGACCGTTCTTTCACTACTGTAGACTGTTGATATAAAGCAATTCTGATCATATACTCTGTATGTTAAATATGTTATATACGCTCTGTATAAAATAGAACATAGGTAATCAATGACATATGACTCATTAGACATATTGTAGTTGCTATAGTGTTGTTTAGAAAAATTGAGACTTATCGTATGGTAATTGTTCCTATATACTGAATATCAATTCATGTTGTATTTCTCTGATTGAAAGTGAAACTATCCCTGCTGGAAGCTCATTATTCAACTCTGCTGAAATGTGGCATAAGGTAAAACCTAATCTTGGCAAGTTGAAGATTTTTGGATGTGAAGCCTATGCACATATACCTCAAGAAGACAGAACCAGCAAACTAGACTGTCGGAGCCAGAAAATGTACCTGATGGGGTATGCTGATAATGGATATCGTCTTTGGGACCCGAACAAACATGAAATAGTAATTGCACGTAGTGTCATCTTCAATGAAGGTAGAAACCAAGGAACTACTGAGGAAAATGAAATACGACTACAAATAACAGAAGAAGTTGAAGGAAATAATAAAAATGTAAGTAGAAATTTTGATAAGAATGCTGAAAATCAGAAGATAGAAGAAGAAACTCAAAATCCAGAGGAAAATGACGAGAATCAGATGAGGAGGAGCACAAGAAGAAGACAAATGCCCAGACATTACGATGATTATAAATTGATGGCTGCCTTGTCCATTGAAAATATATCACCTGAAATTCCTAAAAGTAACAAGGATGCTATAATTGATAATGGATGGAAAAAGGCTATTGAAGATGAACTGATGTCACATGAAAGAAACGAAACTTGGGATCTAGTACCTGTACCTGAACGAGAAGAAATAACTGATTCCAGATGGATTTTTCGTCTGAAAGAAAAAGATGGAAGAACTTTGGAGAAAGCTCGTCTAGTAGCCAGAGGTTTTTTGCAATCCGAACTGTATGAAGAGGTTTATGCACCAGTAGCCAGAATGATAACCATTAGGATCATGCTGTCTTTAGCAGTTGAGGGGGCACATACATCAACTTGTTGTAAATATTTCTGGTTTGGAGAGGTTTGTAATCTGAAAAAGGCACTGTATGGTCTATGACAGTCGCCTAAATGTTGGAATGATAAATTACATGAACATTTGTTGAAGTTAGATTTTGTCAGGTCACAAGCAGATCCTTGTTTGTACCTAAATGGGAGCACTTATCTAATCATTCATGTTGATGATTTAATGATCGTCTCCAAATGTTTTCTCAATATAAATCATGTAAAGGAAGGACTTATGAAACATTTTGAAATGACTGATTTGACAAGTGATTCTAAAATGATATTTTTGGGATTGAATATTATGAGAACGAATGAGGGTCTAGTGATAAATCAGAAGGATTTGATATGTAAAATTCTAAATATTTTTAATATGATTGAATGTAAACCTATCAATATTCCCATTCAACCAAAATTGAATTTGATAGAAAATAAGAGTGAAAATAATGTAAATTTGCCATATAGAGAGCTCATAGGATATCTAATGTATTTGATGCTTGGTACAAGGCCAGATTTGAGCTCTGCAATTTCATATTTCAGTCAATTTCAGGATTGTAACAGTACAGAACACTGGATGTATTTAAAAACTGTGTTGAGATATTTAAAATGCACTGAGAATTATGGATTGAAATTTGTTAAACATAATAACCATATTAATAGTAATATACTTTCTGCTTTTGTTGATGCAGATTTTGCAAATAACAAAAATGATCGTTGAAGTATAACTGGATTCAACTTGAAGATATTTGACCATGTAATATTTTGGAAAACTGAGAAACAAATAACTGTTTCACTATCAAGTGCAGAAGCTGAATATGTAGCTCTGTCTGCTTGTGTAACTGAATGTATATTTGTAGTTCAATTACTTGACGAGATTTTGAAAACTGACATTCATCCTATTGTTATATTCGAAGATAATCAATCTTGCATGAAAATGGCTAGTACACTAGAAACCAAACGTACCAAACATATAGATGTAAGGCATCATTTTATTAAGGATTGTGTATGTAGAGGTGAAATTGAATTAGTTTATATACCAACATCAGAACATGTAGCCGATATATTTACTAAGGGTTCACCTCATGTTGAATTTAAATATTTCAGAGACAAATTGAATGTAGTTGAATGTTGGTAATTTTTGTATTCAAATATTATAGAATTGAAGGGAAGTGTTGATATAAAGCAATTCTGATCATACACTCTGTATGTTAAATATGTTATATACGCTCTGTATAAAATAGAACATAATCAATGACATATGACTCATAAGACATATTGTAATTGCTATAGTGTTGTTTAGGAAAATTGAGACTTATCGTATGGTAATTGTTTCTATATACTGAATATTAATTCATGTTGTATTTCTCTGATTGAAAGTAAAACTATTCCTACTGGAAGCTTATTATTCAACTCTGAATCACCACATAGACTACGCACTAGCTCACTGTATCTTCAAGGATGATGAGATGTCTCAAGGAATAGCCACCAATTTCATGAGGAAATTAGTAATGTTAGACTAGCTTCATCAACTGGGTCCCTCCGTCGGTCGAGCACTAGAGATATGAGATATCAGTCCTGAAGGAGAACGATTTTTGTATCATCGGATAACGAAAGCAATATCTACTGCAGAACCCACTCACGAGGACCTATGGAATACAGAAGTCAACTTACGAAGGGCCATACTCGACAAGGACAAACAGAAGATAGCATAGCTTTCTCGGAGCTGACATGTGGTCTGTATTGAATTGAAGAATTGTAAGAAACATGCTAGGAGTCGTTTTTCGATTTACCGAAGTTGAAATTCTGATATGCTGCTAGAATTTCAGAGGAACTTCAAGAGGTAAGACAGTGCCATGCTACTTTCACCGTACTGCACGTTGTGGAAATCAAAGCAGTTGTCCTTATCATCATAACGAACAGAGTGCATTCCAGGAAGAATGTAATCGAAGAAGGAGGGGAGGTTATGTAATGATATCCATTTCGAAGGAGCTACAGAACATCATCAAGAGAGCAGGAGTACAACGATCACCCAGTTACTTGGATCACTCTCGAACATCCCAATGATTCTAACATGTACCAGCGTATTTCCGAACACCCAATATGTGTCACGGAGACACAAAACCTGATAGAAGAATCTAGAATCATCTCGAAACAATCGATGGAACACTCAGAAAAAGAGGGGAATATATTTTTCTTGAAACTTGTGAAACAACAGAGGGGTACGGAAGATAAATCGAGAACGTTCAAGAATCAAAGCCTGCCAAGGGATTTGATATGTAAGGACGGCTGGACAGCTGCTGTCAGTCAGACAAGCAGCGAGTGTACCAGAGACAGTCATGAACCGCGTGATATGTATCGTGTTGGATGAATAGTAGTCATTAGTTCGATTTAAATCTCTGTTCGTTGTGATAAAATGAATCAGTTTGATAATAAATAGTGATGTGTTCGCTCTTGCACCCGAATGACGTAACAATATGTAGTTTGTTCACTTGCAAAACAAATCCCGATATGTTTTTATAAATATCGACCAGGAACGCACGATGTTCTCTAAACATTATAGGAATTCCTTTCGTGCGCACCAAGCGATAAAAGAAATAAAAAATTGAAATTGCAATATGCGAATCACTCTTTGAATAATAAAATTCGAAGGGTGGTTCGCTTTCAAATGGTAATTATTTTGAATGGTGTATATTTGAGGTCATTGAAATAATTGCAAACAATCCAAACCCCTATGGAAGCTCAAGGAATAATATCAAATGACGCCAATAAAACAATATATGGACGAAAATTTAATTTGGAGTCAGACCCAATGTTCTACATTTCAGCAATCTTGACATCACCCCTATTCGAATTTTCGTGAGGAAGATACAATCATTAGGATATTTCTGAAGTGACGTAATTGATTTTTCTCTCGTTTTTGGTTAAATTTTTGAGATGGAATTTTTCGTTGATCAGGATGATCAGAAAGAACTGATTTCATGTGAATGTTCTTCAGTATGCATCACATTGATGTGCTGAATGTATTAGGTACTCATTTCGAAAACACCCCGTTTTCAAAAAATTTATTATATGATTATGATGCAAATGATGTGATATAATGCAGAGTATCAATATGCACCTAATGAAGAATATTATCATGCACTTATCCTCTCCATAACCTCCCTAGGTACGCACGATGTTATTCGAATATCATAAGGATATCTTTTCGTGCGCGCGAAGCAATAAGATGATCACATTGAATATTTGAAAAATACATTCAAGGTGAGACGCATAAATAACTGATGAAAGGAATACAAATATGAACTATATAGAATCAGTAACATATTACATGAATCTGACTATTTTTCACTAGAATTTCGGGGATTGTTTGAGTTCTCATCACGTCAATTTCACTGCACCATAATGTCGAATTACTCTGGATGAATTCCTTCAGCAGATATCAAAACTTGGAACCATATTTAGATTTGACTTCTGCAGGAATTGGATTATGGGCTCTTGGTGCGATGTTGGAAGATCATCGCTGACAAATTGATCTGGTTATAATATGTGGAATCAAAACTGATGATGTATCTGCCGTGGTTGGTACCTGATAAGCGAGCTGATGAGTGATAAATATAGTTGCCTAATATCAATAATCTGCTCATTCCATATAATTGGTCTGAGGAAAATCTTCGAGTTCTGGAAAGAATCAATTTCAGATATGAGAATTTGTTGATTGCGTTTTCAATTTTTTCGTGCAATTCAGATATCGGAATATTGTGATGTTCAGCTGGTTGACTGAATCCGATGCTGATTTTATTTTTCATAGTGCTCCACCATTCTGTCCGACTCCGCATATTTCCGTGAATGTACCGTTAAAAAAATTACAAATACTGATAATTATTCTCGTCGAATGAGTTGAGGTATAAGTCCTTGGATCTTCAATCCTGAAACGTTGTCTATAGCTCATCAAATCCTTCATAAATGGAATTTTTCAATCGATATTTCGAAAACACTGAGAAAAAATAGCAAATTCGATCGCCTTGAAGAAAACATTTGTTTATACGCAAGGTATTACTTTACCATCTGAATTTTGTGCTCCTTGCCTATATTACTGGTGAAGATACTCTGCCATAGTGGACGAAGTTTTTCATGAATCGGTTGGACATTAGTAATTGTTTTCTGCTACTCAATATTTGAAGAACATCTGAGTCTGAATCCCAAATGATCTGGCAGTCTTTGCACATCCGCCACTGTTATCACCCGATTAGGTATCTCATCAGGAAAATGTTCCGGCGCGAAAGAATCGGATCGACCGCTTTTCACACCTGCATTGAAAAACAGAAAAGGATTCAGACAAATGGATCAGACAATTTTCCTTTGGCATGACTTTATATACAGCAGCCAGGGCATTTTTCGACCGAACTCATCTGAGACAGAAGGCTATAAGAAGGGGTTTTCAACCTTGAGAATGACGATTTCCTATACTGAATTTTCACCTCAATTCTCGCCAAGTATGTTGCAATCTCTGAGTTTGAATACTGTATTTTTACGAATCTCCTTGATACTTTATTGGAATTTATAAGAGTACTGCCCCTACTATATTCCGTCTCGCATCATGGGACATTGAGACAATGATTCCTCATATAGATATCCATAGGTCTGTACCTTTATCAATCTGAATAGGGCTCATATGATACCCTAGTGCTATGAAGGAACCTTCATCTCACATTTCGATGTTTTTGAATTCGAAACGAATGCGCACCTGCGTCGGACTTACTTCTCCTTCAAGAATCTGATGATTTTTCATGCATCACCCCTTTGTTTTAACATTCCTTCTTGGAATGAAATAATTTGCCAGTATTTTCCAATTATACTACTTCATTATCTTGACACAATTTTGCTTAAGCGTACACAATCAATGAGATTGCTGTGTGGAGCGTGTGCAGGACAGAAAAGGCAAACTCGTTTCATTCAAACATTTATACCGAACTTAGGCTGGTGCTATAGGCTAGTGCAAATTGTTATCTGCGAATACGCCTGGAATGAATTTCAAAGGACCACATGAAATATAATGAACAAATGACGTATATAGTGATTATAATCAACATTATTATTTTACTCTTCATTATTTTCAGTTCCTGGACTAGGTGTGAGACATATTCAAGTTGGTCTGCTGTTCTCACTTCTTGCGATTGCCTATGGCATGCGTGTGAATTTATCAGTAGCAATTGTTGCTATGACGGATGTCAGCACGTCAAGCAATCCCGATGTACCGGTGAGCAGAAAATAAATAATTGATTCTTTTCATGAAGTATTTAGGTTCTCTTGACAAAAACTCAATTACACTCGAGAATTGTAGAACGAAATTCTATGAGAAGAAGTATAACTCCAATATAATATGTGTGGTGTAAACAAATCAGAAATCGCATTTGCTCAATGATTTCTCACTTGAATGCTCATTTTCAATGATATTTTGTTTAACAGCGAAACAATATTGATTTTTGTTTTGTTATATCGATCAGTTTACTCATTCTCAGATAGAAAATATTCATGGAAAAGAGAATAACAATTTGTTCTCAATGTATTGCTCGGAATGATCGAAAGTATTTAAATCAGGTGACCTTGGTAGTCTCAGAACAATATTCCGATTCCATCAACTGTCAAGTTCAATCCGTTATGTCCAAGACTTCGGTACCAGTGTATTTGCATAAAAAAAAATCTTCGATGATGTGATGGAAGTAGGATAGTTTCATTTAGATTCTTTCACTGGAAGTTATTTCGGGTGAGTGATATAAGAAAAAATAGATTGTTCGACTGTCGAAATGTCGACGGTTCTCTGTGATATTGATCAAGAAATCAAGTTCTATAGGTGTCAAGTTCTTATCGAAATGACCCATTGTATGTCTTATAATGTATCACGATGGAAACATCATTCTATGAATTTCCGTTCAACTGAGGAGCTACTCAGAATCAACAGGTGATCGTCAAATACAAAATCCATTCTGAATCTGTGATAAAGATAAGATTCCTGTTGTTGACAAACTTCATTCGCTTTTCTGATCTTTCGCTTCTGGATAGAGCACGTGTGCTGAGAAGCTTCAGTGCCTGCTAGATTTTGTCCATCAATATTTTTCTGTGGAAACTTTGTCCAATGGACTGAATACACACGTATCGTGGGCAAAAACCGTGAGATGCTGAAATGACTCTTGTAGAGGGAGCGAGTGACTTCTGATTATACAGGTGATTTGGATAATTAGGCTCCCGATTCAGTTGGATAACATGGAGAAAGAAATCGATTATACTAAATTGTTCTAAAATTGTTCTATCCGTCATTCGGTTTCCCCCTTACGAGCAACCCTCAGAAGTCTTCGAAAGACTTGTGCGAGCAAGGAATGACGGGGGCCTTACCTTTGAACGTGTGATCCCAAACACTTTCTTATGCCATCAGAAAAAGTCTGCGTTCGTGGGTCTCGAACCCGCTATCGATACCTCGACGTGAATCGATATTGAAGCATCGAAGCACTGAGGTACGCCGGCCGGCACTGTCATTGAATATATTTTCGATAAATTTCTCTATAGAGAGGTTGAAGGTTCATACATGTCACGAAGAGAATTGATAGATTCGACAAGTTTTGAAGAAGAATAGGTTCTCAGCAAACTCAGATATGGATTTTATCACAACAGTCTGACAAGTTTGACAAGCAACAGAACTGAAAGTAAATGAAGTTCTTATATCATAAACATATTCTCATATTCAGATCCACTTGATATTTATGATTTTATACAATAATAGTACATAGCTAACACCAGGCGACTGTTGGAACCAAATATAATTCAATCTCACAGTTGAAAACCCAAATGGCATTCAGTTCAACTTGTCTTGCTAACAAACTTTCACTTTTCTAGCAACATGAAGAGAAACCATACCACAAGAATATCAATCCCGATATATGATACTGAATGCTTATTTTGTCAAATCTTGCCTCCCTTTGAACTTCGTATACCCAGGCTATGTATGCGGAGTTCACTATATGCGAATAAAGTGAAATGATTTTTTTCACATGACGGATGTGACTCCTCTTGCCCTCAAGTATTCAAAGTGTGTTCTATTGAATTGAAATGTTTGACATGACATGCATGGAACATACCTCTTGCTTCGTTTTCATTCACATGCTCTAGTATGAACATTACCGAAGTAATCACCTTCATATAAAAGGAGAGATTTTTTTGGTTCCTTTTTTCAATGCAGACGAAATTGGGTTAGCACGAAGTGATACCATGTCACCTGCTTCAAACTCTATCAGTGTGAAACCAGCCACGAGTTCCAGCCACGACTTCGCCTAATATTCAAGGCGCGCGCCATACCACCAATGGTCGTTCATTATCAATTTATATTCATGGCTGGCCATGAAATTACTCAAACCTCGAAAATATGTCCATGGATGAAACTATTCCACAGCAATGATTTTCTCTGAGGGTCTATGATAATCTGTATATCTCACAATATTTTGTCGGGCAAGAATTAACCCCACAGGCCCCCATTTTCGGAATTTCTAAAAAAATTCATAACTTTTTCAAAATACACGTGGATGGGAGTTTTTTTCTATGAATGTGTTTCTCTGATGGTACTCAATAATATGTATATCTCACAATATTTTGTCGGGCAAGAATTAACCCCATAGGCCCCCTTTTTCGGAAATTCGAAAAAAATTCATAACTTTTTCAAAATACACGTGGATGGGAGTTTTTTTCTATGAATGTGTTTTTCTAATGGTACTCAATAACATGTATATCTCACAATATTTTGTCGGGCAAGAATTAACCCCATAGGCCCCCTTTTTCGGAAATTCGAAAAAAATCATAACTTTTTCAAAATACACGTGGATGGGAGTTTTCTTCAATGAATGTGTTCCTCTGATGGTACTCAATAATATGTATATCTCACAATATTTTGTCGGGCAAGAATTAACCCCATAGGCCCCCTTTTTCGGAAATTCGAAAAAAATTCATAACTTTTTCAAAATACACGTGAATGAGAGTTTTTTCTATGAATGTGTTCCTCTGATGGTAATCAATAATATGTGTATGTCACAATATTTTGTCGGGCAAGAATTAACCCCATAGGCCTCCTTTTTCGGAAATTCGAAAAAAATTCATAACTTTTTCAAAATACACGTGGATGGGAGTATTTTTCTATGAATGTGTTCCTCTGATGGTACTCAATGATATGTATATCTCACAATATTTTGTCGGGCAAGAAATGACCCCATAGGCCCCCTTTTTCGTAAATTCGAAAAAAATTCATAACTTTTTCAAAATACACGTGGATGGGAGTTTTTTTCTATGAATGTGTTCCTCTGATGGTACTCAATAATATGTATATCTCACAATATTTTGTCGGGCAAGAATTAACCCCATAGGCCCCCTTTTTCGGAAATTCGAAAAAAATTCATAACTTTTTCAAAATACACGTGAATGAGAGTTTTTTCTATGAATGTGTTCCTCTGATGGTAATCAATAATATGTGTATGTCACAATATTTTGTCGGGCAAGAATTAACCCCATAGGCCCTCTTTTTCGGAAATTCTAACAAAATTCATAACTTTTTCAAAATACACGTGGATGGGAGTTTTTTTCTATGAATGTGTTTCTCTGATGGTACTCAATAATATGTATATCTCACAATATTTTGTCGGGCAAGAATTAACCCCATAGGCGAGGGGTAAATCTCCTTGGAAGTCTGGTGTACACTCCGTTGGAAGTCTTTGGAATTCTTTGGATGTCTTTGGGAGTCTTTGGATGTCTTTGGAAGTCTTTGGGAGTCTTTGGATGTCTTTGGAAGTCTTTGGTAGTCTTTGGATGTCTCTGGAAGTCTTCGGAAGTCTTTGGGAGTCTTTGGAAGTATTTGGAAGTCTTTGGGAGTCTTTGGAAGTCTATGTTAATTGGAAGTCTGGTGTACACATTTTTCCTGGAGATTTACCCCTCGCCCATAGGCCCTCTTTTTCGGAAATTCGAAAAAAATTCATAACTTTTTCAAAATACACGTGGATGGGAGTTTTTTTCTATGAATGTGTTCCTCTGATGGTACTCAATAATATGTATATCTCACAATATTTTGTCGGGCAAGAATTAACCTCACAGGTCCCCTTTTTCGGAATTGCGAAAAAAATCATAACTTTTTCAAAATACACGTGGATGGGAGTTTCCTTCAATGAATTTGTTCCTCTGATGGTATTAAATAACATGTATATCTCACAATATTTTGTCGGGCAAGAATTAACCCCATAGGCCCCCTTTTTCCGAAATTCGAAAAAAATTCATAACTTTTTCAAAATACACGTGGATGGGAGTTTTTTTCCATGAATGTGTTTCTCTGATGGTACTCAATAATATGTATATCTCACAATATTTCGTCTGGCAAGAATTAACCCCACAGGCCCCCTTTTTCGGAATTTCGAAAAAAATCATAACTTTTTCAAAATACACGTGGATGGGAGTTTTTTCTATAAATGCATGCCCCTGATGGTACTCAATAATATGTATATCTCACAATATTTCGTCGGGCAAGAATTAACCCCATAGGCCACCTTTTTCGGAAATTCGAAAAAAATTCATAACTTTTTCAAAATAAACGTGAATGGGAGTTTTTCTTAATGAATGTGTTCCTCTGATGGTACTCAATAATATGTTCATCTCATAATATTTTGTCGGGCAAAAATTAACCCCATAGTCCCCCTTTTTCGGAAATTCTAAAAAAATTCCTAACTTTTTCAAAATACACGTGGATAGTAGTTTTCTTTAATGAATGTGTTCCTCTGATGGTACTCAATAATATGTATATCTCACAATATTTTGTCGGGCAAGAATTAACCCCATAGGCCCCCTTTTTCGAAAATTCGAAAAAAATTCATAACTTTTTCAAAATACACGTGGATGAGATTTTTTTTCTATGAATGTGTTCCTCTGATGGTACTCAATAATATGTATATCTCACAATATTTTGTCGGGCAAGAATTAACCCCATAGGCCCCCTTTCTCGGAAATTCGAAAAAAATTCATAACTTTTTCAAAATACACGTGTTTGGGAGTTTTTTTCTATGAATGTGTTCCTCTGATGGTACTCAATAATATGTATATCTCACAATATTTTGTCGGGCAAGAATTAACCCCATAGGCCCTCTTTTTCGGAAATTCGAAAAAAATTCATAACTTTTTCAAAATACACGTGGATGGGAGTTTTTTTCTATGAATGTGTTCCTCTGATGGTACTCAATGATATGTATATCTCACAATATTTTGTCGGGCAAGAATTAACCTCACAGGCCCCCTTTTTCGGAATTTCGAAAAAAATCATAACTTTCTCAAAATACACGTGGATGGGAGTTTTCTTCAATGAATGTGTTTCTCTGATGGTACTCAATAATATGTATATCTCACAATGTTTTGTCGGACAAGAATTAACCCCATAGGCCCTTTTTTTCGGAATTTCTAAAAAAATTCATAACTTTTTCAAAATACACGTGGATGAGAGTTTTTGTCTATGAATGTGTTCATCTAATGGTACTCAATAATATGTATATCTCACAATATTTTGTCGGGCCAGAATTACCCCATAGGCCCCCTTTTTCGGAAATTCGAAAAAAAATCATAACTTTTTCAAAATACACGTGGATGGGAGTTTTTTTCTATGAATGTGTTCCTCTGACAAAATATTGTGAGATATACATATCATTGAGTACCATCAGAGAAACACATCCATAGAAAAAAACTCCCATCCACGTGTATTTTGGAAAAGTTATAAATTTTTTTCGAATTTCCGAAAAAGGGGGTCTATGGGGTTAATTCTTGCCCGACAAAATATTGTGAGATATACATATCATTGAGTACCATCAGAGGAACACATTCATAGAAAAAAACTCCCATCCACGTGTATTTTGAAAAAGTTATGAGTTTTTTTTCGAATTTCCGAAAAAAGGGGCCTATGGGGTTAATTCTTGCCCGACAAAATATTGTGAGATAAACATATTATTAAGTACCATCAGAGGAACACATTCATAGAAAAAACTCCCATCCACGTGTATTTTGAAAAAGTTAAGAATTTTTTTCGAATTTCCGAAAAAGGTGGCCTATGGGGTTAATTCTTGTCCGACAAAATATTGTGAGATATACATATTATTGAGTACCATCAGAGGCATGCATTCATAGAAAAAAACTCCCATCCACGTGTATTTTGAAAAAGTTATGAATTTTTTTCGAAATTCCGAAAAAGGGGGCCTGTGGGGTTAATTCTTGCCCGACAAAATATTGTGAGATAAACATATCATTGAGTACCATCAGAGGAACACATTCATTGAAGGAAACTCCCATACACGTGTATTTTGAAAAAGATATGATTTTTTTCGCAATTCCGAAAAAGGGGGCCTGTGAGGTTAATTCTTGCCCGACAAAATATTGTGAGATATACATATTATTGAGTACCATCAGAATAAAACATTCATAGAGAAAAACTCCCATCCACGAGTATTTTGAAAAAGTCATGAATTTTTTTCGAATTTCCGAAAAAGAGGGCCTATGGGGTTAATTCTTGCCCGACAAATTATTGTGAGATAAACATATTATTGAGTACCATCAGAGAAACACATTCATAGAAAAAAACTCCCATCCACGTGTATTTTGAAAAAGTTATGAATTTTTTTCGAATTTCCGAAAAAGAGGGCCTATGGGGTTAATTCTTGCCCGACAAAATATTGTGAGATATACATATTATTGAGTATCATCAGAGAAACACATTCATACGGAAAAAATCCCATCCACCTGTATTTCGAAAAAGTTATGAATTTTTTTCGAATTTCCGAAAAAAGGGGCCTATGGGGTTAATTCTTGCCCGACAAAATATTGTGAGATATACATATCATTGAGTACCATCAGAGGATCACATTCATAAAAAAATACTCCCATCCACGTGTATTTTGAGAAAGTTATGAATTTTTTCCGAATTTCCGAAAAAGGAGGCCTATGGGGTTAATTGTTGCTTGACAAAATATTGTGACATATACATATTATTGAGTACCATCAAAGGAACACATTCATAGGTAAAAACTCCCATTCACGTGTATTTTGAAAAAGTTATGGATTTTTTTCGAATTTCCGAAAAAGGGGGCCTATGGGGTTAATTCTTGCCCGACAAAATATTGTGAGATAGACATATTATTGAGTACCATCAGAGGAACACATTCATTGAAGGAAACTTCCATCCACGTGTATTTTGAAAAAGTTATGAATTTTTTTCGAATTTCCGAAAAAGGGGACCTATGGGGTTAATTCTTGCCCGACAAAATATTATGAGATATACATATTATTGAGTACCATCAGAGAAACACATTCATAGAAGAAAACTCCCATCCACGTGTATTTTGAAAAAGTTATGATTTTTTTTAGAAATTCCGAAAATGGGGGCCTGTGGGGTTAATTCTTGCCCGACAAAATATTGTGAGATATACAGATTATCATAGACCCTCAGAGAAAATCATTGATGTAAAATAGTTTTATCCATGGACATATTCTTGAGGTTTAAGTAATTTCATGGCCAGCCATGAATATGAATTGATAATGAACGACCATTGGTGGTATGGCGCGCGCCTTGAATATTAGGCAAAGTCGTGGCTGGAACTCGTGGCTGGTTTCACACTGATTCAAAGTCTTTATATTTTTCACTACCGAAAGTTGCCTTTCTTCGTGCTGCTCCACTTATCAATGTTTCTTTTGCTGGAATCATTTCAGTTTCAACATTTAACTCATTTTCTTCAACCAATGGACCACATATGTCAGCAGGTAGAAGTCTTCTTTTCTCGATGCCTCACAGTGATTCACGCGGACTATAGCCTGTCGATTCATGACATACTGAATTCATGAAATCCGCTTAGTTTTGCAATTCATTAGCCCACCGTTTTTGATGATCATGACAATACGTCCCGAATAATCTTTATATCTCACGCATCACTCGTTCCGACGGATTAGCTTGTGGCCTACGTACCGATGAATGTATAACTTTGATCTCCAATGCCTCGAGAGTTTCTTTCCATTTCGTCGAGGTGAATTGTGTGCTATGATCACTCAAAATAGTTACTACTTTGTAGCAGAATGCTTATTATGTATTATATACACTATGAGCTTAAGGCCGTGTGGACCGTTTCCTGGGTGTTGGGAAAACAATTCATTTGTTGTTAGATCAAAATATTCTTATTCACATTTTATACTTGAATTTCCTTTGCTGAAGGCTTTCTGGTGAAGCAGGGTTTGTCCACTGAGATAAACTCTCTACCTGCTTTCAGGTGAGTGATGTGAGTCTTCGAATTTATATTATATTATTCAACAAAATAATGTTTCAGAATTGTGAATGTTCTCGTAATAAATATAAGAGGAAAAAAACTAGTTGAAATAGACTCATTATTGACGCCCCTGAGATCCATTTCTATTCAACCTATTCCACTACGTTACAACTTTGCCTACCATCGGGAAATAATCTTTTATCAAACGATTCAAAATTGTACGCGTGGTACTATTTTCAGGGCATATAATGTGACAAAATTGAAGAATACGTCTAACAAAACCAACACATATGAAACTCCTCCTCTGCCGATAGGATGCGGACCATACAGACCCAGTGCTACTTATTTATTTTTCGACGAAGAAATTATTGAAATCAAATCTGGTTTAGATGGGATACTACATTTCGCTTTTTGCCATATTTCACAAGAGCCAACAGTTTTTGTGACATCTTTGATAAAATTGTTCCACCATAATTCTGATCTAATAGCATGCCAAGTTTTATAGACTCCAAAATATTTATAAAACTTATAATATTGATCTACAAATATAGACGCGAATGATGTAGGTATACATAGTAAGTAATACCCTTCACAAGAATGTCTGATATACAATTTTCTATCATGGATTGAAAATCTATCTGGCAGTTTTGGGTCTACGTCAATATTTTTGATGATAAAATCTATTTTGAAGAGTTTCCAATGAGAAGGACTTTGGAAGAATCGATAAAGAGCATCTGCTATGATATTTTTTGATCCAAGAATATACTTGATATCAATCTTGATATTCGGGCCGAAAGTTATCCGTTTGTTTTCAAGTAGATTATCATCCGTGAATATGGTGAAATCTAAACCCAATGAATAAATTCTGAACTTGGACAATGCCCAAACAACACCTAAAGCTTCCTTCTCACGATCAAGAAGAACGCTTGACGCCCAAGCAATCGATTTACGCTCACCATCTATCACTTGAAAAAGATGACATCCAAGAGCTCAATCACTGGAATATGTCTCTGAAGAATGAGGTACATTATCAACTGGATGATAGAGAAGCGTACTTTCTACAATTTCTCTCTCTATGGAATCAAAAGCATTCTCTTTCACGTCGGTTCATCTCCACGGTGTTTTTTCCTTCAGAAGATTAGACAAAGGAACAGTCGAAGCTGAAATGTCTTCACAGGAAGACCTATCAAAATAAGCAGGTCCTAAAAAAGCTTTGCAGTTCTTTGATATTCCTAGGAACTTTGTGATCTTTTATGACTTGGATCCGATCTGGATTCGGGCGAATCCCTTGAGATTCGAGTATGTGGCCAAGAAACACCATTTCTTCACGAAAGAAATTACATTTCCTGAATTTCACGGTGAAGCCAGCTTTTTGTATACGATGAAAAACTTTTTCGATATGAATTAAGTGTTCTTCGAATGATTTTGATGAAATTGAGATATCGTCCACGTACACTTCCAGAAAACTACTGAGCTCGTTACCGAAAGTTGTATTCAAATACCTGACGAACGTACTTACACTAGTAGACAGGCCAAATGGCAAAGTACAGCAACAATATGTTCTACCCTCAAACTTGACTCCGTTATATTTTTGGCAATTCGTAGTTTAAGGTCTTTGCCAGTAACCGCAGCTCAAATCAAGTGATGACATGTATTCGAATGTTCCAGCAGACCTCAAAATTTCATCTACCGGTTTCGAAGTATTGTGTTTTTTTTTCAATACTTTGATTCAAAAATCTTGCATCTAAGCATATTCGGACGGAATTATCTTTCTTTACCGTGGCCATTATTGGAAAAATGTACGGTGTGGGTGTTTTAGTCATTACTCCCCATTCAATCATGGTATCCAATTGTTTCCTTACCGTCATCCTTCAGGCAGATGGGATTGGGTACTGTCTCTGACGAAATTCTGATGAATTCCGCATTTGAAGGTCATACTCAGATTCATGTGTTCTAACGGCTTCATCAGAAAAAATTCCTTTGAATTTCATTAATAAATCGCTTACCGCACACTTTTGGTGTTCGCTCAAAGGAGAACCAGTAACTACTACCCTTAATTCATCCGTAGAAATTGAATAATCAATATCTGACAATATTATATTATTTGTTTTTATAAGGAATTTCCTGAGTTATGGTATTCTCATCATATCGACAATCGTCGTTCACTCTCGGTTCTGGAACCACTATCCAATAATTCGAAATCTTGATCAATAATTTTTCATTATCCAAATCAAATTTGGATTTGACCGAACGTGAACAGTCAATGTCAATTATAATAGGATAAATTAAATCTGAAATAACAAAGAATTCGAAACAAAACTCGTTTTGAGAAATTGAGAGTGTTATTAGTGATTGCTATCTGACTCTATTTTGTTTGGAACCAAAAGCACCCATGACAGTAACGCCAGGTTAAGAGAATGTAGGAATATCCGTGTGGAATATTTCAATTTTTTGCCGTACTTCATCACTCAAACAACAAATGTCACTCCCTGTATCAATTATTGCTGGAAATTTTAAATTGTACAGATCGATCTCAATGGTTGGCGTACGTGTAGTTATACTATCGCCTTCATAGTCGTTATCTAACAATGAATCTTCACGCGGATTATTACATACATCGATCCTTTTGATTGTCGACCTCACTGAGGGACCTAATGACCGGATGAGGTACCGACTCCTTTCCCGTATTCAAATCGCAATCGGATAGTTACTGATTATCAATCTCAATTACAGTCACCTTGTTAACTTTTTCTGGATATCTTTTCGACTCGGCACGTTCTATATGCAATTTTCTGGTTTCATCAGAAAACCCACCTAGTGTGTCAATATTTCGGTGGAAATATTGGGAGTTGTTTCAAACAGTTATAACTCTGATAGTTTTCTGAGAAAACATAACTTGTTATACATCGTTAGAAAGAGAAAAGACCAGTCTTGCTGAATGTGCGAAAATATACAGGGTGATTCAATGAAATAAAAAAGTTGCCTTATACCTGAATAATGGCTAGTTTGTTTCCGGTAGAACCGTATGTTCAAGAGAAAAGGTGAACTTGTCAAAAAAAAACTTGAAAAATATCAAAATAGACTAGTCCAAACAGCACAACGATAACTTGAATGGTTCCAGAGATATAAGCATTTGAAATGGGTCAGAATATAACTGGTCACCCGGTACCTATCATAAAAATATTCGCATATTCAGATCAACTAAAAATTCATGATTTTATACAATAACAGTACATACCTGAAACCAGGCGACTGTTGGTACCGATTTTAATTCAATCTCACAGTTAAAAACCCATATGGCTTCCAGTTCAACTTGTCTTGCTGACAAACTTTTACTATACCGCATGAATATCAAAGCCAATATATGAAACTGAATGGTTATTTTGTCACAGTTTCTACTCATTGAGGGCACAGTATCCCAAAGTCAAGTGGCTGATTTTGAAACTTCCAGACAAGAATCTTTACCTACTTCATTGAAATTGTAGGCAGATCTGCATTATAATATTGAGGATGGAACACAGGGTTTGAAAAATGGTTCGAAGCCTCTAGTGCTAACAGTTGCATCCATTGCAATGCGCCTGAATGGAAGCATCAATCTTCGAATAATGTTGTATATCGAAATTTCAATTGAGCTTACCATCTCTTCCACGATTTTGAAGCAGAACAAAAAGTGTTTTGTTCCAAATGTAGAAAACCAGATGTCAAATCTACAACATTTTCAAATTGTTTGAAGTCGAAGAACGATTGATGAGAGATTTGTTCCATGAACAGCGAAGTGTCCAGTGAAGACATATTGTCAATGATAATCATAATAGTGATGATAGTGCAAATAGAGCAAGAGCTCAAGAAATTGAACTGTATTTTTTCAATTCTACTCCAACGACTGTTGATGAACCAAGTAGTACCAGAACTGAACACAATAGTAGTGATTCTAGTTAGGACTTCTCAGATTCAAATTCGAATGTTTCGTCAGTTTTTGTACGGAAACTATCAGATGATCGACCGTACATGGAACTCGAACTGATGCATCAGGATATACTTATTTCATTTCAGTCTGGGGATGATGCCTCCATAGTTGGTTCTGGTTGTTTAAGAATTTTGAGAAATTCAAATCAAAAAATCATTCAAACTTCTCATTCTTGTCAAGATGGGAACTGATAAACATATATACAACAACTGCAAACTTGCAGTCTTGAAGGATCTCTGTTCAGATGTACTGATAGGTCACGATATCCTGAATGATCATTCCAATATTCAACTGACTTCTGGAGGTTACAGAGATTTCCTCACTATTTGCTCGTCAGTAGCTGATGTTGAGCCCCCACGGCTCTTCAGCCATCTGGCTCCAGACTGCCGTCCAATCGCTACCAAGTTTCGTCGATACTGTGAAGCTGAATTGAAATTCATTGGGACGGAGATGGTGCAGCTGTTGTCAGAAGAAGTTATTGAACCCAGCACTTCACCTTGGAGAGTTTAAGTGCTGGTGGTAGAGGAAAGCTGAGAAAACCGTCTTTTGATTGCCTTTTCACAAACCATAAACAAGTAAACACTCCCCGATGCTTATTCCTCACCAAATGTTGACAATCTCATTCAAAAAGTTGCCAGTTTCAGTCATTTCAGTTCGATAGATTCGAAAAATGCTTATTACCAGATCCCAATCAGCGTTAATGAAACAAAGTATGCAGCTTTTGAAGCCAATGGCAAATTATACCACTTCACACAGATACCATCTGGTGTTACCAATGGAGTTGCCTGTTTCCAGCGCGTCATTGACCAGTTTATCGCTGATGAGAAGCTCACCGGAGTTCACGCGTATCTTGACGATATAACCGTGTGTGGAGTTGATGAACATGATTCATCGAAATCCCAACAAGCTCTTGATGGTTCTCGACAAGTTGGGAATTGAAGTCAACAAAGACAAGAGTAGGTTCGTCCTTGGAATAATGAATATTCTTGGTCACCTTGTTTTCCATGAATCAATCAAACTAGACCCCTCTCGTCCTGCTCCATTTTTGGACATGCCACTTCCTCAAGACGCAGGATCGTCGAAACGGGCAATTGGATTTTTTGCTCATTATCCCAAGTAAATTCCACGATTTCCAGACCTGATTGACTGCAAAATATTTTCCCGGGACTCCAAAGCTCTTTTTGCATTCAACCACCTTATACAAGAGATTTCCGACGCCGTGTTCACCACGATGGATGAATCCCGTGCTCTTGCGGTGGAGACAGATGCATCAAAATATGCCTTGGTAGCCACTTTGAGCCGAGATGGACGACCAGTGGCCTTCTTTTCTCGCTCATTGGACAAATATGGAGTCGAGATATTTGTGACTGTAAAATGGGCAGAGCATATCAACTTTGTTACAAAAAGGCTCAGAGTATTGATTCACACTTTCTTCGAACAACGTGACATACTATCGAAAAAAAATCCTCTCGTACTTTACACCTCTCTCGTCGAATCTTCAATAAAATATTGTATTCCTGCTTAGGGTGCAGCTTTCAAAACTGCTATTAGTCCATTACAAACAGCCCAAAATATTTCATCAAAACTCATCTAAAAAACATAGACTGTTTTCAACAAGAGAGTTATATCAAGAAACCATTATGATGAATATTCATTAACTATACAGTTATCACTGTTTGATGAGAATGTTCCATGAACGAACAGATTTCACAAAGACAAATTCAAGAGAAACTCGATCAAAAATGAACCTAGTGTTAAAAATCGAATTCTCCAATGAAACAGTCACCCAAAATTCTTCTCTTTTTTGCGGCACTAAAATATTCAACATTCAACTAAAGAATCTCAAAGATATCACATCTCTTAAAATCTTTAAGGAAAAAGCAAATAACGATGTACAGAAGCACCCAAAGAAAATTATATTAGTAGTGTACCTACGTATGCCTCAGCCCAAGATGGCCGCCGCCGGAAGTGACGTCACAACCGTTCCTGTGGTAGAAGGTGTTGGCTGCACGGAAGTGACGTCACAAGATGGCCGCCAGAAGTGACAAGTGACAGATGACAAGTGACAGGTGACAATTGACAGATGGCAAGTGACAGATGACAAGTGGCAGTTGACAAGTGGCAGATGGCAGATGACAAGCGATAGGTGACAGATGACAAGTGACAGATGACAGATGCAAGTGACAGATGACATGTGACATAGAGCCCCAGGGGTGACAGATGGCATGGAACACAAAGAGTGACAGATGACAGACAAGTGACAGATGACAAGTGACAGATGACATGGAACACAAGGAATGACAGATGACACGTGGAAGTACTCTGAACTTAGCCCCCTAGACTCTGACTCTAGTGCTTATGGGCGTGGACATTCTTCTTCTTCTTTTTGAAAGGTGGTGGATGACGTCACAATCTATTGACTGTGCCCACCAGATTTAGGTTGGTATTACTACAATTGGTAACACTTTGTTTCAAGGTCACCCGATATGCATGTTGGAGAGGTGGCCGATGAGTCATCCTTATCTCGACTTCATAGAACAATGCCGCCTTTGTTTGCCATATGTTATCTAGCCTTCCTCTAGAACAATGCCACCTTTGTTCTCTCTATGCCACAGCGTTTCTTGGAATTCCGGCTATTGGGAAATTGCGACGCAATATTATACGAGAACAATGCCGCCTTTGTTTGCAGGTGTCCGATTACGTAACAACCTCATCCGATTGCATCATCCTTATCTGTGAGAGAACAATGGGTCCATTGTTCTGACGCAGGTGGCCGATGAGTCATCCAATAATGCTAGCTGGGAGACATCCTGAAACAATACCTCTATCTACTTCCTGTCACCACTGACTGTCAGCGTTTCTTGGAATTTCGTCGAGTCAGCTTTTGGGAAATTTGCCTCAAGAACAATACCTCCGTTGTTTGCAGGTGGTCGATGACGTCACAACCTCAAGCCCTATATAAGGCGGTCAGAACGTTCGTAGGCGTCATTCCATTCTGAACTTTGACACTGGTCGGTCGACCTGTTCCTTTCTGTTCGGTTGCTCCTGTCTGTTCGGTTGCTCTTCTCTGTTATATTATATTGTGCGTGGGTTGTGCCAGCTGATCATAAAAGGTGAGTTCTTTATTTATTACGTTTCAAGGCCATGTGGGCGACCCTATTTGTGACTAGTGATCATTCCACCCAATACTAGCAGTGTTAGAATATTTTAATTCTCATCAGATGGATGTTTCAGCTATTAACGCTCAAGCTGCTGCCTTCAAACCAACTGTAGCATTAAGTAGCTTGCCCATCAACCAGCCCCACCCCATTGAAAATATCAGGGTGGTCCAGACACGGTTTGGGGACGCTATTGTGGTCGAACTAGAGGCATCTAGCGTTTTTCTGCCAAGGAGGGTAGTTGGCATCTTCAAGCCTCAGCTTCCGGCGTTCACCCCAGGCAAATACAGCCTGATTCACAAGAGGAGTGACACCGGACCTGCAGTCCTCTTTGAGATTACCAAAAATTAGTGGTGAGTAAAATATTATTTTCCGTTTGATATTTCTCGCAACATGAATGTCAATAGTATTGCTTCTACTAGTGATGCCGTTGTTGAGGAATGTAGAAGGAGAGTGGAAATTTTGAGAAAGAAGACGAACATATCTGCAGAAGAAAGACTGTTATGGAATAGGCAAATAGGAACGCATATAAGAGAATTAAATAGGGCAATCAGGGGGACCAATTCGACAGCAGGGGTTTTGAGGAAATTAGAAACAAATGTGGGGCATTTGAAACGTTTTCAAAGTTTGATTAGGAAGAAGAATCATATTGGGGCGGGACTTGGCAATCGTAAAAATAGAGTTACATGGAGACTTGTTCAATCTGTTTTTGAGAGTAGAGTTAGGACGGCTGTTATAATCAATTTAAGTCATAAGGAGTTGATGCAATTTTTGCAGGACGCATCGCACATTTTCGAAATTCAAATCAGAAAAATATTGAGGGAATTAACCATGCTCAAAGTCAACACCACCTTCTGTGGTGAGTTTATCAAGAAATCGGATGACGCGGAGATTATTGAATTCAAATATTTCAATACAAAGAATGCTACAATGGATGAGGGAACGGATTTAGATTGTTGGTTCACGGAGAATGTGATTGAAACTATACTGAATAAACTTTCGGAATTCCAGGAGAAGGGTAGTGGCTGGGCCTTGAGAGAAATTGTCTCTTTAGAGGTTAATGTTAATAAATTAGAAATTAGCAATGGTTCATCATTCATTGGATTACCTGACCAAATATCCAAGAAGCGTGCCTGCATCAATGTGAAAAATACTGATGAGGCATGCTTCTTCTGGAGTATCGTGAGCGCTCTACATCCTGCTAACCGTAAGGTAGACAGGCCCAGCTCGTATCCTCATTACAGCCAAGTTTTAAATACCGCAGGCTTGGATGTACCCATCACTCTCAACAATATCCCTAAATTTGAAAAACTCAATGATATCTCAGTGAACGTTTACGCCTTGGAACTGATTCATGTTAGAATGGCAGAGCATTTTGAAGTAGTACCCATAAAACTCACGAAACATAAGCAGCTTAGACATGTCAATCTACTTCTCATTCAAAGTGAATATTTCCCCAAGCCCAACGATCATGATGTCTTGCCTGAAGATGATTACGACGAAGACATAAGGTATCATTATTGTTGGATTAAAGACATGTCCAGGCTGCTATCTTCACAACTCAATAAACATACATCAAAAAAGCATTTCTGTGATAGATGTTTAAATTATTTTTCGAGCGAATCCAAATTGGCAGATCACAGTGTTGTATGCGAAAATGTCAACGAATGCAAAATTTCATTCCCCAAATACGATTCAGTTGTTTTTAAAAATCATATATATAAACAAAAGGCCGAATTCATCATCTACGGTGATTTTGAATCGGTTTTGGAGCACTGTGATGACAAAATTTCTCAAAAAATGTCGAAATATCAAAAACATACAGCCTTCAGCGCAGGGTACTATTTCAAATGCTCATATGATGATACCTTGTCCTATTACAAGAGTCATCGAGGTCCTGATTGCATGGATTGGTTTGCCACAGAAATGGCAGATGTCGCGAAATTTGTACAGTCTAAAATCAAAGACATTATTCCTCTGACTCATTTCCCAGATAAGGTTGGTGTAACACACTGCCATATCTGTGAAAAGGCGTTTGCGGGCACTGATATCATTGTTAAAGACCACCATCATTTCACTGGTGCCTTCAGGGGGTGGGCGCATCAATCTTGTAATTTGGGGTACCGCAAGTCCTTCGTAGTGCCCATAGTGTTCCACAATTTTTCTGGATATGATTCTCATTTCCTTCTGAGAGAGATTGCCAAACGCGGACAGGTGAGCGTACTTCCGATAAATATGGGGAAATACATTTCCTTCACCCAACACAACACTGAAACCGGTATCAAATTTAGATTCATCGACTCTTTGAGATTCCTGGGTGCCAGTTTAGACGAATTAGCATCCAATTTAACGAAGGATAGCTTCCAGAATTTAAGAAAAGAATTCAACCAATTGGACGCATTTAAATTCGATCTACTCACAAAGAAAGGTGTTTTCCCATATGACCACATCAATAGTCCGAGCAAATTAGACGAAACTGAACTTCCACCCATTGAGAACTTTTATAATAAATTGAACGATGAACATATCGATGATGTGAAGTACGCTCATGCTCAAAACGTATGGCAACAATTTGAATGTCAAAATTTAGGTGAATACTCGGATTTATACATGAAAACAGATATCCTTCTTCTGGCAGATGTTTTCGAACAATTCAGAGAAGCTGCTTTGAGGACGTATACTTTAGATCCGGCTTGGTATTACACCCTTCCAGGTTATACGTGGGATTGCATGCTGAAGTACACGAAATGTTCGTTACAAATTCTAAAAGATGTTGACATGCTGATGTTTGTCGAAAAGGCAATAAGAGGCGGTATTTCGGTTTGTTGTAACCGCTATTCTGAAGCCAATCATAAGTACACTTCAACATATGATCCTACGAAACCATCAAAGCATCTTCTCTACTTGGACGTTAACAATCTCTATGGATGGGCAATGTCAAAGCCCCTCCCTTATGGAGGGTTTGAATGGACCAATGCCAACATTGACGTCACATTGATTCCTGACGATGCGCCAGAAGGATATATCTTACAAGTAGATTTGGAATATCCGGAAACCTTGCACGATCTACATGAAGACTTTCCGTTCTGTGCCGAACACCGCAAGCCACCTGGTTCCAAGTTGGCAAAATTGATGACCACGTTACACCATAAAAAGAAATACATCATCCATTATGTTAATTTGAAACAAGCTCTGGCAAATGGCTTAAAGCTCACCAAAATTCACAGGGTAGCGAAATTCAAACAGTCTACGTGGTTGAAGCCCTACATTGATCTGAATACTGGATTGAGGGCTGCAGCCACCAACACATTCGAAAAAAACCTATATAAACTTATGAATAATGCCGTGTTTGGAAAGACGATGGAAAACATTCGTAAACATCGCGTCGTCAAATTATGTAGATCATGGAATGGACGCTATGGGGCTAAAAATATGATCGCCAGTTCAAAGTTTCGTGGCCGGACGATTTTGGGTGACGATCTGATTGCTATCGAATTGGCTAAATCTGAAATAGTCTTCAACAAACCCCTATACATAGGGATGGCTATCTTGGATTTATCCAAAACGTGTATGTATAGTTTTCATTACGATTTCATGCTTCCAACAATGGGGGTGGAGAAATGTAAGTTAATGTATACAGACACCGATAGTTTTATTTACGAACTTGGCTGTGATGATGTATATGCGGAACTTATCAAAAATAACTTGTCCAAATTCGACACATCCGACTACCCTTCTGACAACCCGTATGGGATTCCGCAAGTGAATAAAAAGGTCTTGGGAATGATGAAAGATGAGGCAAATTCGAAAATAATAACACACTTTGTAGGCTTACGTTCAAAAATGTATGCCTACAAAGTGCAGGGGGGTAAAGTCACCAAAAAATCCAAAGGGGTTAAATTTAATGTGGTTAGGAATAAGATATCATTCAATGATTATGTGGCTTGCTTGAAAGACTTCAAGGAGCAGACAGTCACACAGCGGACAATCCGTTCCTTCAACCATCAAGTATTCAGTATTGAACAGTCGAAAATTGCGCTAAGTCCTTATGACACCAAGAGACACCTACTTCCAAATTGTTATGACACCCTGCCTTTCGGACATTCCTCCATAGCTGACATATGATTCTTCTTCCATATACATTCCTCAACAATATCACCTTCATGTTCTGAGAAATGTCAACTGATAATATTTTACCCCCACCACTGATTTTTTCAATCGAGTTGTATATACGCTTACTATTTTTTACTCTATACACTTTATTTATTATATAATGTAGATTTTGTATTTCAGTTTTTGTATACACTATGTATTTTCCACTATGTTCAATAAAAGTTTCTTGAAAATTTGGTTGTTTCATTACTGCAAACGAATGAACCTGCTACAAAACGTCGAAAAAACGTCGAAAAATGTCACGTCGAGAACGTCGAAAACGTCAAAAACGTCGAAAAATGTCACGTCGAGAACGTCGAAAAACGTCGAAAAACGTCGAAAAACGTCGAAAAACGTCGAAAAACGTCAAAAAACGTCGAAAAGCGTCAAAAAACGTCGAAAAACGTCGAAAAGTGACAAAAAACGTCGAAAAGTGACAAAAAACGTCGAAAAACGTCGAAAAGCGTCAAAAAACGTCGAAAAACGTCGAAAAGCGTCAAAAAACGTCGAAAAACGTCGAAAAACGTCACGTTTTCCACGTTTCCAACGAAAGTCAACGATACCTGACTAGGAGTAAAGAAAAGCTGAGCTATTTCCATATTTTATTGTTCCAAATCATTCAGTACATTGTTTTTAAAGTAATACAAATATTCTCTAAGTGCCATGCTCAACAAACTATTATCAGATATTTCACAAAATGCATGTAATGCATCAAAACAGCTTTTATTATTGAAATGAGCCCTTGTCAAATTCAGAATATTGTGATAATAAGCACAAAAGTTAATATCTTCCAACCAAGCCACTCGATGGGCCACTAGTCTTTGGTCGGCTTCAAGGATCTGGGTGACATCTCTTTCGTCCATGTGGAACTCAACCTCGTGTTTTCTGACCAGTAGGAATTTTGTATCATCATACACGAGTTGTGTGATTTCACAAAAATCTCCGCATGGAAAGGTGATCGGATCATACTCATCTGCATGGGTTGGTAACTGTTCGAGGAAGAAATCCATCAATTTCTGTCGCAGCAAGTCGATGAAGATGTTCCACTCCAACACACCAAAAGATATTTTGTTTGGTGTCATGTAAGGTAATATAACTATGGCTGGACTGAATATTCTGGCTGGACTCAAACCGACTTTCAATTCAAAGCCACTCACTGGGAACGATGTGCTGAGCAGATGATGTTTTTCGGCTTTGGCTGCATTCTCGTACATTTCCAACATACTGTCTACGTCTCGATCATAATCACCACTGGATATAGGCGAGAATGGGATATTACTGCTAACTACCGATATACCACTATCTTGACTCGACATGTCGATTAAAACTGAGACTGAAACCGGCTTCGAGCAGCTATTTATATCCCTCCATCTCTCCATGATAATCACACGAAAGGCCCCTGACTTGTTGAAATCTGTCTGTATTTTCCATAAGAATCTACACTAAATCGACATTATCTATCCAACTGTTATGTTTCTTGTCGAGTCCCAACCACTTGACGTACATTCTCTTTCCTCTTTTCTTCAGCACTTTTTCAATGAGGTAAATGTCGGGATTCTTTGTCTTTTGTAATTCCTCCTCATAGAATGCGCCACTGATTGGCTGTCCATGCATGTCTTCGAGTAGGTAAGTAACAGGATTGGTTATCTTCACATTGACAATTTTGAATAACTCTGTCGTCCAGCTAGGTGTATAGCCTTTTTCGAAAATATGTTTCGCCTTAGATATGCGTACAATGTTGCCAAATTTCAGTTTACGTGGACCTGCGATTTTCAAATGGCTAAAGCTTTGGTGTAAAATATCTTTCTCGTTTTCCTTGTTCACCTCTGAGGGTTTGAATCGAGTCGTTGTGTGCTTGGTATTATTGTATTCATCAACGATCTGACGTAATATATCAATCCATTTGTAGGTGCCATTCAGACTGAAATATTTGTATAGTTTGTTTTTCATCGTTCTTATTACTCGTTCAGCAATGGCAGCCTTTTTAATGCTGAATGTGTTGTAATGATTGATGTCATATTTTTTCATCAATTTTTTAAACTTGCTGTTGAAGAATTCCGTTCCTTGATCAGACTGTAGATTTACTGGTATGCGCTTTGCATGTACCAATATATCGGCGAAAGATTTGGCAACCTCTTCTCCTGTCTTAGTTTTTAGTGGGCGTGTCCAGAGGTACTTGGAAAAGCAGTCAATCACTACCAGAATCATTTTATATCCTTTATTCTGATGGGCATACGGTCTCATCTCAGCCAAATCCATTTGCCATAAATCGTCCAATCCTTTGATTATGGTTCGTCGTCTGGGGTAATTTTTGCGAGCTGGAGCATGCAGCTCATTAACAAGTTGAATCTTGTCTCTCGAAGCCATAACGGTATATCAACTATTTTTATGTCAATTTTTTTATCTCATTGGTGGTCAATTGTGTCTGTTCCATCGATTCTTCATTCAATATCTCCTCTCTGTCAACAGCTCTCTCAGCCAGCTTGAAATCAGATCTCATTCGTGAAATAACACCATCTACATAATTTTTCGTAGCCATATGTTCCGTTGGAGGATGTCTTGAAATAAACTTTTCAATATCCTTTATTTTGCTATCAATCATTCTCAATGTATCAGTCGACTGCCTGATGATGGTATCCAATGAGACGAGTTTATGTTTCAATTGGACTAATTCGATGATGTTACCACTGCTGCCAGCTGATCTGCGGCCGAACTTGTCAAGACTCATGATTGACGACTCTCAGTATATAAGGTTAGCTTCACGAAGTTCATTAACGATTGCCACTATTTCATTATCGAGTGATGTGTTTCCAGCTTCCTTAGAAGCAATGAGTAGTTTCAAGCGGTCTACGAGTTCATTTGGATCGTCCCAATAGATATATTCCACGGGGTTTTCGTTGTACGTCAAACCACTACCAATCGTTGAACGCCTACCGCTGTTTTTTCGTATCTGTACAATAAGTGGCTTGATGACGTTCGTATACTTCCATCTCTTAGACCCTTTCAATTTTCCATCCTTGTTTATATAGCGATCACTCAGCTTCAAAATTTCCTTGTAAGCCTGCATATCTTCATCGTTATAATCTGAAGGATCATCATAGAAAATGAGCTGATACACCCCTGGAGTTCCTCGTACTTGTTTACCACCAATCTTTATGAATCCAGTTCTTTTATCAAAGTCAATTTCCTGCGTCCCCAGAAACCATTTCGACGTTTGAGGATCGTAAGTTGGACCATACATCTGATCTATTTTGTCGCTGTAATCCCAATGTTCTCTGAGATATGGATGCACCATGACTGGGTATTGTTCTAGGTATTCATCGATTACATCATACGGAATACTTTGTTCTGGAGTGATATTTTCGTTCAACAGGATATCATCATCATATTCGTATTGATCATCATCATCCACAAAACTTCCGGTTCCACCCACCTCTTCCATTGGAATAAACTGCGTTTGCTGAGCCTGTTCTTCTTCTTTTTTCAGTTCAGGTGGCTCTTCTTTCTTCATACTGGTGCTAAACTGGGCTCTTGCCAGTAAATCACGATTGGCCTTTGACGTTTTCACAATTTCTTCCAATGGTTTGGATATGGGCTTGAACATTCTGTTCAGCGATTCGTCCTCCTCAGATTTACCCAGTTTCAAGGCCAAGTACTTTTTTCTGATTGTACGCGTGAGCTCTGCAATTTTCCGTTTACGTGCTGCAGCCTGATCGTCATTACGTTTGGATGGCATTCTTCCTCTGCGCATGACTTGACTTGACGACCTCATGATGTCGAATGACTACACTTTTATATATTTGTCGAAACCTTGGCGATATCTGCCGTTATACAAATCAAAATCCTTGACAATCACTAGAGTACCATATGTGACACTCCAACATTCGGAGCACAATTTTTTAAAGACGTCAAAGCTCATGTCTGGAGAGACATGTTCATCAAACACATGCTTCAAGTTGATCTCGTCCTGTTTGAACAGCACCACCATGTTACAATTGTCTCTCAATAATTGCTTAGGAATTTTAGAGTAAGTTTGGCAAAGGTAGGCAGCATCGATATCTTTGTGTCTACACATTGAAAAATATTCTCGAATTTTTTGTTGCTCATCACACGCCACATCGTCAAATATGAAAATCGAGTTGGGTTTCGCCTCAGATGGGCTTATTATTTCATCGTTGTCTCTGTACGGAAAATATCCCACCTCCTTCACTGCATCCAACACCTCTTGAAGTAGCTGATATTTTGGTTGATACAACGACTTGGAGTACACGTAGACATTTTTGAATCTCGCGCCATTTCGATTGAAGAGTAACGATAGCATGGCGTTTGTCTTGCCACAACCACTCGGTCCACACATGATTGCTCGAAACGAGTTGGGTAATAATTTTCCATGTTTATTCGGTGTCCTTGGTGACGTGTGAAGGTCCAAATTTTCGATAGGTAGCGTCTGGTCTTGTTGAATGACTTTCATCTCGTGATAGAGGTGCAAAGACTCCAATGATTGTGTACAAGGGAGAGGGTGTTTTGAATTCTCTTATAAACAAATTACCATTCGAGGTACACCTACCTGGTGGCTATCAATACTGTGGACGTAAGTACAAAAGTGAGGTTAGAGATTGAATAACTGATTTTACGTTACAGCTGGAACCAAACTTCAGAAACGGCTTGCACGTGGTGATCCTGGCATCAATCCCTTAGACGTTGCCTGCAAACAACACGACATTGCATATTCACAGAACACGTCTTTGGAAGAACGTCATAAAGCGGATTCGGTGTTGGAGAACGCTGCCTGGGAACGTGTGAGGTCGAGAGACGCCAAGTTCGGTGAAAGAGCTGCAGCATTAGTAGTTACTTCCGGGATGAAGGTGAAACGCAAACTCGGTATGGGATGTTCTTTCAAAAAACATATCGTGGGGAAAATCGGGAAGACGTTGAAGAAGAATCCCTCGACCAATTTGAAACAGGCTGCATCGTTTGCTTTGAAAGCTGCTAGGCATGCCGTTAAACAAGCAGGTGGAAGGAAGAAAGTGAAAATACCACGAATAATTCCTTTCGATGCCAAATCCGGTGGGATTCTACCACTGCTACCAATCTTTGCTGCTCTTGGTGCACTAGGATCTCTAGCTGGAGGTGCTGGAGCAATCGCAAAGACTGTCATTGACGCTAGGAATGCGAAGAAAAAGATGGAAGAAGACCATCGACATAACAAGGCTATGGAAACTATTGGCAAAGGACTGTACTTGAGAAGAAACGCCAAAGTAGGTTTCGGCTTGTTTTTGAAAAAGCAAAAAAACTTCCGATGAAGCTACCCAATCGACCGTTGTATGATGTCGAGTTGACAAAGTATGTTAAATATTTGAGAATCCCACATTTTCGGGGTGTTTTCATGCGTGACAACTTACCAAGCAGTGGACCCCGTCAACGCGAATCTGCAATCCTAAATTTGGACGTGTCAAAGAACCAAGGCACTCATTGGGTAGCTTACAGAAAGATAAATGATGTCGTCGAGTATTTCGATTCATTCGGTAGCCTGAAGCCACCGAGAGAACTTGTCCAATATCTGGGCAAAGTCAAACTCTATTACAATAACGATCCATTCCAGAAATATAACCAAATCAACTGTGGTCATCTCTGTCTGGAGTTCCTGTACAATGGAAGCCGTTTTAGCATATCTCCACCGTGAGAAGGCGTTGCAAGACTTTTCCGCAGAAGAATTGGCACTCTTCCCCATCAACTATCTGATCCAACATGTTAGACCTTGGGAACTCTTGGATGTTTGGCATAAATTACCACAGGACTATAGGAAGAACTTTGATCTGAGAATTCGTTTGCCTTGTTACATCCACTATAATAGACCTGATGCTCGAACCCACGTTAATGGACCGGTCAGCTCACAGTTTGAATGTCATGGTTGTAATTATTTCTTGAAGTGTAGAGTTGTCTTGGAATAAATATTCATAAGTATAGCTGTGTGTCATTAGGTACGTCATGTCTCTACTGTTGACCTTGACGAGTACCACCAACCAGTTCTCTTTCTTACCCTCCTCACCGATACTACTGCACCCTCTGAAAAGCTATTACATAGCTGTACTAGGATTTCACACCTATCATTCCATACCGAATATTGATGGTGAAAAGTTCTACTACTACGAGAACGATAATCGTGAAGTGCTGAAAGAGATTCAGTTTCCGACCGGCTGTTATGAGATAGAAAATATTGAGGATTACATTCGGAGACAAATTCAAGAAGCTGATGCAGATTTCACTTTGAAGCCCAACAACAATACTTTGAAGTGTGAAATCTATAGTCGACAACATACCATCAGTTTTGAGGAAGATAACAGCTTTGGTGAGTTGTTGGGATTTTCGAAGAGGATCTTGGAACCTGGCCGAGTTCACTGTTCAGATCGTCCTGTGAACATTCTGAAAGTATCAAGCCTACATTTCGATTGCAACATCACTGAAGGGTCGTTTTATGCAGACAGGCCTGCTCACACTATATTAAGCTTCCCCATCACCGTAGATCCTGGTTACGCTATCAACGAACGTCCAAATACCCCTCTCTATTTACCTGTGAGAAGTAGCCTGAGAGACATCACTAACATTACCGTTAGAGTGCTGGATCAGGACCTAAGACCTGTTAATTTCCGAGGAGAAAAGAGCACCCTACACTTGGACTTGCAAGAACGTTGAATGGGTCTAGTAGTTGATAATAAAAGATTAACCACAAACTCCTCAGTATCAACGGGACCTCCGAAGAGACAGGAGCTCACTCCAGAAAACGTTCTCTTTCTGCAAGCAATCGGATTACGAGTGAAAAATGAACAAGCGCAAGTATATTCGTTTGGAAGAATCAACAGCACCAACATTCAACCACACAAACCCAATTTTCGATCTGTATCGTCGGCCCAGATATGATGAAACTATTCGAAAAGAAGAATATCGCTCCTACATCCCATACGTCAAATCCTTCAATAACAATGATATGGTGGAAATCAACATAAATCAAGCAGACACATTTTTTGCAATGCATGAGTCTTTGCTGGAAATCAAAGGAACGTTGAATGTGCAAGGAGCTGGAAATGTGTACTTGGCCCCCAACTGTGGAGCATTTCTATTCGATTCTTGCAGTTATGTGCAGAGTGCAAGAGAGATAGAAGTAGTCAGAGATCCAGGGATCGTGAGTAGTGTGCGAGGATTCATGTGCTATAAACCTGATGATTCCAAACACTTATCCACAGCCGGATGGACGTATCCTGATAAACCGCTTTTGAATGCAATTGACAAGACATTTAGTTTGTTGATACCACTAAAGCACCTGTTCAACGTTTCCAATGACTACACCTCAATCACCTATGGAAAACAAACCATCCGACTGATTCGAGCTCGTAATGATAACGATTGCGTGATTGTACAGGAACTCCCCAATGGACCTACAACCACTACTACTACAGTTGAAGTACAAATACATAGTGTAGTGCTAAAAGTGAAGCACGTATTTCCGAACGATGAAATCAAACTACAACTGATGCAACCCATTAAAAATGATACACCTATACTGATTCCATTCAGGAAATGGGACCTCAGCCAATTGCCTGCTCTTACAAACGGCGCAAAAAGTTAAATTTGGGCAGTCAAAACGAGCGCTTCGGTGGAACGTCCTCGGTACGTTATTGTGTGCTTCCAGAAAGCTAAACGTGACAATGCAGAAGCTGATGCTACCCACTTTGATAACACGAGCATAGTTAGTATCAGATTAGCCCTTAATGGTGAATATTGGCCTAATGAGAGAATGCAGCTGGATTTCACTAAACAAGACTACACCCTTGCTTACTACAACTATACCAGGTTCTATTCGAGCTATTCACATTCGACGGAGGTTCACCCAATTTTGGATTATGGGGAATTCAAACAGCATGCATTATTTGTGATTGATTGCTCGAGGCAGGAAGAGACCATGAAATCATCGACAGTTGATATAAAGCTTGAAATCGAAGCCGATAAAGGATTCCCTGCTGACACCAAAGCCTATTGCATCATCGTACATGACTGTCTGCTAGAGTACTTCCCTCTAACGGAAGTCGTCAGAACCTTGATTTGAGTATAAATACCAACTGCAAACTGCTCGAGCTCGCATTCGATCGTCAGCCGTCATGAGGATCGCACTTGTCGACATTCAAGGCTTCACTCTTGACAGTGTTTTCCACCCGAAAGAGCTGACCATTCAAATTGGCCGCCAGAGATCCAACTTCCTATTCAAACCGCCTACACCGTTTGCTACCATTTGTGGACGTGACAAGAAAACTACACGTTATGTGGAGAAATTCGTCCATGGAATACCATATGATGCTGGTGATGTTGAATATACGGAGCTGAACGACATTTTGGAAAAATATTTGTTGCATTCGGTTGAATGTATGTACGTGAGGGGCAATCAGAAAGCTGACTTTTTGAAGACGAAATGTGAAGAACTTGAAGTATTCCCAACTGTATACGACGTTGCTTTGTATGATGGAACACCCTGTTCCAGTAAAACCTACCAGCAAACTATATCGTACTGCCCCAACCACGCCAATGGAAAATATATGTGTGCCCAGCGGAACGTTGATCAACTTTACCAGTGGTTTATAAATGTAATATTACCTAAATGAAGATGTACTGTGTTTGGCTCAATAAACATTATGATAAGGATGGGAGTTTTATTGAAACACCTTGTATAAGTTCCATCATTTTATTCACGATATATGTACCCAGCTTTAATCAGGCCTTTCACAATCAAAACGAACGTAGCTGCTAATGTCAAACCTAGTAATATGAACATTTTATTAAATTCATTCTGTATTCCTGTTGTGGGGGCTCCTATAGTTTGCCAGTCGGTATCCTCTTCAGATCCACCGAAAAACATCAACTTGAGTTTGAAGAAGGAATTATTCGTCTCTGGTATCTCTTTGTAGAATACTGGTAGACATCCATTGTTCACCAACTTATTTCGCATCGCTGTCCACGATGATCGATTGCAATCTTCTTTCGAGTCATTGAAACATATCGCCATGTTCTTGACATCCTTGGGAACATTTGTATACAATACGTTATTCAAAATTGCTGTCAGAACTATGAATACCACCCGTGACATTTTGAGGCTGGATGTGTCGTTTCTGCTCAACAGGCACCTCTACTGCTGGTACTCTTCCACAGCTGCTGAAAACTTTATCCCACAAACTCAGATTCTCCAATTGATTCAATACTCTGGTTTTATCTTCGTACAATGTTATGTCTTTGTTCAGCTGTCGAACCCGCTCCCCAAATTCCTCCAACTTGCTTTTGTACTCGTCCAAGGACATTGTAACACTGATTCAAAGGTCAAGTCTGAATAGTGGTAGTGGTAGCTACGCATGCGTACAGCTGATATAAGCTATTGGGCAGATTCGGCAAACACATCCAGTATCCATGATTGAATGGCTCGTGACAACAACAAGTTTGAACATGTCTGTTGGATGACTCATCGGCCACCTGCGTCAGAACAATGGACCCATTGTTCTCTCACAGATAAGGATGATGCAATCGGATGAGGTTGTTACGTAATCGGACACCTGCAAACAAAGGCGGCATTGTTCTCGTATAATATTGCGTCGCAATTTCCCAATAGCCGGAATTCCAAGAAACGCTGTGGCATAGAGAGAACAAAGGTGGCATTGTTCTAGAGGAAGGCTAGATAACATATGGCAAACAAAGGCGGCATTGTTCTACGAAGTAGAGATAAGGATGACTCATCGGCCATCTGCAACATGCATATCGGGTGACCTTGAAACAAAGTGCTACCAATTGTAGTAATACCAACCTAAATCTGGTGGGCACAGTCACTAGATTGTGACGTAATCAACTACCTTTCAAAAAAGAAGAAGAAGAATGTCCTAGGACACGCCCATAAGCACTAGAGTCTAGAGTCCAAAGTCTAGGGGGCTAAGTTCAGAGTACTTACACGTGTCATCTGTCATTGCTTGTGTTCCATGGTATCTGTCACCTATCGCTTGTCATATGTCACTTGTCTGTCACCTGTCACTCTTTGTGTTCCATGCCATCTGTCACCCCTGGGGCTCTATGTCACATGTCATCTGTCACTTGCATCTGTCATCTGTCACTTGTCATCTGTCACCTATCGCTTGTCATCTGCCATCTGCCACTTGTCAACTGCCACTTGTCATCTGTCACTTGCCATCTGTCAATTGTCACCTGTCACTTGTCATCTGTCACTTGTCACTTCTGGCGGCCATCTTGTGACGTCACTTCCGTGCAGCCAACACCTTCTACCACAGGAACGGTTGTGACGTCACTTCCGGCGGCGGCCATCTTGGGCTGAGGCATACGTAGGTACACTACTTATATTCCTCAACTGAAATAGATATTTATCACATCAAGTTTCAAGTGATTAAATTTATTCATTCTCTTTTGGATCCTAATCAGATTGTTTTCTCTCTCTTTCTCTATCGATTTCACAAAAATTGTGAGTATACTGCACATGCCATTCGAATATCATTACATGGGACATACACTTGTACGAATGCCTTGCTGATTTAGACATCACAAGACAGGCTACAATGCCTAGCGTGAGTCTACTCTAGTTCGACATTTTAATATCATACAGCTGTCCATTTCACCTATAGAAGTCTTGTATATAATTTCGATCTTATAGGAAATGGTGTTGATAATTCACCACTGTATTCTTTTGTGGAAATGAAGAATCTTGAATCGTGAATAAAAAAGACACCAATGTATCGAAAAGGAAGCTGCAGCCATCGTGGAGTCTATGAGGCGGTAGAGATCTTTCCTTCTTGGGTAGAATTTTCAACTGATAACTAATCAGGGAGCATTATCTTTCATTTACCATTGAAAACATGCTGAAGCAATCAAAAATGAGGAAATAATGATATGACATTTGGAATTGGCACCATTTGTGTACGATATTGTTCATCGCCCAGGCAAGGAGAATACATAAGCCGACACTCTCTCTCCCTCGAATGTGTTATGTAACCAGCGTTACTGAGCTGCATCAACTTCATAAGTCACAATGCCGCCCTGGCATAACGCGCATGTACCATTGGCTAAGGAATAAGAATCTTCCGTATTCCCTTGAGGATATCAGAAAAGTCACTACTACCTGTTCGATTTGAGCTGAGGTGAAACCTAGATTTGTGGAGAGCTCTGGTACTCTAGTGAAAGCCACTACACCATTTTGAAGGATAAATATTGACTCCAAAGGACCAATATCATTCAAAACCCGGAAATACTACATTCTCACGATCATAGATGAGTTTTCTTGATTCCCCCTCGCATACTCATGTCATGATGTATCTGCTTTCACTGTGGTAACCTGTCTGAAGGATCTATTATACTCAATTGGAACATCAGCTCACATACACACAGATCAGAGGGCCTCCTTCATGTCAAACGAAGTGGAGTCTTTACTGCATGCAAATGGAGTTGCCACTAGCAGAAGAAAATCGTTTAATTCACAGGGCAATGGGCGAATTGAACGCCTGAATGGTACGTTGCGGAATACCATGAATTCGTCATCGAGAACACATGGTTTGAGAACTGAAGATTGGGAAGATGTTCTCCAAGAATCCCTTTATGTCATTCGGTCTTCATTGTGCACGGCAACGAACTGCACACCACTTGTGATATTTTCTGTTCATCAGCGACGAACTGCTAATGGTACCACTCTACCGTCGTGGTTATTTCCGAGTTCTGTACTCGCTAAACGTGACGTGAGGCGCAGCAAATACGGAGATCCAGTCGGAGAAGTCGAATTGTTGGGAGCCAATCCTCAGTATGCCCTCATACGCAGGAAATATGGTATGGAATCGACTGTTTTTCTGCGACAGCTGGCACCCAGTGAAATCACAGTAAACAATGATGACAGTAGAACACCAGGCAGCATTGATACACCTGATACCCGTGACCAGGGCCTCGATTTGCTCGATGGAGACCAAGAACTCAATGGACCTGCACATGAAGATGAAACAATCTGAATCATCTCCTATGACCTAGAGCCCCAATTTGAGAATATTGAAACACTCTCGCAGCTCAATTTCAGCTTCGAGACCCCAACGCGTGAGGAATCCTCCTTTTCATCCCAGAGACTATGGAAGCAACTGATTTGATTTTTCTAGACACTTTCCTCATTGTTTTTTTCGTTCTGATGATATTGTGAGCTTTTGTTAGAGATTGATATTGCGACATATAGGTTACATTTTGAAGAATGGGGTGAATGTAATATTTTCAGTTTGTACTTCACTCTCTTCACCTTTTGGTCACCTTGTATTGATAATTTCTGATCGCGTTACCTCCATTCATTCATTGTAAATATCTGTCTTTTTTGTTAATCAAAACCTAATATCTGGGTCTATTCATTCTTGACTTAACAACAATCGCGTGATCGTAAATCAATCAGAAAAGTCAATTTATTGTAATCGACGCTTATTCACGCATTTAATACCACTGTCACACCCAAAATGATGCCTCCCATCGGATCTTTGACAGCTGTTATTATCTTACAACAATATCTTTATACTCAAATTCAACCAAACGGATTTAGAACTTTGGGTGCATCGAAAATCATTATTTCTCGAGATATTTCTGGGATACAGAGTGCCTTATAACAGTTATTACATATTTTTCATCTTGTTGGTCCATCTCGTCCATTCAGTAAATATTGATATCTCCGAGGCATTGATTCTATCAAGGATCGAATAAAATCTTGTGAAATTCTTGCCCATTCATCACGAATTATTATTTATAGATGATCCAAATCATCTAGAATTTGTTGCCTTTGTGATATTGAGAGCCTCAGTTGACTCCAAACATGTTCAATTACGTTTATGTCTGGAAAAATAGCTGGTCACTCTATGTGATTGATGCCATGCTGTTCGATGAATTCAAGAACGATTGCCCTCCTATGTGGACGAACATTATCGCCTATAAAGACGTATTCGTTTTCGCGAACAATAGTTTCTGGCAGAAGTAATGGGCCAAGACATTGCTCAATATGGATCTCTGCATCCATAGTTCTCTTCAAAATGACAAGATCTGTTTTCCCGTGTCATGGAACACTGCCCCAAATTGTTATTCCACCTCCATCAAAAGCTACTTCCTCACACATGTTCAACTCCACATGTACCTCGTTTGGTTGGCCTCGAACCAATAACAATATCAGATTGATGATTTGTTACCCTCAAATTCATCTGTGAATAGACAATGCCGTCATTCCATATTCCATTCTGAATGTTGTCTTGCCCATTTCAGTCTCGCCGTTCTATGATGTGCTGTTAAAGACGGACAGCTCCTTCACCTCCTAGCACTGAGGTTTCTCCTATGAAGTGTGTTGCGAAGTGTTTTTTGAACTGATGCTCAAACCTACAGCTTGCTGAAGATCTTCACTGGATAAGGATGCTTTTTCTCTGAGGTTTCTTCTAGCGAGGACTTGCTTATATCTGCTTTGAGCATTGCTGAGCTTTCGAAGTCGACCACCTTCAAACCTATGACTCACAATACCAGTATCCTGTGATCGTTTTTTCGATCTCACCAAAACACTGTGGAAGACTCCATCAATCTGAGCTGCAGGTATTATGACAGGCCATTCTCAATGAGTCTGGAAGCATTTTCGAGTTCATTATGGGACAACCGCGGCATAATCATTCAGTACGATAATACCAGCAGAGATACTGTTGTGAGATAATGACAATTGTCAAAGGATATACAGGAAGCATCCTTTTCGGTCTTGATGTGTTATCAATTGCGTGACTTTATGGCAGCACAGGGCTATTTTGGAACCATTGTTGCATTGTTACTGTATGTATTGGCCAGGAAAATCCAGAAGGACCCCCTTGCGCCTCCTTGCCTCACCTGAAGAATCACGCAATAGTTTCAAAATATTGAGCAGAATACTAGATGTAAATGATAAATTCGTATTCAGCATTGTGAATGATTATGGCAGCACCAAACTGAACAGACGATTTCACCAAATTCTGAAAATTTTTCCGACAAAAAATATTTTTTTTCTGTTGGAGTTGTCGATGATTTCAACGCGATATAAAATGATTTTCTGGGATGTTCTTCATCGTATAGAGTAGCAGGATCCTTTGAATGTGACTTGCATGATTTCAAGATCGAAAATGATGCGATGGAAACCAAAGAATTAACAATTATCAATTTTCAACATCCTGTATGAGGAATATGAAAAATTACGAAACTGTTTCGAGATATCAGCTCGAACGTTCGGAAATAACGATTTATAAAAAATTGAAGAGAAATCCCTGGAATACGGAAGCGTTTGAAGTTTTTTATGTTTGTAACACTTTTTCAGAACACTTGGGGTATAATAACAGAAAAACTATCGACAGATTCTGAACGGAGAATCTTGAACAAAAAGATCGCATCGTTCGAGTACTGCCTTCCGATTAGAAATCTATCAATTAATCTCCTAAAAAGATATGGCTGTTTCAAAATTATCAAATATTCCAGTAGTTCACTTGTTTCTTTGAGCACTTAAGCATACGAAACTCCACTCGCCACTATTGATTGATTACCAAGGATGAGTGCTGTTTTTTCTTCGTGTAGCCTCAATCATATAAGGTTTCAAGGATGTTTCATCCTCGTCAGTTGCATACGCATCTGTATCTGTGTGTATATTGCATATTATCATATAACCGCCAGAAATTTATGAAGAAAACCAACTTCTACCTTATTTCCTTTGGTTCTTACGATGTTATCTGAACATCACAGGATATTCCTTTTCGTTGAAATCAGAACATGAAAAACAATGTCATTGGCACTTTTGTCATCTTTTTGCTACCAAGGTACAATTGCTTCATCAATTCAGCATTATTCATCTAGTTTCAAGAACTTTTACCCCTCATCAGTGGTAATCCTCGAATAATGGTATTTTTCTAGGTTAGTGGTCGAAAAGAGGCAATTACGTACAAGAGATGTTCAAAATACGAAGTCGAGTTGAGAACTGATGCCAACACGATTTCTGCTAGGTACCTGACGATCTTGTTGATTTCATGGAAACGGTGAATTCAGGGAATTCAAACTGTGCGATCAGCAATGTCAACATCTTCTTGTGGAAACACACTGAATGAATATATTCAATGATAGTTATAGGAAATAGTGTTTTGATTATTAAATAAAAAATCTGTATTTCTGATCAAGCCTTCTCATCATTTTTGCATATCAAGGTAGATAACTATTCATGGCTTCGAAGAAGTATAGATACTGTAGCTATGACGACCGATATTTTGTTCTTGGCGCTGTTTTATATTGAAATCTCAACATAAGTATATCACACGTGGCTGTCATGTTATACATGGCTGTAGACGAAATTTTCAGCTTCATCCGTTGGTGTGGAGAACAGATATGGCTTCTATTATGAAAACAAGTTGATTTGTGAATCTCTGGAGATGATGAATATTATTGACAATATTAACTTTTTCGTCATGATTGATTTCCTGTGAATATGAAATTTTAAATTCTCCTCTCTAATATCATTTTTCAAAAAATTCAATGATGGGTGGATTACTGATTTCCAGTTTCAGTTCAAATTTTCCAGGTACATACGTCTGAAATTTTTCCAAATAGCACAACGTCAAATTACACAATTTTCCTCCGAGTCATTCGATTTCCTACCTCTCACTGTTTGTGGAATACCAATACTGTCTCCATTGAATCGGTGAGACATTGTGATCAAACGGAGGAATGAGAGTAGCATAATTCCAGAAATTTGTAGAAAAGGTGGAAAAAATATAAGAAATCGAACTGAAATATATATTATATCGTGAACACGGAAAAAAATGATTTGTTGCATCAACAAATTATTTATGATTGAATTATTTTTGTTGATTCGAGCAATTTTTTGTTGAATCAACCAGATACATGATTATTTCATGGAGGCAGCTTGTTCAAATCAAGAATGTAGTCTAATTGAATCGACAGTATAATATCAATTCCATCAACAAAATATATGGTTTTATCAAAAACGAATTATGTTGATCCAGAATAATGTCGATGTTGATTCAATTATAAACATTTTGTTGATTTGATCAATTGATGATCATTTTGATGAGAATATATCTTTGGAACAACATACAAGTTTTCTTATTCCGATGTAGCAATGAACTTGTTTCGAAAGAATCATTTGCTTAAATAGAGCAACGAAATATGTAATATCAATTAAATATTCTGTTCATTCTACATCAACTCAAATTTTCGCCTCTAGATGGCGATCATTTCGTCTCGTATATGTCTGCCTCGAATTCATTATATACGTGAAGCCTGATTCTTCGTGTTTGAAATATCAACTAGATGAATCGAACTCTGGATGATTAGCAATCCTAAATAGTTCTCCATCAGCTGGAGGGAAGTGAAGACTGATGATGCTAGGAGTCGACTTGTTTCCTAGTTTTGTTTATTCTATTGATGTGAAATTTCAGAAAATTTTCGAATTTTGAATTTGGTTCAACAAAACAATTTGTCGAATGGATATAAAGTTTCTCTTGAATCAACAAAATATTTCATTGAATTAACCAAATATTCTCTTGAATCAAACAAATATTTCATTGAATCAACCGAATATTTCGTTAAATCAACTAAATATTTGATTGAAGCAATATGTTATTATTTTGAATCGAACAAAATGATTGTTTGAGCCAATTTAATATCTCTTCAAAACCATTCATGGATGTCCTTGATTGAAGAAGATCCAGAGTTCATGCAAGACATATTTACTTGATTCAAACTTCAAATTCGCTCTGAAACAAGATATAGATTTACTCATTTCAAGATTATATTTTGTCGTGCATATAATGACACTTTTATTTGCTCCATTCAACCAAATTTTGCTTGATTCAACAATTCCTTTTTTTCCGTGAAGCTTCCGGTTTTGCATGAAATGACGTCATCTATGATATTCTCAATGAAACACCCTGTATTTCACAACATTTCCGAATTTTCTTCATGATTTTGATACACGTCCATGCAGCATACCATATAGCTGGAATGAACCATTCTTGAATTGATCGGGTTTTTATAGAAGGAATGACAGGAACAGCGTAGCGAATGTACGCCGTTTCCATAAGAGTTACAATTTTAATGATGTGCAGTGCTTAAATCATGAATATTGAAGGTTGAACGGATCACTTACTTCAATGCGCAGATAAGTGGATGGAGAAAGTAGATGTCAAACACTGGAAATCAAGATTTTTTGACAAATGGATCCCTGTTTTGTCTTCTCGTTATCAAATTCCATGATAAAAATAAGCCCTCCACTTCTAATTCATTAATTCTTTTATGACCAAAAACTATGATTATGAAGATATGTCATGAAAATTACATTTTGACATATGGAAGCTGTTTGAAATCTAAGATATTCCTAGTGTACTGTGCAAGATATGTATTGATTAATGAATTGAAGATTTATTTCCATACGGCTCGTGTTTGATATAATATCGAAGAATTCATTAATGCAGGTATACCGGGTGTCCCATTAAGCCTATCGACCGGCTTCATCCCAGAAACTATTGGTCCCACAGTTTCAGGAAAAAAACTATCTTATGTAAAGCAGTCAAGAAAAATTCAACTGAAATATTTTCAAGTTCCTAAAATGACCGCTAGGTGGCGTAATACAGATTGAAAATTTAAAAACTCCTTTTTCTTGAAAAAGTCAAATACAAACGTAGGTATTTTTTGATGTATTCTGCATCTCCTAGTCAATACCTAAAACTTTTGTATAACACTTTTTGTTCTAACTCTTCAAACAACGACAACAAAAACAAAACAAAAACGGTATACAAAAATCACCATAACTTCGGTTTGTCTTATCCCATTCGAATAAACTTTTGATCGTTTGATAGGTAATTTAAGGTAGAATGAGAATACAATTTTAAATATTCTGGCAAATTCCTCAACAAACCACCAGATGTCGCTTTTTGTAATTGTCACCAATTATTGATGATTTCTTAAAAATTTCAAATGTAATGACATATTTTTTAATAAAGTGTCATATTCTGCAATAGATTTAGAAAAGAATGCCGCAAACCGGAAGTCTCTAGTGTTTTTTAAACAAAAGTTATGAATAAATATGTGTTTATAAGATTACGAGCGTAATAAATGCATATTTTTTCAATATCAAGAAGGCTATAAATACAAAATAATTGTCCATTTCAAGAATGTCAGAATAATACTTTTTTTGTGTCAAACTCGTCATACACAGAATCGTCCGGTGAAATCCTAATGTACTTGTAACTTGAATTGTAAATAACAATTATAACATGGCGAGCATGCTGAAACCAAATATTCCAATGCTGAGCCTAACAAAACACGGGTGCAAACCGGTAGTCAGATATTTTTAAAATAATTTCAAAATTAAAATGTGACAATAAGTTCACTGTCAGGAGGAAATTTGAATCTGATTATGAAATTTCACTCATAAAGTTTTAAAATGTTGTTTTTTTATTACAATCTTATAAATGAAAAGGACAAACAAATTAAAGGCTAGATACAAAACAAATAACTTGGGTACCTACCTACTGCTTAAGGCTATAAGTTTTCATTTGAGATGTTCAAAATGGCCGCCATTATTTTCAATACACATATCAAATCTTCGTCGGGTCGATGATACAGCAGTTTCTATCTCTGCTACAGAAATTGACTGTATTGCATTTTGTATGCGCAAAATCATGTCTTCTCGCGTTGTTGGTCTAGTCGTATAAACTGCATCTTTTACTCTTCCCCATAAGTAAAAGTCTAAGACAGTTAAATCGGGAGACCTAGGTGGCCAAGCAAATGGACCACCCCTTTCAATCCATCTAGCAGGAAACTGGTTATCCAAATACTCCCTTACATTGCGAGCATAATGCGCCGGACAACCGTCATGTTGAAACCACATGTTCCTGAGGGTTTCCAAAGAAACATCTTCTAATAAAGCTGGTAAGTGCTTGACTAAAAAGTCCAAATATCTTGCCCCATTTAAATTTTCTTCGAAAATGTACGTAATAATTTTGCCCTCGATAATACCGCACCAAACATTAACAGAGAATTTATGTTGTTGATCAATTTCAATCATCCAGTGTGGGTTATTTTCCGCCCAGTAATGGCTGTTATGCAAATTTACCTTACCGGTACTGGTGAACGTTGCCTCATCGGTATATAAAATACTGGACAAAAAATTTGGATTTTCTGTTAACATATTACGCATCCATTCGCAGAATTCCAGCCTTCTGTCAAAATCTAAAGCTGTCAGTGCTTGATGCAGTTGAACATGATACGGATGCATTTTGTGATCTTTTAAAATACGTTGGATTGTTGATCTTGATACACCCAAATCTCTTGACATGTCTCTGATACTGGAGTGAGGATGTGCTTCAACGTAAGCAAGAACATTAATTATGTTATCTTCGTTTCTTGCTTTTCGACGTCTATTGGTCGGTGGTATTGGCAAAACACTTCCGGTTTCCCTTAAGCGTCGAGACAGGCGAAGAAATACCATTCGGGAATGTGGCCTTCGTTCTGGATATACCAAACTGTATTCTCGCGAGGCAATCACTGGATTTTCAAAACTTCGAAAAAATATTGCAAGCATATCATATGCTTCTGCAACAGTGTAAGACATTATTTAACAAAAAAAGGTTTTTTGATAATTAAACACTAAAATCTTAGCATAAGATTGTTCAACGGCAAAATGTTGACAGATTTCATCATCTCCTTGACAGATTTGCCATTTATTTTGTATTTATAGCCTTCTTGATATTGAAAAAATATGCATTTATTACGCTCGTAATCTTATAAACACATTTTTATTCATAACTTTTGTTTAAAATACACTAGAGACTTCCGGTTTGCGGCATTCTTTTCTAAATCTATTGCAGAATAAGACACTTTATTAAAAAATATGTCATTACATTTAAAATTTTTAAGAAATCATCAATAATTGGTGACAATTACAAAAAGCGACATCTGGTGGTTTGTTGAGGAATTTGCCAGAATATTTAAAATCGTATTCTCATTCTACCTTGAATTACCTATCAAACGATCAAAAGTTCATTTGAATCGGATAAGACAAACCGAAGTTATGGTGATTTTTGTATACCGTTTTTCTTTTGTTTTTGTTGTCGTTGTTTGAAGAGTTAGAACAAAAAGTGTCATACAAAAGTTTTAGGTATTGACTAGGATATGCAGAATACTTCAAAAAATACCTACGTTTGTATTTGACTTCTTCAAGAAAAATGAGTTTTTAAATTTTCAATCTGTATAACGCCACCTAGCGGTCATTTTAGGAACTTGAAACTATTTTAGTTGAATTTTTCTTGACTGCTTTACACAAGATAGTTATTTTCCTAAAACTGTGGGACCAATAGTTTCTGAGATAAAGCCGGTCGATAGGCTTAATGGGACACCGGTATAAGTGATCCAAATCGTCATGTAATCGAAACTTTATGATTAAACCCAACATGTGTCATTTTGCACTCTCGCAGATGATGAATCTGATAGTCAACAATGTTAATTCGATTGTTGACAGATATTCCGCTTAGCCAACTGGATCCTCCAGAATTTGTAGCAGTCATCATGCAGAAACGAATTCGTTTCAAAGAATATCTCTGAAATTATGGGCTCCAAGTAGAGGAGAGTCGGTTTGAACTAGGAATCATTCTTAATATGAGATCGGATTATGACTGGACAAATTTGGGTTTATAGGTTTTTGATGTTCCTTATTCACTATTAGGACTCATTTCCCTGCAAACCCTGTGAATCATTGAGGAGTAATCAGTTATTCGTTTTTTCATAAGTATTTTTGATTTAATTGCTGCTTATCTCCGGAGATTCAAATCCACTTAGTGATGATTGATTCACAAAAGAAAGGTTCAGTGTACGTTGGAGGACGATACAAGAAAATTATTGTTGATTATTTTGAGTGATACAGGGTGTCCTATGCAGAATATAAAAAATTACGTCACCTTCGGAACAACCGGTAGCTTCACAATAATAAAAATATCACTAGTAGATTTCTTATGTTTCCTGAATCGTCTCCACGAATGTTCGTGATTGTGCTACTTCCAGCTCACTATATATAGATTTCGTCAACTCATCAAGATAAACCCGTATATCTATACGTATTCGCAATTTCCCAAAATTAATAGTCAATATTTGCAACACTGTGTGGAGTACCATAACAGAAAATTGAAAAATGATCTGGTCGTCCCAATCAGAAATAGAAATACTGTTTATATTTCTCAGGAACAAACTAAAACATTAACCAACAAATTTTGATTATAAAAATCAATTGGTCCTTCCGGAATCCTTTCGCCTATGAAAAAGCTAATAGGGCACATGTTTGCCCTACGGTTCCAACACCTGCTCTTTGTCGACTACCCTGATGACAGCGTCACACAGCAATCTAACGTCTCGATCATCTTGATGCAGCGGTCGAGTTCAATGACGATCATCTAACATCGAGTGCTGCTACGCCTCTATCACCTTTTGGAGAAAGTCAATCCTTCTGGCTGTTCTTTGTTTAGTTATGCCTTTAGATCCTTCTTGACTGTCTTCACTTCTCTTTTATTCAGTGGAGATTAGAAAAAAATATATGTGATCCATGAAAACATCTTCAGTTCGTATATGTTTGATCTCGATAGACCAAAAATAGCAAATATTGGCGTCTCCCCGGAGTCCTTCTCAAAACTCTACAGGTACTCTCAGATTTTGAAACTGATGTATCAAATTCGATCATCTCATCGTTGAGACCGTTCAGTAGAAATCTGAGGAACTGTTCATTCTGAAACATTTAAAATATAAGTATAGAACATGCTCGTTTCTATGATATACATATTATTCAATTATCCATACGTATCATTTATTCAATTGAATATTTGAAAAATGCATGACCCTCCACGATGTCAGTGGTTCAGATTGATATTCTTTTTTCAGACCTACGACTGGGACAATAAGAGCGTTATCCTTTCTTCCTTCTTCTGGGGTTACATCACCCTTCAGATATTTGCTGGCCAGCTAGGCAATACCTACGGAACCAAATGGATAGTGTTCGCAGCGATGTTCGTGAACGCTTCTGGATGCATGCTGACTCCCCTCCTGGCCAATACTGTGGGATCCTATGGTGTTATGGGCTGCAGAATAGTTCAAGGAATGTCGCAAGGGTTCTTTTTCCCCAGTGTGCATAATGTTCTGGGACAATGGGCGCCATTGAAAGAACGCTCATTTCTTGGGACAATAGCATTCGCAGGTAACAAGATTATAATAACAACAGCAAAAAAATTGAGCATGATCATAAGTTCAGTTCCTTGAGTAGAAACTTGCTCACCGATCTGAGTGGAAATGTGAAATTCACCAACATTCTTTCGGGTCACAAGCTTATATCAATGTTAATATTAGGGTTGGTAATATATTTCCACAGATATTTTCTTTACATGTGTGGAGATGATACTATTAGAATAAAATGAATCCTACAATGACCATATCATCATGACCTACTCACAATAATACTAAAGAATGCTCCGGAAACAAAAACCGATGTGTATCACCTCAACGTCTGCGTTTAGATGCTGTAGAACCAATGTCGGACAAACAGTATTTAGTATTCAAGCACGTTCGGGTTCATTCGTATCTTCGCCACACTAGCTCTATCTAAGGCAACATCGACAGTACTGCCACGTGTTGTGAGAGATTCGAGTACAACATTCAACAAAACTGCCTACTCTGGAAACACCTGCTCTCAATATAACTGAACTTGGTGGCCATTTCACTCAACAGTCTTTTGAGAAACTGAACACGGAATAATGAACGTATTTCAGGAATATAGGAGAAGTTAGAAATCGAAACGTCACTGACATCACAAATATCCATTGTAGGTCTGAACATGTCCAAAGGAACATCTGATGAATATCCATCGGATATCCATTAGCCAAACAATTGGACATCTAATGAATGTCCATTTCGATACAGGTGATAAGCATATTCCAGGAGTAAAAAAATATATGTGATGGTGTAAGGGATTCGAAACCGCGATTTTAGACTCTTCAAGCAAGTACGCTACTACACTGGCCATTGTGCTTTTTGCGATTGTTGGAAAAGAAAAAATGATCCTCATGGAGAATCAGATTGAACATGAGTGTACTGATGATTCAGAATACTTATTCATTTTTATGGAACCACATAAGTACCGCTTAGACATGAAGTTCATTGTGCACCACCTTAGTACTGACGTATACAGACATAAGTACATTAGTAATCTTCCACAATCGCTTAACTCATGAGCTGGTTCTCCTTCAATTGAATGCCTTTATTTTTCACGATATCGTATATCTGTTATGTCGATTATGTTTACACAGATGCATCATGCCATCAAATCCTGTTGGTGAATGATTTATCTCATATTCTAGCTTCCACATCGCAACATTCGTTTATTAGTATGTATACGGTAGTTCCATTCGAAAGTAGTACCCTCAGAATATGAGGAAATTTATGTTACATTGGAATTCGAGAACAATATATTGTTTCATGATAGTTATAATTGAACTCATGTATTGAATTGTCAAGGAAAAACGTTGGGTTTGGAAGTTCGATATTGGATGAATAGACACATAACTGTTTGTTAGGCCATCAGAAAAATTCCTGCGGTCGTGGTGTTAATTGAACCCACTACCGGTAGTCCCACGTGGATAGAACATTGACGCTTCAACCATGAGGCTACGCTGGCCCAGATCTGAAAACTAAAATTGCTAATAACTCCTATAGGGCAAGCACTATTTCTACTTCTGTCAGGGCAGGAGTCTTAGAACATCAAATTATCAAGCTGAGTGGACATTCGTTTCACTCTAGTGACGAATCTGAGAGAGGACCATAATCGAATTCAGCAATCCATTTTGGATAGGATTGTATACTGAACTTTCCCCCCAATGAATTTATATTCAAATAATATTTTCTGTGGAATGTTCTTTTTTTTCAATGAATTATTGTTTAATTTCAATACATTTAGTTTCATTCACCATTTTTCAATCATCGATCCATCAGATTCGTTGAATTATCCTACTGAACACTTCTCGAAATTTGATTTCCAACTAATGAACTTCAATTTGGTCTCACGAAAACTAAATAGCTCGTAATATGACTCTAGCAACTTACATCAAATGAAATCACCCTACCTTCGGTGTCGTGATTTTATCATGTTATTCGCTTTTGTCAATTACTATCAAAGTAACGAATACTGCAAAATGAAAGAATATTTGATGATTGCGAACAATCTGATAGGTATAATAACGCCAAGGATGCATCTATGAGTCTATTCATCTAACCTCCAACAGGAGGTGATATTTTTCTTCCCGTAAGAGTCACTTGACAATTTTCTGAGCATAACAATTCCTATGATCTATTTCTGATTGATATTCAAGTGAACAACTCTATTTCGGACATTGAGTGACCCTTCACTACGTTACTCAAATATTTACAAGGAAACAGACGAAATACCTCCGATTGGTACTGGTCAAATTCAATTATTACGTTCACGACCATCCCCAAATAATAATCAGCTATATTTTTTCCAGGGCCATCATTTGGTACGATAGTCGCCATGCCTCTGACTGGTTACATTGCAGCTTCTTGGTCAGGTTGGCCTGTTTCCTTTTATTTATTCGGCTGTTTGGGATATTGTTGGATGCTTGCTTGGGCCCTTGCTGGAGCGAATAACCCTGCAGTTCATCCGAATATCACTGTGAGAGAAAGAGAATATATACAAAAAAGTCTGAGTGTTACGAAAGATGAGAAGGTCAGTATCATTCTGAACTGAATGAAGTAAACATAATGTATGATCGACAAAATGACTAACGCCATTAGTGAGTGATCAACTAGAGACTCACTCACCTATGTTACTTATATAATATGTCAAGCTACATGATAACAATAATGAGAATCTCTCATAGCTGTGGCGATACATAAATGAGAAGTAGTTCCTAGTGTTAGCACCAAATGTTTCCTTTCAAATCACCGTCATATGGCTGTCTACCTTAAATATAAATCTTGCCTTCGAATTCCCTGTTGAACGATATGTCTGTCGTAGGTGTAGTTTGTTCCTCCATTTCGAGAATCTGTTGGGAGTAATCACTTGCCCTCTATGAACTTCTCAGATGTCAGTTAACACCAGACCCCTCATTTCATTCCATGAAACTGAAAACTCACGACAATGACAGGTCAACGCTGTCAATAGAGTTCTAGCTAGAGTAACAGATTGGGAAACCAAGAACTAGGTTGGAATAAACGACACGAAACATATCTGATCCCATCATTTCCACGAAGTATTACATCTCGAAGCTCCGCATTCCTCTCAAATATACCAAGATTGAATTTCTCTCTCAAGGGAATCATGTCTGAACTATCAAGTAAGCTTGTTCACTAGAACTCGCAATTCCAAAGTAGGCATGAAACCACTCAACTTTGGAACAACTCCGTTCTGGAAATGTTCTTACAAGAAAATTGTTGTTCTGAAACTGTTCTATCCGTCATTCGGTTGCCCCCTTACGAGCAACCCTCAGAAGTCTCCGAGAGTCTTGTGCGAGCATGAAATGACGAAGGCCTTACCTTCGTAGTCGATGGGAAACGAACTCACGACCGGCAAGCGAATGCGGATTAGAATATAGACACTGTGTCCGCACGGCTACCTGGCCCCTGTATTTTCATCCATGAAGTTCTGCATCAAAAAATTTGCTGATGTTTCCAGATTACATTTAGAAGTGGAGATATTTACAGAGTTGTTGATGTCACCAATACGGTGACATCATCAGAACACAGATACTTTTTCATAATACTTCTACAGGAGGAATACATTATTTTCCGGAAACTTAGGAGATGAAATAGTCATAAGATAATATCATGTTACGATTCCGTCAGTTCGAATAGGATATTCTAGAGATATTGGAGAAGCAGATATCCCATTTACTAAAATATTCATACCCAACTAATTGTTATCACCCCTCCCTCACCTCATGTCTCCTATCTGAAGAAATTATTGTGAAATAAATTGGAGGATTAGCTATATAACAACTATGCACATCGATAATTGAGGAGCATCCACCTAAGAATGACAAAATCCATTCGAACTAGATATGCATGAAATGATATTCTCACTGTACGTCACAATATTGCAAGAATCTGAATGCGTATTCCGTTGAGCAACTTGAGAAAAATATGCTACAAATTATTCAATTTTTGTATAATATAGAATGAGTGTGAGGATTCGTACTAGTTTGCATGATCACCCAGTTGGATTGACTGAGATAATTATGTTCGAGAATGTATATCAGCCCTCTCGAGTAAAAAATATTTATTGACTCAACTCAGAGGAAACGGATGAACAAAATGTCATTGGGATTTGAACTAGGGACAATTATTCCTATCATGAACATCCAAGGTGTAGCGCATGATCTTCGTTATTTACACCTTGAATAGTCTCAATCTCTGTTTTGTCTTCTTCGTTATTCACTGTTACCCTCAATTCTACTGACATATGAAATTCATCAATTTCGAATGATGAATTGATGAATAATTCACTTAATCAAGTTTAATATTTCGACCACTTCCAGATGACGCACTAGTGAAATATAAACGTCGTTGACCCTCATTTTCACCTCACATGTCGAGGCGTATAAGATATCGAGTTGGTTATTGGTGAAGCAGTGTAGTGAATCATCATGACAAAGGTTTTAGTCTTCGATATATCTCATTCACAATGTTGAAGATAAAATGACACACTCTTCATGCAGAATGAAATTCATTAGGCAGTTCTGGAATACCTCTGAATCTTTATGGGTTATAATACCCCATCCGTATTTCAATTCTTGAGAAAAGCAATGATGGGATCGAAGCAAATGAACAAATGAAAAATCGTCACTTTCTGGTAGAAATAACTGATTTCACCACACCATCATACAAGGAACTGTGTCGTCGGAACGGGTCGTGAGATTTCATAGAGATGATCGAGGTTTACATGATGCAATATTTTTACCAGGTTGTGTGAAAGTTGATGAAACTCCCTCTTGGATGCTCCTCAATTGTTGTTTACTTTTTTATGTTCAAGAATATAATGATCATATATCATGAACTATCGATCACAATATACAAAAGTCGAATTTAAAATGGAATTTCTTGAATAAAGCAAGAAAAAACATGAGAATACGATTTTCCATAACAAATCTAGGACTAGTTTCTATTGGACCGTTCGTTCACAGGTTTATTTTCGTTTCACCTTTCTGGTGAGTAGGTATCCGATTCCATTATATATTCCACAATTATTCTGTCAATTTTTCATTGTTGAATAATTTTAATCTCTGGTAGCCTGAAATCACTTATATTATATCATATTTGTATTTCACAATGGAGACAATGGAAAAACAATTTGATTCGATGAAAATCTGTGATAAAAATATTGGGTATTTATTAATGATGACCAATAATCAGTGTTCAACTAGATATAATATATTTTTTCATATTCCAGGAACAATTTTGTCACATGGATATCAACCTTGAACATCCTGATTGAAAATAATGCTTTTTGATCTGGATCCATTCCGTAACATGAGATGACGACCTCAATTTCAAATAAAATGAATACTATTTAGATTCCGCAATCTGTTGTTTCGCACGATGTTCTGTCAGATTCCGTCTTATTGGATACCTCTCATTCATTTATGTTGGCATCAGTATAAATCAAGAATACAAGCAAGCATCATTTTCTGCAACACCAGTCTTTTTGCTTCCAGGTATTGATAACTCCTTGGAAAGGGATATTTACCTCAATACCAATGTGGGCAATCGTAGTTGCCATGTTTGGGCAAAACTGGGGCTATTCTACTCTACTGACTGAGATGCCAACCTATATGAGTAAAGTTATGAAATTCGATATGCATTCGGTAAGTGACAAAACTTTGATTATTGATGATCTGTCTACATCATGATATCTAATTGTGAAATATTTCACGATTGAATGTTGATTTTTATATAGAATTTATTTCTACTGTTTCTCATCATCCAAACAGATCCTTTATCAGGTATGATTTGTTGAGGAATGAGATAATTTATATTATATATCCAACAGTGAACAAATTCTTTCCTAGCTAGTATCACAAAAAATTCCATACATTCATTTCTGACTGATTGGAAGGTTCCTTTATTGTTCACGTTGCTTATTGCGACAACAAATTATCACGAGAGTTTTGTGAGCTCTGATCATTCAAATGAAATGAATGAGTGATAATTTCTGTTTCAAAGCTGCAGCGCCTTATATCTATTGGCAGAAAACACTCAGTTTATTTATAAATGAAAAACCATGTTGAGATGTGATATCAGATATAATCGTTCGAAACGAATGTATGTTTCAAATTTTCCTGAAATTTCAGTGATGAACCGCAGGTTCAATTCTTGTCAAAGTTTCATTTTAAACTATGTAGATATGTTATGTCGAATGATATTGTTGGAATACAATTCATTTTTTGGTATTACCGAGAGTCTAATGATGAAGCTCAGTTACTCACAAGTAATATCGACTCCTTCAATGGAAATAGTGCATTATATTCAACTAAACTAATCGGAAATATGTTTATCTCAAATTCATCTGAAACCATGACGACATGCAATATCAGATGTAATGGTCGACAATGAACTAATGTTCCTGATGTTCTTAGAATTGTAGTAATGAATCCCACTCACTGATATTTTGAAAGAAGTATCTGCTGCGCTCCTTATTTGAAAATAAATATCTACTTATTGTGATACGTCATTGCTGTTTGCTTCATCGTAGAGAGTGAAAATATCTACAAGGTCCTTTTGAGATTTCTCGACCTTCATATATTTCAGGTTCAACCAGAAGTGATATCCAATATTGTTTTTAATAGAGAATAGGGATAAAATAACACTTAAGAATTTAATAAACTCCTACGCCAACATAAAGATTTCGTGATGAAACTAACTTGGATATTACCTCTTTATTATATTCCTATATTATAGGAAATATCGGAGAGTTCAGTCAAAGGAACTATGAGTGAGGGTTGCTAAGCTGTGTGCACGTGAATATATACCAAAGAAGGGGAGATTTGTATTTCGTGCAAGAATTTATTCAAATTATTCATAGCAGGGCGCTTTCGACTGTTAAGTCATCATCAGTCCGTACCTGTAAGTGAGTAATCTGCCTTGAGCTTTTGGAAAGAAATTGTAATTGAAAATTCTGAAGAAATTTTTCGATTTTTTTTTTTATATTTTTGAAAAAATATTTTTTGGAAAAATCTTCCTGGAAATACCCCTCTGAGATGTTTCTAATTTCAATACTGAACTATAATGAGGTGTTTCTTTATCTCTATGGGTATGAAATGCCAAATCTGCCGAAATCGAAAAGAAATCGGGTATGCGTCTCAACCCCAATTAACAATCGTCAGAATGTTGTTAATTCTTGATGACGCCCAGTATATCCTTTTCGAATCCTAGGAGCTGAAGTTCAACTTCAGCTCCTAAGAACTGAAGTTCAACTTTAGCTCCTAGGAACTCAATATACTGCCTAGCAACATCTTTTTTTTTGTCAGTAGTAGAAACGTCAATTTGAGAGGTAGTTTTGGTATTGAAATGAACGATTTTTGTGTCGGTTGCAGAAAAACCATATTATGACCTGTGTTTTCTTGGTTTTGTTCTCAAAGTTGCAAGCTCATCAAGATGAAAGTTCATACAAGTATACTTATCATAAACAATTTCCATTTCAATACTGAACATATTGATGAATTATATTTTTATATAGAAATTATTCAATGTTCGATTTGTCAAACATGTATTATAGAATATTTGAAGAAAATGAATCTTCATTCTTATTCTATTCCTATCGATATGGGTCACATATTTAATTCCACTACTGTTATTGAAGCACTGTTTCGCACAAATTCATTCAATTAATTGGTATTTATTCATTTCCACCAAAAAGCAGCGTTATAGAAGAATAATTCAGAGGACAAAAATCTTGTATTTTCATTCAATCATTAGTATATGGAGACAGAAAATTTGAAAAAATCAGTAGCGCACATTTTATTGATAAAAATATTAGGTAGGCTGCCCCCAGCACGCCACTGGATTCCACAATTCCAATCTAGTTAGGGCTATATCAGTCCTTCATGACAAAGAATGATATTGTCTCATTTCAAGAGAATTGGTGGAAGGATATTCGAGATATTCATGAAAATCTGATCCTTTTCGAGTTCAATACACTGTATCTTGAGAACTTTACATTTCTGGGTCCAAGTATATATAGAATAATTCTCATGTTTTCCCATGCAGAATCATCTTCTCGATTTTTTGCGCATGATTTCCGGACACCTTGTTCATCCTTCTTTTGTTTTCATTAAAATATCTGAGAATATTCCTTCTCAATGGTTCAAACTTGAACGATAGGAATTTGTTATTTTTATAGACCCCAATCGCAGATTTGTGATGAGGTTCCCTCAATTCAGAATCTCTTCACACGTCCTGTATGATGAATATCGGTTTATCATACATTCAAGAACAAATTTCCAGATGACAATGGTTATCTCAACAAATCATAATTCTGAGGTCAGTTCGTTATAGTTCCAGTTGGATTATAGGGAGATGAAAATTGTGTATATCATGGAGGATGGCTGAAAGAATAACTGGACATCAGGTTACTGAGGATTTTATATCCGTCTCACTGATAGGAATGATTTTTTTTTCGGAATTCTCAAGCTCATCAAGATCAGAGTTTATACAAGTATATTCCTCCTATACATTTAATTTTTTTTCATATTTTTATATCATAATACATCATATTATAGTATTCGATTCGGGAGATGATATTAATTTTCAATTTCAGAGGATAATGATCTTTCATGCTCTATCTTTGTATGTCGAACAGATATAATACTATGTTTGACGTGGCAAATAGCCAGGAAAGTGATTGTTTTCTGTTGAAAATTCGGAATGATATTGTATGCATATCTTCATATTAAGGAGAATGCAAATTCTCTCCTTAAGGCGATTTTGTTTTCAAATTCTTATCGTGTGAGTTCGCTAAATATAATGCAATGTTCGTCGTGACAAATAGCCAGAAAAGTAGTTTTTTTGTTGAATGACCCGAGAAAAAATTAATATTTTCATCACATGGAGAATGCGAATTCTCAATGTATTTCTTCATATACCGGGTGGCTACGGAAGTCTTGCCTACGGAATATCTCAGTTATTGTATGAAGTAGGTTTGTGAAATTTGAAGCGTCGATATAATGACATAAAAGCTAGAATTTGAGCATATTGACATGTCGAAGTTAACTTCCGGTCTGACCGGAAGTAACATCAACTTTCTTATTTGAAATGGAAACCCTATGTTTTTTTCTTTTCGCTTTATTTAGCACTCAATTCCCTTTCTAATGACATATCACAAGTTGGTATCTAACCAGAAACTAGATCAGAAAAAAAATATTATTGAAATTCACCGAGTAGGCCGTGGAAGCAAAATGAAATCCAAAAATTGAAAAGTTGGCTATGGAAACCATACGTCACTCGAAAACAGTTGCTACTACTGTGATATTTTATTTTCATTCGTCGGCGTTATAAAAAGCCGCCAAAAAAAATATTGGAAAAATTAGGAAAAAAACAATACTCTGTAGGTCCATGACTTGAATAGGAACATACAACTTTTTCTTGCCTGTACTATTCAGCATAACCATTCCTTTCTAATGATATAATAGAAAGTCATTTTTTGGCTTTCATTTTGCTTCCACGGCCTACTCGGTGAATTTCAATGATAATTTTTTTCTGATCTAGTTTCTGGTTAGATACCAACTTGTGATATGTCATTAGAAAGGGAATTGAATGCTGAATAAAGCGAAAAGAAAAAAAAATAGGGGTTCCATTTAAAATAAGAAAGTTGATGTTACTTCCGGTCAGACCGGAAGTTAACTTTGACATGTCAATGAGCTCAAATTCTAGCTCTTATGTCATCATATCAACGCTTCAAATTTCACAAACCTACGTCATACTATAACTGAGATATTCCGTAGGCAATACTTCCGTAGCCACCCGGTATATCCATTTTTTGTGTTCATGAATATCTGGGGATATTCTCCTTCAATATCTCCATATGAGTTCTTCAGCACCAAGTATCACGTAGGCATCCAGGTAGATACAACCCATATTCTTTGAAAATTATTGGGATTTCTTTTCGTGCGCTTCAAGCGATAAAAAAATCTTATTTTGTTAAGTAAGATTTTTAGGAATATTTCATATCTTGCACTCGTTTGGTGTGTTCAAGCATCAAGAACCAAGACGTATTTATAATTCATCTCCTCTAATTCATCATCTCTATTTTGTTGTTAACGATTGACACCTCAAGAAACATTCAGGAAGAATATTGCGTACCATGGCGTATGACATCATTGATCCTTGCACATTATATCTTCCTTGAAAAATGCGTGCTATAGGGATTGGATTATTCTTGTCTCTATTTACATTTCATGGCTGTATGATGTAGGTATAAAACATGATTCGATTGGATGATGTTTACGGTGTTATCACAGCATATGCGTAACATATTCATCACATCTGACTGTACGAAGTGTACCACTTGATAAGAACGCCGGCTGTATCTCGGGTACTTGTTTCTGCACAGGATTCAGAACAAAATAATTATGAAACTAGTAGCCAAGAATAATTCCTGGTGAATATTTCCAAGTTTCTTGGGCGGCCGCTAGAGGGCGTGATTGCATTGACAGATTTGACAAAAGGGATTATGGGAAAATTTGGTAAATCAAGGTATGTCACAAACACTTTTCCATCATCCCGAGTTTAAATCTGATCATTTCGATACAAGAAAATTGTCCTAGCTTCTGAAATAAATAAAGAAGGAGGATATGAATATCGCTACAGAGAAACTCTCATGAATATATCATGATGTACGTAATTTAACGAACTTGGTCTCGCCATAAAAGGTACTCTCAGTTCTCTCAAATTCATTGAAAATTCCAAATGGAACCATGTATTCTTCTCACTCTATTATAAAAGAAGATCCAACGAAGATAAGAGTGACGATATCTCGAATTCATATATCCGAAGGAACCAGAAATACCTATATTCTGAATGATATCATATCATATAAATTGAATACGTTCTGAAATAATCACTTATAATATAACGAGAGCTTCAATTATTTGAAGCTGGAGTGGTATTCGGTGAAAAAATTAACATGTTGATGGTTGTTTGTGATGGAATGTGAGAACTTACGAATAGTTACAACATGTGTTTTTGTGAATTTCAAATTTGCAAGTATACCTACATAATATTATATGGTAAACTGTTGATGAATGATTTCAATTTATTAAAAAAGTGTGTGTTTTAAAAGTGTTTTTAACCGCCAGCTTAGTTGCAAAGCAACCCTCGAAAGTCAGAGACTTGTGTGAGTTAAGAAGACGGGGACCTTAGCTTTTTAAGTGTCATCCGAAGCACTACTCGGCTGGTAACCGTGGACAGTCCAAAGGATTGATATCTAGGTACCAAGAATGTTGGGTTGGCCACCTATCTCCTCCCGCCCAACGAAACTACCGAAAATTAATTCAGTGCTCGCGCCGGGGATCGAACCCGGACCGCCTGGGCAACAGCCAGCGACTCTACGCTCACGGCCACCAGCCCAGCTATTGACTCATAGAATGAACTCGAAATAATCTGGGGTTGAATGTAAATGTCATTCAACCTATGAACGTCAAAAAAATTTCAGTGTGATTTCATGCTTTGTCCCCCAAGAAGGAAGAAAAAAATTTCCAAGAAATGTGTTTAGATGCTATGGTAACGATACAAAATACAGGCTTCGATTTGATCGAAGATGTTTTGTGTGAAATTTTCATTATAATTGGCACCAATGTCTTTCTAGATGCACCAATTGTCTTGCATCATATCCCATACATAAATTGAGACATCATCGTGTGGATGAAACTGTAGCTCACATGTCGGCCATTGGTATGCTCTTGACAGCATCCCTGATGCTTTTGATCATATATCGTTCCTAGTTGATGAACGGGCTTTCAAAATCATGTCTTTCAATCTTTCTCTTTGAAAGAAATTTGAACAAGTCAATTCAGGAGACCTAGCTGACCATCCAAACATGCTTCATCTTTCTTCACATTTGTATGATTGTCCTCAATCAAACCAACATTGGAATATATATCATCATATTGCTCATGAAAATGATCATTGGTTTTCATGATATATTTCATAGACATTCTGAAAAACAAGATTCGACGGCGATGGAGTGGATCATTCTCTGCATCACAGGCATTTTTATTCCAGAATAATACTTATTGAATGCAGGAAGCTCGATTCCAGTCGATGGAGTGTGAATGTTTGATGCAGAATTATTGGCGAAGAAAACAAAAAACGTAAGGATCAACTTTCACTCCTGTTAGGGAATGTGATGTTCAAATGTGAAAGAGATATGTTTCTTCAGCATGATGGATGCCCGGCACTGTTTGCAATAAGCGTACGAAATCAGGTATCGAGATGCAGAATATCTTGGCAAGTGGGTAAAAAGGTTGTTTGAGTGGCCAGCTAGGTCTGTAGATCAGATTTGATTCAGAATGGGGCTTTTGGACTGCCTCCACACCGCGACCTTTTCAGATCTATTGTGTCTGCCATCAAAATCGATTTGAGTCCTTCGGCTAGCCCCGCCTTCCCCATGGGACCCAAAAGGCTAGCTTTCAGATCCCCTGTGTATCTTTGGGCTTCTGGTTCTTTCTCACCCAGCGTGAGGAACCACAGTCTTGACAAGCCCTCACAGTGGCAAAGTATATGTACTGCTTTCTCCTCTTCTCCCTGACAGAACCTGCACACAGCAGTTATTCAGCTAGACCCATCGTACTCATGTGTATGTTGAGCCTACAATGCCATGTGAAAAGTTCCACTAGTATTCTAGTTGAACTCCGTTTCTGGCTCAGTAGATATTCTGTGAATGTTGGCGATGATTTTTTAATGAACTTATATGCCATTCTCATACCTGGCGAGTTATTCCACCATTCTTGAGATTTGGTTTGCATCCATGATTTGAAACTAGTCTTTTGTTAATCTCTCGCAATACCAAATGAGGGTTCTGGGCCAGTCAGAGCTTTGTTTGCTCCTGCTCGGGCAAGTGAGTCTGCCTCTTCATTGCCCTCGTTCCCTGTATGTGCTGGTACCCATGCTAGAGTCAGTCTGTTCTCTGACTACCCAGTTCATTGAGGGGTTTCTATGCAGTCCCATACCATTTTTGAGTTAACTCGCATAGATTTGACTGCTTTGATGGCCACCTGGCTATCTGAGTATATCGTTATGGTTTTACCTGTAAATTCTTGCCTCATTATTTCTTTCACGCAATGATGTTTTGCAATAACTCCTGCCTGGAACACCGTCGCGTATTCACCTAAGGTAAGTGAAATTCTTGTCTTTTGCTTAGCCCCATGAATACCAGCTCATGATCCTTCCTCAGTTTTGGAGCCGTTCGTATTATGGACAGCTATGTCTACATCAATAGGAGGTCCTTTCTTCCATGCCTCTTTGTCCGTTATACTCATTCCGAACGTTTTTTAAAGCTATACTTCGGAATTTTGCCATTTGTTGGCATTCCCATAATGGGGTCGCTTTCCAACTCTTCATAAAGCTTCCTATAGTCTTTACCGTGTGCGTTGCTCATGGTGTTTGACCCCTTGACAATCTACTCACGACTGCTCTGGCTTCGCCTTGAAAATGAATTTGTAGTGGGGGCAGGTTCGAGAGGACCTCTGGAGCGGCTGTTGGAGAGTTTTTTATTGCACCAGTGGCACTCAGGCAAGCTTGCCTTCAAATAGCACTGAGCCTTCGGAGCTAGGTCTCTAGGTCTGACTCGTTCAAATTTTCAATCAATGACATCGAATCGACTCGATTCGTCATTCATCTCGAAGAACTGATGATCCTTTTCTGGTGAGACCAAGTTTGTTGAATCATGTTACAACATAATGTTGTGATGGGAGTTTTTCCATAGCACTATCTATCCTCTTTTCCTTCATGTTTTCGAAGAACTAGCGCGCTTCTTCATCGAAATGATTGATAATCAACTCAAGATAATGAAAAAATTTTGTTCGACATATCGAGATGATCCAAATTCCCACAAAATTGCCCTATTCAAATCAGCAACCACAATCAGCAACCAGCAATTATTTCGAGGGATCTCTCTTGGCCACTTTCATTGAAAATATTTTTTTTCGAAATCTGTGCGGCAAATGGTTTCCGAGATAATGCTGGCTCCTTCCTGAGTGGGATACTTGGTACAGCTCATATGTATTTTTTTATCGCTTGGAGCGCAAGAAGAAAAATCCCTGTAAATACTTTGCTCCAAATGAATTAATACTTGATTCGATGGAAACTTCCATCAACACTTGAAGAAATAAACATTGTGACGATTTCTCATGAAACTTATTTTTTCAGAATGGCGCCCTTTCTGCAGCACCTTATCTTGCATCTTTCATAGCCAGTTTTGTATTCGGTGCCATATCAGATTTTATCATCAATTCCAAATATGTTTCTCTCGAGAACTCAAGAAAACTCTTCAATACAATAGGTGAGCATAAGTAATCAATCAAAATATCACTGATCAATTCATGTCCTTGTGAGTGAGATTGAAGAAAATATAATGCAATACGATATGATGTTTCCAAACTAGTCTTGGATAAATACTGTTGCTGAATCCCAAGTATTTTTCTAGTATCAATTATGTGTGGGTAGTCTCGAAACATTGTGAATTTTCCATGAGTTCGTACAAACAAAGTTCTAAGGAGATCAAGGAGAATCGAAAATCAAGTTTATCCCGATGGATTCCATTGCTTTATCGCCCAAGTTCTTTTTCACAATGCAAAGGTACCGTACGAACAGGGGATGGAACAGCAATCAAACCTCTGCACTGACATCAACAAGGGTCAGTAAAAAATTATTGAATATCATGTTGACTCATCGAATACTGAGATGGCCTATGTCTTCATTCACACTGCGGTTAACACCTACTGGCGATTATTTTGATAATGTCAGGAGTAACATTATGGCCAACATTCGATAGATTAGACGACTCTTTCGTTAACTCTGGAGAACTAGTGTTTGGGAATGCGAAAATGTACTGTATCAGTTTTCAAAGTAGAGCGTGGTAGAGCGCACATAACACAGTATTGTTGAACCAAGAATCCCTGTCATGTCAAAAGTAGTATGCACTGGTTAGCGAGTATGATAACTCGACACTCAATAGTTTTGCGACTTCTTCACTGGCCAGCGTTCGAATTCATAGTAACTTGGTATGTCTGTGTCCATTCTGCGTGACTTAGGCATAGGACGCAAAAAATGGGATTTTTTACCAAAAAACTCGTAACGCTCATTTCGCGAAAATAAGAAAGCTACTTTCATTGAAAAGAAGACAGTAATGCCATCTTTTCCAAACATCATCTCCACCAGAAATGCAACCATGCATTTATTAAAAGAAAAATACTGAATGCTCACTAAATCAATAGATAATAATCGGAACACATGGTGAGAATTCATCTGCTGATGTGTTATGCTCCGGCAGAGCGCATAACTTCACAAGTGGCCTAGAGTAAGTACCCTTGGCAGTACAACAGCAACTCGTGAAACGTCATCTGTTCAAGAAACTTGAATATAAATAGAGGTCGAATTGTCAGAATATTGAATGAAATATATAAAAGGTTTCTCAAGAAGGTATATTCAATTCACAAGTGGCCCTTCTTGCCTTTAGAAACAGCACTTGGCAAGCACAATCCTCAGAAATGCTTCACAAAAGGTTCTGAAAAATTAACCAAACATGGAGTCAAAACTGAAGAACACTCAGAATTGAATGCTTGAAGATCTTGAGTTTCCTCTGTACGGAAGACATTTGGTAAGTAAATCAATACGAAAGCACATTTTGGCCTTTCCTGGGTATGATTCCGTCGAAAACTCAAAGGATTACAAAGAGCACATCGAGTTGGTTGGAGATTCATCGAGCAAGAAAAGTCTTCAACAGCTATGCACTCTATTTGATATTCAGTATGAGAAAACCGCAAATGCCAATGATTTGACAATATTCTTCATGAGAACAGTTATGGAAATGTTCGAAATGGTTAACGAAACTGAAAATATGTCTCGAACACATCCAAAAAGTTGCAGTAGGAGTTCAAAAATGAGTTCTTTCAAAGGATTTGGGAAGAAATCAAAATTGATAGAGATTCAAGATGAAATGATGAAACTTCAAGATTGTGTCTTCATGAAACAGGAAGAAATAGTGTGTTTAGGAGCTGAACTGAACAAAATGAAAATTGAAGAAGAAGCTCCCGAACACATAACCGCTGAACAACGTGACTTAGAACAGACAAGGAAAGTCTTCGAGATCTATTGTATCTAGGATCACTTTCGTATCAGAGAATAGTGACACAAGTTTCTGATCCAACAATCACACTCCAAGAGAGAAGAATAATATGAAAGAGAAACATAATTGTAGCCCATTCAACATCCGAAGTAAAACATGCAAGATCTGCACGAACATTCAGTAGAAAATTGCAGTCAGTTGAAATTTGTAGATGTAGAACAACGATGGAAGATAGTCAAGAAAAACAATCTATGTTATTGCTGTTTGGAATCACATAGTGAGAAATGCAGAAAAATGAAAACCTGTGAAGTGAATAATTGTGACAGATTCCATCATAACTTGTCACACAAACATATAGAAAATAGAGTCGCAAATATCTCAAGACGACCTGAAATAACTGTGCATGTTCCTGAATCCAATGATAGTACATTACTGAGAATTATTCTCATTCAAATCGAAGGTTCAAACGGATTATTCCATATATCAGCTTCGTTGGATGAAGGAAGCACAACAACTCTGCTAGATTCAACAGTAGCTAAGAAACTAGGTTTATCTGGACCAGTTCATCTATTGTGCTGTAAATGGACTGGAGGTATATATCGTTTCGATCACAACTCTCAAGTCGGCGAAACAGGAATTTCAGGAATATCATCAACTCTCTTCTATCAGCTCAAAAATATAAGAACAATCGAAAATCTCAATCTACCAGAACAGAATAACAATTTACAGAAACTGATAATCAAATTCCCTTTTCTGAAACAAATTGCTGCTAATTCGAAATATATCAAAAAACCATGCCTACTCATTGGACATAATAACGCTAGTTTGATTGTATCAAGACAAGTTATCCAGCCAGATCCGTTTTCAACAATTTTATCGAAAACTCAAATTGGTTGGACTATTCATGGAAATATCAATTCTTCGGAAGAAAAACCATCGAATCTTCCAGAAATAACATTCATTTGTTGTGAATAATCAGATGAAAAACTACATGAGTTAGTAAGGATTTCATAAAAATTGAAAATTCTGGTGTAGCAATTTCAAAGCTTGACAGGAAGAGAACAAGAGAAGAAGAAAGAGCCCTTTCGATCGCAAAAAACTCAATCCATCTCGTGAATGGTCAATACGAGATAAAATTGCCATGGAAAGAGGACAACAAACTTTTTCCTGATTCAAATCCTATGGCTATGCAGAGACTGATTTGCCTGGAGAGAAAGGTATCTAGATACGAGCCCTTAGCCGAGGCGTACAGTAAAGAAATCGAAAAGTTGTTGGAGAAAAATTATGCTGAATTAGTTCATAACCACCAAACCAAAGCCGAAAATATTTGGTATCTGCTTCATTTTGCAGTCACAAATCCAAATAAATCCGGAAAGGTGAGGGTACTATTTGATGCAGCAGCAGAAACTAACGGATTTTCACTAAAAGATTTCTTACTAGTTGAGCCAGATTATTTGAAATCTCTATTCAGAATTCTACTGAGATTCCGTATCAATAAAATAGCTTTTGCAGGAGACATCAGAGAAATGTTCAACAGAGTGAGGATTCCATATGGAGATACCTTCGCTCAATGTTTTTTGTGGAGAAATCTGCAACAAAATACTCCATCGAAGTTGTACAGGATGACTGCAATGTTATCATCACCTTCTCCATTCTTGGCACAATTCGTCAAAAATCATAATGCTCGGTTATATTCTGAAACACACGGTAGAGCAGCAGATGCTATTATTAAAAACCATTATGTAGATGATTACCTGGACAGTACCGAGACAGTACATGGAACAATCCAACTCATCAAGGACGTCATATATGTCCATGGGACAACTCAGCCGAAGTCCTAAAGAACATACCAGCACATCTAGTGACTCAAAATGGAATGTCTGAATTGGACCAAAAACACTCAGAAGAAATGATTCTCGGAATTACATGGAATTCTCGAAAAGATTGTTTCAGTTTCATGAAGTCCATCTGGAAACTATGAATGACTAAAAAATTCCAACTCAACGAGAAGTTTTGAAGACAGCTATGTCGGTTTACGACCCCATCGGTTTGTTGACACCAACAACAATAGAATCTAGAATATTGCTTCAGCATATTTGGCGTTCAGAAATCGGATGTAATGACTCGATCACCGAGAGCATGTTCAAGAAATGGCTTATATGGTTGAAGGAATTGAAAGAGTCCATGCATCTGGAAATTCATCGTTGTTATTTAGCCGATTTCAAACAAGCGAAACATATTTATCTCCATGTATTCGTAGATGCAAGAGAATATATGCTTATATCCGCATGAAATTCGAAGAATGCATACAGGTCGTTCTAGTAGCATCGAAAGCACGAGTTACACCACTGAAAACATAAACAATTCCGAAACTAGAATCACTTGCTGCTGTAATCGATTGTGTACAAAAGTTAAGGAACACTTGAAGATCAATATAGATTCAAAACTTTTTTGGTCTGATTCTCGAACAGTTCTCCATTGGCTCAAGAGTGAAAAACAGCTTCCAACCTACGTTGCTTCTAGAGTTGGAGAGATTTTAGAGATAACTGAAGTCAATGAATGAAGATGGGTCTCAACTGCAGAAAACGTAGCCGATGATTGTACAAGAGATACGCCAATGAATTTAACAAATGATGAGTGCAGATGGTTCAAGGGTCCACAATTTCTTCATAGAGATGAGAGTGAATGGCCTGTTATTTCAAAACATTCAAATGAACAGAAGTGTTCGAACGAGTTAAATGAACCAGAATATGTAAATGTTATGGTGCTGATGGAATGTATTACTGAATGTTTGCCAACAATAAAATCTCTTTACTCATGGATCAAATTACTCAGAATGACTGCGAGAGTAGGAAGATTCTTGAATAATTTGAAATTGGGGCAGAAAAACAAACAAATTGGCGCTATTTCAAGTGACGAATTGGATTGGAGTCTGAAACAATGACTGAAGGAGATTCAAAGATGTTGTTTTTTTAGTGATTCCGAAAACGTGAAGAGTGGAGTAGGCTATAAATCAGGAAGGCTACACAAAATGTCGCTTGTTTTGGACTCTGAAGGTTTGATGAGAATTTCCAGCAGGATACTCAAAATTGGAAATGTCGCTGAAATCGAAATAGAACCCATAGTTTCAGATAGAGAACATTCATTCGCAAAAAAAATAATTCTTCATATCCATGAACAGTATGGACACCGAGGCACTCAAACCGTGATCAATAAACTGCTGCGTGAATATTGGATCCCGCATATCTCTACGATAGTCAAGAAGACCATCAGACAATGCATGAAATGTAGAAGAAAGATGGCACCTCAAGTTCAACCAAGAATGGGAGGGTTACCACAAGATAGGTTGTCATTTACTGGCATTGACTACTTTGGCCCATTCCACGTAAAAATTGGTAAAAGAATAGAGGAAAGGTATGAGATTCTATTCACTTACTTGACAGTAAGAGCAATTCATGTAGAAATCGCCCATTCTCTCAGCACCGACTCATGTATGATGGCAATTCGAAGGTTTCAAGCAAGACGTGGAACAGTAGAAGTGATTTTGTCAGATGATGGTTCGGATCTCCACGGAGCAAGCAGGAAACTCGTTGAAGCTCTAGATGAACTCGATATCAACTAAGTCATCGAAAAAATGACAAACAAGAGTATCCAATAGAAGTTCATACCACCTGCTCCATTCATAGGAGGTAGTTGGGACCGCTTGATAGGCTGCTTCAAAAGAGCTCTAACAGGAATCATAAAAGGCAGACATCGAACGAAAGAAGTACTAAAGACCGTATTTGCCGGAGCTGAACATGTGGTTAATAGTAGACCATTAACTCATGTATCTGATTACCCCGATGACTTGGTTGGTATATGTCCAAATGATATTTTGATTGGTAGATCTACTACTCTCATTTCACCTGGTCACTTCACGAAAAGGAATTTACTTCTGCGAAAACAATGGCGAACATCCCAGTGTTTAGCTGATATGTTCTAGAAGCGTTGGCTTCGAGAATATATTCCGACATTGATTAATCGCAAAAAATGGCAGTGAGATGGATCAAATATCCAGATTTGTGATATGGTATTGATAAAAGGAACCTCGTTACCAAGAGGATTTTGGCCACTTGGGCAGATCGATAAAATCTACACTGGTCCAGACGGAATTTTAAGGGTACCTGAAGTGAGAACCGCTCATGAAACTTTCAAGAGGGCAGCCCGAAAACTCCACCGACTGAATGTTAATTGTACTAACACTAAAGTTAGTACCAAGGAAGAAAATATTCAAGAAACTTAAATATTTTGATGCACTGTATAGCTGATAGTGATAGTGAGTCAGTTGTTAATTATAAATGAAGATGGAATTGTCAGAAAATTGAATAAAATATATAACAGGTTTCCCAAAAAGGTATATTCAATTCACACCTTCAGCTTACACACTGAGTGACTCAATGCGACCAAATGGCCATTGCATCAGCGTTGTCACTACCGTTTTGATTAATACCATTGTTCCGATGGCTGCCAGAGTCAAAGGAGTGATCCATTTGGTCTTCTGCTGTAACGTGTGCAGATATTCTTCATTATATCGACTCCAAAAATTTTGGTGCATCTGTTGAAGCAACTGCCAACGGCTCAATCTATCAATCGGGCTGAATGACAGATCCGGGGTAGGTGATGCGACGAGCAATTCGAGGGTTAAAAAATGGCCCGGAGTTAGCACTGCCAAGTCACTAGGATCAGAGCTCAATGGTACGAGCGGACGCGAATTTAGTATACTTCCAATTAATACTGAAACCGTATATCTCCGTATGACGAAACTTGATGACCTACTACTCGAATCAAATGTATTTTAATCGACTTGACCCCAGCCTCCCAGAGGCTTCCAAAATGAGGGGAACTGGGAGCATTGAAATGCCACGTGATATTTTTTTCATTGGAAGCCCGTTCCATCATTTCTCTCGATTGACGATAGGCTTCCACAAAATTGGTCCCATAATTTGAAGATAAGTGATCACACCTACCACGTCGCCCAATGAATCTTTGTTAAGCCGCTAAAGAAACATCCGAAGAAAGGCTACTACATAGCTCAATGTGTATAGATTTTGTGGAAAAACACACAAGAATGCACACATACGCCCTAATAGACTCAGTACCACGAACTCGTTTCATTGTTATCAAAAATGGACCTGCGAAATCCACACCCGTGTGGGTGAAGGCTTCAACTTGCGAAATCCGTGACACAGGTGAACTCCCCATAGGGGGTTGAAAAGCTTTTGCCTGAGTTCTCCAACACTGCCAACATTTCTTCGACAACGGATTGCACGTTTTGGAGATAATATCCAAAATTGCTGGGACAATAAAATATGCACAGTCCTATGCCAAGTGTGTTGATAGCGTTTATGACAATATTCTATCAATAAACGAGTCAACCTAGATTTTCTTGGCAACAATAGTGGATGTTTCACATCATAGGGGAGTTGGGCGTACTTTAATCGGCCACCAACTCAAGAAAGACCGTTTTCATCAATAAATGCGTTCAATTTCCGTAGCGGTTTGGAGATTTTATCACCGTTTTTCTCACTTCTGAATGACACTGACTGCGTACGTAAAACAATAACCTTCAGAGCATCATTCAATTCGGATGATGTAAGCCAACCACCCTTTTATTCGACAGAATTCTTCAAATTAGAAATAAACCGGAGAATATATGCAACAATACGTAAAAAAATTCCGAAACATGAACGATTTTCTAACAAATCGTCTAGGAAGTTACCTTCTTCAGTCATTACGAGAAAAACATGTCGCTTAGTTTCTGCTTCTTCTGAAGGAGCAAGATTCAATTCAGGCAATTTCAACCAGGAATCATCGCTCGCCCAAAGGAAGTCAGGACCTTGAAACCAAAATGCCGCTGTTGTAATTTGGAAAGAAAGCAATCCCCTCGATACAACGTCAGCAGTATTGAGTTCAGATTCAACATAGAACTAGGAGGAAGGAGATAACCGCTCTTGAATCAGCGAGACACGATTGGCCACAAAAGTTCGCTATAGGGGGAGATCTAATCCAACCCAGGGCAACCTTCGAATCAGACCATGCACATACTCTTTCGAACTCTAATTCCTTACTATAGAGCTTCAGAACATATGACATCAATTTAGCAAGTAGAACTGCGGTACAGAGCTGTAATTTAGGAATAGTGATAGGTTTGAGTGGCGCTACTTCACGTTTTGAACAGATAAAAGAAGTATGAATTTCTTGATCCGCATCAATAACTCTAATATAGACAAAAGCACCAAAACCCTCAGCAGAAGCGTCGCCAAATCTATGGAGTTCATAATGTCCATAAGTGTTATTACAAATCAAGCGAGGAATTCGAATGGTAGATAACAAAGACAATTCTTGCCCAAACTGCGACCAAATTTGACAAATTCCATCATAAGGTGGTTGGTCCCATCCCACTCCAGAAATCCATAAACACTGAAGGAGGTGTTCCGTAAGAAACGTTATAGAAGCTAGAAATCTGATGGCATCGTATACTCGAGCGAGATTGGAGAGCATTGTACGTTTGGTAAAATCCCTATTGTTAGGTTCAACTGCGAAAGAAAAATAATCTGCGTTAGGATTCCATCTCTGAGTCCTGAAATTCTCAAAGACATAGTGTCTCTGTCTCAAATGAGAGTGGGTTATCAGATCAGTGAAATTCAGGTAGACTCTCCAAAATCCACACTTCGTTGCTGCACCACTTGCGCAGCTCAAAACCACCCTTTTGAAATAGACCAACAAGTTCCTGCTGAAGCGCCTGTGCTTCCTCTATAGAAGATGCTCCAGTAACTATATTATCGACGAAAGAATCACGTCGAATAGCTGCAGCAGCTCGGAAAAATCGTGCCCTTCAAGGTCAGGTAATTGAATGAGAGTTCGGAGAGCTGAATAAGGGCTGGCCTTCATACCAAAACTAACAGTTCGAAGTCGATAATCTTGGATCGGATCGTTTGGATTGAATCGCCAGAGGAGCCTCTGATAGTCGCGATGTTCCGGGACTATCAGAATCATGCGATAAATTTGCTTTACATCAGCACATAGTACGTACTTGTGTAGCCTCAAATTCAACAAAATCGAACATATATCCTGCTGTAATTTGCTGCCTGTAAGCAGATGATCATTGAGGGACGAATCATTGATTTTTGCACTCGCATTGAAAACAACTCTAAGTTTTGTGGTTGAGCTCTCAGGCTTCAACACACAGTGGTGAGGGATATAATTTGAATTGATAAGACTCTCGTCATCAGAAACGGATTCCATGTGATCCAGCGACAGGTATTTCCTCATAAAATTAGAATAATCCGAATATAATTTCGGATCCTTGAGCAGGCGGCGTTCTAGCGTTAGAAAACGTTGTAGAGCTATAGATCTAGAACCAGGAAGGGCCGAAAGTATATCCCGAAATAGAAGTGCGACACGAAACTGACCAGAATCATCTCTCGAGCAGGATTGATTGAATATCTGTTCACAAAGAATTTCATCTGGAGACAGAATTTTTTTCCTAAGGAATTTCCTCGATTCTTTAAGGTTTCAGCCAGCGCTGTGAATTCTATTGTCGAACAAGAAAATGAAGAAATAAATGACGTGGTAGAATTTGACACTTTCCACATGATTATATAACCGAACACAGTGTTTATGGCATCAGGGCTGCCCTCAACTTCAGAAATACGACAATCTAATAACACTCGCGAAAAAATATCAGCGCCCATCAAAACATCGATATTTGCGGAAATTCAAGAAATTCATCGGCTAAATCAATAGTTGCCAAGTGTGGCCACTTCTCGGGAGAAATCGGTGACTCCGGTAACGGATCACAAATTTTTGACAAAATGATAGCGTCAACTATGAATGAGATAGTTGAATTTTTCACTGGTCGAAGAGTAATCACAACTCCACCATGAGTTGAAACAGTTTGCATCGATCCTAAACCTTTTATATCCACTGCGGATTGATTGGACTGGAGTGCTAGCCGGTTGACTGCCTTTTGTGTGATAAAAGAGCTCATACTCCCTGAGTCAATAAGACATCTTACTAATTGATATTCACCTCGCCCGTCTAGCACCTCTGCCATGGCCGTAGCCAGCAACACACTCGGTAGAGAGTTAATATGTTGTGAGGCATTAACCGACTTACCAAACAGAGCAGTAGTAGTCCCTGATGAGGGACTAGCCGTATTTCGCGGAACATTGGTGCAAATGGAATTTGACCCTTCGGAATTGAAAGCATTGTTCTCAAAATGCAAAAGACTGTTATGTTTCTTTTTACAATGGAAACACACAGAAGTTGATTTACATGCCTGAATTATATGAAAGTTGCTCAGACAATTGAAACGAAGACGTTGACTTTCACAAAAAGTGAATCGTTCAGCAACAGGTTCACGTGAAAATTCGGCGCAAGTGCGTAAGACATGATTCTCCTTACATAATACACACCAACCGAGCGGAGGTTTGGCCAAGAATACATTCGTGCGATTAACTGGATTGCTTTGATCATGATTGGCCTTTGAAAAAACTTGTTTATTCTTTGGTACAGGCGTGAATGTCAACGAATCCATTGAAATCCAAATTTTCCCCAGAAATTCAGTTGAATCCTTATTTGTTGGTACATTTTTAGATCCATGATCCAATACAAATTTTTGGAGGGTATTAATATCCATGCGTTTTCGGATCATCATCACTAGAATAAAATCCCAAGAATCAACAGTAAATTTCAAAGTGCGAAGACCCGATAGGTTCTCAGAAAAAAATTCCGAAACTCCACTTATAGATGTAGGATTGTCGGATGATAATTTTAGAGCGTTTTCTAACTGAGCCTAATGGGCTTGGGCCCTTAACCTAACATTCCAATATCTATTAACTGGAGTTCTATATGCGGTTGCGTAATTATTAGCGATAATGAGTGAATTCCAAACTAATGACATTAGAGGACCTTGCAAACTCGAAATTGAATAGTTAAATTTTTCTACTTGACTTAAACCAGAGTTGTCATAAACTAGAGCGTTGAATAAATCATAGTAAGAAGCAGAACTGGTATATTCACCATTGAATTTAGGTAACTCTATTCTTGTCAATCTCAAGTTGGAGTTATCATTAGAAAGGAAGCTTCTATTACCAGATGTTTCGAGTGAACCTCTACCTTGCGCGGAATTTTCAATTGAATCATGATAAATACTTTTGATAACAAAATAATCGCTGCGAAACCCTTCTAAAATTGCATCTTCAGCAGTTGCGTCACTGTTTGGATCTGCTAAAAGAGCACTGACAATGACTTTATGATTAGTGTCGAACTCTCGTCTCACGACGTCTAATTCAGCACACCGGACGAAAAATAAACTCCAGACGGACTGCTCTTTTCTCGCTCTCTCAGCTGAATAAATCAGAACTTGAACTTAATTGAGCACCGTACTTCTACTATACCTTGCCTTTTTTACTCGATCAACCATGTTTGCAAAAAAAACAACTTATTTACTATAATGAATTGGCGACCCCCACCTACAATTACAACGATGTGTTTCTCGCCTTCGCTGTTGGATAAAAGCAATATGGCTTCGAATGAAATTCATCAACTAAACTCGAACGACAGTGAATAAATTCAGCGCGATATTAGAATGAAAGGAAAAACTTTGCGAACTTATCATATGATATGAAAAATTCGAAGATATTTGGAGCGAGCTTGTATTATCTAAAACAAATGCGTATTTTAATCAATGATACCAAATTGTCATATAAAAAACAAAAGACCAAAAACACAAAATCTTATCTGAGCTCGATGGACCAACTGTTTGGGAATGCGAAAATGGACTGTATGATTGTATATTAAGTATCATTAATCATCAAATCGAGAGCGTTACAAAATTGTACCTTTATGTCGGCTTCCTTTTTGTCATCCTTAGAACGGTATCATCCTGGAGGTGATCACCATCAGTTTTTATAGTAGAGCGTGGTAAAGGGCACATAACGCAGTATTGTAGAACCAAGAATCTCGGTTATGTCACTTCAAAAGTAGTATGCACTTGTTAGCGCGTATGATAACTCGACTTTTTTACTGGCCAGCGTTCGAATTTATAGTAACCTGGTCTGTCTGTGTCCATTCTGCGTGACTTGGGCAGAGGACGCAAAAAATGGGATTTTTCACCAAAAAACTTGTAACGCTCATTTCGCGAACATAAGAAAGCTACTTTTATTGAAAAGAAGACAGTGTTGCCATCTTTCCCAAACAACTAGTGTTACGTTAATAACTGGTTTGAGATTGATGCTCTGTATATCGAACTGGAATTCGATACTCCTGAATCTCTAATTCGTTTTTTTTTTGTACTAGCGTACATTTCATTGTGTTCTGAACCAACTTTCCAGGGGTTAGATTCTCCAATCCAAATCTGATTTGAACCTGAACATCATTCTGTTTCGAAGCAAAATGTTAATATTGGTGAAACTCGATACTATGCACCATAATCGAAATATTTTGGACAGAAAATATCGATGTGATGATTATAAAGCTATGTTTGGGAGGTGGTATCATAAAAACTCATTACCAATTTATTGAGAAATAAAAACGAAAATGAATGCCAGATGCAAAACTATATGGAACACAATAATTACATTGGAATGAATTGGACAGGAATCATTTTTTGCACAGTTTGATTGTTACTTAAGGAGGAAGTATTTGGTAGAGTAGTTGATTCACGTCGAGACTTGCGAGACAAAATTGAACATCGCTTGAAGGACCTACTCAACCGTTAACTGAAACAATGCATCGAAATAAAGATAATAAAAACTGTGTATCGTGGAAACAAAGGGCAATTCAAACTTCCTTTCCACTCTGACGAATTCAACATCAGCACAAGAATAATGTTTTTGTTCTCGAAATTGAATAGATCCCAATAATACTCATTGAATACCGACATCAACTATTTCTCCACTATTTCTCAAACGAAATATTCCGAAAACGCTACACAATGCTGAGTTCCATCAAGAGTTCCCTTTTGGTGTGAATTGGATGATGCTCAAAGTCACATGTTTTTTGGCCTGACGAATCTCACCTCAGAAAGGTCATGTTCAAAATCAATTAGTACGAACTGTGTTACTAGAGCCCCCTATGAGAGTAAGATATAAAAACAAATTCATGCAGATTTTCAACTTCCAGAACATACCCTTACAGATATTCCTCACAATAATACCAGTAGTTTCAATATTATGAAAAATTTGTGAAAAAATTACTTCATTTCACCAAACAGATCCATTTCATTCGAACTTCTCGAATTTATGCTGAGCATGACGTCGATTGTCGAAGTTTATATCTGTTGTATTTGGTATGGAAAAAATATTATGAAGGTTATTCTTTGAGCTATTGTAAGTGAACCTTGTCTAGTTCTAGGGGTATTTTGTGATTTACTTAATGATTCAAGATCACAGCATATTGAATCCTCTCAAAAATTCCAGAGCACACCCAACACTGAAGTATAATTATATTCGAGACAATCATATAATTCATTTTCTGCGTTGGATATTCAGTTCGTGAGGTTGAATTGACCAGTCCACATCAATTCTGTTGATTCCGTTATGAATGTATCTAGCTCCTCAGACGTATTGATACTGGTCACACAGTTATATACATTAAATAATTCTCTCAACTTCGCAGCTGTCTCCTGGAACTCCGCTGGTGCATGTGTCAAATGGGAATTGATTGCTGCAGCTAGCAAAAATGGACTTTGTTTCACTTCAAGAACTACTCTGCCATGTCTATATTTTGTTTTCATTTTGAGCATAGTTCAGCCATCAAACAAATCTCAATTTATCCTTGTCGATGGGAGTAATACTTATTCGGAAGAAGGCTTTCTTTATATCAGAAATCACACCTTCCATTCCTTTTCTCAATTTCAATGGAAGTGCTGGAATTGATTTGATCAGATTTGGTCCTGTTTGCGGAAAATTGTTCGAAGTACTACCGTCCTGATCCTTTGCCGAAACATCAACAATTGGTCTAACTATAGTTGTTTCACTAGATTATTTGATGACAGCATGGTGGCATGAATAATGTGAAGATCCCTAACCCGTGCTTTCTTCGCTGACCTGCTATATGATACCAAGCTTCTTTCAATCAACCAAAAACTTCAAATTTGTTCATTGCTTGTAATTTCTTGATAGTAGACTGCAGACGTTTTTTTTTTCTGGATACTCATTGTTCAATAGTTTCGAATGACCCCCAATCCATGGCAGTTGTATCTCATACCTCTCATCTTCGTTGATCCTAACAGTTTCATTGAAATGATCGTTTACTTCTTCTTCTATGAGCTCCCTAGTTTTCATTCCAGCTGGATCTGTCATTCCTAGAATTTGAGGATTCCATAAGTCTGATGAAGAACAGTTAGTTTCAACAGAAAATGTGATTCGATTTTTTTTTCTCATTATATTGTCCCATCACAGTCCAACCGAATGAAGTTTCAATTGCAGTGAGCTCATCATCTAAATATGCAATATTTTCTGCCGATAGTCTCCCAAAAACATCAGCATTCAACGACAACTCGATATCACGTGGTGCATTCTTCACGTTAGTTTCATTAAGAATTATGTTTTTTCGTTTCAGATGATCGATTTACAATAAATCTTGTTATCTTGTAATGTTATTTCAAATTTTTCCTTGCTCAATCACTGATAACTTGATTCTGAAATTTCCATTTAGGTTTTGGACGTAAACATCATAAATTCCGTGAACTTGTGGTGCTAACGTATACCTCCAAAGACACCATGTCTAACAGTTTGCCCGCCAGTTTCGACATTTTCTAATTCTTTGACGCATCCTGACAATACGTATGATTTTTTGACGTCCAATAAAGCCCGAACTAATTTTTGTTTGATATCATTGTTCACGAGCCTAACCAGAATAGTTTGCAATAACGTGTCGGCATCTGGATTATTTGTCAAGATGTTGTCAATTTTTGTACTGCAATTTCCCTAATGTATTATAGTGAATTCTTTTTCGTCGGAAAGGTCAGAACACATAATGGGAAAATGTTTCTTTTCACAAACCAAGCATCTGAGGAAAGCTCTACAGTTTCGGCTTGCGTGATCTGTTTTTGAACATGAGGAATGAGCTCGTTTCTTCACTACTATCGTCTTACTTTCTTTCATTGTTGCTGGGCTGGTGGCCGTGAGCGTAGAGTCGCTGGCTGTTGCCCAGGCGGTCCGGGTTCGATCCCCGGCGCGAGCACTGAATTAATTTTCGGTAGTTTCGTTGGGCGGGAGGAGATAGGTGGCCAACCCAACATTCTTGGTACCTAGATATCAATCCTTTGGACTGTCCACGGTTACCAGCCGAGTAGTGCTTCGGATGACACTTAAAAAGCTAAGGTCCCCGTCTTCTTAACTCACACAAGTCTCTGACTTTCGAGGGTTGCTTTGCAACTAAGCTGGCGGTTAAAAACGCTTTCAAAAACACACACTTTTTTAGTTCTGGGCTTTCGAACAATCTGTGTCAGCATGAAACTTCTCACAGAATATGCAAAATGAATGAAGTGATGACGCAGTATATATTTCCGCTTCTTGCTGTATCTCCTCTTCCTATGATGCTGATTCCTGCCTGGTTTTTGTCTGTTGAAAAACTAGAATATGCAAGGTTGATTCGCTCCTCAGATTCCACTTCTCTTCTTAGGAAATCTAATAACTTCGTCAAAATTTCATCACCTCCATTTGTCTCATCTTGTAAGTCTGATTTGCCTATATCGATAGAGTTTGTACTGCGATACCTCTCCCAAATTCTTAGATTGATTGGTAAGGCTGATTCAACTAGCGGAAATAGCATTGCAGCATACTTATCACTAGTTATTCCCAGCGTTTCCAAGGCTCCCAACTGAGTTTTCATTCTGTCATATGAACTAGCTAGGGTTATACTCGTTTCATTCTTGGTAGCTTGCTTGAGAACGGGATCCAATAACTTTCTTACATAGACCTCAGTCAAGGATTCGTCCCTAGCTAAATATGCTTCTATCTGGTCAATGGCTTCAGAATAGTTTTTTTTATCGCTTGGAGCGCACGAAAGGGAATCCCTATATTGTTCAAAGAACATCGTGCGTTCCTAGGAAGGATAGGGGCAGGAGGTAGGTATTTGAATTTTTTTTGAACTTTTGGATAGTTGGATGAAGGAGTCTTGATAAAGTGCTGTTCGACATCTTTCGAGGTTGACAACGAAAGGATGTGCTGACTGGGCTCGTGTAGTTCATTTAATTGGTATTGCTAGTGAAGGGATGATAGCAGAGATTTCCGAAGAATATTTTCCGTGGAAGTATCGATAACAAAGTGAAAGGTCGCCGACCTTCCTACGGTGTTCCAATGATGTCAAGGAGTGAGTGAGTGTGGCGTCACCCACCAGGCGAATGGCTTTTCGCTGGATGAAATCTGAGAGCATCAGGAGGAAAGCTCTCGATCAAATCACTTGCCACAGTTTCTTCTTCGGTTGCTTGCAGCAGATATTGAAACTCATCTATCAATTCAATATCATCATCGTCGTGAATTTTCTCGAACTGATCCCAGAATCTTATCCAATTCTCAACGTTTCCATCAAATTTCTTCAACTCCAATTTGGAAAGTCTAAATCTCTTTCTGTTCTTGTCGACACTGCTGATTACATACGTCGCTTGGTCATCTTGTTCGGACTGCTCTTCTATCAATATCTTGGATTTGGACCTGTGTTTGATGATTTCTCCTCTGAAGAATTCGACTTGGTCAAATTCCTGCTCTAGTTCTGCCTCACCTGGATTTGACGAAAACAAATCTCTCATTTGTTCATCTCTTGATTATAATCTGTCAGTCTCATCCTCCAACTGACCCAGTAGAACTTGCACTTACAGACGAATTAGTGAGCAGATAACACGTGCACAATCGGAGATATTTATATAAGCCAAATTAAGTGTCAACAAATTCATTCATCTCGACGTGCCAACAATAGGTATTCGAATTGAAGGTGAATGATCAAATAATATGATCATTACTCAGCGCAAGGATGGGATTTTCTTTATACAGGGTCGAGACGATTCAATAGGGATAGCATTGTTATCTGTTGAACGGTGAAAAAAAAGAAGTTGATTGCATCAGAAGGAGGTTGCGTAATTTGAACCTCTTCAATATACTGTTCTGCAAACTGTAAAAAATTCAGCTGTTCCTAAAATATTTTGAAATCACTAAAAATCGCTGATTTTGATTTCTGCAATTTCCCGAGTTGATATTCTATATAATGAAAATCAAATTCGTGTGATCAAGTATTCAATCAAAACGAAGAAGTGAACATTATCAAAAATATAATATGTTTTGTTCCCACTGATGCTTATAAAATAGTTTGGCGATTGAGAAAAGAACTCTGATAGAATCATTGATTCGAACTGTACACATTACTGTCTCAGCACCAAGATTGGATTATGGAAATGATTGTATCAACTTATATAATAAGATGTACTCATTCCACAATGATAATATAAATAAATGAATCAATGTATGATACGTTGTATGAAGGTGTTGTTATATTCATGCAGAAACAATATGTTTTATGTGAGTTGTTAAAACGGCTATACAACAATACGGAAGGAACCTATTTGAATTATATTGAATTCCTCAGTTAATGGTGGAACAGTTCATCGATCAGCGTTATATAGTAATCGAAGGATTATCCACTTATCACTGAGTTGAAAGGTGTGCTAGTTACCCCAATTCCCAAATTTTGTTTAATCATTCATTTTGTTTTTTAGGAACTGTCGTTCCATCAATGGCACTTGTCATACTAGGTTTTCTCCCAGAAGATTGGATTGCGCTATCGGTGATGATGCTGGTTATTGCAGTAGGAGTCAACGCAGCAGTTTTTGTAGGATTCCAAATCAATCCTGTTGATTTATCGCCAAAATTCTCTGGAATCATAATGGGAATAGGAAATGGATCATCAAATATATTCTCTATTATTGCTCCATTGATGGTGCAATTCTTGGTTACAGATGAGGTGAGTAGACCCACACATCAGGTAAACTGAACTATGAAAAGGTCAAAACTACTTCTCGAATAATTTTTTTTCGTATTCCGATAGTTTCTGTTACCTATGAGAGTGCCAAAATTTTGAACATACAAAATGAGTACACTTTGCATTCCCATACCTATTGAAGTTCCAATATTTTTATATAAGTACTCCTTGCACTCTCATATATGTTTCCCCACCTATGTGGGTTCCAAAATGAGAACTTGAGATGCTTTTTCATATATATTTCCTTACCTATGAGAGTTTGAATATTTCAATATAATTACCCTCTGCTCTCTTATACATGTTTTTTCACCTATGAGAGTTTCAATATGAGTATCCCTTGCTCTCTCCTATATGTTTCCTTACTTATGAGAGTTTCACCTACGACAGTTCCAATATTATATGCATACCCCTTTGCTTCTACATTCGTCTTTGCCTACCCCTTGCTCTCCCATGCATATTTTCGCGTAGCCCTTATTCTCCCATACTATTTTTTTTTGCCAGTAGCCGAAGGCAATTGCTTATATACCTTGTGCTCCATGCTTTTGTATGGAACCCAGTTGATTCAAACACAATCAGGTAGGTAATCTAGAAAATTGATCATCAATGATTCGGTTTCTGATGATTTTTTCATCAGATAGGGTGCACGTAAGGAAATTACTCAAATTTTTTCAGGAACACTGTGAGAGGATAGGGAGAGATGATGAGTGTTGGAATTTGTTTCTTGAATACGTGAAAATCCTCGGTTCTTGCGAAAAGTTTCAAAGGGAATGTATTCCAAAGCTTCACCGTTCTACAGAAAAACAAATGGGGAAGACCACTGAGGGAAGAAATCCGTACAAACCTCTTTCAATCGACGAATCATGATTCACATTTCATGTACAATCAATAATATGAGTTGAAGTTGAAGGGAATCGAATATATATCGTTTCGAAATCAGCATATTTCATTCGATATTTCAAACAGCCAAATATGATGGTGGAGTCGTGACATATTAGTCCCGAACTGTAGCTATCTCTCTCTGATACCTCGTCATTCTGCAGTGTTGCAGTGTAATTGGTCAGTTCAAGGACAATAGGCGTGTTGGGACTAAGACGTCGCACAAGTTACACCAATGAATTGATGAAATTTCAAATGGCGCAGGAATTGTGTGTTTTGAAATGGACATATACTAATTTATTTTTTTCATCGTCTCAGCATGAATGAAAAAATTCAAAATTAATTCACTGGTAGTTTTTCAGTATAGAGTTCACGATAATGTCGTTTTAAAAAATCAGTGGTCTTCCCCATTCTGATGAATTGCTGTTCGACATATTTTTAGGTTGGCAACGAAAGGATGTCCTGACTTGTCGAGGTCGTCTAACTGGTATTGGTAGTGATGGAATGATAGTAGAGATTGGATTATTTTTTTCAGTATGTTGCTTCTTGCATCCGCATGAGTTAAGTCATGATTTTGCACTCTCCGTTTTGTATTATATGACGCACCTTCATGCATTTCTTGTGATTCTCATTTTCCATGAATTCTCCTGAAATTTTCTGGTCATGGAACTCTCCTGGGTATGTGATATCAGGTGTGTTTGTATGATCATCAATTCTCGATAATTTGGATTAGTGTTATAGCTAGGCATATTTTTTCCAGAATGCACTTATCGCCTTCTTCTATTTTTCTCATATGGTTCATGAATTCTCCTATATTTCAATGAGTTGGTGTCTACTTACCTACAATTTTTATGAAACTTCCTCAGGTTTATTGATCTATGAGTATTCTTGGTATTTTCTAGATACTCTTATCAGGCTAGAACCTCTCCTCTTGATGATTCATAATGCCCCTATGATTTGATATGCCTACAATGAATTTTCAGTATGTTTTGAATGAATCATCTAGGCATTTTCCAGAGACTTGGAGATTTTCTAATATTCCAAGCGTATTTTTCATCTCTTGGAGCGCACGAAAAAAAACCTTATGATGTTCGGAGCTGTGATTCAATTGGCTGCCTCACTTTGCTCCAGGATATGGGGCTACTATATGAGAATGTGATCTCCCTAGGTACGTCTGGCCGAAACATATTTATGACATTTCCATAAAGTGTGGTCGACTTACTTCGTGTATTGTTTGCATGAAATCGCTTAAGAGAAATTGACAATATTCATGATTGATACTGAATATAATGTGATTTTTTTTTCACCCCTCACACACCTCTGTCATAAATCGAAAAGTATTCTAGAATTCTGGTTTTGAAACCCAATGGAATATTTGCTGTCCTCGGAAAGAAAATATTCATTATGGATTCTTATTGCCAAAAATCGATCGTAGGATCACTTATACATAATCTTCTTGATGATTCGTAAGCATTGGTGTAGTTGCGATTCTTGTTCTTCAAATTGACTATTTGGTTTTCACATCATTGATTATGGTTGACCAGTGTTGAAGCATCTCACGGAGATCAATGTATCTTAAAGTGAGTCAACTTTCCCACGTGAATTCGTTGCAATAGGTGGCTGGAGAAAATCTCCACGTGAGAATTACCAGTCAATGAGAATAATAAATCCTGACACGAAAAAAAATTACGATTCTCAGTTTTATACTCCAACATTCGCGTTGGATCATTAGATAAGACTCATCGTTATGTTTCAAATCCTGTATTCGACGGGTAGAATTTCATCAATATCCCCACGTGACAGTGTTGCAATAGGTGGCTGAAGAAAATATCAATATTTCAATCTTCAGTCAATCAAACAATTTATATTTTCAGGTCCATATTTTTCCATTCGCGTTCGATCACACTGTGATTTTGATATCAGATGATACTATGGTTTGATATTATTTTTATCGAACAAATCGAATAGTGCATTTGATACATCACATGTGGAATTTTTTCCGCAGGAAGCATGAAATTCCGAGTCAAGTAATGTATTTCTATAAATTTTATGGAATTGTTCAACCGTGGCTCATCACGAGAGTACAGCAAGATCAAGAATGAGAGCTGGATTTGGAATTGATTATCAATAAGTTTCAAAAATATTGAACTAGACTACCATATTAGCAAAGATCCTTCGCATTTTTCAATCGTATATACAACACATCATCGTGAATACTCAACTCGAATTGATTATGTTCGATTCTTCGAACTACATTCAGAAGTCTGAAATATCCTGTGCGATTCCAGATCATTCAGCAATCAGTACGAATAATTTTCTGCGAACGTTGAATAAATCTAATTGATTATGAAGGATGTACTGCTGAACAATAATTGACCATTCTTTAATAATATGGAGTAAAAAGGTAAGAAAACCATAGAAAATACTAGCGAAAATATTTCAAACTCAAATATGAAGTTCTACACTAAACATCTCCTAGTGATTTCAGACGGTTTTGCAAGAATAATCTGACTGCTTGGCTATGGACAGTGTCTCTCAGTTATTATCTTTCAATGAATTCGTTGATAAGGAATTTCACACAGCATGCAGAGATTACTTATTTCATGGCAAGAGGTATATACCTGAAGAGTGAAAAAAAAAATCGAATCTCGAATTCTGTATTTATTTATTTATTTATTTATTTATTCATAAACTAACAAGAGTAGAAGCTAGGAGCTTATAAACTCTTTATACTAAAGTTATACATTAATACATAATCATGAAAGTAATTGCTTGATTCTAAAATAATAACTAATGAGGATTGAATCAGCTATATAAGCCTGTCGTAGAATTTACATGAGTAGGAAATGCTGGGGAAATATGTGTGGGTTATCATTATAATAATAATAATAATAATAATAATAATAATCGTCTTTATTATAGTCAACTAAAGGTTTACATGCATACAGTCTTGGTAACATAGATTATATTGACCATAAAGGGCGAAGTTTATTTTTGGTCGTGTACTAGACATAACCAAAAATATTCTTCCACTTAACCCATGTGAATTCATAAAAACATTACACAAAGTCAGTCGAGAACACTTAATGAAAACATAATAATCATATTTAGGTTCCACAGCTAGACGAACCTGTAGAAACAACTTTCAATTATGAATCCTCATATGATGATATGATAGGGCCGACTTCCTTCATGATATGAGTTGAAATCAAATCAAAAAAAAATTTTGTATTCATCATGAGAATGATCCAGTTCTCCTCAGCGATTGTATACGAAAAAAAAATATATATTATATATATAAATATAATATATATTAGTTAGTCGACCACACCTTATCAAAACATAATAAACATGTTTCGGTCAGACGTATCTGTTGGAATTACATCTTCATAGAGAAGCCTCATATCCCCAAGGAAATCGAGACAACCAATTGAATCACAGCTTCAAACATCATAAGGGTTGCCATTTGCGAGCTCCAAGAGAAGAAAAGTACGCTTTAACACATGGTTTGTCCTATTCCTATAGTCAGACTGTCATAGTTTAACTACTTATGGGGAAAATTACTTTTCTATACCCCTCTCACATGCCTTGAGATCAGATTATGATAGAGACATCTGGTATTCAGAGGCAATATTCCAATATAATGATTGCAATATCATATATTGTACTATGATTATTACTATAAATGCACATACGTGAATCACACATATCTATACTACTTCACCCGTGATCCTGTGAATTCAAACATAATGTTCGGAATGTATCCTACTAGAATTCGAGTGTGTATCATTCAATCCTGACTATCGCTATTGATCACTTTGGCAATGAATTTTCAATGTATCGCATGCGTTAATTATTTCGCATATGGCTTTCACCGTTCAATGGTTCTCAGCTGACGTTCTCAGACCATTATTCACGACGTAAGCCATAAACGCTTACTTTGCGCTGTTGGAATACAAATTTCTGTTTTTCCAGACAAGCAGATCCCAATGGAGAATAATATTCATCATCGCAGCATGTGTCTATTCTGCATCGAATGTATTCTACGTGATCTTTGCTTCTGGAGATGAACAATGGTGGAACAAATCAGCAGAAGGAAACGTCGAAGAGGAATCCAACCAGATGGATGAGAGAATTATCATCAGAACGCGAATTGCTCATGATAATTATATCAAAAAATGATTGACAACATCATACTATTCCTTCCATATGATTATTCTGATGAATTCTCCAAGTATATCATGATATCTATTTCAGTGCCTACTTTCATTGCTACGTCTTATACTGACAAACCCAAATATCATTTGCAGTATTAGGAAGGCACTCCTTCATTGGAATTGCAATATTTATGTATTCATTCGTCACAGTACTGCAGAACTCTTGACAACCAATGAACAATTCCATTCGTTTTTCGAGATCGATACTCTTTGGATTTTTTCGAGAATGACATTGATAACAAGTGAGGACAGATCTTTCATTTGATTGAGATGAATAAAAATAATATTGAGAGCATTGATAACCAAAGGTTTCATAGGTATCTAATACGTGATGTTTTGTGGAATTTTCAGACTTCACCGCGTAATATTATGGAATAAATTCAGAATTGCGAATGGTAATGAATATGAAGTGAGGACTTGCACATAGGAAAGTATAACAAAATATTTCACTATTTTTTTTTATTTCATCTTGCATTCTCTGGAAGTGAGTGTTAGTGATAGCTGAACATACATTGTAACCTTCCAACTAATCCCCGATGGTGATAACGGCTCCGACAGCTTCCATCGTCTTGGAAAGGTAGGAGTTGTTATTCTGGAAATCGTTATTTCAAACAGATTGGGAGCCTCACTTTCTGACCAGAAGTACTCACTATATGGATCCGAAATGAATAGTTGAAGGACCACACAATGATGGAGGTTTACTGATAGCGAATAATTTTTGCGTTTCAAAACTTCGAGAACTTGAAAAACTACTTTGTGCCCCACTTTTTTGTGATGAAGACGAGGTGCGCGAAATAACTTTAATTATAGTCTCTTCCACATAGGGAATTTTGGAACCACTTAGGCGACCCGTGGAACATTTATTTGTACGCGGTGTGGTATACCACCAGGAAAAATTCCTTTCACACAATTATTATGAATCCAATCGGCACAAAGTTGGAAGTTTACTAGGTGTTAGGAATGAACAACAGCCTTGGGCATGCTGGTGATCAGCGCTTCGACCACAAAAACAGTCCTACACGCGGGGACTCCAAGATACGAGGGTAAACGAGAAGTGATCATCTTTGCCCCCCCTCTAACATGAATTACGAAAAGGTTTCGGAAATTCATCGCGGTAAGTAATACCTTTTCATATGGCTAGCATGAAACATTCCACGCTCGCAATCTCCTTCCATATGTGACGGGGAGTAAACATCGCTACTTGATATTTGTTTGACCCGATAAGGCCCCTCAAACAATAACAACATTTTTTGTGTCTCGGCGTAGAGCGCAGACGAGATATTGGTCGCTTAAAGTAAAACTAAATCACCGGGCTGAAAGCGTTGGTACGACCGCCTAGGATGCGATATGGCCTGACGCTCAGCCGTAGAACGGAAAGTGGCTTCGGCCAAAATGAGCTATTCGGCATGTGAAATTCCGTCGTCCCCCCTAGAAGCACGATATTCCGCAGGCAAAAGTCAAATTCGGTGTGTTCCGAATTGTAATTCGTTCGATGAGAATCCAGTAGACTCGTGGACAACTGAATTCAAAATGTCCGCGAATTTGTTGATATCCATAGCCCACTTGGAGTGGCGGTCGTGGCAGTAGGTGCGGAAAAGTCGCTCAATTTCCCGCATACAACGTTCTCACCGAGTCGCTGAGGCATGACGTACTGAAATGTATACGAGGTGGCCCCCGAGCGCTCCGAAGGTATCCTTCTGAAATTTGGAGGTGCATTACGTGGCGTTATCATGAAGAAATCTTTCGACCACACCGTGGGTAGGAAAAATAAATATTGCCGAGTTACGCGGTGGACCATGACTTGCGCATTAATTTTATTTATTGAATACAAGGCAATGTGTTTCGTGAAAACATTTTGTTACGACTGAGGAGTATTCCACTCTATTATTTGGAAGAACACGCACAACTACTTCAATCACTTTATTCGACAACCGTTTGATAGCACGAATCAGTCAGAACTACCTCACATTATTCATCCTATCTCTATCACAAGTTATTACCTAAGAACATATGAGTCAGTAACGATTTCTGGCCAGGAAACCGCTCCAATACTAATATACAGCGTGTGAATATAATATGATTATAATAACGATAACAATGATAGTAATAATGATAATAGAAATAATAATAATAATAAAAATAATTTATAATGATAAGAATGACAGAAATAGTGATATTTCACTGATGATAATAATTATTCAGATGATGCCGGGCTCCAGAAGACTACTTCGGTCGTTACACTCGGCCATCCTGACTTATTCTAGACGCCCTCGTCTACCTTGCTTGGGCTCGTTATGGTGCCCGCTTCTAGACGATCTGTAAAAAAAAGATGTGGTGGGCAGATGAATATTTTCAAATGACAACGGACCTTGCTGTCCTATTTTTTCTTTAAGGTCGTCGCTTCAAGAAGCGCTTTCAGACAGAGAATGCTGCCCGAGCAAACACATTTTCTTATTGTTTCATTATTTTTTTTTTAGGTTCGGCGCTTCAGCGAGCGCATTCAGACAGACGGTACTGCCCGAGCAATTTTTTGTTTCATTTTTGTTTCAGGCTCGGCGCTTTAGCGAGCGCATTCAGACAGACTGTGCTGCCCGAGCAATTTTTATTTATTTTCATTCCATTCATTCCAATATTGATAGCCAATTTATAAAATGCATTTTATGGTTATAAACCTTCTAATAGGTCTATCAACTCATCTGTACTATCCAACTCACTTTCTGATTCAGTTTCCTCTATCACGCTCCCTGTATATTCTCTCAATTGATCTATGGTTACAATAACTCTATATTTCTTGTAACCTTTCATACCCTTCAATGCCGCAATCTTGTACCGGTCATTTTTCTTAACTTTAATGATTTTATATGGGCCTCCGAATTTGAGCCCTGTTTTTCGAGATACCTCCTTTTGACTTGTTTTAGATCCACACCATAGAACTAAGTCATTTATCTTGTAGGTATTAGCTGGTTCACGTTTAGAGTCAAATCTTTCTTCCATTTTCTTTGCTTGTTTATCCATGTTATTTTTAGCCTTTTCTCTGTCACTTTCTCGATTTGTGGACATTTTCCTGCCTACTAACCCAGAATGTTCACCCTGGTCACAACCATACATTAATCTATGTGGCGTAAAACCCGTGCTGGCATTGATAGTATCATTGATTCCCCAAACGACGTCCGGTAATACTTTATACAAATCGCTTTCGTCGCTCACACTTGTGTTGATGGCTGTTTCTAGTGTTAAATTGTACCGTTCAACCTGGTCGTTTGACCTTGGTGATGAGACACTATCAAGTATGTGTTTGAATTGGTATTCTAAGGACAATTCTCTGAAATGTTCACTTGTGAATGCTTTTCCACAATCGGAAATTATCCGTTTTGGTACTCCAAACATACTGAATAGGTCTCTAAGGTTGTGAATAACTTCTTTAGAGTTAGTGATCCTCGTAGGCCTAGCAAATAGAAATTTGGAGAACGAGTCCACGATCATTAGTATATAACTGAAATTTCCTAGACTTTTCGAATAGGGACCTAAATGGTCGATGTGCCAAGTATGAAGCGGTTCTGTCGGCTTGTCAATTGGAAAAAGAAAACCAGGTTTCCTTCCATATTGACCTCTTCTGTATGCGCAATCAAGACAGGCGTGAACATATTTTTTTATGAACTTTGTCATGCCCTGAAACCAAAACTTTTCTTTTATAATGCTTTCACATTTACGTAGTCCAATATGGCCTACTTCATCATGGTATTTTCGCAAAATATTGAATCTTGCTGATTTGGGTATGACCAACTTATTGTTTCCGTCTGCTGTTTTTCTGTAGAGTCTTTCATTCTCAAGAACATATGTGTTTTTCAGTTGCTCGTCAACATTTTTTATTTTCAATTTTTTTCTGATTGTTCTGAGGGTATCATCCTGTATTTGAATACATACGATCCAGTCATCTATATCGATCATTAATATATTGGGGTTTGCAATGTTTCGACTGAGTGCGTCGACATGCTTCATTTTAGCCCCTGGTCTATGATGAACTTCGAAATCGAAGTCTTGAATGCTAATCCACCATCGGGCAATACGAGGTAACAAATCTCGTTTCGTGAATGTTGAACGTACGGCGGAACAATCGGTGACAACCGTGAAATGAATCCCAGTTAAATAAACTCTAAACCGTTTCATCGAATCGACCACGGCTAGAGTTTCCAGCTCGTATGAATGATAGATTTTTTCGTCTTTATTTGTTGTTCTGTTGTGATACATAACTGGCTTGAAGTGATCGCCGTGTTTTTGTGATAGAATTCCTGCGATTTCTTCACTACTTGCATCCGTATGTAATTCAGTACACAGGGTGGGATCATAAATGCTAAGCAAGGGCCTCGATGTTAGTTTTTTCTTCATGATATTGAAAGCCGACTCCTGTTCTGAGGTCCACTTTCAAGCAATATGTTTTTTGAGGAGGTCACTCAACGGAGCTACAATGAGAGCATGATTTTTTATGAACTTTCTGAAATATGAGCTGAGTCCCAAGAATTGTCGGAGTTGGTGTAGATTCTTAGGTATCGGAAAATTGGACACAGCTATCATTTTACATTGGCCAGGGCGTATACCTTGTTCGTTCACTCCATATCCTAAATAATCAACAGTATTCTCGAAGAAAAAACATTTTTCTATATTCAGTTTCAGATTTGCAGATTCTAATAATTCCAAGACATTATCTCATATATTGAGGCCCTTTCCTACCGTCTCCGAAGGTATAAGTATATCATCTAAGTACAAAATGATTTTATCATGACGCAAATTTGAAAACAGCTCATGCAGAGCCCTCGAGAATGTAGACGGAGCGTTAGATACTCCAAAAGGCATTCGCAAAAATTCATATTGTCCATCTTGCGTAACGAAGGCTGTTTTATCGACTTAGATGCCACAGGTATCTGATAATAACCTTGTGTCATATCTAAACTGCAGAAAAACTTATTACCTCGAAGACGGCCGATTTGGTCCTCGATATGTGGCAGGGGATATCTGTCCTTGATCGTTATCGAGTTTAACTTTCTGTAATCGACGCAGAAACGGTGATCTCCATTTTTCTTTTTGACTAGCACAGCCGGGCTCGCAAATGGAGATTTAGATTCGCGAATCATTCCATTTTCTAAAAGATCTTTGATTTTGCTTCGAATGACATTTTTTTTCATATTCTGAATAACGGTAAGGCCTGTAGAATATCGGTTTATTTCTTGATGAGTTAATTTCGAATTCTACTGAATTCGTTCTACCCAATTCGCTGGTATTTTTGGCGAAACAGCCTTCAAATTTATTCAAAATTTTGAAAAAACGTGCTCGATTGGATTCATGATTAACCTTGATATCCGATTTTTTTATCGCATATACTGTGTGATCCCTGCGTTCAGGTGCATCATAAACTGAAGGGCAATAATAGTCAATCACTGTCCCTCTGGCAATAATTCGACCATTCGACCAAGATATATGAGTGGGGCCTGTATTAGTGACGCTTAGCACATTATCAGATTCAGTTGAGACAGAGCTGTTGAAAGAATAGTGTTCAAGATATTCGTGACTTTTAGCGGACACCAACAGGGAATTGTGATTGGCATCGAATGTCACTTGAATCACAGATGTACAAAAAGGTGCTATCATTACATCTTGTTCAAGAATGACTGGACACTTTTTGTTTATATCTCTTCTCTCAACCACTACCTGCTCGTCATAAATGCTCATTATGATATCTTTATTATTGATGATATGCTGACCTATAATTACTTCGATGTCACCCATATCAGTTTCCATAAAATGTAGCTCAGAATCAACCGAAAAGTTCTGAAAATCAAAAGTGACCAAACTCATACCTTTTGGAAGAATAGTATCACCTCCAAAACCCCTGACAACAATTTGGGAGCTTTTCAGCTCTACTCCTATCTTTTCAATAAGAGAGGAATGCGCCACATTTATCTGGCTACCTGTATTCAGGTAGCACCGACACAAAACCCCTTCGAGTGCTACATTAATATTGTAAATATGGTTGTGTACTTGCCTTTGTGATAGACGAACTTTAGCAGGATTCAGGTGGTAGCAGTCTTCTTTGAGATGTCCTCTTTTTCCACAATGCGTGCATTCCTTGATCGAATTGTATCCTGAGGGTCCAGTAGGCTTTTGAGCAT